>JAMGYR010000008.1:0-592221 GCA_025531575.1 Pichia sp. PH4023 | reverse complement strand
GCTTTCTCTGCCGAACAAATTAACTATGGCAAAAATCATCAAAATGTTCGCGAACTCGGGAAAACTTTCCGACGGTGCAGGTTGACGATCTTACGTCATCAGTCTAGACCTCCCTCGCCGGCTCCCGGTGCACGGGCGCGCGCCCTTGCCGCGTCCACTGCCATTTCCCGGTGCGGGTCTGCAGCGGGGGTCTGGCTCATTCTGGCGCCCTGCAGCGGGAGGCGTGCCGACTGCCGGTTGCGCTCTCGCAGCTCTGCACGCTTTGTTTTTTTTCTGGAGCGCTGGTGTTGTTGTTGCCCTCCGCGGCGCCTGGGGCAGGCGGCGCATGGAGCAGAGGCAGAGACAGGTGGTGAGGCAGGCAGGGGGCCGGGAGCAGTAGTAGTTAGAGCTGATGTGTACGTCTGTGTTGAGCAGAGCTGCAGGGGCGGGCTGGCTGGAGGTCTTTCATGACAGCCAGTGCAGATACACGACACATCACAACACACCGCAGCACATCACACGTATGTACCAGCCGGCCTGGCGTGCCCCCCCGGCGCAGCGGGCAAGGAGCAGGAGCAGGGCAAGGACGGACAGGGACGAGAAGCAGGAGGAGCAGGAGGAGCAGACAGCGCAGACTAGCACAGACAGACATGAGCAGGTGCAAGCAGACGTGCAGAGGCGCTCTGGCGAAGAGTGCCGGCAGCATTGGAGCATTGGAGCGGTGGAGCATTGGCTGAGCAGTCGCCTCAGCAGCTGCGATCCAGTCGCCCCAGCAGAAGCACTGCATGTCAACAACAAGAACAGCTTGGATCGAGGGTGCGTTGCAATTGCTACAGCAGAGCACAAGGGGAAGCAGCCAGAGCTACACAGTAATGTCCTACACAAGGGCGGCGACAGTAGGTCTGATCCATCGGGATCAGCTATTGCGCCGAGCGTGCAGCGTGCTACGGGCCTGTGTGTGCACTCGGCGTGGCTCCATGTGCAACAGCTGTAGCAATTGCACTTTTCAGGTCTCCCCCATCTGCACCCAAGTCCATCTTCACGTCCCTCCTCCTCCTCCTCCTCCTCCTCCTGGCTCAGGAGAAGTGACAGCTTCCCTGCCCAGCTGAGCTTTCTTCCTCTCACAACCTTGTGACCGGTCGCGCAGCAAATACAAATCCAAGCAAATACTAACATTATCTTTTGACTACAGAACCGACAAAATGACATTATCACGTGAAGACTCTGTTTATTTGGCTAAGTTGGCCGAACAAGCTGAGAGATATGAAGAAATGGTTGAAAACATGAAGGCCGTTGCCTCCTCTGGCCAAGAATTGTCCATCGAAGAAAGAAACCTCTTGTCCGTCGCGTACAAAAACGTGATTGGTGCCAGAAGAGCCTCGTGGAGAATTGTCTCTTCTATCGAGCAGAAGGAAGAACAGAAGGGCAACGAGTCCCAGGTCAAACTCATAAGAGACTACAGAAGCAAAATCGAATTAGAATTGACAAATATCTGTGACGACATCTTGAACGTCTTGAACGAACATTTGATTCCAACTGCTCAATCTGGTGAATCCAAGGTTTTCTACTACAAGATGAAGGGTGATTACCACAGATATCTGGCTGAATTCGCCGTTGGTGACAAGAGAAAGGGTGCCGCAGACGCTTCCTTGGAAGCCTACAAGGCTGCCTCTGAAGTCGCGGTCACCGAATTACCTCCAACTCACCCAATCAGATTAGGCTTGGCCTTGAACTTCTCGGTCTTCTACTACGAAATCTTGAACTCCCCAGATAAGGCCTGCCATTTGGCCAAGCAAGCTTTTGACGACGCAATTGCCGAATTGGACACCTTGTCCGAAGAATCCTACAAAGATTCCACCTTGATCATGCAATTGCTTAGAGATAACTTAACCTTATGGACCTCCGATATGTCTGAAGCTGGCCAGGAAGACGCAAACGCAGCTCCAGCTGAAAAGCAAGATGAAAATTAAGTTAAATTCTAGTTTGTTTCTAATCTCTAAAATGATCAGGATGAAGGAAAACAGGAGTGAATGTCTTAGAATGAAATTGAAATGATCCCAGTCAATGAATGGTTTAACACTCCAGAGTAGAAAAATAAATACTCAATTCAATTCAATTCAATTCAATCAAATTGGGTTATAAAAACCAGAATATTTTCTTTCTTCATTTTCTTTCCCTTCTTCTGTTTTCCTTTGTTTTGTTGTTTTGTTTTATCAACATCTTTATACTTTTTTACTCAACTGACTTGATTCTTCTTTTTATTAAACTATTATTATCATCGTTAAATATAACCAAATAATGCTCTTTCTCTATTACCATGTTAGAAGCTTGGCTTTATTTTGACTTTTCTCCATCCTTCATCCTCCATCCTCCATCTTCCATTTTCCCCCTTCTCCTTCTCCTCCTCCCCATTCTTTTTTCCTGTCTCCCTGTTTCCATTTCCAGATCGGCCTCCAGTCCACCATGGCTCTCCTTGTAATCGCCGTCGTGGATCCCCCGGCCCCGTTCTGCGATCTTTTGTATATTTATCGATTAGCAGAATATCTCAAAATCTAAAGAGGAAGGCGCGTTGGGAAGAGACGCTGCTGCTGGCCCCAGAGGGAGAAGGAGGCCTTCAACAGACGTGTAGCAGGCAGTCATCACTATTGGCTTCCGACGTATGCATTCTTGCTTCTTGCCCAGCATCCGGCAAGACTATCCATCTGCACACATCACAATGGAGACAATCAACCTAGACGATTCCGTGGAGCCACGGTACGGCTTTGTTTTCAAGGGAATCAATCTCTTGGTTGCACTTTTGTCTGTACGTGTACAACAAACATACCATCATACTTCGGCTGGCACAAGATACTAACAGAAAGCTACATCCTCCTCCTTCCCCTCCCTCCTCTCACTACAGGTCGCCTGCGGATTGACAGAGCTTTTCTCCAGATTTGACTACTTCTTCCAGGGTCTTTTCGTCATTGGAATCGGGGTCCTCATTGGGTACTTGGAATTCCGCATCCCGCCAAAGCTCTTCACCTATGCATCGTCGTTCTTCTCCTTCCTTGGCAGAGGCGCCATCTATATGTTGATTGCGGTGCTGAACTTGCACGGCTCCTTCATTCGGTACATCGTCGCGTTGGTTCTTTTGCTCATCGGTGCCGTCTACGTCGTACTCGAGTTTCTGCCCTCCATCCACCCTCCTGCAAACATGCAGGGAGAGCAGGGCTTGAGCGATGACATCCTCGACGACGTGATCTAGAGCAGAGTCGCTTCTTTGTTCCTATCAGTTGTTGTTCTATAAATATATACTATGCGTTTCAGAAAAAAAAACAGATACTAAGCAAGTCAGGTCAGAGCAACTAACACATAACCATCAATCTCCACGATCGTCAAACCGTTTGAGCCCCTGGTCCTTGATCGTAAAGTTCGAAACAAGACAGTACCCCATACAGCCCATCCACACATAAAAGATGGTCTTGATGCTCTTCATATACAACCCTCGTAGATACTCAGCCTGCTCCGTGGTGTACAAGGACAAGTCGATCTTCGAGTAAACCAGTTTCTTCAACTGTACTATCTCCTCGCTGCTGAAGTACTTGCTGCCCGAGATGGCCAGTTGGCTAGAAATCGTGTTCGCAACGATGGTCGACGATATCGCTAGACTGATGGCACCCCCAAGGGAACGTAGAAGATTCCTCGTCGAGATCACCGTCGCTCTGTCCTTCTTGTACGAGTGGGCCTGTGCGGCAACCAAGGTCGGCTGGAATATGCAGCCTACCCCCATGCCGTTGAGAATCATCGTAATGATGTTCAACCCGTAGTTATTTGTACTTGACCACAGGTTCAACAGTCCTACCGCTAGCATCCACATGCAGTAGCCAAACCACGTCACATGCCAGTAGTGTTTTGTCCTAGAGATAAGCTGTCCGGCGACAATGGAGGAGAGACACTGCGGAACGACCATTGCCAAGAAAAAGCAGGACGTGTGTAAGACAGAATAGTTCCTCACGACTTCAAAGTAGTAAGGATAGTAGTAGATTGCGCTGAAATAGCACATTCCAAAGAAGAAGTTTTGCGAAAGTAGCACCGTCAACGAGAGGTTCCCAGAAAAGAGTCTCAATGGAATCATCGGCAACTTTGCTACTTTATACTCAACGAGCAAGAACAGAAGCACGAAAGTTCCCCCGATGGTGAGCATTGCTATCGTGAAGGCACTGTTCCACTCGAAGGTGGACCCGCCTCCACTGATCGGAATCAAGAGGAAAATGATCGCAATAGAGCTGGAGAGGAAACCAAAGTAGTCGACATTCTTTAGCTTCTCCTTCATCGTGTTATTTGGCTTCGTGTATGGAACAATCTTCAAGACGGAGATGGTTGCACATAGGATGGTCGGGAATAGCGTGAAATAGAACTTCCGCCACGAAAGATGCTCAATGAATCCGGCAGCAATGAACGGACCGATGGCATTTCCCAAGCCTACAAACGATCCAAGAATACCCTGGTACTTTCCCCGCTGTTCCAACGTCACAATGTCCGAGACAATGACCATCGTCAACGACATGATTCCCCCGGTACCTATACCGCAGAAGGCCCGGCAGATGTAGAACTGCGTCGGTGTTTGAGCTAACCCACAGCCAAGGTCGAAGAACGCCAACACCACCATTGACGCAATTAACGTGTATTTCCTGGAAAAGATGTCACTGAAACGGCCAAACAGAATGGCAAACACCGTCGTGCTGATCAACGACGCTGTACCGGCCCACGAGATCGTCTGGTGTGCATGCAAGTCGTCCGCAATGTACGGCAAGGCCACCGTGATGCCCGTCTGGTCAACAAACGCTAGAAATAGGCCGACAGCCATCGAGAGAAAAACAATTATGAGCTCTTTCTGTGAGAGGATGTTCTCGTGTGAGTCTGCCATTCGTTGCGCAAGGTCGTCGTTCATCTCCTTCTGTTGCAGCTTTGGCTCCTCTTTATTCTGATCCCAAGAGTCTCGGCAGTCAGAAGATTCTACCACCGAATCCTCATTGTTCACTGCGTCCTGTAAGCTTTCAGCCACTGTTTCTCCATTTCCATTTAACATTCTGCTATTACTATTTCTACTGTGCATAGCTGTATGTTTGCTCCTCTTTACTGTGATGAAAAAAAACCAAAAGAAGCTACATGCTACATCCTCCATCAGGAGAAAGTTGAGTGGAGCAACAGCGGAACTTCTACGATGGGAAATATGGTGGAAGAACCGCCTTTCTATTTATGCAGGCCCCGTCACTTACTCCGTCGTCTATCACCGAGGGCACGAAATCGTTCATGAAAAAAAAAAACCGTCCGAAAACAATGGCTTTCCCTTATCTTTGGGCGTGGTGGAAACCGAACGCTGCTCGTCCGGGGATGAAGCTAGTCAGTCGAGGAGAGTGGTGTATTGCCTGCAGAGCTGTTGACATTGCTGTTCTGGTGGTCGTGTTTGTCATATTTGTCCCAATCATGAGAACGGGAGCAGAAACGGCGAACAAAGGTCTCCTTAGCAAGAGACCGAGGTCGGAGTATCTCCGACTGGTGCGGAAATTCCTTTTCCGCAACGCAGCAGAGACGGAGTAGTTCCTAGCCGGGGCTGTTGGAGAGCAAAGAAGAGGGCCAAGGATTAGAGCTAGGTGTAGCTGGCAGCAGAGGAATTAAAGTAGATGTATATGGCTGCTCCCGGTCCGTGTAGAGTAGCAACCCAACTAACGTTAATGTGCAGCAGTTGGCAAAATTGGGTGAGGTTGCTACATGGAGGGCTGAAGGAGCCACTGTTCTTCCATGTTTCTGCCGTTATAGGTATTAAAGTTTTTGGTTGCTTCTGTCGGAAGCTGGTTGAAGTTTTATAAATATTGCCGGCGATTATTCGATTTTTAGATGACTTATCATGCTTGGGGTCGATTTTAATCAACATTCACACCAACATTGACTGGCTTCATAAGCAATTTATTAGCCAAATTTTATCATGATTGTTCATCCTCTCAATGCTCCTCTAAATCCTTCAAAAATGTAAGTATATTCCCTATAATTTGAAAAGTCCACTTTGCCATCCTTCAATTTTTTTCAAGCAGATTTAACCCCTTCCGTAATACTCAATTACACTGATCAAACATCATGTCCACATATAAAAGGCATGATGGTTTGAGTCTACAAATGCCATTAATTTTCTCATGATATGGTAAACCTTGCGTGCTGTTGAAATGGTGATTAGGTGGAACTGCTTGCCATGCGATCTCAGCAATTGAACTTTATGTCTTATATCTATAGTTATATCATATTTGACTAGCCATTCGATGCTTACAAGTTTTGACGGTTTCTACGCTGCGCAGTATAATCTTGGGTCGTTTTTTTTTCTCACTTGCTCTTATGAGTAGTTAGTTACCTTAACTAAACAGTTTAGCGTACTGGATATAGTTGTTTAAATTTGAAGGCTTACTAGGAATGAAACTGAGATAACAGACTAGCTAAAATTCATTCTTCTGATAAATTGAGCAAATGTAAAACAATGAGATTTACCCTCTTCTATCTTCAAGGCCATATCATCACGATGTGAAAATGAGCCATTTTTGTACTCACAAGGAAACATTTCACAGCTTGCCAAAACTTGTTGCATTCTTGATTGTATATTGGATAATCCAGTCGGTCCGGTAACAGATGTTCATTCCACGAAAAAGGCACTATTGCGAGGAATATCATCAGCGAGGACCAACTCCTTCAAAAATAGTAGGTACTTCGCATGATTGGAATCTGGGTGTTTTCGAGATAAGATACAAATTCTGATCCCCAATTATTAAGCCCTCATAACGGTGTATGTTAGGTTCTGTAGGTTCTGTAGTGGGGGACGGATCACACCACAGGTTTATTTTTGTAGTAAGTCAAAAAAGCATTTAAAGCCATCATCTACTAGCTACCATTTCAAACGTTCAGGAAGTATGAACTCTCCATCCACGATATGATCTGTGTGCCGGTAAACTTCAAGCGGGCCCCTCCACATCAAATTATCTAGCTGCTATCCTCCATCAATTTAATGCTGCATGCGATGCGTAGCAGGTTTACATCTAAACACCACTACCCGACAGGTCTACTTCCGCAATCAAATTAGAATTCCCTTTTCGAAGAAATGAAAAAGTGTCGAAGTCTATCTATCCTATATAATATATATCCATAGTATATGGTTCTATATCTTATGTTTGTTACTTACCAAATGTACATATGTTGTATATAACTTACTAACAAGCTTAATATCTCAACATACTCGGCATTGCTTATATCTAAATCCTTATCGGCTTCGGCATCTTATCTCAACAATAAGCTTCATAAACACCGGCGCGAATAAACGCAAGTCCTTGATGTTACTCAAAATTGCCCTTGTACATAAATAGTTCAATTTAAGCTAACAAATTTTAACCATGTACAGGTTATATATATTTCATAATTTTCGAGGCAGTATCCCGGCTATGAAGCTGTGACTATACCGGCTCCTTTGAAACTCATAAATGACTGGATGGCCAAGTTGGTTAAGGCGTGCGACTGTTAATCGCAAGATCGTGAGTTCAACCCTCACTCCGGTCGGATTTCTTTTTTGCACATTGGTCCCCCCGCTCACCCCTGTTGTGAGAAAAACGCGCTAGTGCGCCAAATTGGATCTGAAGATTCTCTCATTTTGTACTTTGCACTTATCGATGTGCGTCGCTGTGCATCGATGTGCATTGTTTTGGAATGTTTGATACTGTTTCACATTGTTTAGCATTGTTTGATACTGTTTTATCTTGACATCCCTATTTTAATGGAGCGCAGCCTCCCAGGATAGGCCCGTAAACACCGGGACTGTGGACACCGCCGTTCATGTGGTATCAAGTGATAACAGGGTGATGCATCTGGACTAGGAGACACGAACTATACCGAGATTGCCAGATTTGAGGAACACGTACTATTGGGATGCAGCACGAGGTATTGGGAAAAGCCATCCTTTGACTTTGGGGGAGGTGGTGACTATGCAACCTTGTGATCTAAGTACTTTTTGTTGTCTCTTTCTCTTTTCTTTCTTCTGTGAATATCTTTTCTTCACAATTCAATTGATTAATCAATCACAACTGCAATTGACTCTCAATCAGCGAGACAGACAGAATAAGGATCTGACGAGAAGCTAGGAAGTGTGGGGAAATTAAAAACCGAGAGGTCGTTGTTGTTATAACAAAAAAGTTCAACTGTTTTTTCCAATCTATAGTCATAGCGTATAATATCAAGGTATTGAATGACATAGAAGAAAATGAGTTATGACAACATATTAGGCCTTGACAGTTATAGTGAAGCAGATACCTCTTTCATTTTCGCCACGGACGAATCATCCCAAGCAAACCCGGATCTAAATCTCAACAGTGAACCATTGTTTGAAGATGAAAGTAGTGGGGAAGAGGAAATTCTTGAAGCCCAGAGAGAGAGAGATCTGAGTCAATCGCACGTGGTTCCAGAGAGAGAACCCTTGAGAGTGATCTATAATTTGAATAGACACAAACCATTTAAGAACAGGGGACGGAAAAGTAAAGAGAAGTATGTGTTCGATCCGAAATTGTCTGCACTTGAAAATTTGAGAAAGATACCTGCATTTGAAGATATAGAGGATATGTTCAAACCAAAGAGTGGATTATTTGAAAGAGAAGACCAGTTGGAAGAGTATCAGAACGCTGTGTACAAAAACATGATTTGTAAAGAGTATGCGACGCTTAGATCATATTTCTGCGTACTACGGCAATTCAAGAATTTCATTGAAGAGTCGACAGATCGACCATATGAGTCAAACACTGATACGACGATTTCAAATTTCGTCGAGTTTATTAACAACCACAGTAAAAAAGACTCCTACAATGAGGAAGTTGGGAACAATGAGAACGAGAATGAGAATGAGTATGAAACCGAATCTAACAATCTAGATTTGGATCTGGATGAGATGGATAAGGAAAATAGAGATCCAAATCTGAACCTGGATAATGTCGAAGAGAATTTCAGACAAAGTAAGAGGAGATTGAGCAGTGTCAATCGGGAAGAGTTGAAAGCCACAAAATTCTCTGGTTCATCATTCAAACAACTTAATGCGGCCTTCAAATTATTGTATACCTCAGTCTTCAACAAGCACATGAGGGACGACAGTATGTTTATTTCATTTTTGGCAGAGAAGGGACATCAGGAAAAATCTATCAAAATTAGTGATAGGAACAGGGCTCTATTGAGTTCTAAGAAAAGCTGTTCTTTCTCCTACGAAGAATACTGCAGGTTGATGAGAAGACAATATAAACACATGTCGGCACTTTTACCTTCTGAACTTTCATTTGACTCTCAGGAGAGTGCCTCCCGGGGCCCGATTATGGAAAGTCCTACCAACGAGGAGAGTACCGACAGAAATATGAACACGAATACGAACCAGCAGACGGGTGAAGGGCAGGGCCCGAGGGATCCCGAGAGTGAGAGGGAAGGTTACAGGAATCGGATGAAGATTGCAGTAGGGATGGTTGAAAAATTCACCGATTTATCGTCATCTCCATATATGATGCTAGTTGAATTTGCACTATCTTTCACGTGCCTATTCAGAGATACCACGAAGAAGGGAATTGAAATCCAGCATATTGCTGCCAATATGACAGGGATGCCCAACACGTCAAGTCAAATGGGGCTTTCCATTGTGAGGGTCAAGGAGAGAGTGAAGTCGATCAAAAAGGGTTTTTTTTCATCCTTCATTCTACGCCACAGAGACCCTGTGATGTGTCCTGTTCTGGCCGTGTCGATGCTGATGTTCATGAAATTAAGAACACAGGAGCAGTTTGACAAACTGAACGAGGGTGGTAAAAGGTGGTACAATGAGCTGCTGATGGGGCATAGTTATAGTACATCGAAAGCCAATATCGAGAAAGCATTTGCTGAGGAGCATTTAGTGATTGCATCCAAGACACATGCTGGGAGAAATGCAGGAGCAATCTATGCGAATGAGAAAGGATGTGACCATAAACAGTTGTTAGCTGCTGCAGGATGGTCGACGATGAAGGAAAGAAGTGAATACACATATATCCAGAGGTCGAGTTCGGACATTCTCAATGTCATGGCTGGATTCGAGGTGAAGGATGTGTATCATGTTGAGAGATCACATATACCTGTGCCTGCGACACTGAGAGATAAGGTTTTTCCCTGGATGAGTGGTTACACGTGGGAGAAGGAGATGACTGGTCTAAAGAAGACGATAGAGTTTTATGCCGAAGTATTACTGCAGGACATGCCGTTTATTTTCAAGCAGCAGCCGGACAATTGTCTGAAGTTTGTCGAACCCTTTTGCACACTTGAGTTCCAAGAGTTTGAGAAAAGAGTTCTTGAGAAGACTCAAAGTGTGAGTAGTGAGGAGGAGACTGTACATTCGGACGATTTGAGGAGGGATATCCAGGACATGAAGGAGAAGAGGAAGGTAGACTCGGGGAAGATCGATACGATGATGTCGCTTTTGAACGAGATACACCGGAAACAGTGCCATCACGACATCCGGGAAATCTCCTTGCAGAACGGCTACGACATCATCAACACGAGTATGCGTACTGCGGAGGTGCATGTGCAGAAGCTGTTGCAGAAGTTCTACAGCGACATGAACGAGCAGTTCAAGGCTGCGACGCGGGAGATGAGGAGTCAGATGGAGATGACGAACGGGTTGATTGAGGAGTTTCTCGGCGTGATGGTGACGATGCGAGGGGTGCGTGAAGACCACGAGAACAAGTTGCGGGTGATCAACGGGGTTCTGTCCTCGCTGGAGAGCCGGACGACGACAATGGAAAGGATG
Source organism: Pichia sp. PH4023 (assembly GCA_025531575.1). Lineage (NCBI taxonomy): Eukaryota > Fungi > Ascomycota > Pichiomycetes > Pichiales > Pichiaceae > Pichia > Pichia sp. PH4023. The sequence continues at coordinate 581,429 of JAMGYR010000008.1, read as the reverse complement.
ATCCGGACGTTTGAGGGCTCGGAACTGGCACAGAGTATACTCTCTCTAAGCACAGCATCGGCGAAGGGTGGGAGTGGCGATGCTGTTGCGGAGTGTGATAGCAGCGTTGCGGACATCACGCTGGTGAACAGCGACGAGGTCGAGGCGCCTGCTGAGGTGCCTGCCGAGGAGGAGAGTACTGGCAGTGACGGGCCTCTGAGAAAGAAGGCAAGGACCAGTGCCAATGTCAGTACTGAAAGCACTGACGAAACCCCTGTCAGCGCCGCATACAAGTATGACTCGAAGATGTCCTTTTCGAAGTTCATTGCGGACTGGTTCTGCGGGTGTGCCGAGTCGGAGCACGTCCCGCTGGTGGACATCCGCACAAAGTGCCGGGGCTGGATCAAGCAGAACAAGCCCAACAGCTACTCGAGGTACCGGAAGGTGGCCCTTTTGCTGCGGGAGCTGTTTGGGGACGCTGTCGAGGAGTCCGAGGCGCTGCGGCAGATCGACCGGGTGATGGCCATGGCGGCGGCCCCAGCAGTGCCGGAGACGGAGACAACGGTGGCCCCGAGGGTGCGGTACGTGCTGCAGGACGTGGGGAAGCTGTCGACGTTTCTCATTGGGAGCGACCCCGAGGGGAAAAGTCTGTGGCCTACTGCAGCGGAGCGCAGCCAGGTGCTGAAGGATGCGATTGTGCGTGGATGGGAGCAGTGTAAGGCAGAGTGACTGACCATGTGAAGGAGGGGACAATGCCACCTAAAGAGGAGACGAATCGGTGCGGAAGAAAAAAGTCTTCGGGCACGGGGTGCGGGGTTCAGGTTTATCCGGGCCTGTTGCTGCCGGCAGCGAGGGGTTTTTCCGAGATGAAGGGGCGGGGAGAGAAAAAAAAAAAATTTCAGCCAACGGCGGAGACATGTGGAAAAGCGTGTTCGGCAAACCGATAGAGATGTTTATGATGTAGTAGTAAAATGTATTAATTAATTAGAGTGTGTGAGTATATAAGGGGAAAGGGGATAAAGAGAGGCAAGTAGGAAAGAGTTATGTGTGTAGCAGGCGTAGGTGCCGTGGCATTAGCCGGCTGGAGAGACGCTCAGTTCTTCTTGTTGAAGGAGAGGTCGAAGACGCCGCCGCCAAAGACGGAGGAGAAGACGGAGGACGAGTTCTGTCTCTGCATGGCGTTGGAGCGGATCTGGTTCATGATCTGCTTCTCCTTCTCTGCGCCGTAGTTGAGTCTGGCCTTCTGTGCCTCGGACTCGGTGCTGTTCTGGGTCTCTTGCTTCTGGGAGAACATAACTGGGGAGGTGTGCGAGTGTGTGTGTGTAGCGGCTGGTGCGTGCTTGTCGGACTGGTGAGAGAGCAGAGCAAAGGACAGAGTAGAGGGTAGTACAGCGGAGCAGGAGGGAGAGAAAACAGGCGAAAACGGGGAGTATTTATGTGTACCGCTGATGGTCACGGCCAGGGCAGGAGTGGAAAAACAGGCTGGCAGACGTGCGCGCCGGGCGGGGCGTCCCGTTTCTCCGCGGCGGCAGCGGAGCGAAAAACGTGGCAGCAGAATCAGTCACCGCTGCTCTGCTTCGAGGAACTCCGAGCGCGGAGTCAGGACCGATTAGATGAGGAGCCAGAGTCAGAAAGCTAGACAGACAGAACAGACCGACGCGTCGCTGCCGCGCCGCGCCGCGGGCCCGATCGGGATGCAGGCGATAAGCGGCAGCCGGCGGCGGCGGCTCTGACTCACCGCCCGCTTGCGCTTGCCGCCGCCGGCGGGCGGCTGCCGGCGAGAACGGCGGGCGGTAATCTGGCGACGATCCGGTTTGAGGGACGCATTCAGGGTCCGCCGTCGAGACCTCGTGGACCCAGGCTAGCACTATTTTCAGCGTCTTCTTTTCCCTTGTCAGTTCCCCTCTTTGCTGCTTGTGCAATTCCTCTTTGGACCCCCTCAGCCCTACACCCCCCACCAACCTCACAACCCACCCCCATGTCCGCTAAGCAGATCCTTCTTCTCGGCTCGGGCTTCGTCGCCCAGCCCACCGTCGATATCCTCGCCAAGCAGCCAGGCGTCGAGGTCACCATCGGGTGCAGAACGCTCGACTCCGCCAAGGCCCTCGCCGGCGACAAGGCCAAGGCGATCTCTGTGGACGCCACTAACCAGCAGGAGCTCGACGCCGTGGTCAAGAACTACGACCTCGTGATCTCGCTTATCCCGTACATCTACCACGCCAACGTGGTGCGTGCGGCAATCGCCTCGGGCCACACCGACGTTGTCACGACCTCGTACATTAACCCAACGCTCCGCTCGCTCGAGCCGGAGATCAAGAAGGCCGGCATCGTCGTGATGAACGAAATCGGGCTCGACCCAGGTATCGACCACTTGTACGCCGTCAAGACAATCGACGAGGTCCACAAGCAGGGCGGTAAGATCACCTCCTTCCTCTCCTACTGCGGTGGCTTGCCTGCCCCAGAGGACTCGGACAACCCGCTCGGATACAAGTTCTCGTGGTCCTCCCGTGGTGTGCTTCTCGCCTTGAGAAACTCCGCCAAGTACTACAAGGACGGCAAAGAGGTGTCCATTGCTGCGGAAGACTTGATGTCGTCCGCCAAGCCTTACTTCATCTACCCAGGTTTCGCTCTCGTGTGCTACCCAAACAGAGACTCCACCACCTACAAGGAGTTGTACGGCATCCCAGAGGCCGAGACCGTCATCAGAGGTACCTTGAGATTCCAGGGCTTCCCAGAATTCGTCAAGGTCCTCGTCGACATGGGCTTCCTCAAGGACGAACCAAATGAGATCTTCTCCAAGCCAATCGCATGGAACAAGGCCGTCTCCGAGTACATCGGCGCCAAGTCCGCCTCCGAGGAAGACATTGTCGCCAAGATCGACGAGCTCACCAAGTTCAAGGACGAGGCCGACAGAGAGAGAATCCTTGCCGGCCTCAAGTGGTTAGGCATGTTCTCCGAAACCGCCATCACCCCAAGAGGCAACCCATTGGACACCCTCTGCGCCACCTTGGAGGAACTCATGCAGTACGGCGACAACGAGAGAGATCTTGTTGTCTTGCAGCACAAGTTCGGTATCCAGTGGGCCGACGGCAAGAAGGAGACCAGAACCTCTACCTTGGTCGACTACGGTGTCCCAGGCGGCTATTCCTCCATGGCCAAGTTGGTCGGTGTCCCATGTGCCGTTGCTGTTCTCGAGGTCCTCAAGCACGAGGGCGCCTTCGCCAAGCCAGGCTTGTACGCCCCAATGACTCCGGAAATTAACAACCCGATCATGAAGACCTTGAAGGACGACTACGGCATCTTCTTGACCGAAAAGACCTTGTAATTATGTCCATTCCAGTATAATTGCGTAGCAAAGACTCTTCCTCTATCTCTATCCCTATCTCCACCTCCGCCTATCTCGCTCGCCACTTTTTACCGCACGCGCTGGCTTTTTGCACCTTCAACAAGAGGGCTTCACACACTGTTGCACTGGCACCACTTGAGCCACGGGGAGATGCTCCGCCATCTAAAGGACACACTCCATCCACACATAGAGCATGTTCAGAGGATTGAAGAACATAGCGTCGGACATCCGCAGCGAAGTCTCCTATACGGAGCAGACGGTGTACGCACACTCCCACTCCCACTCTCACTCGCAATCGAGCACAGGCTCGGGCTCGGGCTCAGCACGCACAAAGCGGTTCCTGCCCAACTCTCTCAGCAAACATAGCAGCAACGGCGCCAACGGCAGCTCCAACGGCAACGGGAGGGGGAAGTCGAAGTACAGAGACGAGGAGCTCGACGGACGCACAGAGGACGACACCGTCGTGCATCGGGCGCTGGTGAGGTACTTCAGAGAACAGGGCAAGGCATTGCCGGCCTATCTCGGCAGCAGCGGTAGCAGCAGCAATGTGTCCCACTCTGCTGGACCTTCTGCATCCACCTCTGCTCGTGGAGACGGAACCTCAAGATTCTCCCATGGCTCCCACAGGTCCTATGGGTCCCGGAGCTCGTACGGATCCGTCTCGGCGTCTCCATCTGCATCGGCGTCCTCACCAGAACCTGTCCAGAGCCAGACGCACGCTCCCCGGGTTGCACCTGTGCCCCAACAGTACAGCGCAGCACAGAACCAGAGTCAGGGCCGTCCCGGGCTGGCCAAGGCCGGAAGCCAAGAGTACAGTTCCAGCAACCACCGAACAGAACGTCCTATGCAGCACCGTGCTCAATCGCAGCAGCAGCAACAGCAGCAGCAGAGAACTGCTCCGCTCAACGGTAACAGCGTCAGCAGCAGTACCACCAACGATGGTGGCAGCAGCCCCCGGCTACACAGTCGGTTCAGCAGCGGCGGCGGTGGCAGCATCAGCGGCAGCAGCCGGTTCGGCAGACGGGTGCAGTCGTAATGTGTCCTCTTCTCATCTATCTTGCCCTTCTTCCTCTGTAGTGTGTACACTGTAAAGCTAAATCGCCATATCGCCAACAATCTGCGACAGCGCTTTTGCAACGAGCAGAAAAAAAGCGTGGTGAGCAAGAAGGAGAAAAAAGAGGGTGTTGCGATGTTGCTGTTGTATCACAACTTGGTTTTTGTTGTTGTGAACGGCTTTCCTGGCGGGGACTTCTGACTGGCACACAGCAGAAAGCAGCTATAGGACATGACTGCAGGCGAAGAGAACAAGAATGCAGCCCCCACCGACGGCGGCGGCACCGACGAGCATGGCGAGGACGAGTACTTGTCGAGAAAGGCCTTGCAGCGGTACATGCACACAACGAAAGTGATGCAGGAGCAGGGGAAGAAACCGGAGGACGGCAACAAGACGCCGGAAAAGGACAAGACGGAAGGTGCAGGTGGCAGCAGCGTCAGTGGCAATGTCACGGGGAAGGACTCCGGCAAGCAAAGCGGCAATGCCGAGCACGACTTTGAAAACATCCTGCGGCTCGACAGTAGTGGCGATGCAGGGGCAGACGCAGACGGAGATGACAAGCTACTGAGTAAACTTGTCGATGACTCGAAGCGCAAGAGACGCAGAGATGAAGATGGAGACGTCGATGGTGATCGGAATGACGTGGAGGTATTGGAGGACGATGATGAGGACGAGGATGATGACGACCTGGTCGCTAGTACAGGTAATGGGCTCCTCGAGAGCTTGACGACCGATATCGAGAAGTACCACAAGAAGGTTCAATTGAAGAAGAAGTTTGACAATTCTGCATTGGTGATGGAAAAGAAGATTTCGCACGAGCTCGGCAAGGCTGCTGAGGCGGAGGCGGAGGCTGACGCAGAGGAAGACGAGGAGGAGCTCGGCAAGAAGAGGACACGGAACACGGGCACGGGCACGGGCAGTGACAGCAAGGAGCAGATCGATCTCGAGGACGAAGACAGTGAGAATGCGTACAAGCGGAGCAAGACGTCGCTGGCCGGAAGAAAGGTGTCGTCGTGGACAAAGGCCGAGGACGACGCGATAGTGTACTACAAGGAGGAGATGAAGTACTCGTGGAAGAAGATCGAGGAGCTACTCGAGAAGAAGCATTCATGGCAGGCTATCCAGATGCGGTACTTGCGGAATCACAAGTCTCGGAACGACGAGTGGTCGAGATACATGGAGATCAAGCTAATCAACGCGATCCGTAAGGACTGGGAAAACAGGTGGAAGCGAATCAGTGCCGATCTTGGCAGAGATTTCGGCACGGAGCGATGCACGACAAAGAACATCGAGATTTGCAAGAAGATGGAGCTGCCGTACTACAACAATGTCTTCAAAAACAAGGAGGTCACCGTCGGGTACAAGAACCAGTTCAACGACATCAAGGATGCCGAGGCCCATAAGAAGTTGATGTTAGTCTATATGGGTTTGGACTCCATCACCTACGAGGACAGCGACAACGAGGACAAGGGTCTGACCTCGCACGAGTCGGGCGTCGGCGAAGCCGGCAACGCCACCGCCAATACCGAAACTGATTCTAATGCTCATGCCAAAACCGCTGGTAGTGGCGACATCGCTACTACGTCCGCCGCCAGCGGCCAAGACGACGCCGGGAAGACCGACATCCACATGAACATGAACATGAACATGGGCATGATGGGCATGAATATGGGAATGAACATCGATGACGACGAGAACGACGTCCATGTCGCCGACATCGATACCGCCAACGTCGATCCGGCCATCACAGGCGAGAGCATCCCCAAGCACGACGCCTAGAAGGCGTCTGCGTCCCCTCTGATCCTGTATCAGTTCTGTATATCTATCGATCGATCTATCTATCTATCTATCTATCTATCTATCTACCTGTCTCGATCTGGCGATTCCCGTTCTACTGCAACGGGGCACGAAAAGAAAAAATGTCGCGTTGGCCGATGGGGCGGGCTCAGGCCTAACGATAGTGACGGCGTGACGGGGAAGAGCAGAGGAGCAAGAAGAGGAGTCGGTATTCTGTATGCCCAGAAGGGTGTTCTGCTAGGAGACCAGGGGCGTTGCGAAGAGAGCATACACCAGGAACGCAGACTAAAAAGGTATCAGCACAAAAATGGGTCTCAAGAAGCTGTTTAAACCGCCCAAGGACATCGACGACAAGGGCACGAAGGAGCTTTTGCGGAAGAACGGAGTAGTGGTCAGAGACGACATGAATTACCACCGCAAGAAGTTCAAGTTTGGCGAGTTTGGTAAGTTCTCCGAGCAGCAGGCACAGAACCTGGATACAACGTTGAGGCCGGTGCTTCCTAACTCGCAGACCGGCCAGGCGAACTACGATCCGGCGGCAAACCAGGCCGACTCGAACCAAGGCTACGGGTACGACGAGTACGCCAGTGACTTCAGAGGACAGGGCAAATCGGGCCAGCCCGGCGGCTCTTCAAACTCGTACTCATATTCGTACTCGGGCGGGTACTCAAACCCGGACTACGGTAACGGCAACGGTAACGGCAACCGCAGCGGCAGGGGCGGAAGTAACTCTTATGGTTATGGCTACGACGACTCAGCGGCGTACAGCTCAAGGGCGGCACGAAATCCCTCTGAGAGGTCCGGCAGATCCAGACAAAACGGCGACGGGACCCCACAACGAAGACCTAAGCAAAACAACTATCCATCGTATTCGTCATCGACTTCAACGTCAACCTCGACGAACTCCTACGGCTACCAGCCGCCAACGGCCGGCGCCAGTGGAATGAGTGGTAGAAACGAGGTCGAGAACAACAGCGACACAGGCCCAAGCAACGGATACGGGTACGAACCGTCCATCAACAACTACTCCAGTTCAAACGGCTACGGCTTCGATCCGTACGCAGATACCGCGGTGACGGCCAAGTCTGCCGAAGCCGTCACCCCGTTGACGAAAACGAAGACTTCCAACACTACTGTCACACAATCGACATATGACCCTTATGCGCCAGGTGAGGAGCCCTATGCTGATAGTGCTGGGGCAGGAACTTCCGCGTCTGCGTCTGCATCTGCGTCTGCATCTGCATCTGCTTTAAACGACAGCAACGGCGGATACGGTGGATATGGAGCAGGCTACGGGTCCTACGAACCCGACGTGAACAACTATGGAGAGGCCGATGACGACAATGCGACAGTCACCGGAGACCAAGTCAACGGTCTTGCGTCCGGTATGCAGGAGCTACAGTTGCAAAAGGAGCAAACGCAGCAGTTGCAAGACCAGGACTTCGATCCATACGGGCCATCTGCAGCGTTGCAGACACAGACGACAACTGCTACCGATCTGGATCTAAACGCATACGAACCGACCCCTGAGATGCAGGAACAGAGCGTGCCTTACGACGAGGACGAGTTCGAAGAGGACGTGGATGAAGATGAAGAAGAGTTGAACCGGATACAGCGTCAGACTAAGGACGTCCGTGAGGACACAGTCAACTTGTCACGGACTCTTGTCGACAATCTAGGACAGGCCAACGTCACGGCAACAAACACATTGGGTGTTCTGGGTAACCAGCGTGAAAAGGTGTACGAGATGCAAAACAATATCGGCACGATGAAGGTACAGCAGCGATTTGTGGACGACCACGTCAAAGATCTAGAGCATTACAATCGTAGTTTATTCCACATCAAGGTCAACAACCCCTTCACGAGGAATTCCAGAAGGAGGGCAAAGGACCAGGCCTTTTTGGCGCAGAGACAGGCCGACCGGGCGAACAAGGACCAGTTGAACAGCGAGCTTTACCAGTCGCAGAGGGCTATCATGGACCAGTTGAAGAACGACAACATCAAGTCCGAGTTGCAGGAGAAGTACGACTATGACCGGCGGGTGAAGGAGGCGGCCAAGTATTTGACGAAGGATCACGACGAGGAGGACGAGCGCATGGAGGTGGAGATTGCGGCCAACGTTGAGCATGCCCAGAAGCTGGCCAACAACTTGAAGAAGAAGGCCATGTTGATGAACAGCGAGATCCAGCAGCAGAACGACGACTTGCACGACGTGAGCGGGAACGTCGACTACATGGACGACAAGGTCGTTATGACCACGAGGCGCATCCGTGGCATATAAGATATATAGATGTATATAATCGTAGAACAATCCGTTTAAGCACGTATTTACACTAGTGATTAGTAATATACGATGAACCTTTTCCTTATCAGCTGCTGCCTGTTTTGGCGGGCGTCAGATGCGGTCGAAAGCGATAAGTTCCCTCTCGCCGAGACCGGTCTGCGATAAAAGGCGAGATAATTCCACCTTTGGCATTTATCTTGTTTTCTTTAAGCAGGGCCGGTTTTGAGCCACAATTGCGCCTCTACAGACCAACCAAGACACATAATGGCCTCTGCTGCTGTTCCTGCTGATTTTTTTACCAACCTTGGTCCCTCGGGACTCAAGATCTCCCGTATCATTGTCGGATGCATGACCTTCGGGAAGAAATACTGGTCCGACTGGGTCATTGAGGACAAGGAGAAGGTGTTTGCGATCATGAAGAAGTGCTATGACAGCGGATTGAGAACGTTCGACACGGCCGACACCTATTCCAACGGATACTCCGAGGTCTTGCTCCGCGAGTTCATGGAGAAGTACAACATTCGGAGAGACAAGATTGTCATCTTGACGAAGCTCTTCTACCCGGTGGAGCCGGACGTCCCCGGGTTCACTGCAGCGGCCCGGAACCAGTTCCCGGTCTACGAGTTTGTCAACAGCCAGGGGTTGTCCAGAAAGCACATCATGGACGCCGCCAAGGGGTCCAACGAGCGGTTGGGCACGTATGCCGACGTGATCCAGATCCACCGATTCGATCCGTCCACGCCAATTGAAGAGACGATGGAGGCCTTGCATGACATTGTCAAGCTTGGATACACACGGTACATTGGCGCCTCCACCATGAGAACGTACCAGTTTGTCATGATGCAGAGTGTCGCCGAGAAACATGGCTGGACCAAGTTTATCTCGATGCAGAACTACTACAACTTGTTGTACAGAGAAGAGGAGGAGGAGATGATGGAGTACTGCAAGCTCACGAACGTCGGCGTCATTCCGTGGTCGCCGAACGCCAGAGGCGTCTTGACCCGTCCATACGGCGTCGCCGGTGAGACGAGCAGAACCGCCGCCGACGCCCACCGGATGAAGAAACTCGGCCTCGATGTCTTGGGCGACGGCGACAAGGAGATCTTGGTCCGTGTCGAGGAGCTCGCCAAGAAGCATAACGTCTCTATGGCGGTCATCTCCACGGCTTACGTCCTCAGCAAGGGCTACTCTCCGATCGTCGGGTTCAGCAAGCCCGAGCGTGTCGACGACGCCCTCGAGGCGTTCAACTTCTACAAAAAGCTCACCGCCGAGGAGACCGCGTATCTCGAGGAACCATACACCCCGAAGAAGTGGACCTGTTAGTCAGTACGTAAAACCGAAGTACCTTTTTATCTATCCCTATTATTACTATTTATAATCATCGACTTGGAATTTCCCATTTTGGAAATTCCCCCGAGACGCCGATCGGCGCATTTTCCGGCAAAGCCGAGCTTCGGAAAAGGGGCCGCGAGGGCGAAGAGCCAGACGGTCTGTGACACACGGACGGAATGCAGGGGCGGAGGCGGAGGAGGGTGAAGACAGTGTTGATGGCGACGGCGTCTGCTGATTGTGGGCATGTACACGCTGGTGGGGGTCCGGAGTTGGTCTGCTCCGATAAACAACACACACAACAGCACAAGCATGATCCCCAGCAGCCTCAGGGAGCTCATCCGGGTGTCGAGAAAGACAGCCAGAGAGTTCAAACAGGCCCTGGAGGACGTTGCCGAGCTTATCAGGGAGAAACAGCTCGAACAGTCTCTGCAGAGAGAGCCTGTTCGTGTCCCTGTGAGAAACCAAGCTCGGCAGCATCCTCTGGCCGGCCGTGTGTACAGAAGACAGTTTTCGACAACACGGGACGTGAGTGCCACGTTCCGAAACATCAACAAGAACGTTTTGCTGAACTTTGCTCGGGTAGGCAACGCCTCCGGGGGCGCCGCAGCCACCCGCAACTTCACGCCATCTCTCACCAACACGCTGAAAGCGGCCGTTTACCAGACGCAGCCGTTCAGAACTGCCACGAGAGTCCAGATGGGCCTCGTGCGGGGCGGCATCGGCAGCGGAATGTACAGACACTTCCCTCGTCATAATGCGAGGATGTTTTCCACGTTTGGGCCCAATATGACCCGCCAGGCCGTGGAGAACTTGTCTCAGGGCCTGCGGACGTTTTTCGTCAAGGGCGGGAAAACCTCCCACGACTGCTTGTCCCACGCCTACATGAACAACGTCGATATCGGCCACTTGCGTGCCGACGAGACCTTTGCCTCGAACGACATCGAGCTCGCAAGCACCGTCAGCGAGACCACAGGCTTGAAGGAGTGTGGTTGCATCGTCGAGTTCGATATGGCCACTCCTTCCATCGTCTCGCTCGTTCCAGAGTCGGGGTACTTTGACGACGACTTGTCCTGCAAGATGGAAACCGTCTACGAGACGTCCATCAAGGTGCAGCAGAAGGTCCTCAACGACATCAAGCTATTTCGGGAGAACATCGGCTCGACAACCTACAAATTCGACAAGCAGCGGGAGAAGTTGCGATTCTACTGCCCGAACTGCGAGGTCACCAAAATGGAAAGACTACTACTGGAGTCATGCATTACGATGGGGGTGGTGAAGAAGAACGAGAGCTTGGGCTCACCAGCAGCCCTCGATGAACTCTCTGATTCCGAAGGATCCGAGTTCTCCGGCCCAGAATTGGAAACAGACTCGGACTCGATCCTCTCTGCCACTGCATCATCGTCCGGTAACTCTGGGTCGTCCGTTTCCAGCGGCCACTACAACCGCTATTCATACTTCAATGGCATGGAGGAATTCAGCGACGGCTCCATTCTCTCGACATCCGACGAGTTCTTCGAGGTTTCGTCGACTGCTATTAGGGTGTAGCACGGTGGCACAGGTATAGTTCCATGCACGGAAAGACAGGGGTTAAGCATTTTTATTTTCTTTCAAATTCAATTCAATCAATCATTGGGACTAGTGGATCCGGTTTTTCTTTCTCTCTGAGCGTCAGGCTTCAGGCCTCGGGCGACAGACTCTACGTATGGTTATTTTCATTTTTTGTTCAAGCAAGACTTCTTCTATCTATATATATAGTATTTTATATATGACGCCAATCCGCCGCAAAGGCACTGGTTACACACGCCTTGTGCCGCCTTCCTCCAGTACACGCCAGTCCGCAGCAAAGAGCGAGCACCGGCTTCCTCTTCGGGCGCTGAGGGAGAGAGCTGGAATTAGTTTTACTGATACGTACCTGACCGTGGTGGATCAATGGGCGGATGACTGATCTGCTTGGGGTGAAAGAGACAGAGAATCTACAAGCAACCATGCCCGGAGAAGAGCTAGCCACGACTATGCCGGAGACAATAGGAAGCGCCAATGCCCTGCAATCGCCCCACGACGACACTCGTCAGGACGGTGAATACGATTTTGGCAACAAGGACAGTGAATCCAGAAGCACGACACCAAGCTTTGCCGACGCTGCCGACGAGGTAGAAGCTGAGAGGCAAGGCGATGACGGGGACGGTGGGTCGGTTGATTTTTTAGATGATTACATTCCTTCTGAGTCGGCAGAGACTGCGAAGGTGAAGGAAGTGACGACCGATGACACAAATGACGCAGATGAGCCTGGAACGGGAGAAAAAGAGCGTGTACAGGAGCATGTGCAGGAGCAAGAAGAGGCTAAACCTGAAATAGCAGGAAAGAACGGAAGCACGACCACGTTGACGAAAGCGACTGAGGAGCAGTCGGTGCTTGCCACCTCCGATGTTTCTGGGACAAAGGCCGGGGCAGAAAACTCAGGTGCCAGTGCATCTGCAGAGGAGAAGGACACTCTACCGACCAGCATCAGCATCGGTGACATGGAGTCAATTGATTCAGAGGAACAGGGTTCGGTAATACACCACGAAGTACCGCACACCACTACAACCACCGCCTCAGCTGCATCTGCTGCTGCTATTTCGCCAAAAGTCAGCGCAGAGGAAACCAAACCAGAAGAGAAACCGAGCCCAAAATGGTTCAGTTTTGAACAGCCAGACTTTGACCAGACGATCCAGGACATCACCTCACCGCAAAATATGAACCTAGCATACCATAGGTTCCAGGATAACGAACACGAACTAGAGCTGAAGTCGACAAATGACAGATCCGATATGAAGAACAGCAGGAACAGCTTGAAGAAGACGTTTAATGAAATCAAGACGGGCGTGACAGTGACGCAGAATGATGTCCTCATCAATGGGATCAACTGGGAGTTCTGGTCGGAGGTGTTCAACGATTATAGCAGCATTGTGAAGAACAAACAGGATGAGTTGAAGGTGAACATAACCAACGGTATACCAAAGGAAATTAGAGGCATGGTATGGCAAATCATATGCGATTCGAATTCGATGAAGTTGAAAGAATTTTTCATAAATACAAAGGACATCAAGAGTGACTTTGAAAAGCTGATCAAAAGAGATCTTGCAAGAACAAGCTTTATCAAGGATAGTGCCATCAAGGAGAAAATTGACGATTTATTCAACATTATCAAGACATACAGCTTATATGATGAAGAAGTCGGATACACACAAGGTATGGCCTTCATAACTGTGCCACTGTTGATGAACATGGAGTCAGATGAGGCATTCTGTATGCTTGTGAGGTTGATGTTTACCTACGGGTTCAGAGAGTTATATCTGCCCAACATGCCCGGGTTGCATTTGAGGATATACCAATTCGACAGGTTGATTGAAGATACATTACCTGAACTCCACCTGCATTTGAAGAACCAGAAAATTAAGTCCTCGATGTATGCTATACAGTGGTTTTTGACACTTTTTGCATATAAATTCCCATTGGAGATGGTGCTAAGGATTTATGATGTCGTTGTGGCAGAAGGTCTAGAATCGTTGCTTAAATTTGCGTTGAACTTAATGATCAAGAACAATGATCATTTGTTAACGTTGACCTTTGACGACCTGCTTGACTTTTTGAAGGAGAAATTGTTCTATTACTATTTGACTGTTCCTGATTCAGCGAAAGAGAAGAACGAGGGCGAGGCTGAAGAAGAAGAAGAGGAAGAAGAGGAAGAACAAAAACAAGTAAAGGAATTTAACACATATCAGATTGATCGATTTATCAAGGACTCGATGGAGATCAACATCCTTCCTATCACGCTCAATAAATACAGTGCAGAGTTTGATGAGATCGACAAACTAGAAAAGGAGCGTGAGAAACAAGTCAGGGAACTGCAGGCAAAGAACGGTCTATTGACCAAAGAGATACGTAAGATTGAAGCGTCGTACGCCCTATTGAACAAAGAGCATGTTGAAATCGCCACCGAGATGGTTAACGGCAAAGTGAAGGTTGGGGCTTTGGAAGAAGACAACAAAACTTTACGGGAAGAGATCGAGAAACTAAAGACCCGGTTGGAAAACTTGACGTCGCAGAAAAGCGGCGGAGAGCGGGTCGATTTCAGCGGACAGTTGTCGCAGGGATTGGACAAGGAGATTCAGAATGCAATGGATATTAACCTGAAGGTGATGGACCAGAACCGGATTTTGGAAGACACCCTTGCCAGTTTGGAAGAGGAGAACCAGGTGCTGAGCTCCACTACGCACAAGATGAGACCGGCCAAGCTAGGCTCGATGTTTGGACTGAAGAAGGGCGGCAAGCTGTGGTAACGTTCCGCTATCTTTTCCATCTGTACCGATGGCTTTTCTATATCTGTATATCTTATTTCTGTATGTCCGTAACGAACAGCTACCTCACTTATCGTACTATAACACCGACGCGTCGATTTTTCCTTTTTCCCCCCAGCAGTTTTGGCGAGGTTTGTCGGGCGAGGGAGGAAAAACGATGATTTGAAGTGAAGGCAGAGAAGGGTGCACTACAGTAGAGAGTGACCGTAAAGAATTACTTGTGGAAAAGGTTAGGGAAGTCCATAAGCCAGAACATAGAAATGATGATGATGGATTCCGTCAGGGCGTTCTGCCAGAGTGCGCAAAGCGGCGTGAGGGCGTTCTCCACCTCCGTGAGCTGCAATGCGAGAGCATACAAGAGCGTTGTAAACAGACAATTGAAGCAGAAGCCCGAGTACAAGGTTGGCGACGTCAGACCAAACAGACTGTGGGTCCCAAAGGAGGTCAGCAAGTATCCAGAATACCCGTACGGCGAGGCCCGTATTTTCAAAAGAGCCGACAGAGGATTGTATGGTGGCCAGGTGATCACGTTTGGTAACAAGATCTCCGAGATGCGGAACCACAATAGAAGAACGTGGTTGCCGAACGTCGTTGTGAAGACCCTTTGGTCTGCTGCGCTGAACCGCATGATCAAGATGAGACTCACCGCCAGGGTCTTGAGAACGATCACCAAGGAGGGAGGATTGGACAACTACGTCACGAAGGACAAGGCTGCGAGAGTGAAGGAGCTTGGCATTTTCGGCTGGCACCTAAGGTACGACGTCTTGAGGGCCAGAGAGGCTGCTGCAAGACCGCCTGCCTACGAGGTCGTCAAGAAGGAAGACGGTAGCGAGGTGAAAGTGTTCTATAGGGGCGAGTACCTCGGTGCGCCAATCCAATTAACTGTGGGCAAGAGAAAGTTGTTGGAGAAGCTCTACCCGGCCGTGAAGCTAAACACCGTCGGCGAGCTCAAGTTTGGTCAGTTCAACGTCCCACGGGCCACCAAGAGCGTCGAGGAGATCCTCAATGAGTGCGAGGCGCTCAAGGTTGACTTGTCTGGCTGTACGGTGTGAGCGGCGCCGACAGCTGGGCGAGATAGCATACTGTACATATAGAAGAAGCACACGAAGCATTTCCGCCTGCAGGTAGTGACCGGCACGGAGAATTGCGTAGATAGATAGATGATCACTGCATATAGCAACCAACCCGCTAAATATTCGATCCCGTAGAAGCGATTGCCCGATCGGGCAATTTCGGATAGACCAAAACATGCTTGCGCTGCCGAAACGCAGTCACACCACAACCACCCCTCGCACCGCACATGCATACTTTCTATGCAGCAGAGGCGCGAGGAGAGACAGTGAGAGGGAGAGACGGGGGAGAGAGGGAGAGAGGGAGAGAGAGAGACAGGGTGGTGGTCAAAATTTTCAGACACGGGAGGTTGAAGATTGGACAGGTGCTAGTGGAAAAGGGGGTGTTCTGCTGAAAGAATTGTTCCACAACACACACAACATGGCTGCATCCGGTATGTACAGCACATGATATTTCCAACGGGAACGGCAGCGGCGAAGAAGCCGGACACAGAAGTGAAGACAGAGAAAGAGAGAGACGGCATTGCAGAAGATGTCAAGCTGAAGTTGAAGTTCAAGCAAACGTCCTGTTTAATGCTCACAGGTGCATAGCAGTAGAGCAAGAGGGACGTGTTATGACGGAGACTGAAATGATGTCAAGAACCATGAGCGTACTAAGAAAGTGAGCAAATGGTATACCGATATTGAAATCAAGTAGAGACTACCATACTGGACCATCTAGACGATTATGTTGTACTAGCTGTTCCAACACTTCTGAAGAACTAGAAGACACGCAACTTGATACACAGGCCACGACTCAAACTCTTTTCTGCCGCCTCCCCTGACCCTAGATCATCTTCAGAACCACATTACTAACATTTTATCCCGCCCTCCACACTTTATTTTCCTTCAGGTATCATTCTTGGTTTAAACAAAGGTCACAAGGTCGAAGCTAAGGCTGTCGCACCAAGACAATCATACAACAAGGGCTCTAAGTCCAACAGAACCACCTTCGTCAGATCCTTGATCAGAGAAGTTGCTGGCTTGGCTCCATACGAAAGAAGAGTTGTCGACTTGATCAGAAACTCTGGTGAAAAGAGAGCTAAGAAGTTTGCCAAGAAGAGATTAGGTACCCAAAAGAGAGCTTTAGCCAAGGTTGAAGAAATGAACAACATCATTGCTCAAGCTAGAAAGCACTAAATCTCTTAGTGTAAACTTTATAGATTGTCTCTAATGTTTAATCTCTAATACATGTATCCTCTTTGCGTATAACCACTCCCCTCCTCCGCTTCCCTTTCCTTCCTTCCTCGTAGTGGTCTCACTATATCGTATATGCTGTGCTTGCCAAACCGCGACGATTTGCCAGTCGTGTGGGGAACCGCATCCAACGCCAGTCCATTATTTCAGTGTTTCATCACATCTTGTCGAAGTGGCACGGGCGCCAGCTACAGCTCCGGTCCAAGGCAGGAAGGACCGTTGGACTACAGGCATCTACACCATGCTTAGAATTGCAGTAGCTCCGAAGAGGCTTGCATTCGGCACGAGAAGCAGCCGCTATTACTCCACCGCCAGCGGCAGCAATGGTGGAAATCCACCTTCCTTCTTCCACAACGAGGCCAACTTGCCCAACAAGATAGAACCTGTGCCGGAGGACACGGTTTTGGCGAAGAAGGAGCCTGTTTCTTTACCGCCAAAGACCCACTTCGAGGACAATTCCGGCGTCGACTCCGCCAAGACAGCGTTATCTGCGCAACAGGCAGTGATACCACCAAAGCCGTTGTTCTCCGACCCTGCGAATGCTCCTCTCCCACCACCAACACCGCCTCCGGGGCCTTCTGCCGACACGTCGAACTACTTCCGGAGCTACAAGGACTTCTGCAAGGGCATGGCGTACCTCGGCGTCGGGATGGGCGTCATCTTCTTCATGTTCGACCAGCACGAGCGGCTCGACGTCAGCGAGAGACAGATGCAGCTGATGAAGAAGAAGCAGAAGGAGCTGGTGCTGCAGATGCAGACGTATAAGAACAAATTGAACAAGGTGGCTGTGGAGAACGCCAAGAAAAACGTGCTGGTGCAGGGCAAGATGCAGATGCACGTGGCGCTGCTCCGTGAACAGCTCCTCGAGCTCGGCGCAGACCCGGTCAGCATCGCCACGGCCATCGACAAGTTCGAGCAGGACGTGAAGGTCGACGTGGCGTCCAACACCGTCGAGTTGTGGGTCCCCGGCGAGTCCAAGCTCAAGAGCCTCATTCCGGACCCCCACGAGTACAGCAAAAAAAAGTAGTGTAACATTTACGTAGCATATCCGACACGACACCACCTTTCCGCATTACATATACCGACACATTATTCATATAGCTTTCCGAAAAGTACAGATAGACTTCTGAGGATGACATTTCCTCAAGGAAAATACCCTTTTCCCAAAACCCTCCTGCCCTGCACAGCCCGGAACCCCGCAGAGCGACTATAAAAGGAGGCTCCTCTGCTCTTTTTCCCGAACTCTGCATTTCTGTCTGCTCTGTCCCTGCACGCATTTTTTTCCTCTCTTCTTTCTCCAACAATGTTTTTTAACCAATAGGCGCCCATTAGAGTTGCGATGCAGGTCTACTCCATACCTGTGTAGTGCTCCGGGTCAGCCTTAGATCGATGTTGGAGAGATGGATATCTTTCTGGTTTTTTTCGGCTTTT
Source organism: Pichia sp. PH4023 (assembly GCA_025531575.1). Lineage (NCBI taxonomy): Eukaryota > Fungi > Ascomycota > Pichiomycetes > Pichiales > Pichiaceae > Pichia > Pichia sp. PH4023. Next base: position 563,560 of record JAMGYR010000008.1, on the reverse strand, counting down.
AAATGTCGTGCCGGCTGACTTTCTCTGTCCCGGCTATGCGGCCCTCAACTCACATTTATTCCCCTATTTCCGTGCGCCTCGCTGCCAAGTGTGGTGTGCAAAACATGCTTAAACTATAAACAGACGTAGTTGTAGAAAGACGATGGAAAAAAATTCGAAAAACTTCTTCACCCTCCACTCCTCAGTGCAGAAGCTTTGCGTCGAGCTTCTCCTTCTCCCGTTGCTCCATCTTGAACTTCAACAACTTTGGCGTCGGACAACACGGTGACCTCGCGTCTGTCCCCTCGCTCTGGTAGAACTGCTTGCAGCACGCGTACAAACGGTCGATCTGTGCACTGCACTTGGACTCGTCGTACCCGTGTTTCTTGAGACAGTCCTGGATGGCGCACGCCTGCGGCTTGCATGCGTCCTCGCAGTTCCCCATTCTAGACGACATGTCTTTGCTGCAAAGGGAACTGCCAAGACGCCCCCCAAACCGCAGTAAGAGCAGAGAAACCCCATGCTGTCGGTCCTCTTGTACTGTTGCAGACGTCCTGTCCATCTCCACCATGTCCTGCCGACCCGGCGCGCCCCCCATCCCTGCCCGATCGGGCAACTCTTGACCCTAAGCGCCCTATCGAGCGATGCCGCATGGCCAGAGAAGAAAACGAGAAAAAGGAGTCATCCGAGGCCATCTGAGACGCCAGAGACAGAGACAGAGATAGAGGCAGAAGCAGAAGCAGAGGCAGAGGCAGTAGGCAGATAGTAGTGTGTTACTTCTTCTGCGACAGTGTAATCTAGAGTTGACGTTGCAACCAAGCACAAAACACACACAGTCAGCCATGTTCACGCCGACACTACTGCCCAAGCTGGCAGAACTTCTTCCACTTTCGCTGACAACAGCAACAGAACCTGGTCCTGTCCGGGAGCAGCTGTCTTCCATCTTCGGCTCGATCTCGTTTGCGTGCTGGATGATCCTCATGGTTCCGCAGCTCGTCGAGCAGTGGCGGCTCAAGACCGTCGACGGGATCTCCCCCCTGTTTCTCCTCATCTGGTCATCCGGTGACGTCTTCAACCTCATTGGTTCGGTGTGGGCGGGCTTGTTGCCCGAAGTCACGCTCATTGCATTCTGGTTCCTCCTCGCAGACTTCATCACGTTGGCATTTTACCTCTACATTTCCGTTGTGTACGACAAGAGACGCAAGGAGAGGGCAGAGAGAAGACGCCACTCCTCCAACACGAACGTTCTCGTGGAGGATGAACGGCTGCTGCTCGGAGAGCACGCCATCCACTACGAACACGAGATGCCAGCACTGGGAAACGAAGACTTGGAGTACGGCGCCACAAGCACCAGCCAGCCGCAACATCACCATCACCATCACCACCACCACGAACACAGGGACAGAAGAAAATCACAGTCCTCCACGCTCCACGACATAGTGTACGAGCCAGAAAACCACTCCATATTTGTCAAATATACCCTCCCAATCCTACTGGTCATCTGCGCAGGTACTTTTGGATCCATACTATCTCCTAACAAGGTTGCATCCGCCTCTTCGACGCCATCTTCGTCTCCATCATCTGCCGACAACATGCTCGGTCCTCAGATTTTCGGCTACCTCTCTGCAGTACTGTACCTAACCGCAAGACTGCCCCAAATATACCACAACTATAAGAAGAAGTCAACCAAGGGCCTCTCGTTGCTTTTCTTCCTCTTCACCATGCTTGGAAACATCACTTACAGCCTGCAGATCGTCGCATATAGATCTGATTCCGAGTATCTAATGCTCAATCTGAGCTGGCTTCTGGGCTCTTTTGGAACCATCGCCGAAGATGTCGTCATCGTGACACAGTTCTACCTATATAGACACAGCAGCACCAAAAATTTCAACTTGAACAGGTAAAGCTCAATCTATTATATTTTATCTAACTAATATATATAGTATGTTTCTTATTGTACTAATAGAGTCACACCTCTCAATTAGCAGATCCTCCAAAACTGCCCACATATGTCCATCCGCCAAACTGCTTTTGCACAGACTCACTGAGAAAGTCGTCCACAACAGAATCCATTGGTCTCTCATCAGTGAACTCAGAACTGATGTTGGATATATCCAAAGAATTTTTCACTTGTGGCTTATATGGTGGAATATAGCCCTTGTTGGTAAGTTTGACCCAATCAATGTCCTTGAAAAATTGGTGAGACTTTATCTCCGATACTCCATGATACCCAAGTCTTTGTGCAGGATCTCTGTTCAACAACTTGGAAATCAAATCCTTGGTAACAGAATCCATGTCACTAGGGAAAATAAGAGGATCTTCCAGAATCTTCTTGTACATAATTGAAACGTCTTCATCATAGAAAGGCGGTAAGGAGGTCAACATCTCATATAAAAGCACACCCAACGTCCAGAAATCAACTACCCTGGTGTATCCCTTGTTCAATAATAGCTCTGGGGCTAAATACTCTGGAGTTCCACAGAAAGTATTTGTCTTTTGGTCTAATTTCATATTGATTTTGCATAAGCCGAAATCGCAAAGTGCAATATGACCTTGGTAATCCAATAAGATATTCTCCGGCTTAAGGTCCCTATAAACAATGTTCATCGAATGAAGTGTTTCAATTGCTGATAATAGTTCACAAATGTAAAATTTCGCCCTTATTAATGGAAACCTTCTGGCTTTCTGTAAATGATAGAACAACTCACCACCATTGATGAATGACAACACAAGATAGAGCTTTTCACTTGATTGGAATGCAAACTTCAATGGCACAATAAATGGACTATTGACCCTGCTCAAAACAAATTTCTCAGCCAACGTATGAGTGACTTCCATCTTATTGACAATATGTGCTTTCCTAATGGATTTTAATGCGTAAATCTTACCTGTATCTTTCTTCCTGACTTGCATAACTTTTCCGAAAGACCCCTTTCCTATAACTTTCAAAAGATCAAAATCATCTATAGACAAAGGCTTAGATTCCTTCGTCAAAGGCTTGAAGTCCAGCGTAACGTTAAGGGAGCCTATCAGGTCATCATCTGTGTATGGATTTTTCAGGTTTATCCATTGGTGGTTTAACAATCTGACTGGGCGCAAGTTATCAAACGAGTTTCTATTGAGGTCGGACAATTTGCACATTATCGAGCCAATCAAATGATCCTCTTGTTTATTCGACTCTAGCAAAGAGCCTGGAATTCTGATATAAATCTGAATGGTTAAGATGGCGTTGTTTGGGGACGTGACATCGAAGGTGGTGACACTGTTGAACTTTGTGTGCGCAATGGTATTACCGACAGAACTTATTCTCTCACTCGAGTTTTCGACTTCAATGATGGCGTAAACAAGATTGTACTGAGCGATCACGTTCTTATTTGGTTCTGCGGAACTGTTGATTCTCAAAGTCGAGGGAAGGTAGTAAGATAAATTAGTATTTGCGGCTTCATCCAATGATTCATTCAGTGCATCAATTTTCTCGTTCAACTCTTCCTCGTTAACATGTTGACCCAAACTGGCCAATTTTGAAAGAATCTGTTTATTGATTCTCAAAGGCACTGGAATCTCCAAATCCTTGGAAGAGTAAACTTTAACAGTGAGTAATCCAGGCTTCATTCGGTTAGAAGAATTCTGTTGGTTCAAAGACACACTGTAGCTGCTTCCGGCAGAGGTTGATGGTTCATCGTCGTTTTCAATGACAGGATCTGTGTTTTCCAGGTTCTTCGTAATCAAAACTGGCTCCTTGTTTTCATCACCTAGGTTCAACTTGTTGACACCCGAGGATATTTTACTCAAATCCGAGCTGGCTAGTGTCTTTCTGGACTCACTGAAAGTTGCTTGTCCGTCAACAGGAGTCTTTGACGCTTCTCTGCTGTAGTTTTGGCCATAACTTCCACTGCTGCGGTTGTTGTTTTCATTTCCTGCTCTCTGATCGTCTGAACCGTAGTCCGCCGAGGCTCTCGATGAAGGCGGGTGCTCGTCGCCTGACGCTTTGCTCTTGAATAGCTTCTTCCAATTGGACATGTCCGCTTGCGCTTCTATAGACCAGGTCCTTATTCACTGTTGGAGGCCAGCAGCCGAGAGATCAAGCCTTCAGCCTTCGTCTCAGATGGTGATTCTTCTTCTGTTTGTTTGTTTCCGCCTCCGCTTTTTCTCTCTCCCATACATAATTTTCTCTGCATTTCCTCTTTCGGAAGAACAGGAGCGGCGACGTGCAGGCGAAGTTGGGGCCATGAGTTCCGAGATGATACAAATAGAACGGACATTTCTCCCTGAAAGAGAGGATTGTAGGTCTGAAGAGAAGGGACAAACCACCGGAGAACACGGAAAAGATGAGGAGAATTGCGTTTGAACTGGAATTGGAGGTCGTTGAGCTTGTCAACGTGCCTATGTTCGATGACACAGAATGCTACATGGTGAGCACGATTTCGAACGATAAACTTAAGAACAACTACAAGAAACTCCACATGTCGAGCCACACAACGCATACTGTGCCCATCAGAAACCACAGGGTGAGATTTGGCGATTCTGGAAAGCAAAGCACGGAGTTTAGACTACAAGCCCAGTCAAATTCGAGGGGAGATGTGCTATCAGATAAATGGCTCTGTATTTCGTTCATGTTAAAGAATCAGGATCGCCAAGAACCACTTGGTGTTCTAATCTTGAATCTCACCGAATACGTGAACGAGAAGAACAAGAAAGAATTGAGGTTTCTTTTGGAAAAGTCGAAGACTAACACAATTGTGAAACTTAACCTTCAGATTCGTCATCTTGAACATGACGAGTCTGTGACTTATCAAACAGCCCGGGAACAAGCATCCCCTGCACATAGCATCGAATCTGCTGGCCTGCTTCGTCTGTCGTCGGTGAAGAGCACAAATGAACTGTCATCTAGAGGGGGATTCAGCATGGATGGACTCAGGACACCGACAAAACCTTCTTCGACTGCAGGTAGACTTGCATTGCCAATACCCTCACCGTCTGCACATAGGAGCGGTAGTTCCATGCTGGAGAGAGCAAACAGTAGGCGCAGTTCGAACCCTGGTATGAGCACTCCTTCTAACACCTCTTCGCCGACTTCCTCTTCACCACGATCACCTAAATCCAGTAAGTGCATGTTCTCGACTTTTCCTTCTTCTAATGTGACTCCTCCAACCATGACAGTTAATGGAGGACAACAAAATAGTGTGAAAAATATAGCGACGCAGACGATGATGAACGACGCCTGCGAGAGTGCGGTTAACGATGTCTCTCTGCTGGACGATCTTATCAACAAAACGTACAGATTCACTTGGCAATTGAAGTGTACATCTTATGAAGAATTTACTCCTGCCGAGTGCGTCAAGGATATCATTGAGAGAAATGGAAATGGGTGGAAGAAGAATGACGAAGGCGTCGATCTTGTCGATGTGGTTGAAAACGAGTTTAAGGAGAGCTCGGTGCAGAAACGTAATAGATCATCGCTGTTTTCTCTCAATAACAGTGTAGACTTACACCAGAGAAATCACAGAGAGCCAGACATATTTTCTGAATTTAAGGGCCTTGAGAGCGTACAGTTGCAAGAATCTGATGAAGACTCCGACGATTTGGATCACAGGCACGGCCACGGAAGAGGAGGACTAGATGACGATAGTGATTCCGTTATTTACTCATATTACAGTATAGACAGGCGTGATAACTCCAAGGTTAAAAGATACAAGCCACTAACAGAGGCTGAAGTCCGTGAAGACTTGAGGAGTTGGCATATAAGTGCCAAGAGTTAGTTTATTATTTACTATTTTCTTGTTATTGTTATTACTTTTGTCTTGTTCCCAACTGAGTTGGTTATCTAATAGTACATAATTTACACTGCGTGTCTGGGTTGAATGGTGCGCAGTGGAGCGGAAACTTAGATATAAGCTCCTTTGCTAGGCAGCTCTTTCTATACCATCGCTATCGTTATCCCATTCATCGTCTGAGACGTCGAAGTCAAAATCAGAGACAACATCATTACGCAGGTTATTATTGACGTCCCAGAGACAATCATCATTGTCCTGAGCAAATGGTACATTGTCGTTGATACCGTTTTCAAGATTAGAAAAAGAGTCTCCGATTTTAAAATCTTGTAATTCTAGGTCGGTGGAACCAGAGGTACTGATTGCTTTGGCGGAAGGTATCTTTAAATTGTAATCATTGCCGTATTGATTGTTGCTGGCAGAGCCATTATCATCGTATTGTACATTTGTATTTTTTTTGTTGCCACCGAGGATGTGGAATTTCCTCAAATTCCCGTCTGTCCTTATTGTGTTTTCAGCATCTGAATTGATGATCAAAGTATCCGGAGATTGTCCCAATCTCGAGTATGAACTGAAGCTGCGTCTAACTTTCTTATATAACCGAATCAAGTAGTTTCTGCTAGATGGAATCAGATGGAGAAGTATTATAATTACGGTAAGAATGGAGAATACTTTCAATGCTGTTGAATGGTTCGAAGATTGATAGACAAACTCTGCCTCATCATCATCGTCCCAATTCTCATTACCGAAACCATCGTTGTCGTCGAAATTAGAATCGTCATCGTCGTCGTAACCGTTGTCAAAATCATAGTAGTAATCCATTTCCTCGATGGACGTTGCTGGTGGTTTTGCATGTCCTGCTTTAGTGGCCTGATTTTTGAGGTCGAAGGTAAAAGTCGGATATTCATCCTTCAACTCGAAATCGGGACGCGGAGGTATCCCTTCTTGCTCTGAGCCATGATGAAATAATGTAGGCGCAGAGTTCCGATAGTAGCCGACCCGCAATTCGGGAGGTAAGCTTGCGTCAGTTCCATTGACAAACTTGGCGTATTCTCTTGCTGACTCATCTGCGGCATACAAGAGGGCTCTACCTAATGTCCACGAAAATTTGAAGTCGTTGATCCTGTCGTTAATTAACAAATGATTTGCCAATTTATTTGCGCCTGGGTCTTGATCCGAATCAGAATTTAAGGGTAGTCCATAACCGCTGTGCAATAGGGCCGCTATGTAGGATGATTTGAAACACATATTTGTGATTTCATCCGTGGAGAACCTTTTACGGTTGTCGTTGTCTCCGTATTGCTGCAATGACGGGAAATCCATGTTACAGATTCTTTCTACTGTTTCTGTAAAAATTTCAGGATGGTATACGACACTGTTGGAGACGACGATATCTTTGTTCTGGTCGCTAAAGTCCAAGAGCTGTGTGACGGCGTCCCAGTAGCCTGAGATTGCTATGAAGTTGTCTTTGTCCAAGCTGAACTTGGGCATGATTGGGTTCAGCATGCATTTGGACACCTTAATTGTTGTGCTGTCATCCTCGGGCACGAGCAGGGACTTGCACTGCTCGTCATTGTCGCCTATGATTGAGTAGATGTTGTCGATGCACTGCTGGAAGTCGCTGGATCCATGGAGAACGTACTGGTTGTTGTTAAAGGTGAAGGTATCTGAGTACTCTTTCGGCAAGCAGGGGTCGAAGATTTCGGAGGATTTGTATGTACTGCCCTCCACAGTCCCAGCAGCGTCAGCAGTAGCCACTGACAGCGAGGACTTTTGAATCAGGTAGAGTAGGTAGTCGTGGTGGAACTGGTTGAGCCCGTAACCGAGGAACGATGTGGAGAAGAGCTGGTAGTTCTGGTCCAGCTGCAAACTGACGAGCTGGACCGAGCGCTTCTCCGTCTCAGCTGGGGAGGGCTGGAAGCAGATCTGCGCCGAGCCGCCGCCCAACTCGAGTAAGCCGTAGGTCGAGGCCGGGTCCTGGATGGTGTGGTTGTGCATCATGAGGTAGTTGAGCGTGATCCAGCTGTACAGGCCTTCGACGTCGCCGTCGAGGATGTTCACGTGCGAGGCGCAGTCGGGGAAGTAGAAGTCTGTGTGGTCCGTGAAGTAGACGCAGATTTTGGCCAGGATCTTGGACTGCAAGTCTGGGTCAAGGGCCCGCAAGCCGGCCGTGGCGTGAAAGAGCACCGGTGTGCGGTAGTGCTGCTCGATCGGCACGATACTGTACACCTCTGCGATGAGGTGGTCGAGGTAGTTGTAGAGGAAGGAGTTGTGTAGGCCGAACTCGATGATGGAGGACTCGATGCTGGGCTTGATGCGTTTGTGCCAGTGCTTCCCGTACTTGAGGCGGGGCAACGCCAACGCCATCCCACCCTGCTCCTTCGCAAGGTGGTGCTTCGCAGACTCCCATGCGTACACGTACGCCCGGGAACCCTTCGACCCGGCGTCGATCACGACAATGTAGTTGTAGGGCAGCTCGTCACTATCGTACACGGGAGCAGCAACCCGTCTGGCGGACACAGGCTGCTCCGACTGTCGTGGCTGCAACAACGGCATCCTTCCTGGCAAACACCGTGCTTCGATGGGGTGGTGATTCTATCGTGGTCTTGCCCTCCGCCGTGCCCGTGGTGGTGGCCAACCCTGCTCCAGCACCCTCATCTTCCGCTGAGCTTCATGCCGTCCTTGCACCCTCTCGCCCGCCCCGTCTGCCTCTCCTGGCCGGCGAGAAACGTGAGATCACCTTCCGCTAAGAATGCGCCCAGATTTTTTTGCGTCGATCGGCTAAGCCGTCGATCGACGCAATTTTTCGGAACTGAACACGCTTGCTTCCGGAGTCCTGCTCTCGCGGCGCCGGCGGGTCTCTTTGCCGGGGTCGGCCTTCCCGCAAAGAGCCAATCAGCAGCGAGGGGCACGTCAGCGAGGCCACGGAGAGGGCCTCCGGTGAGGGTGGGACCGTTCCACACGCTCAGACAGTCTCTGGCTTGAAGAGGAGCACCGCTGAGCAGGAGGAGCCGTCACAAGGGACGCCGGCGGGGGGCCACCAGCAGCAGACCGCAGAAGGACAGTTCACAGGACAAGAAAGCTCTCGCAAACTCATACACATCCCCGCAGACACCCGCTACAGACACGCCTAGATAGCACTTCACACAAAGATATATACACACACACGCATACACAAAATGTTAGCATCCACATCCAGAATCGGTCTCGGGTTCTCCAGAAAGAGCATCCTCCAGTCCACCATCGCATACAGATCTTTCTTCAAGACCATTCCTCAGCCACCTGGAAACATCATTGGCACCGTCAACGATGCATACGTGCCACCAAGCCCAAACAAGCTCCACGGCTCCCTCCACTGGACCTTTGAAAGAATAGTCGTGTTGGGAATGACCCCATTGATTGTTGCGCCTCTCGTCACTGGCTCCTCTCCATTTGACGGCGCCATGTGTACCCTTCTTTTGTACCACTGCTACGCCGGTTTCCAGTCCTGTATCATCGACTACATCCCAAAGAGAGTCTTTGGCGTTGTCCACTCCATCGCCATGGGCCTCTTGACCTTCGGTACCCTTCTCTCCGGCTACGGTGTCTACAAGATCGAGAACGAGGAGCAAGACGGTGTCTTTGGCATCTTGAAGAAGTTGTGGAAGGCTTAGGTAAGCTGCTTTTCCACCGAAAATACACTATTTATTCCGGCACAGATACGCCAATAAACGCATCGGTCTGTCCATCCATCCGTCTGGCTCCATAAACCATCCCCATCTCTCCCTTTCCGTTATTATTATTATTCAATAGGCTTAAAAGCGTCCTCTCCTCATTTTTTTCTCTTTATAAACTTATTCAGTTCTGTTAATTACTATTGACAAAGATAAAAATTCCCACAAATGCGTAGTCAACGTAGCTGCCGGCTCATTTCACCTACCCGGTCCAGCAGCCCGCCAAGGACGTCCTGGATCTCCGCCACGTCTCTCATCCCCCCGGCGATCCCCTCGACGCACACCGTTCGTCGGACCTCGTCGATGCTGTACTCGAGCCCCCCGCAGCCCGTCTCCCACGCTTCCTCTTCAAACTCCAGCATCTTCTCAATGACCCGCATGTCGGCCTCAGGACAACGCTCCGTCGCTCCGAGTATCTGCTCTGCAAACTCATCGAACCCAATCTCCGACCGGCCCCAGCATATGCTGAACAATTGGTCTATTCCACCCGACTCTCTCGTCATGCTCATCATCGCAGGCGTCGTGGTCGCAGCTGTGGTCTTCTTCTGTTTTTTCTTGTCTCCCTCCCGGTCTAACCCGTCGTATCGTTCATTGTATTCTACCATTTGCGCTGCCGCTGTGTCGTAGAACAGCCCCACCGGTGCCGCCCTCTACCCCCGTCTCATGCACACATCAAGGTCCGTGAGTATCCCGATTCGAACATGCTGTTGATCAGCAAATTCATGGCGCGTATCGGTCCATACAATAAGTCGGTTTTACATATTCATAATCTACATTCTTTAATCTATTAGTACTGGATCTATATACAAGGCACCTAGACCTAGATCTAGTCTTCGTCGTCTTCCTCTTCCTCTTCGTCGTCGTCGTCTTCTTCATTTTCTTCCTCGTCATCGTTGTCGTCGTCATCGTCCTGCTCGTCATCGTCTTCCTCCTCCTCTTCCTCCGGCTCTTCTTCGATCGCAGCCATCTCTTCTTCGTCGTCTTCTCCCTCCTCGTCGTCATCTTCATCTTCATCTTCATCTTCGTCTTCGTCGTCTTCTTCTTCTTCATTCTCGTCTTCTTCGTCTTCTTCTTCGTTTTCCTCGTCCTCATCATCGTCCTCATTGCCCGCAGTAGTAGTAGCAGTAGTAGCAGTAGACTTCGCAGTAGCTTCAACCTTCACTTCTTTGGCATCTGTCTTTTTCTCAACAGCCTCTTCGGTAACATCGCCAGTATTGTCTTTCTCTTTCAACTTCGTGTTTTTCTCCACCTTCTCTGACTTGTCGTCATTGTCCTTCTCATCATTATTGACATTAGCTTCTTCAGTGTCTTTATTCTTCTCCCCTTCATTTGCTTCTTTTCCATTAGCTTCCTTCCGTTCGGCCACTTTTTCTCCTTCAGCCTGCTCATCTCTTTCTCCCCCTATAGCTACTGCACCCTCTTCCACTGCAGTCACCTCTGCTTCTGCACCATCTGCTTCCTTCTCTCCGTCTCCTTCTTCTTCCTCTTCATGTTGAACCTTGAACACCGTCTCCTTAGGCATGCGTCTCATTTCCAATGGGCTCTTGAATAGAGATCCGATCTTTTCTATCCATCTCCTACGCTTGTCCAAAAGACCTCGGAACGATGCATTACTCACCAAATGTGCTGCATCATCCTTCATCAACCCACTATTACTGCTGTCACCACCTGAATGGCTGCTATGTGGTCCACGTTTCTTGGTTTTCTTCGGAGTGACATTGAGGCGACGTCTATAATGCTGCTCAACCTGTTTGTCCAAATCATCGACAATGGTCATGTATTCTTGCCATGCAATCTGCTCTTCCACTATCGGCACAAGAATTTCCTTTCTGAAATTATTACGCTGTTGCACTTTAGTTAATTCATTCTGTAAAATACGTAACTCAGAACTGACTTCATCATCTTCCTTTCCTAATGCCCAATCTTGTTCCCACGATGAATTGTTCAGCGTTTGCACAACATTCATGAAAATACCAATATACTTGAGTTCCCGATTCAAACGTTTTTCTAATTGCTCAAAGCTTATCTTGTCGTCCCTTTTAAAAGCAGAAGAATCATTATGACTTTCTTCGCCGTTCTCCCCATCAGTAACTTCGTTTTCGTCGAGCTCGAAAACATCATCCTCATCGTCGCTAACAATCGCACTCAAAATACGGGATGTTAAAGGACCACATGAGACTTTATCTTCTTCTTCACATAATGCTACCAATGCATCGGGTTTATTAGCATCGAAATTCCCTGGTGAACCTTTTGGTGCATACAATTTCTTCATTTTAGATGCCAGCGATTGTGTCAACCTGCCCATTTTCACCGGTTTCCCCTCATTTTCCAGTGCCCAAACATCCGAATATCTAGGGCCAAGAGGAGGGATGTAGTATGGGTTATACGTATTATCTAGTAGTCTTGCCTCTTTGTTACCATTTCCACTTATAATACCTTTGTTCTCTGCATTCGCATCTTCTGAGTTCTCTGTCACCACAAAACCTTCATTTGCAAGCAAGTATTTGGATAAAAAAGTAGAGGCTACACATTTTTGACGTAACCATTTCACGTCTTCTTCGCTGAAATTTCTGTAAAATGGCTCGATGTATGCAGTGAAAGAATTCCACGCAACTTGTTGCGTTGGCTTAGGACCACTGAAATCTATCATTGGGATCTCCCCTGGAAGCATATCCTTCAAATCACTCTTAGGGAATTCAGAAACGGCAAATTTTCTTTTCTTGTAATCCGTCTCATCCTTGGCTGTTTTCTGATTTTCTTCGTCATCGTATAGTTGAAGCTCTTTCATAGAAGTTTTCACTAAGTCGCCCATGCTTAAGACCTCGTTTGCATGTGGATTATCAGACCTATAGACAGAAGGAATAAACACATCCTCCTCCTTACCAGCACTTCTGTCTTTGCTTATGATCAATTTGATGCTTTCTTCTTCTTCATCATCTTCAAGTTTCACTCGTATTTTCTTTCTTGGCCGTAGTCCCTCATCATCTGGGTCATCTATTAATTCGACTTTATTACTGTCACTGTCAATGGCACTTGTCAAGTCGATCTTGAAATCGTTATCGTCATCGTCGTTATCGTTGCCTTCAAACTTAATTGCGATTGGGGTATTATTAGCGTCATCTTTGCGGCTGACATTACCATTCTTATCATCATTAACATCATCTTCGTCACCAGATACAAGTATATGCTTGCGTTTTTTTGATTGGTTGTCCGGATTGACTGAACGTTTTTCCAATTTGATGTGAATCTTGTCGCCATCTCCGCCAATCTTGATTACTGTCGCTTCTCTTCCTTCTTCACCTGCGCTATCATCATCGCCAGTGTTATCCTTGTTTAGAGTGCCAGCCCTGTTGTCTTCAAAATCATGGTGATCATTTAAAGATGCTTTCTCCGGTGTTTCTTGTGAACTGTAGTTTTCTACACATGCACGCACCGCAGAGATGCTAGCTCCTTGACGTAGCATTTCCACAACAATCTTTCTACGCAACTTTAAAAGTAGTAGACGTAACTGCATCAATTGTGTTTCAGTAGGGGGGGTCTGGACGCCATCTCCAGTAAGCTTACTGGACTGAGAGTCGTAGCTAAGATTTGCAGACTCTAACGCTTCTGTAAATGAATTCAAAATCTCCTCCGAATGGCTGATGTGCCCGCCATTGGCCTTTCCTGCCGCTTCAGAGGGGACATATTTCCCAGCATTTGCTGACTGTATCTCCTGTGAAGTTTTAGATATCGAACCTGATCTTATCGGCAATGCTGGCGTGTCCGCAGAGGGGGGCGATCTTAAACGCTGCTGCATAGCATGCGAATATCCTCCAAAACCATGTCCATGAGCTTGCGCATGTGCCGCCGCAACTGCTGTTGGTGGCAATGGCAACTCTGGAGGAGGAGCAGGAGGAGGAGGCAATGGTGCCTGTAGAGGGATAGGAGGTAACGAAGCGGGTATGTTTGTTGTTGTGGTTGACGAAGATGCGGTGGTGTTGGACGCCGCAGTAGAAGAAACTCCTCTTCCGCCACGTCCATGCTTCGCCGGCCTTCCCTTCGGACGATGTCCACGGCCTCTACCCGGTCTTCCAACCAAGGACGATGGAGGAGAAGGGTGTGAAGATGATTCTCCAACGTGGCTGGAAGATGCACCGGCAGCGGCAGCGGTAGAGGCAGCACTTGTGGGCTTGCTATTGGTTTTAGTTCTGCGTGTTCTCCCTGTTGGTGCCATTTCTGCTGCTGCTTATCCCAGGAGTGGTTAGGATTGAAGCCGACACAAAAGGCCGACACCGTGACGGCATCCTCCGAGATATGAAAAAAGAAAGTGCTGGTTGACAAGTTCAACACTCTCAGCGTCCGGATCATGTCGCGACGAGAAGCCAAAAAGGTGGGAGGAGGAATACATTACGATGGAGCTTTGTATTATCTATATGTATATATACAGGGTTCGGAGGGGTGGAAAGAGGAGACAAACGAAGAAAGGTTTACAGTTTACCAGCAGCATCGACGACACTGGTAAGTCTGATGGTTCTCTCGTCAGCCTTCTGGGGCTTCTCCCAATCCTTAGGGAATGGGATGTAGTTCTTGTTTTTTCTTTGCTTCTTCGAGTACTTGGCAAAGGTGTGTCTCTTGTCCAAAGGCACGTCTGCGTACTCTTCGGGCTTGTTGTTGCATTCTCTAACGAGGTCGTCAAGCACGTCGGAGAGGAAGGAGGCGTTTTGCGCCGGCTCGAGGTATCTGTCGGAGGACATCAAAAGGACGTCGGTCTTGTGGTCGTATCTGGAACCTGCGAGGAGCTTGAACTTGTGTTCAGCCGCTGCAGACAACTGGAGATCCTTCACCTTCAACTGCAGCACAACTTTGCGCTCACCAGGGTGCGATTCACCGATGAAACGGGTGTATTTGTATGTGACAGGCAATTCTGTCCTTGGTGTAGGCTTGTATTCTTTCCTGAACTGAGCCAATTGTGGTAGCTCAAACGCAGCCTTTCTGTTGAATGCCATCAAGTCTCTAAAGTCACGCACAATGTCCTGTGCACCGGTCGGGTATTCATCGAATCCGTAGGGCTCTAAAGGATCCTCCATGTACTCACCCTCGGTGACGTAGTTGTCGTAGTCTGTTTCAGAGTCGGCCTTGTAAATGTCTGCTTCTGTGGAGTTGTAGATGTTGTAAAGGGTCTGTGCTTCCAATGGATTGGCGGCACAGGCAAGAATGGACTTAAGTTCTGTCTCCGAACGCTTGTAATTCTTGCCGAGGGAGATCACACGGGCACGGTAGAGCTCAACCACGACAGACGAAGGGAGACCTTTCCAAAGTTCTGGACGGTGGATGAGCTGCGAGGAAGAAAGAGAAATGGCGGAGTCTCTTGCTGCTTTCTGGAGTGACTTGTCGAGTGAGGCAGAGTCCTTCTCTGTATCTTTCTTCTCTTGTTTCACCTGCGAACATGCAGAAAATGCTCTTGCCGGTGCTGATCTCGTTGAACGAGCAAGCAGACGGCTGGTGTGCGAGAGCCTTGCGGTGTACATTGTATCCTTTGTCCTTGGCTGGTAGGGGATGCCTTTCGATCACTTGTCTCGGTGTTCCCTTCTGCTTCAAACTCCACAATCGTCGTGTATATCTTCCGCAGTAGTGGAAAAGAAATGGACGACGAGAAGGAAAATAAGCGGGTTTTGAAATAGGGATTTTTGCGCCGATCGGCGCAAAATTGTGGGAATGTGGAAACCTGGGTCGATCGGCGCAGAAAAGGGACAATGCTGATCCGATGTGATGCACTAGTAAGAGAGCTAACACTGAGATAAAGAGGAGATCTGGATGATGGATAGAAACTGAACCATGAACGGTTAACGGGCAGACCGACGAGGAGATCGGAAGGTGCAGATAGATACAGCGTAATTGCAGTTTTGGAGCCACGATGCTGTCGGTGTTGGATGCGTTTGGGATACAGGATCCGACGATACTGACGGATAAAGACCGACTGGCTACGTATTTGGCGTTGAACAAACACGGAAACGAGGGTGACGGGTGTTGCAGCCAGGCATTGGTGTCTGCGGTGGTGACGCTTGTGAATGTCGTGTACTCGCTGGAGAGCCGTCTGGAGGAATTGGAGCATGAGATGCCAAAAAATGGCCAGAGAGCTGTGAAAGATTTGCGCTTGAGGCGTTCACGTCGGGCAGGTTGGTCGGAGACTGACTCCGAGAACAGATACGGCAATTTTCATCGTGCTCGTGGCGACGAGGCAGATGAAGATGACGAGAAAAATGACGAAGAGCTTAGGACCGATGGCAGCGGCTCAGGGGGCCAAGAGAGAGGACTCGAGAACGACGATGATGACAATGAGGACAATGAGGACGATGAAGACGATGCTGAAGAGGAAAACGAGCATACCGATGACAGTGAGGGGGATATAGACGATGATCTCAACTCCGTTTTCGATTCGACCAGCTTGTCTGATTTCACCGAACATCCTGTGCCGATAAACTTTACGTACAACTACAAGCCACAGCAGATGATGAACTTGAAAATGCCTACAAATGTCCCCGCCGGCGAGAAGTCAGGCCGCACTATATCAGTCATCAACTGGACAGATGTGCCGCTAAGTCAGATTGCCATGAAGTACAACGTCTCCAAGTCTGTTATCGGTCCGACGCTGCAAGTTCTGCGTGATTTCGAAAAGAGAAATACAAAGGCACTGCAGGAGAGCATCAAGCGCAACCGGGCTGCCAGTCAGGAGAAAAAGATGCTGAAGGAATCCGAGGAGAAATCTCGAGTGGACGAGGTTGAAAATGGGAAGGCCAAGGGGGAAAACGGAGTCGTTAAGGACGTCGTTTCCTCGAAGGCTGTTCGGAGCAGGAGGAGAGAGCTGAATGCCCACAAAATACGACTGAGGCTGCGCAGCAAGCGGGGACGGGGCGGCAGGCGTTCCGATGTTCACTATGACGAGTCCAGTTCTGAGAGTGTCTACGACCCGAATTACCTGTCCGACGAGGAGGAGAAGGAAAACAATAGGATCGGAGAAGCCGTAGGTGAAGGCAGAACAGAGACGGGCGAGTTGCCACTGGGGAAGGCAAAAGATGTTTCCAGCAAGCGTCCAGCTGAAGATGGGAGCGGCCCGGTGCTGAACGGGAATGGAAACGGTGGTTTGAAACGGGTCAAGTTTGGCGAGAACATAGAGCACAGCAAGGACCGCAGCTACCAGGGCAGCGGGCCAGTTCCACAGACAGCCACCACTGCGGCCGTGCAGCAGGTGGACAATTGCAGACACACTCCCGTGCCCGGTGCCAACCCGACACTTTCGAACTCGTTGTACTCTCTCTTGCAGTCAGCGTCGACGAGCCAGCCGACAGACGAGCTGCTCGGGTCTGCAAACCACGACGCAGGTGTGGATAAGGACACGACCACGGTCACGAATGAGTCCGACCCGGTCTTTGCGTATGCGCTAACGGTCAACGGTCAGTACCAGTGCAAGAGTCGAGGATGCGACGTGCAGCCGTTTGGCCAGTACATCCACCTCTACAAGCACAAGGCGACGCAGCACCCGCAGGAGCTCCCGTCGTGAGCGTGAACAAGGTGGTTAGATAGGTAGATGGAGATATAGGCTGTACAAATAAATACTAAAATTACCAAGATACTAGGATATACATACAAATGAGATTGTAATATTACACGGCGGCGGGATAGGGTGGAGGGGGGCTCAAGCGGCGTCGACTTTCTTGGACTTCTTGGACTTCTTGGACTTCTTCTTCTTTGGCGGCTCGGCGATCTCGTTGGACACGTCTGGAGGAAGAGCAGACAAGACCTCGGTGCCGGGATTGTTGCCCGGGCCGTCGTCGTCGACAATGTCGATGATGCTGCGCTTCTCGGCCTTGGGCGAGTCCTTTGTGGCATTATACTTGACCATCTCCTGGTCGTACTTGACCTTGTCCTTCTCGTAGATGCCCTTCCAGTAGTTCTTGTCGCTCTCGGACATCTCCTTCCACTGGCGGGCAATCTCCTTGGCAATGTCGACCTGCGAGAGCTCCGTGTTCTTCTCGGCGACGGAGGACCGCAGGTGGTTGTAGAAGAGGATGTACGACGTCAGCGGCTTCTTAGGGGCATTTGGGTCCTTTGCTGCCCGCTTCTTTCTCGTCTTCTTCTCCTCTGCCACGGGGGTGTCTTCCGCAGTGCTGGCTGGCGTGTCTGCCGCAGGCTCGTCGAGTTCCACGATCGGATCTGACAGCATCTCTGTTTCCAGCTCCGGCTGCTGACCCGGCTCTGCCTCTGCCACAGGTTCCGTCAAGGCCTGCTGCTGCTGCTGCTGCTGCTGCTTGGTAGCCCGCTGTCTCTTTGCAGGGGCCCTCTTAGGCTTGAGCTCCGCCTTGGCGGCCGTGCCGGCGGCCGTGTTGGCGGCAGCAGCGGTAAACGACGCTGCTGTTACCAGGGAGGCAGCCTCCCCGGCGTGCTGCTGGGCCTGGGTCAGGTTGAAGAAGTCGATGGCGTTCTTGGAAACCTCATTGGCGGCCTTCGAAAGCTCAAACAATGACGCAATCAACTACAGCAATGTATGCATGTGTGTATGTTCCACGGACCATGCTTGTAGTATGTTAGTATCTCTATACAGAAAGGGCGCCCCCGCCCGGGGACGACCGCACGAGGTGCAGCCTCCCCCCACGGGGGAGAAACGTGTCTGCGGCGGCGGCGGTGGTACCCGTCGTAGCAACAACAACAGTAACAACACGTACGGAATCTTTGGCGGACTTGAACTGGCCCATGGAGGGCGTCTCGTAGTTCCCTGTGTGGTCGATAGGGGTCATGGCGGCGACAGAAGGGGTTCGGGGTGCAGTAGAGCACCTCCAGAGCGGTCCCGATCCCCCCTGCGAACGGGCCCTGCACCGACAAACGGTCTTATCACGGACGGTCCCGTCCGTCTGGGAAGAGTTGAGGGTGGCGACGGGGGGAGAGAACGAGGCCACGGGCGCAGCGGGAGCGGGCGCAAGCTTTGCCGCCGCCGCTGAGCGGGGCGCCGGCGGGGGGGAGGGGGGAAAGAAGAAGGAAAGAAGGGGGAAGAGCGGGCGGTGCGGGGCGGCGCGGGCACGGGGCCCCGGCGAGACGGATCGGGGAGGGAGGCGAGCGAGAGACGGAAAGAGCAAAAAAAAGAGCTGAGCATGAAGACGGAGGAAATGATGGTGAAGAGAAGAGAAGAGATAAAAGGATACAGGAGGAGAGGAGCAAACACGTTGCTACAAGATGGTGGGAGAGGCAGAGATGGAAGCGGGGCGGGCTGCTGGGGCTCCAGCATCGGCGTCGACGCTGGGCACCCGGGACAGCAAGGAACGGGGCGTGCACGCCGAGTACGCCGGCACGGCCACCGCTACACGTCTGTCGACAACGACGACGGTTTCCAGCTCTAAGGCAGCGTCGACAGCTGCGACAAAGCCTGCCACCCGGCAGGCAGGAACCAACCTGCTGGCATGGTTGGTTTCTGTGCCGAAACACACAGATGAGCACGCAGACGATGGTCATGGCGGTCCGAACCGCAACTACGAGGCCTGGCGGGCGTCGAACTACGTCTACTTCTGCGGCGGACGTCTGCGGACAGCGCTCTATTGCCCGCTTGTGCTACGACGGCTTCGGGTTCCCGTGCTACCCTTCACGCTTGGACTCGCCGTGCTACCCGTGGTGCTTTGCCTCGTGTTTGAGGCTGCCTGGTTCTGGCACGAGGTGTCGCCCGCCGTGGTCGTGCTCTTCGCGTACTGCGCCCTGCAGATGCTTTCCAGCTTGCTCAAGGCGGCTCTGCTTGACCCGGGCGCCCTCCCTAAGAACGTCCACGTTACCGACGGCCTCGAGAAGGACGGTCTCCCGCAGGAGTACCACAGCTGGATCGAGATGCCCGGTCCTGAATACAAAAGGCCCGTTGTACCGCCGGCGCAACGCAATACCGTCTACATGAAGTACTGCGACTCGTGCTACATCTGGCGCCCCGTGCGGGCGTCCCACTGCTCCAAGTGCGGCGTCTGCGTCGCCAACATGGACCACCACTGTCCCTGGCTCGGCAATTGCGTCGGCCAGCGCAACTACTGGTACTTCTTCAATTTCCTCGCCTTTGCTGTCGCCACCAGCGTATACCTGCTCTCCATGAGCTACTACAAGGTTGCCCACGCGGGGCTCCACGCCTCCCGCTGGAGCCTCTTCCTTGGCGTCTACGCCTCCTGCTGCCTCCCGTACGCCCTGCTCCTTCTTGTCTTCCACGTCTGTCTCGGCCTTACAGGCATAACCACCCGGGAGTACTTTGGAGCCGAACGCCACGAGGGGAACAACCAGATACAAGACGTGTGTCTCGACCCATTCAACTCGGGCAGCAGACTCTTTAACCTCCGCCGACAGTGGTTCCACGGCCGCGGCAGAGCCAACGTCGAGGTCCGGGGCCGCTACGCCGCCAACGACCTCCGCTACAAGGAGCTCCACGTCGGCACCCTTCTCGTGTAAGCTATGGCCGTAGGCCGTAGGCTCTAGGTCTCAGCATCCTTCTATACCCTTATAACGCATATAACAAACGCCGCTGTCACAAGTTTATTAATGACATGGACCCATGCCGTTCCGCGTCGCATCTCGGAGAAGTCTTCCGGGACGGGACAAGGGCAACGAATAACCGTTTGTGATTTTTTTTCTCCTTCTTCTCCACACCCCTCTTTCCTTTTTCTTATCTTCTCCCTCTCCTTCCCGCCGTTCCTCTACTTTATCATCGCACAAGTGACTCATATCACATCATCATGAAAGAGTTCAGTGCCACACAGTACTTCGACTACCCGTGGGCGTACGTGACCGCCGCCAATTGGCGCAAGTACCCGAATGAGGTGTCCACGCATGTTGTCGCCGTGGACGTTTTGAGAAGAGAGTTCGACCCAGAGAAACAGACGTTGAAGTCGGAGCGATTGATCACCTGTCAGCAGCCGATCCCAAGATGGTTGAAGGCGTTTGTCGGCGGCGCAGAGACGTCCTACGTGAGAGAGGTCTCCGTGGTAGATAGGCTCGGCCAGACGTTGACGCTTCGCTCGGTCAACCTCACCATGGCCCGTCTATTGAAGGTCTACGAGACGGTCACATATTCGCCGGACCCGAGGGACCCACTGCGCAGCACCAAGTTTGACCAGGTCGCCCAGTTCAAGTCTAGCGCCGGCTGGAAACGGGTCGAGTCGCAGGTCGAGTCCTGGGCAGTGGAACGCTTCTCCCAGAACGCCTCCAAGGGGAAGCTGGGCTTCGACTCCATCTTGAAGCTCGGCATCTTGGAAAACAACTTCACCGTGCGGTTGGCGGAGTTGTCGAGCTCGGCGGCAAACCTCGTCGACGAGATCAACCTCAAGACCACTAATGTCCTCGAAGACATCAACGACAAGACTGAGGAGATCCTTAGCGAAATAGATGCCAACAACACCAAGCTGCTGGCGGAAATCAAAGATTGCAACGTCTTCAAAGACATCAATGGCATTTCGCTGGACATCCTCAAAGAGATGAGCGTCCAGACGGGGAACGCGCTGAGCGAGCTGAATAAGACAAGCGCCAGCGTCATCAGCGAGGTCAACGATATGAGCGAACAGTTTCTTGACAGCGTCATCGAGGAAGTGAACAACAAGAGCGGCGACATCGTTAGCCATGTGCAGAGCAAGACCGCTCTCATCCTGAAAGAGTTCGACGAGCGACAGAAAGAAGTCACTGCCCATGTTGGACAGGAAACAAAGGTCATCTTCGAAGCTCTGAATAAGAAGACCATCGAGCTGCTGCAGGACGTGAAGCCGCTCCGAGAAAACATAGACAAACCCGAAGTAGCAACGACCGTCTCCGCCAAGATCTCTCACTTTTTGTTCAAGATCATGCACCCGTTCTCCAAGACCGACTAGAAAACCGACTAGAATAACGCCGCCTTCCTCATACCGCCTTCCTTTTTGTATTCATATAATCTATAGATTCTTACGACGTAGAAATGTCACGATCAACAACATACTCCCCAAAACCCCTAATATCATGTCAATCTCCGTTTGGGTCGATCGGCGTACCGCACCTGCTTCCAGCACTGCGAGTGTTTACGTTTTCCTGAAACAGGCAGTGCGAAATCGTACTCAGAAACTTTTAGCTGCAGGTCTGATACACGACAGCAACAACAACAACAACTGCTGCCACTACCACAACAACATCAACATTCATCAGAATCTTTGAGGCTAAACACTGATTGAGCTATACAATTTTTTTTCACCTGCTACTCTGATCTGTCACGTTTACCTTGAACCTTCCTCCGTCGTTGCGCATTCCGTCCATCAGCAGTAATGTTTGCTACCAGCTCAGACGAAAACATTCCATTGATGGCTTCGCATGATGCAGAATCCGCCAGGTCCTCTCCCTTCCAGAGCCCATCGAAGTCGTTCAATGACTTGAGGTCAAACCTTTCCTCCAAGGACATCTTCAGAATAGCAAATCAGTCTGTCGACGAGTTTCTGTCGGAAATCGAGTCCAAAAACCAGGCGTCCGACATCAGCCTGCCGGAATTACAGCAAATCCGTACGCCTCCGCAATCCCCATCGACACAACCATTGCACGTCGACAAAAACATACTCAGCAGTCTGGAAGACAACATTAGCGGCATTGCGGGTTCCGACTATGACGAAGCGGATGACAGAGAAGACATCACCCCTACAGATATTGTCCGTGATCCATCAACCCTGTTCGTTGCTACTCGCAATAACCAACTCAATGGACCTAAGCCCCCAACACAATCGCCAGCAAAGTCGCCAATAAAATCTCCGAAAAAAGTCACTATCGATGAATCTCCCTCAAGGGTGCACAATTATGAGGTGGAGAAAGAATCCGACTTTGATTCTAACTCAGATTCGGATGTCTCGTGCTCATCTTTCGACAAACAGAACCTGCACTGGTCAAAAGTGTCAATCAAGCCTTTAGATAAAGATTCCCAAAGCTTAGCTTCTAAATTCGCACACCTACCTTCCAAGCCATTACCTGAAATTACGCCATCGAAATCCGACTACTCGATCAAATCCATGCCAAACATGAATTACCTCGAATTAGACAGTGACGACTCGGATATGACAATAGCTCCTTCCCTCGCAACCCATATATCGGCCCCGAAAAGAATCCTCTCTTCCTCTTCTTCATTCAACCAATTCCACTACGATCATGATCATTATATGCAAGATATGAAGGCTGGAAACCTGGTTGAGCCAAGTGATATCAGGTCCAACATCACTTATAGTGATAAACTGAAAAAAGATCTAGTCCAGTCAAATGCAACGCCTTTAACACAACAACTGAGAAATCAGCTATTAGAAGGATTTCAAGATGATGCAGGTCTAGATCGTTCAGGTTCGGTGAAATCAATGATGAGCATCTCCGCTGATGACTGCAAGCTCTACACGAAACATCCTAACGCAAAACTGGAAAAATCTGATGTGCCTAAACATGATGAGATAGTCAAGTTGAATAAAGAACAAGCTGACCTTAGTGGGAATGAAAATGAGGAAAATGATACGCTCTCCAAAATCAATAACCCTAAAAACAGGGGCTCGGATAACACTCACAAACGTACCTCTTCCCTTTCCAAATTTGTTGAAAATATCATCGGCTCCATCTCTGGACGTGGATTGGATCCTGATCCTGTAGGGGATGATGAACTTGAACAAGATGTGGCTAATCTAAAGAAAACTAGTTTGAGAAATATTTCGGTTCAAAGTGTCGCTACCACTATTACTGAATCAGGTTTTGTTTCCGCCGAGGAAGGACCGGATGATAACAGCAATGATACTGAAGAACTTCTTCTACCTAATTACGGTCACAAACAGGAAATTGAGAAAGCCAGTCCAGATGAAACAATAGATACCATAGTTGTAACTCCAACAGAAGAACAGCATCCAGGTACCTCACTCCCTGTAGCAAAGCCTACAAAATCTAATACTTCTTCCAATACAACTATAGAACCTCATTCTAACTCCCCGATTTCTCAACCAGAAGAACAAGCAAGCATCCTTCAAGAAGCCACTGCTCCTTCATCGAACAACACCAGTTTTGGATCCGATGACTTCATCCTACATGTTCCATTTGAAGATGATATTTTAGATGCCGAATTCAATGAATTTAATAAATCCATTCAATCGAGAACAACTTCTGGTACCGGCTCTAGTGGCTCACAGTCTCGTGTGATAAGTATTGAGCGGGCAGAGCGCAACGAAATGCTAGATATCTGGTCGAAGCAAAGAAACTACAATATGCCATTCAGAAGACATAAGGCATTCGATAGTATACATGCACCATCGAAGTCATATGTTGTTGAGGCAGATCATCCTAAGGCCATCAAGATAATAAATGCCGCTCCTGAATTCAGAAGGTTCTCCGATGAAAACTCCTGGATTTATCGTGAGTTAGAAGTTTTACCTAATGGTGTAAACAAAAAATTGGTTAAGCCGCAAAGTATCAATCGTACTAATAGTGATTTCAGAAGGTTGCACAGAGACAACTCAAAGGCATCTACTTTGAACACTCTCAAGGTAATTAAACATACGGTTGAATCGGACATTTCTACTCTTGCTAATGTGAAAAACACGCTCGACATTTCAGTGGATGCTGATGATTTAAATAATCTTTCAGGGGCCAGTGTCATAAAGCATAGTGAATCCATGAGATTAGTCAACCCGAGTGACACCAATAATTTTACGGCTTTAAACTTGAGTATGGAATCTAATGATGATGCTAGTAGGTTCTCTCAAATATATGATAATTCATTGCTGAATGATCTCAAAAACTGGGATCCGGATTATCTATCCGCAGAACAATCTAGAGATATCTCGACAAAGTTTGTCAATTCACATCCTGCTAGACAGGATAGTATTGATATCTTGAAACAGGTGTGGCACGATACCAATGACCAAGAATTAGTGAAGTTGACTCATTCTGATACTTTTCAGCGTTTGAATGGTAAGAATATTGAAGATTTTTTGAACAAAAAAAGGACAGTCAGTGATGAATATCATGTGAAGCAAGCTAATGTTTCAAAGGCAAGGGTACAAAATGATCATGTTGTTTTACCTGAGCAAAGAGCAAGTATATACCAATACGGAAATGAGAGCTATTCCAAAATTGTTCCTGAATTGGGTATTGCCGATATAGATAGTGATGGTAACTACTATTATGGTTATGATAATCAAAACAGTTTAACACGAGGTGACAATTCAGGATTCGAATTCAATTTAGGCGGTGATGATGATGATGATGATGATACTTTACAGGATGGATCGGACAAACACATCATTAGGGACTTTAATGAGCTCGAAGTCGATGGATTACAAGATGATGACTTGCGTCTCAGAAATTCAGACTTATCATATCCTTTAAGTAATAGTTTGCTAACACCACCAAAAAGCCCAGTTTCTCCTGCAAGACAAAAGATGGTCGAAAAGTTTGAAAAACAATTGAAGCAGAAAAAAGAGCAGCAAGCTCAAAAAGAACTGCTAGAAAAACTGCAAAATAAAATCCACCAAGAAGCCCAATTGGTTCAAGCATTCAGCCCAGCTCCGCCATCCAAGAAAGCTGCTGATTTGTCCTCGACTAAGAAAAGATCATACTCAGTGAATGAAGATAGTCTTGATAATATTTATGAGAATTTCGATAACTCACCTACCAGAATCTCGTATGTTAGTCCTGCACGAGCTGTCGGCGAATTAAGCAACTCGGGTAGTCCTGAAAGAAATGCTAATGGAGAGATGTCTTTCAATCCATTCGAGTCACCAAAGATCATGTCGTTAGTGAAAACGGACAGTAATATCTTTAATGTTCCGGTTAAGAAATTGGCTGATGATGGGAATTCTGCAAACCCTTTCTTGGATGATGAATCATCCTCGAATTTCCAAAAAATCCCATCTGTGAGTCAACGTGCTGTTCCAGAACCCTCGAAAAAGGTCGTCAATGATAAAGCCCAACCCTTATTCAATGCCCAACCTAAAGTTCAAGCTGATGCTAAGGCATTGGTCAATGGTGAGCAGGGTAGATTGTTCATAAAACTACAGGATATAAGTGGCCTAAGAATACCAGATTTGAAAAAGAGAAATGCCAAGTTTCAGCTAGTTTTAGATAATGGTATCCATTGCATCAAGACCGATTTCGTCGATGCTGGCACACAAGCCAATATTCCTCTAAGCAAAGAGTTTGAATTAATTGTTGCTGACAAACTAAACATCATTATTACCTTAAAACTGAAGTATGACAAACCTCAGCCAAAAACAATTGAGGTTGCCGAGAAAAAGAAGGTGAAGAGTAAGGGTATGATGGGCAAATTGATGGGTAAAAAGGAAACAAAGGTCGTCAAGAAGATGGTTACTCAGCCAGCAGAAGAAGACGCGCTGGCTAGTTATGTTGCTAGTGATGGTTCTTTCAGTAAGTTGAAAATCAATTTTGATGAGTACAAGGAGCAAATCTTTGCCAAACCAAGTACCTATGCCTTGACCTGTTTCAATGAGTGGAAGACAACGAAGACTGAGATGGGTGTTGTCAAAAACTTCAAACCCATTCCGATCTGCACGTTAAACATAAAGATGATGTTCATTCCACGCACAACAGAGCATGAGATCTTGCCGATCAGCATTGCCAATGCATTAGCCCAGTTGAAGCAAGTGAGGAAGCTGACTGACGTGAAGAATGAAGGATACATGTCACAAGAAGGCGGAGATCTGGAGATATGGACAAAGAGACTTTACAAGCTGGACAACTACGACTTGCTTGCATACAACATAAGCAGCAACAAATTGAAGGCCAAGATCAATCTCAAAAAGGTCGTTGAGGTTTCATCCCCTCATACCCTTTCTGCTACTAATACTCGCAACCAGACTGCCGCCAATGGTGGCGATAGTAAGAACGTTCCTGCTAAAAAGCGTGATTTTTCCGACATCGATGGCATGATCTTGAACAGCGGTTTCAGGATACGGTTCTCCAACAACGAAACCATCAGCTTCGGATGCGATACCGCAACCGAGAGAGATAGATGGATCAAATGCTTCGAACAATTGATCATGCTGAACCGGTTCCAGAAACAGCCATGGTTGGTGAGCATGGCACAGGCCATGAAGGACTTCCCTGTCAGCAGCATGGTTGTGTGACTGTCCTTATCGCTGCGCAGCTTATAACTCTGTACTTTAGCTAATCTAACTAATATAATATAGTATAATATGCAAATACGATGTAATCTTCGGGTGGAGATCGCCGTGCTTTGACAGGTCGAACCCTCATAGTCGCCTGACATGCGAATAACGAGCAGCCTGCCTCCAGGTAAACAAGCGTGCCTGTCGGACCTTCACTCCGTTTCCGTCTTCGTCTCCATCTTACGATCATCGTTCCTGTGCCTTCTTTGGCCACCGGCGCCGCCGGACAAGTTGGCACTTCCCGATCGGGAAGGTGCTCTTCCCGCGTAAAGCGCACGGCATGAGCTATCCGGACACCGGGGCGTCCCGATCGGGAAAGAGGGGGCGGCTTATCAGTTGCAATAACCGGGGTCGTATAAAAAGGGAGGTGTCTGGCATTCTGGAGGTTGTTGATCTTCGGAGAGAAAGAGAGAGAGCGCTAGTTCAGTACAAGCAACAACAACCACACTTGCAATTGCAATTAGAATTGCTTAACACAAAACGACAAGATGACTATGGACATATTGACTGTCACCCCTCTTGAGGGCCAGAAACTCGGTGCAAAGATCACCATGCCATCTTATACCAAAGATCCATCAAAATTGAACGATGAGGACTTCAGCACGTTGAAGAAGGCCTTACTCACGCATTCAGTGCTAGTTATCCCAGATCAGGAGGACTTGACTCCAGAGTCCCAGCACGCGCTGAACATCAGATTTGACCCCTCCTCAGCTACCAACTACGGGCACAAGGAAGAGTTGTTCCACTCCTCCAAATCCATCCTAGCAAAGGACGGTAAATGTGTTCCAAGACGTCCAGAAGTCATGATGGTCGGTAATGGCTCCTTTGAAGCAGGACACGAGGGAATGAAAGAGTTCAACTTGGAGCATCCTTCACACAAGACTTTCCACAAGAAGTTGTTGACTGAGGAGGAGTTGGCTGAGGGCCAAACTAAGTTCTACAGATGGCATATTGACGCAGCCTTGTATGAGCTCTCCCCACCTGTGGTGACCACCTTGTTAGGCTTGATTGTTCCCCCAAGTGACGAAAGGCAGAAGATTATTTACGAAGACACAAACGAATCGATCGATATTGCCAAAGGTGCCACCGCTTTTGCATCTGGTAAAGTTGCCTTCGATTTGCTTTCTGACGAAGATAAGGAGCTTGCATTGAACACTACCGTCGTCTATGCTCCTCACCCATACATTTACATTAACGATTGTAAGGCCACCTCCGACGGTCTGACTATTGTTAGTGAAGAACCAGGTAAGGAGGCCGCTCTCCAGTCGTTGCCTGAATGGGAGGAATCCAAGGTCAAGAAGCTACCTTTGGTATGGACCAACCCAGAAACCGGCAACCACCACCTACAAGTTCATGGATGCTGTGTTTACGAGTTGGTTGATACAAGAACAGGGAAGACCATTGCTGAATTAAAGGAAGCCAGAGAAACCGTCCACAAGCTGATGAGACCTGCCATTGGTCCTGACAACGTTTACTGTCACCCATGGACTCAAGGTGATCTCTGTATTTTCCACAACAGAGGTGTCATCCACTCCGTCACTGGTGAACTGGATCCAGAGGAAAAGAGATTGATGCACCAATGTAACATTGCCAGTGGCTCCGATCCTGTTGTCGCATTGTAAGGTCTTTTACCAAAAAAGAGCTATTATATCCGTGCATATAATAGTGGGATGGGAAATTATGAAAAGGTTTTGGATTTTTTACATAAATTAACTTTTTAGCTTTTGTGATTATAAATGAGTAAATGATTACTTCAATGATTGAAAATATACATGATAAACAAGAATACAAAATTGCAGCGGCAAGGGAGGTTTCGAAGCCACTGCTGGCGTTCAACGCCTCCTTCTGTGCCTGCCACCTCTGTCACCCTCCCTATCTCTGTCTTTATCACGTTCTCTGTCTTTGAACTTTTTCTGGTTATTACCACCCTTCTCGAGGTCCTTGTCGGCTTGATCTCTGGCATCCCTTAATGCCGATGGAATGTGGGGGAGTTTTGTGTTTGTAGGATCTGGCGTGTTGGAGGACGTTCTAGAATTGATATTAGGAATGTTCGGTATGTTAGGTATGTTACTGTTGTTGTTCATGTTGTTCATGTTATTCGCGTTATTCATGTTGTTCATACCGTTCATACCGTTCATACCGTTCATACCGTTCATATTCGGCATGTTCATATTAGGCATATTAGGCATATTAGGCATATTAGGCATATTTGGCATGTTAGCCATGTTAGCCATGTTAGGCATACCCATGAATCCCGGCATCCCCATCATGAATGGAGGAGGCATTGATCCAGGGGTCGAGCCTGAACCGGACGCTCCGTTGGGCATGATCTGTGAAAGCGTTGGCGGTATCGAGCCAACGGCAAGTAGTTCCGTTATCACCTTCCCTGGATTGAAATCGTTTCTCATCTTCTCGTTCTTCGCACAATAAGCCCTCCAACTAATCTCATCAAACCCGAAATTGAAGTAGTCAGATATATCTGCACCTGGTAGTCGCCACGGTTTGTCTTTCAACTCGTCGAGAGAGAGCTGCGTCACTGGTATGTCGTTGTAAAGTCCGACTTTATTAATATCGAGTCCCGTGGATTTAGTAAATATTGGAACCGTTTTCACCTGTGTAGTGTCTACCACGGCTCCCGCTGGCGCCTCTCCCTCTGTTGTCGTCTTCAGCTGTGTTGCAGGTATGTTCACCTTCGATTCAAGAGATCCAATGATAAACTCAACGTCTGAATCGGAATCAGAATCGGAATCATCGGCATCTGCGCCATCGTTATCATCGTCAGCTCCCTGGCCTTCTGTGTTATTTTCCACAGTATCTAGCTGTGTGGTAGAAGGGACTCCGTCCTTGACTTCAAGCACCGCATCTGCGCTTGCTGCCGCAGATGCAGCTTTACCTGCATCTGCAGTTGTGTTGACACTGGCTTGCTCGTTCTCGTTATCGGAGCCATACAAGAAGGCATCGCCATCATCCTCCATTTCTGTGTAGCTGTAATGTATTAGATGATTCGCTTTCCCCTCGTAAATGGCTTATTTATCGCTTAAAACATTGTTGTCTCTGTTTATTCTCTTTCCATGAGTTGTGAAATTCATGAAGCTAAAAGACTCTACTGCTCGCCACTCAAGACACGACACACTTACTTGTTGTATTTCAAAGCCGACCCCCTTCCTACACACGTGCGTGGTGCGAGGGTTTGTCTTCTTGAAAAATGCGGGCAGAACTTTTTTAACAGTCACGCTCTTTCCAGCAGCGCCCCCCGCAGGCTGGGTCTCCTCCCTCTCCGTCCACTCTCTCTCGCCTCCTGTGCCAGCTTCGCTTCGGTCTCTCTGTGAGGGGGAGCATAGTTAAAACTTTTCAGAGTCTTTTATCGAAAAAGGACTACAGCTTAGAGTTGACTAGGTCGTTGCTCATAGAAACTTTCCGATACATACCATCACTCGAATAACAAACAATGTATGTACATGTCAAAGTGGTCAACAGTTGAAAGTGCAGAAGCTATGAAATAAGGCAAAAGGGCAGAAGGAAAACGTTGACTTTTTGAATCCAGTGACAAGAAATGAAGAAGACAAGGGATTAGTTTACAGATCAACAAGAATGTGAATGTGAAATCAAAACCAGTGATGAAAGCAACCAGCTATACAAGAACATATTCTCTATTCCAACCTCCCAGTGAGCCAATTTGAATACAATAACGAGCCAAAAGTTTCATTCAATAGTTGCGTTAACGTTTGACGCATTGCCAAGTGTATAACAGTGTCCAGCTAATCATGATGAGCCAAGTAGAATCATTAGCGCAAGAAATGCTCTTCAAAATGGTGATTGCTATACCTTGATACAATTTTCATTACCCAGTGCCTGCCAACTGTCTACTTCAAGCCTTTTCCTAGCTATAACCGAAGCAGTTACTAACATTTATTTATCCTCCATTGACATCGTTTATTTCTTACAGGGCTAAGAGAACAAAGAAGGTCGGAATCACCGGTAAGTACGGTATCAGATATGGTTCTTCCTTGAGAAGACAATGTAAGAAGTTGGAAATCCAACAACATTCTAGATACGACTGTTCTTTCTGTGGTAAGAAGTCTGTCAAGAGAGATGCCACTGGTATCTGGACTTGTAAGTCTTGTAAGAAGTCTGTTGCAGGTGGTGCTTACACTGTCTCCACTGCAGCTGCTGCAACCATCAGATCTACCATCAGACGTTTAAGAGAATTAGCTGAAGCTTAAATTTCTTGTATTGGATTTTCTAAGTTTATAATTCATAATAAAATCTGTACCATCTTCTATACATAAATAAATAGAAAGAACTCAGCAATAGCGAACGGAAATAACATGCATGTTTTTTCCTGCGCATAAAGGTTTCTTCGATAAGGGAATCAAACTTGTAGCGTGCTCTATACAGTCCAATTCAAAACAAGTTTTACATCTAATTATTCTTAGAACCTTCGGAAAAACTATGCAATATCCCAAAAAAGAAATTCAGACCAAGAGCATAGTTCTTTCTCCCCATAGCTTCAAAAACTATCGTTTCTTTCGTTGAACCATTCAAGGATCATATCCCCTCTCCGAGGTAGTTTCAAAAAAAATCTGAAGAGTGGTGCATGCGGGGTTTGAACCCGCGACCATCGCGTTTCTTGAAACGGTGAAGTGACGTAAGCATAGACGTCAAAATACGACTATAAGCACGATGCTCTAGACCTCTGAGCTAATGCACCTCTCGGAGAAAAATTTAGGCAAAGATTTCCCTTGATAGCTTAAAATGAATTACGTCATCACAATTAGATGAGCAAAGTAAAAAGTTAAGTGAGCATTAAGTTATTGTGTATTATGTAAGTGATCTAATTGGCCTATTTTTAGATTCTTTTGCAAAAACTGGATAGTTTCTCGTTCATGTGACTTTCACAATAAAATCTTGGAGGAAGAGATTGCACGTGACCAGAGTAGATAATTACCTATGTACACCCTTGCTACAGACACCCGAAACACTCCATAAAGAGTTCAGATACTCAATTATGATATCAAACCCACAACTAAAGTTGTCGCTACCAAGGAAGCTGACACGCAAGCCCACGATAACAAGTGTGCACCCTCTCCAGGCTATAACAAATCAGGCTCGCTTTTCGTCATACTCACGATCGCGCCTTGCCGGAACCAAAAATACGGCGATCAGAGCTACAACAGGTCTTGAATCTGGAAACTATCGCAAAGCTCACTTGGGGGGAGCTCAGGTTTCATCAGCTCAGAGCTCCTATCCCTTCAACCAATTGTTTTGATCAACAGCGCTCAATCACGATGAAGAAGTCTCAGATCAGGGCGAATCTACTTGACGAAACTGCTCCTTTTGTGAAACCTTCTGGGCAGACTTCATCGTACTCGAAACATCAACAAAATCAAGGTTACATGAACAACAAATTGCAACCACAGCAGCAGCTACCGCCACAACAGCATCAGCAAATGCAATACGCATGTCATCCATTGCAGCAATATCAACAGTATCCTACAGATTCCTACAATGGGATTCGAAATTCTCACCTTCCCCAGCAGAGACAGGCTCCACCTCAACCACAGCCACAACCACATCGCCAACATCACAGTGCTTCTTACGGTACCAATCCGAATCCGAACTATGCCTACAATTATGAACAGCATAGACCGTCGAATCAGCCCCATCCTTATCCTGTGAACCCAACTCCAGGACCAGTTTATCAGGGCGGATATCAAGAGGGATATGACCCACACCCACAATATATGGATCAACCAAAAGTGTCCTATAATGGCCCCAACGATCCTTACCAACCGCAACCGCAATCGCAACCACTACCGCAAGGGTATCACGATCCATATCAACCACAACCACGTTCGCATAGTCATTCGTTCAACCAATCGTCCCGCCCTATCCCGCAGGCGAGATCTCAATCTGAATCGTATCCTCAAGCAGAAATTCCTCCACAGAAAGAACCATTACATCCGAGCCAGCAACTGTTTGCAGTTGAAGTCTCAGATGTCAATATATCTAATAGTAATGCTACGAAAACCAAGAGTAAAATGAGCGGGAAGAGTAAAAGTCGTGCTACAAGTGTTGCCAATGGCGATAATGACGAGGAGGTTCCAAGTACATCTTTCGAAACGATTGCAAGGACGACGAGCATTGAACAGGATAAGATTCTACAATTAGAAGAAAAAATCCAGCGTCTAGAGCGTGTACTTGCACTACAAGAATTAGAGAGTAAAACAAGTAGGTCTAGTACGTCGATAGATAAAGTCCCCGACGAAATTGCAAGCGAACCCCAACAACAAACAGCACCAGCACTAGCACCAGCTCCACTTACAAAATCAGCAAAACCTGCAATCAAGTCATCATCAAAACCACCACCTTTGCCAAACACGGGTGCTCCTCCGTTACCGCCGCCTCCACCTGCAGACAAAAAATCTTTACTGAATAGCCCGAAGGCTAATCTGTTTCTATCTGGTGTCGAGTCATCATCCAAGGGGTCTGATGACTTACGCTTAAGTGCATCTTCATTGATACCCACAGAGAGATCACTTTCGGACCTTTCTGATGGCGATGGTGATCATAGTATAGATTTCAACGACGAAGAGCCTCCTCCATCATACGAGGAATTGGAGAAATCAGGAAGCTTGACATATTCACAATCTATTTACAGAACAGGATTTGAAAAAGCTGGTTATCAAATGGACCATGTTGTCACGCCGACGAATCCTGTTGCGGGATCGTCGAATGAGGCAACGAAAAATACAGGGAAGATAACAAGAGAACTTATGTCAAAAAGGAAGATTCCTTCCCAGATAACGGAAGAAATGTTTGAGAAAGCAGCATTCAAATCTTCCTTGAGTTCAATACCGACATTGTCGTCGGAAGCTCCGGCGAAAACAATCACTGGCTCTTCCACTTCTCAGTTGAAAATCTCTGTTTCAGCTCCGGTTCCAGTGGTGCAAGCACCATCGCAAACGTCCCAAGTACCTCCTCCTGTTCCAGCTAAATCTCAAACCTCACAAAACCATGTCACTCCATTTCACAGTGAGTTCAAACCACCTGCTAGACTTGAGAATTCGGCATCTGCTACAAACAGCAAACAATCTCGATCTACCATGGATTCGTCATTATATACTCCAAAGGTGACAACTAGCGAACTAACTAACATTATCAAGTATTCCACCGATCTTTCCTCTGAGTCTTTAGCCAATGGTGTAATCAAGCCTATACTACCGTCACAGTCGAAGGAGTCGACTGAAGAGACAATTGCAAGATTCAGGAAAACTAGGGATAAGGCTCTTGCAGACTACAAACAGTTCACACCAAGGGTTCAGTTTTTTTGGGCAATTTTACTTGTTGAGACGCTGAGTAAGTCTGAAGTTTTATCTAAGATGACCATTGATGGTAAACTACGGAAGAATCCTGTCTCGTACAAAAAGTTGAAAAAGCAAAGGTTGATGTTTTTGACTACAGCTATTAAGGTGCTGGAAAAGTTGATACAGATTGCGCCAAATGATACCAGGGCTCGACTCTATCTAGGTGATATTTATTCAGGCGGTATCCATCCGGGATTAATTGAGCGTGATGAGGCATTGGGCTACCAGTTGTTCTATGACGCTGCCACAAAGCAGAATGATCCTGTTGCATGCTATAGAATTGCGTGCTGTTTAGAATCTGGAGTAGGGTGCAAACAGGATACCTCGAAGAGCATAGTTTTCTTCGAACGTGGTGCAACACTAGGCGATCCTTCGGCTATGTGCCAATTAGGTATGATGCACTTTGCTGGTGTGAATGGGTGTGTTCAAGATATTTCGTTATCTATTGCATACCACAAACAGGCGTACGAGACGTTGAGGTCGCGGACGGTGATGGGATTTGACCCTTTGATTTCATCTCGATCTTTCCAAGATGCCCGAGGTGCGTTGTATACGCTTGCTAAGCTGCACCAGACTGATCGCCAGATTTTGTGCTTGTCCGACGGGAACGACGATAAGACACGAAAGACGATTGAGGAGCTGAAGTTTGCCAACGTATGGTGCAACTCCTCTAAGGCGTTGAAGTACTACCTTGAAGCTGCGAAATTGGGCCATAACGAGTCCCAGGCGTGCCTTGGGTACTACTACTCCCAGGGATTTTTCCCGACATACTCGTTCAAATCGGATAAGGAGGCCAACAACGGTGTGCCGAATACGTTAGATGCAAGGAAGTCAATCTACTGGTTCAGCAAGGCTGCTGCCGATGGGCACACATATGCTGCGCTTGGACTAGCAAGATGGTACGGGTCTGGGGCAGTTGATGGCGAGGGGAAGGTTATTTTGAAGCGTGACGAACAGCAGGCGTTCCTCTGGGGGCGAAAGGCTGCCGACGCTGGGGAGCTAGCGGAGGCGGAGTTTATGATTGGGGTCTGCTTTGAACAAGGGTTTGGAGTGGAGAAGAATCCTGTGATGGCTGCGAACTACTTCGAGCGGAGTGGGCGGAAGGGATACAAGAAGGCCATCTACAAGTTGAAGGCAATGAAGCATGCCACGAGATGAGTATAGTAATATTATATTATGATTTAATATAATATGATTATAATATAATAAATAAATAGATTGATAGAATTCACGCTATATAAATAAATCTACAGGGAATAGAATAAGGCAAGAGGAGGCGAGGAAATTCAGTCATGATCATGCTTATGGGTTAGCCTTAACGAAGTCGACACCCTTCTTGATGTTCTTCTTCAAGGTTTCCTTGGCGGTGGCAATCATTTCTTGTTCAGCAGTAGACAAGTTACCTAATGGGTGGACTTCCTTGACACCCTCTGGGCCCAAGGTGACTCTGGTGGAGAAAAAGTCAACACCTTCGGACTTGAACAGAGGGTTGTCAATGTAGGTTGGTTCGGTGATGTCGGTTTCACCGGCCAAACCCTTTAAGACGGAACCAGCCATTCTTGCACCGGCTTGGGCCATGGACAAGGTGGCAGAACCTGCACCATCCTTGGCCTTGACGACCTCGTCACCACCGAATTGAATTCTGTGGACCAAGGCTTCGTACTTGTCCTTTGGCAAGTCCTTGTGCTTGGTTTGGGACAATAATGGGACGATGGTGACACCGGAGTGACCACCAACGACGGTGACGGTTTCGGTGGTTGGGTTGGTGCCGACAACCTCGGATAAGAATCTGGAGGATCTGAGGACGTCCAAGGTGGTAACACCGAACAACTTCTTTGGGTTGTAGACGCCCTTCTCCTTCAAGACTTCGGAGACGATAGGGACGGTGGAGTTGACTGGGTTGGAGATAATCAACAAAGCGGCGTTAGGTGCGCTGACGGCAGCAGCCTTGGCCAAGTCTCTGACAATGGAGGCGTTGGTGTTGAACAAATCGTCTCTGGTCATACCTGGCTTTCTTGGGACACCTGCTGGGATTAAGACAACGTCGGCGTCCTTCAAGGCCTTGGCCAGACCGTCGTTGTCAGGACCGAAGCCCTCGACGGTGGAGTTGGTTGGGATGTGGGACAAGTCGGTGGCAACACCCTTACCCAATCTCAAGTCGTACAAGGCCAAGTTGGTGACCTTGTGGTTCAACTTCATCAAGAGGGACAATGGTTGACCAATACCACCGGCGGCACCCAAAACGGTGACCTTGTAGGCGGAGGCGGCGGAGGAGGAGAATTGTCTGACGGAGGCTTTGGAAAGCATGTTTGCTGGGGGATACTAGACTAGACGGTGTTTAGCTGTAGCTACAAACAGACCCTCTTCTCCTCCTTCTCCTACCTATGTCCCAGTCCCACGCTTGTCCAGGAAAGAGGGAGAAGAACCCGTGGCATATATAGGTCTGCGCCAGCGGCGGCGGCGGCGCCTGCGGCAGCGCGTGCCGTGACCGCCCGCGAATTCCCGCTGCCCTCGATTTCCCACCTCGGACTCGAAAAACCGGCGGCTGGCTGTGGAGGATTCCGGAGAAGGCGGCTTGGGGGAGACGGCTGGGGCGCTCGGGGCCAGGGTGGTATGTTCTTCGGCAAATGCAGCCGCCGCAGGGGCAGCACATCGTGCTGCGTGCCGTGCTGTCCGGATACTTTGTGACGCCACGGGGTAGATGACGCCTGGAGACGTCGTGGCGTTGCCCACTGGCTGGGGCACGCCGCCAGGCAAAGAGATCCCGCGGATGTGGATGTCTGCGAAAAGGCTCGGCGGGAGGGAAAAGCAGAGCGCGAGGCGGAAAACGGGAAATGGAGGACGGAGCCGGGGAAAAAGGGGGATCGGGGGATTTGGGGCCGATCGACGCGAAAGGGAATCCGGCGTCGATCGACGCGATTTTAGAGATGATTCAGTTGATTCAGTTGATGATTCAGCTGGGACGGGGCGATGGGTGGTGATTCAGATGTGATTCAGAACGGGCGAAGACGATGATTCAGATGAGTCCGGGAGCGCTGTCTTTTGACCATCCTCGTGGCTGTCATTGGGCACACCACCCGTGGCACGGTTCCTGCTTCCTGTCCGTGGAAAGGATTGACCTCTTTTCTCTGCTCTTTTTTCCCTTTTTCTACTGTAGTCTTCTCTCTAGGTTTTATGGTCTACTTCTCCAACTAGTCCCTTCCATATAACATGTCCAGAGCCTTGCTATCCTGTACCTCCTCGTTCAGAAGAACATTGGCTACCAATGCCGTCAATGTCAGTGTCGCCACCGCAGGCGGCGCCGCTGAGACTCCAGCTGCTGTTTTGAACCTCGCCTTGACGACCAAGCAACCCATCAACACCTGGACACGGGACCAGGTCGCTGCTCTCTTTGGCATGCCGCTCAACGACCTTATGTTCTACGCACAACTCCAGCACCGCCAGTACCACAACCCGGCAGAGGTCCAACTTTGCACGCTCCTCTCCATCAAGACTGGCGGGTGCACTGAGGACTGCAAATACTGCTCCCAATCGAGCCACAACGACACGGGGCTCAAGGCCACGAAGCTGCTCGACCTCGACACCGTCTACGAAAAAGCCAAGATCGCCAAGCAGAACAACTCAACGAGATTTTGCATGGGCTCCGCCTGGAGAGACATGAAGGGCCGCAAAAGCGCCCTCCGCAAGATTGCAGACATGGTCAAGAAGATCAACACCGAGCTCCAGATGGAAACATGCGTCACCCTCGGCATGATCAACGAGGAGCAGGCTAAGACCTTAAAAGACGCAGGCTTAACCGCCTACAATCACAACATCGACACCTCCAGGTCCCATTACAAGAACGTCATCTCCACACGCTCGTACGACGAACGCCTGCAGACCATCCAGAACGTCAACGATTCCGGGATCAAGGCATGCACGGGAGGGATCCTCGGCATGGGCGAGACCGTTGAGGACCACATAGACTTCGTCCACACCCTCGCCACCATGAACAAGCATCCAGAGAGCTTGCCTATCAACAAGTTGATTGCTATTAAGGGTACCCCGATTGAGCAGGAGTTAAAGACCAAGTACAAGGACCGCAAGCTCGGCTTGGATAACATCCTCCGCGTCATCTCCACCGCACGCTTGTTGATGCCTGAAAGCATCATCCGTTTGGCCGCAGGCAGATACACCATGAAGGAGCACGAGCAGTTGCTATGCTTCAATGCCGGCGTTAATGCCATCTTTACTGGTGAAAAAATGCTCACCACTATGTGTACAGGCTGGGACGAGGATATTGCTATGCTCAAAAAATGGGGTTACGTTCCAATGGAAGCGTTCAAAAAAACCGCTCCTCGTGAGAAGTTGAACGTCACTATTGGCACAAACAACGAGAGGTCTGTCTCCGTGAACAATGGCGGCAATCTGGAATTGCCTGAAGAAAAGAATAGCGTTAACGAGCTTGCTTTGTAGTTTTCCTTCAACGTATGAGAAGTCCGAGCTTTTTTCTTTCTTTCACCACGTGTTCCCTCTCTTTATCTCTTCTATATTATACATATAACCGTCTATATAGAATGGTTTTCAACTTAAAGATAGTTTACCTACCATCCTCTCACCATCCGCCTTCTTCAAAACCTCAGTGCTATATCAACTCATCATGTCAAAAGAGAGAAACGCCGATCGGCGCGCCAAACCCCAGCCAAACTTTCAAATGCTTCAGACCTACAGCAAACCCACTAAGCTTCAATGGTTTCATGAATTAGGAACAGACAGAAAGTTCATCATTCGGCAATCTTTAGCACTTGATTCAAGTGTAGCACAACCAAATGTCAAACATTGCAATCAACCAGTTCTTAAATGCAAAATTCCCCAATGTCGAGTCACTTAATTCGGTGGATACAGTGATACACGAGATCGAAAATACAGTGGCTGATCTGAGTAACGACAGAGATACGAACTCATCAATTATCTCAGAGGTGGATGAGTCAGAAGCCAACAAGTTTTTGGACACACTACGTGCATACGTGAAGTTTCCTACAGAGAAGGCGCTCGACAACCTTAACGATATGATAGATAAATACGGAAATGTTCCAGCCATAACATACACCCGTGAACTA
This sequence comes from Pichia sp. PH4023, assembly GCA_025531575.1. Classification (NCBI taxonomy): domain Eukaryota; kingdom Fungi; phylum Ascomycota; class Pichiomycetes; order Pichiales; family Pichiaceae; genus Pichia; species Pichia sp. PH4023. The sequence goes on along the minus strand of JAMGYR010000008.1, from coordinate 524,484 downwards.
TTGGAACAAAAGTTGAAGTTGATCAAAGAGGCGGAAATCAGGAAAGAGTTTGTGCAAATTCTAGACAATCTCAACGATTTTGAAATCTTTGAACTGAATGACCTAACGAACATAGTTACCTCTCACGATGAAAGAGTGAAAGTATATGAAAAAGTTGTCGAACTAAGAAACGAAATTGACAGTTTCAAAAAGAATGCTAATACTGCGACCTTTCACATCGATGTGAACACTAGCGAAATGTTTGAAGAGCTAGAAATGAAGCTTAGCGATTTAGTAGGTTCTGAATTGTCTCAAGCCCTCAAAAAAGCACTCACAGAAGCGATAGATAGTTGGGATTCTGAAAAAGCGAATGAGAAATCACAAACTTTGAGCTCCGCAGCTTTGTCAGAGTTTGGCCTCCTGCTAGGTATACAGTTGAAAGCAATACCGAATCACAAACTTGTTGCAGGCTCTTCTTCGGATGTCACCCTATGGGCACTCGATTGCCTTACTGACAAATTCCAAAAGAAGTTCATTTACCATTTCGAGGGTAATGGAGAAACGAATAGATTGGATAAACCTGAATTTGCTTTCAGTTACATCGTCGGGTATTTGAGGAAAAACGTCGAGTATGCTAAAGTACTATTTGCTGCAAATTTTGCCAGATGTTGTAGTGGGAAAATATCAGGCAGCTTTAGTACCTGGTTCATCATGTCAACTTTAGTACCTTTGAAAAGAAAGTTCAAAAAAGAAATCTCTTTACTTTTGGAAACGGACAACAGCCATTTACTTAGCCATTTTGTTACTGAAGTCAAGAAATTTGATGAGGAAATCAAACAAGAATTTGCTTTTATGCCAGTAAAGGGCCAAGAATGGACTGGTCTTACGAATGATCTTATACTAAGCCGTGACGTAGTCTGGAATGCTTGGCTGCAAAATGAGAAGAATTTTGTCAACAAGCGATTTGAAGAAGTTGTGAACATGGAAGACGCTTTCTCAATCGACTACGATTTGGTGGAAAACGGGAAAACTAAACCAACAAAGAGTGCCATCAATCTAAAAAACTTACTTGAAGGTATCACCATCAATTATGATTCTCTACCATTAAAATTCCAGTTGAAATTTTTGAGTGAAGTCCAGCTAAAACTTTTGAATTTCTATTTTGATACCTTGAAAAAAGGGGTAAATGCGTTGAAAAGTATTAAGTACGTCCAGCTCGATGGTGTTAGTACTCTTGAAAGGATTTGCCGTATATGGTGCTCTAGTAAGTATATAATCGAAACGATGGATAAATGGAGCAATGAGTTGATTTTCATCGAGTTATGGCAATCTCTCAACAATGAAAGTAAGTCTGAAACTACTTTTTTCGAATCTGTAATTAACGGATACGAAAAGGAAATCATGAGTAAGATACCTAACCTAATACAAAGCTACTTTGAAAGACAGCTAAACAGAACGATGAAGGACTATTTTCAAGCAAATAATGACTGGACGCTGACAACAGAAAAGGAAAGCAGCAATGACGAGCTGGAGTTTGTAATCCTAACGTTGAGTACGGACCTTCGTTATCTACATACTACAGTGTCATCTGAAACTCACAATTCCTGGAGGCTCTTACTATCCAACACAGTGGTTTCCTACTTTGAGAAAAACATAGCCTTGGTCAACATTTTTTCTCCAACAGGAGCAGACAAACTAGAGAAGGATGTCAACAAAGTCGTTTATTCCCTAGATCTTGTCAAGTCCTACGACCATTATGGAAGACTGATGTCAATTTTGGATGTACTTCGAACAGGAAAATTGGATATTTCTGACGAGAATTATCCCCCTGTCGACGATTCTGAGTTGGAAATGTTACTCATGAGACGCAGGTAGTTACCATAATGTGTAACAGTATATAGTTGACGTGTAGCATCTTCCAAACAGGATCAATTATGACAAATTTCGCATTCGCTTTAGCAACATTTTCCATCGCACTCTTTGCGTGGGAGGAGTGTTGAAGTTTTCATTGTTGTGTGCCAAGTTTTTCGTTCAACATGTTTGCACACCGAGGGTGTCTGTTTTGATTATTTTGTTTTGGAGCTAAAAAGTGTAACGGTGTCCGGCGTCCTCAGACAAAGTGCTGACCTAAACAGCGGTGCCAAATAGAGGAAGATGATGACGATTATTGAGCCAGCTGCCACAGTTATAGATAAACATATCGAAAAAAAAGAAGAAAAAGCGGAAAAGGTTAATGCTACTAATAATTATAATGTAACGGAGTCAGATCATGACATTACAGGATCATTACCAAATAACAATGGTAAGGTGGCTACTCAAAAATTACCGAATGTAACAGTGGCTGAGAACTCGAAAGAAGAAAGTGATAAGGATCAGGATCATGAGTTGATACACGAAAAAGTAGACTCGGAGAAACCCGATAAATCAGAGGAATTGACGAAGCCGCCAAAAAAGAAAAGAAAGAGTGGCTTCAACTCTGGATTAGCCAAGTTATTGGAAGATTCGATGTGGTATATTGAATCATCTGGAGGAAGCAGAGTCCGTGAGTCAAGTCTGAGAATTGAAAAAATTAAAGAGCAACAGATTGATCAAATGATTCAAGAGAGAGAGAAGGAGGTGAAAGAACCCGTGTTATCAGCTGAAGAAATAGCGATACAGGAGAGAAAAAAGGCGTTGAGACGTGAACAATCTAAACAAAAACTTGAAGCTAAGAGAAAACGCCAAGAAGAACAAAGGCTTCGTCGCAAGCAGTTACAAGAAGAACGCAAGAAGTTGATAGCTGAAGGCAAGATTCAGCCAATGAAAAAGAAAATACCCACATCGAATATTGACCTGAACAATATAGACACTGACTCTTATTATGGAGGAGGGGAGATCGCTGAACTGCTGAAGGCATCAGCATATTTCACCAACCAGGGTAAAAAGTTTGACGGTTCCAGGAGGGAGATCAAACCAGTTGAAAGGTTGCTCGAAGACGATGAATTTGCAGCAGACCTTAGAAGAACAAGCAAGGGCAAGAGTCTGAAACACAGTGTTAACAGCAGCAATAGTGACAAAATCAAAACGAGCGTTAAAAGCAAAAAGAAAAAGTCCCAAAAGGTCAAAAAGACTACAGAAGTATCTTCATTTAACCGTGAGAGTTCTTACCCTTCAGTAGAGAATGGTCATACAGTTGAGACTGATACTACTGTCAAAGAAGAAACTGATTTGAAACAAGAGATAGAGAGAGAGAAAGCGCACGCTCCCCCACCACCACCAGAGCCTACTTGGTTCACTGATTTCACTGAAGATGATGTCGAGATTTCCGAAAATTGGAAATTTTTTCAAGACTTCGTTTACCAGGGAACCATTGATACTCACATTCCTAATAATATAGTACATGCTGCAGACATTATCAGGAACACGATAAAAATATATAGAACAGACCACGAAGTTTACAAGCTCCAGAAAGTCGATTTACATTTCCCATTTTCGGAGTATAAAGAACATTACTTACTTGCACTGCCTAAAGATGATGTCCAATTCAATCCGTTTGATGAGATTGGGAAATTGATGGAGTTGATGGCAATTGCATTTTTTCCTCCTCTCGAAAAACTGAAGGTAATGAACTTAGAGCAACCAAAAGATTGCATTATCGGCAGGTATATCAAAGGATTTGAAAATAATGATATTGAGGGGTTGCTGAAATGTATTACTGAATTCAATTGCTTGATTGATAACCTTCGAACAACTGGTCAAATTCTTGATTATACAAAACAGAGAAAAACTTTTCCAAGGGAACTTATCTATGAGATACTCAATCAGTGTTATTTGAGAAGAGTCCTGCCCGAATCTAAGAAGCTAAGTATCTACAAGGCGTTTTCCAATGAAGTGTATGGCGAATTGATGCCATCTTTTCTAACAACGGTCTACGCAAAGTGTAACTTGGACCACAATTGTTGCTTCATAGATTTGGGATCAGGGGTTGGAAATTGTGTGATTCAAGCAGCATTAGAATATGGATGCGAGAGTCATGGTGTTGAAATCGTTGAAAATGCCTCTCGATTGGGAGATCTACAAGCAGAGGAGTTTGAGTTGAGATGCAGGGTATTTGGTTTGAAGCCAGGAAGTGTAAATTTGTTTTCCCAACAATCGTTTGTTAACAATCCACCTGTCAAAAATGTAGTGGATAAATGTAAGGTTATTCTTGTCAATAACTATCTGTTTGACAATCCATTGAACAAAAAAGTGATAGAACTTTTCCAGGACTTGAAAGTAGGGACGAAAATCATCAGTCTAAAACCTATCGTCCCTGCAACGCACAAGATCAACTGGGACAACTGTTCTTCAATTCTCAATAGACTTAAAACATCGAAATTCATTTATGCGGAAAATTCAGTTTCGTGGACTTCCAATGGTGGATTTTACTACATCACTGAAGTCATGAGTGATATTGTCGAGGACAACTTCGTTGTTTTCAAAAGTCGTGAGGCAAGAAGACGTGATGAAGGACTCGACGAGAGAAGTCGTAGCGACACACCTTTGAACGCTTTTACTAATAATGTATAGTGCAATGGCACTTTGTAGGAATTTCTATGTACTTCTATATACTTTTCTATTTGTATTTTTAATACCGATGGATCATTAGGCCCAATGCCGAACATTCTTTTGACATTTTGTAAGCGAAATTTTGAATTTTTTTCTATTTTTCAGCTATGTCAGAAAATCCGGTTGCAGCAATTCTTTTTCGACAATAGCTTAACTCAATGCTTCACTGAAAAGTAGACTTCTGTTTGAGAGCTGCAATATCGAATAGCACCAAATTCTACTTAGATACAAATAGCAAACATACAATATGCACGAAAACCAAGAATTGCAAGCACTAGCCCACGAGCTTAGATGTGCACTTCACCAATACCCAAACTTTCCTACCGAAGGTATTTTATTTGAAGATTTCTTACCTCTATTCAGATCTCCACAACTTTTCAACAAGCTCATTGTTGCATTCAAATTGTACATTGAGGAAAAATTTGACCAAACTATCGATTATATCGTAGGTTTAGAATCTAGAGGGTTTTTGTTTGGCCCAACATTAGCAATGGCACTCGATGCCGGTTTCGTTCCAATTAGAAAAGCTGGAAAATTGCCAGGTGAGGTCTACAAGGTCGCATACACCAAAGAATATGGTCAAGATTTCTTTGAAATACAACAGGATTCATTCCCTGAGGGTGCCAATGTCTTGATTGTTGACGACATCTTGGCTACTGGTGGTTCTGCACATGCCGCGGGTGAACTTGTCCAGAAATGTAAAGCTAACATCTTAGGTTTTTGTTTTGTCATGGAATTAGACTTCTTAAAAGGTAGAGATAGATTACAAGCACCCACTTTTACTCTATTGCAAGGTCAACCAGAGTCTCTCAAGGAAGCCAGCCAATAATTTTATTTGGCAAATTGTGTCATATACTATATTAGAACGTTATTGAGAAGGACGTTCTAGAATCAAATTTTTCTTTTCTACTTTAGTCGTTCCTTTACTTTCAACTGTACTTCCATTTATATTCCTATTTCAGCTGTGCAGCTTCTATACATCATAAGCAAGACACTAAATTGTATGTTATTTTATTCCTAATTTCATCTACCTGTCCTGTCTGATCTAAATGGAAATGCGTTTGTTGTTTTCTATAACGGCTTATCTAGTTTTAAAAAAATGAAGTAAATAAAAACATCACTTTTTGTTTTGTTTGAAGACGACATTTTTCCCTCTGTCCACTCTTTGCTTCTTTTTCAATTGTGGAATATTCATATCAGCAAGCGCATCATTACTGTATGGATCAAACGATGGCTTCTTCTTTTGCTTCTTGAAACGACTCCTATCATTGGATTCCTTTTCCATGATACTTTTAGAGAAGTCAACAGAGAGATCTTCGACTTCTGACAATGTGTTAGCCTTTCTTTTGCTTCCATTGCTCCTTTCAGAACGTTTTCTACGTAGAGTGATAATTTCATCACGAGGATTAATCTCGTTTTCATTCTTAGAAGCCTCACCATTGTCATTATCTGCTTCTTGTTGATCGTTCCCATTCTCCTCTTCATCATCTTCAGCTTCGACTGTGAACTCGACATCTTTGCCCATATCTTCAGTGAAAAAGCCCACTACCTTGTTTATTCTATCCTTTACAGACACATTCTTCACAACCGTAGCTTTACCCTGTTTACTATACTTGACAGCAAATACAGCATCTTCATTATTATCGTCAATGGTATCAATCTTAATAGGCTTGTTATTATTGGAAATTATTTGGTTGTAGAGTTGGTAGAAAGAAGTAAATTGCTCTTGTAGTTTGGAAACATCCTTGACTGATGAATATATTCCATTTATGTCTGTTGAAGAATAGTTCGTTCCAGGAACAAGCTCTTCTGATGTGTTGTTTCCACCTTCGTTACCATTACTTAATGCTTGTAATTTATTCAAATCAACGCCTTTCAGTTCAGTTACAGCAGTCTTTATCGTATCAGTTAATTCTTTGATAAGTTTTCTAACGTGATATGAACCACCAAACTTGGAATGCTTGTTGATGACCGCCATTACCGAGTTAACGTCAACGGCACTTTCATGACCTATTTGGAAATTATTAGCCAAAGAAACAAGTATGAAATCACTCATGATGTACCTTGGACTTTCGTCATTGAATCTTGCTTGGTTATCTCTCCATTTGAACAAAACTTCTAGTAAAGGTCGCCTTTCTAAAGGAATTCCATTACTATAAATTAAATTCGTCCATGGCAAATCTTTATCATAACTCAAAGTGATCTTTTTCGTGATCTCATCAAGTAAGGGAACAGATCCTGAAGTTGAAACCACTTCACTATTGCTGCTCATTGACAAATTTTTGGGTCTGTAAGTGGAGTACTCAAAACGCCTTACTGCGACTTTTCTAGAAGCATAGAGAGCCTTTTGCAAAGCATTTGGTATTTTTAAAAGATCTTCGTGCATTTTATAAAAGATCTCAATCAAGAAATGGGTATCTGCTTTCGCATAATCCTTCATTTCTGCAGAAAGAGGACGGATACGCCAATCGGCAAGTTGCCACTTTTTTGATGTACGGAATTTGGCGTATTCTTCGAGTAAAAAGGCCAAAGAGTATTTTCCCAACGCGAGTTGCTTTGCTGCGTGGAAAGTATCAAATAAAGAGACAAGATATAGTCCCAAATCACGTTGGAGCCAAATAACATCCATGAATGCACCATGCAAAACCTTGATGATATTGGGATTAGTGAAAACTTCGTTCAAAGTGGTCAAGTGTGGACGCAAAGTTGGTGAAAGCGGATCTATTAAATAATCTACCTTCGAGTCAGATGTGATTTGCATCAAACTTGTAAGACCATGGTAGGTTCTATAGTCATGATGCTCCAAATCAATTGCAATGACTTTGCATTTATTCAATTCAACTAGCAAAGAATCCAATTTTTCAGGAGAATCAATCCATTGAGCTTCTGGGGATCCAACCCATGGGATTGACTCGTATTTTTCGTTTTCGGGAACAGAGTTGAGAATCCATTCCGGATATTCTGCGTTCATTATTTCATAAGCATATGGATTTTCGTAATGTAACGGGATTTCATCAGTAGGTTCAGCTAATTGAAGGGACTCTTGCAATGGCTTGATAGCATTGGGTTTGAATTTTATGAGAGGCTTAAATGGGGTTGTTTCAAAATTGTCCACAGGAGTCAGGAATTTTGTTTGTGGCTTTTCCATATTTGCACCACCTCTAGGAACGGTGGACGAAGACGAAGAAACATTTTCATTTTGGTCTAGATAAGTATATCCATCATCGGTGGTACTGGATAATCGCTGGTTACTACTAGAAGATTGAAAGTGCTTGTTTTTCTTTGCCTTGTAATGATTGTCCAAATTTATCTCGACTTTTTCAAGTAATGTGTCCAACACATTTGATAAAACTTGATTGTTTTCGCTTTCCGAGTTAATTTTAAATTTGATATCTGCTGTGTCATCCGTTGAAACAGTTAAGGCGGACATTAGAACATCATTCATAGTGTCTGTTATATCGGAACTAATGTCGTTTGCCTTCTCTTTGATTGCCGGATCGATGCTCTTGTAAAAAGAAATGTCCTTTGCATTGACAGCTGATGAGTATCTGATAAGATTTTTCAAAATTGGCGCATACTCTTCCAGAAGAAAGTCCGTTTGTGACGTCTCCTTGTCTTTTCTAGAAGCCATGATATATTAAGAATATGACTCTGATGGACTTAGTATTGACCCTAAAGAAGAACACGATGAAACACTGTGGAAGGTTTGATTTCAGTTTTTTGTTGAATATGGTTTATGATATTTTTCTTTTGAAGTTTTTTTTTAAACTTTTCATGTTGAGGCACAAACCCGTGCACCGTAAAGGCTATGGAGGGCGAGACTGATTTACTTTCAGTGGCGAACAAGATGAAGAGAAAGAGGAACAGGTACAACAAGAACTAGTTAAAGAAGCAAAAGAAGGGAGCCGAAAGGTAAAGAACAGGAAGCATCATTCAAACAAATTAAAAGAAATGGAGATAGATTCAGAAACTGTGCTTGCGACATTAAGAGAAGAGGTGGAAATCAAAGATGCTGATTTAGCTGCCCACTTTTATACACTGGAAGATTACTATGAGCGTAAGCTTTGGTACCAGCTTTCCGAACTCTTGAAGAAAGAGATATACAAAAACCCATACTCTAGGTCCATCCGGTTGAAGCTTTATGACAATTTCATCACTTCTTTCAGTGATAAGATCAACCAATTGCAATTGGTTGAGTTCTTAGTTATTTCGTTAGCCGACTCGTCGCCAGAGAATGCCTTGGAATACTTGACGAACTTGAAACAGACTCTTTCGAAGCGTGGCAAGAAGAAGTCGAGCAACTTTGCAGACCAGGACCTGAACGACTACGAGATAGTACAGGCACTACTATATTTGGAAAACGAGTTGGCTAAGGTGAAGTTGCAACTTGGGTTTATTGACGAGGCAACAACGATCATTGAGCAATCTCAAGAGCAGATTGACAATTTGACGGTCTCTGCTGACAATCGGGTCAATGCAAGTTTTTACTACATCAAAGCTCAGCTCGTGAAGAGAAAGGGCGATTTCAACCTATTTTACTACAATAGTTTATTGTTCCTCGCGTGCATTCCTAACATAGACGACTTGGAGGACAAGGAGAACGTTGTGAGAGACATCTGTATCAGCGGCTTACTAGGGGATAAGATTTACAACTTCGGAGAGATTATAATGCACGACATCTTCAAGTATCTATCGAACGAATGGTTGAAGGAGCTCCTTTTGAGCTTGAACAACGGTGACTTGGCAAGCTTCAACAAGCTTATTGCCAACACGGCAGAAATCAAGAAGATTCCAGAGGTCTCCAGCAGGGTGGAGTTCCTCAAGCAGAAGATGTGCATAATGGCCTTTGTCGAGCTCGTGTTCAACAAGCCCACGACAAGCAGATGCATCCAGTACAGTGAGATCTTGCAGAAGATTCCTCTTCTCGCTAACGGTGACGAGATAGAGCACCTCATAATGAGGTGTTTGAGTCTCGGGTTGATCAAAGGCCTCATAAACCAGGTCATGGAGAACGTCGAGGTGTCCTGGATCCAGCCTAGAACCATGACTCTGGCGCAGATCAAGGGCATGAAGGCGAAGATGGAGCTCTGGAGCGACAAGGTGTCTGTGCTCAACAGGTACATGGGCCAGGCAGGCGGCGAGATCCTTGTGTAGGCCCTTGACAGACACACAGACATAGATTGTTTAAAGATGAAAAATAAAGATGGCAGAAGTACTTACAACTGTAGAAGAACCAAGTCTGTCTCCGTCCGGCGACTTCCCAATTGAGTAATTGCCCAATGCGGCGCGCCGGCAAATTATTTTCGCATTTTCGCATCTTTTTGTTTGTCTAGGCCCACCGGCCGCGAGAGCGTAGATGAAGGAGGGCGAAGATGTTGCACCGACACCGGGGTGGCACTGTACAGGCATGGAGCATGAGCAGACGGTTGCTATGTGGAAAGAGTCTACTACAGGAAAGGTAGAACGGAGAGCCACGCCACCAGGAGTGCCTGTATAGATTACACTACAGTCCGAAACTCTTGCATACCTTATCTGCAAGCTGGAAACATACATACGCACACACCTACGGTAAAAGAGAGACAGGCATATCTGAATATTCATACTCATCAGACATACATACTATTGCTTGGCCCCTTACAGAAGCGAAAGTGAGTGAAAAAGACAGAAAGCTATAGCAGAAGTCACCATGAAAGGACCGAACGGAAAATCTGTGCTGCTCAACCGTGCAACGGTTTCGATTAGTTCCACCATCTACGATAGGAGAGCATTGGACTGCACAGATGACAAGGCGCTTGTGAACTCTCTCAACCATTTGACTTTCTTGACGTCTTCGTCAGTTAAAGTGAGGGATGCGATGATCCAGGATGGTGCTATAGAGCGCTTGGTCGGTATTCTATACGAGTGCAGGGATCCGAAGAACGACACGGACTCGATCATGTTTGCTTGGAAATGGGTGTTGTCTTTGCAATGCTTGGTTTTGGCAGGTACAAGAGGCAGTGAAAAGATGAGGAAAAAGTTAGTGGATGCAGGCATTATTCCGATCTTGGCCACGATTCTCGACAACCATTTCCTTACGAAGAAAAACGCAGTGAAAAATGACATGAACTCGCTCGAAACTAGGTCCACTAACAACTTCGAATCAGGACTTTCAGGCAATAGTGGAGGAAATAATATCAACAACAGCAATGATAACAGCAATAGCCACAATAGTGATAATGGCGGCAGCACCGATGATAACAATAACTCTAACAACAACAATAACAATAACAACAATAATGAAACATCGAATGCCAACGATTTCACACAATCATTGGAAGGTTCAGATGTTATAATCAATGATGATATGAATGACAGTGAGATTGCAAACGTTTTCAGAGAGGTAAGGACAGTTGTTGGTCATGCTGATGAAGTCATACTCGATGCACAAGATGAGATAGAAAAGTTTCTCAAGGTGAATAACGACCAGCATGAGCCAACTCATCCAACCAGCCTTCTATATGAAGAAGAAATCGAACTCTTGAACGTAGTTGAGCTTGTAAAATGTTTCCAAAAGCTAGGAAATTGCAGTTTGAATGAAGATGTCTCCCGTTTGATGAATGATAACTTCAAAAGTGTCATGACGGATTCAATATTGGCAAATGAGTTGACCCAGCGTTTGGAGCTTTCAAATATATTATCCACCTCGTCCAATCCTTTTGACTGCTTGGCTGACAATTCAAAGCATTCGAACCCTTTGAGCCACACTGTGCCGAGAAGCTTTGAGAATGGCTTAATATTACCAGCAACTGATGATGTCATCTGGTCTTTGCAACTTCTAGCATTCATTTCCAAATACACATACCTTAGACATTCATTATCAAACACATACTTGATTAATGGCTTATCATTCAGAAGTAGAAATAACCCACCTCCATTAGAAGTAGATTCGACAAGTATAGATTTGGATGAGTTTATGACAGACTTGAACGATGATCCGTTGTTGGCATCTTCCTTTGATATCCAGCGTCCATCTGAATTCGACAACACAAATTTGCGTCTGAACTTGAAGTTCAACCAACCTTTAATAATCACGAAACAAGAAGAACGACTTTTGAGATTGAAGAACATGTCGGATGATGATGATAAGGGGATTGTTGAAGATTATTTGAAAATCATACGAACGGATGATCATTTAGAAAAAATTAAATACCTTGAGAAGATCAGGTTGAACTCTGTGAGATTAAAGCATGAATCATTAGGTAAGTTGAGAAAGAAGAACAAGCTGATATATAGGAACAAACTAAAGGATTATGCTGCGAAATGGGATTATGATGAAGCTTGGAACGAATTCGAGACTCCATTAGATACATCTGAGCTAATCGATCGAGAAATACAACCTTTTGTTACGCTCAATATTTTCCCACTTGTTGAGAGATTCACCGTCAAAACCTGGTTCCAAGAAGACATTTGTTATTGGGCGGCGGTTGTTGTGCGAAATGCCAATAGGAAGGATGAGAAAATGGGCGGTAGAAGACAGTGTGCAAATTTCAACTGCGGAATTTGGGAAGACCATCCAAAACAGTTCTCCAAGTGTAGGAGATGCAAGAGAGCTAAATATTGCTCGAGGAATTGTCAAACCAAGGCGTGGGTCTTTCACAAACATTGGTGTGTCCCTGCTATCGCCCCAAACTCAATGAACAACAACAATGTATCTCCTGCATCATCAGAGCATCCCCATTCACACGATCATGCACTGACGCCCATTACGACACATACACAAGGGAACACACAAGGTAGTAGTTCTGCGGGAACGGCAACGACAGTTCCATCAGGGTCATCTGTAGGACCTCAGACGCTTACTTCCACAGATTTTTCTGTTTCGGTATCCGGTATAGCCAGTACAGAAAGTGGAGTAGGCTCAAGAGGAACTGGTAGTAGTCGTGTTGAAGGTGCATCGCAAACGTTTTCAGAAAACCGTCACAACCTTAGCGGTGACCCGAACAGTGCAGCAGCAAACGGAATAAATGGTAACAATGGTAACAATGACAATAACAACAACAATAACAACGACAGCAATAGCAATAGCAATAGCAACAATGGCGTTAATTACTATGGATCATCGTCTTCAAATTATGAAGAGCCATGAGCCAGCATTGGAAGTAGAAATGAACGTTTACTATTCACGCACACACACACACAACACACACATATGTATACGAAGACTGTATGCTATATTCAAACTTGGGGTTTTTATGAGGAATGTATAATATTTTTTTTATTCGAACGCATACATTATTTTATCGTAAGAGAACGTAAGGAAGGAGGCGAAGAGTAAAGTTGAAAACAAAATCGGAATGGAGTGGTTGTGGGGAGATTTATAAAGAGAATAAATAAGTTAGTCTATCTAGGAATGATTGGATCTATGCAAGAAGCTTGGTTTCAACTTTATACACCAAGCTCATTGTTTGCTCCATGAATGTCAAGGTTAGGACTGTGTGTGGAGCAATTCTTAAGATCTGGGCACCGAAACCTTTATATAAGGCCATGATACCTTCGCTTTTGATTGTTTTCACAAAACAGTCGACAGGGCCTGAATAGAGATCACCCTTTTGGTTATACACTCTAGTCAAGATGACATCCCATGGGTTCATCACGATACCGACACCGAAACCAGCGACAACAGAGGCACCCAAATGCAATGCTGGACCTTCGCTAAAGAATCCGGAGTTCATCATCTCATTTTTGGTAAAGTTATATATTGGTAGTTGAGCAGCCGAACCAGCACCTGTTCTGAGAATGGCTGCGTCGACGCCTCTGAACAAACCCTTCACTCCTTCTGCACTATAGATGGCACGGAGACCTTGCCAAGCGGATTTGTAGTGTGTCTGCTCACCAATCTGGATCTGAGCTGAGTATGATTGCATTCTAGTTTTCACCAAATACATTGGGGAACCGATGATGGCACCGGCGATACCTGAAATTGCACCTGCAGCAACATTGATTGGGATGTTTTGAACACGACGAGGATCTACTTCAGGATAAAATACTGAGTTGAAGATATTTCTAGTTGGTTCATATAGACCTAGACGGCACCCGTTTAAACCTAGTTGGTACACGTACGCACAGGCAAGACCTTTCTGGATACCTCTAATACCTTCGTTTTTGTAGATCAAGACTAAGGCTTGCAATGGATTCTTGTACACCTTGGGTCCTTTTGTCTTGGACAACTCACCCTGTAGCTGCATACGGGTCTTCACCAACTCGATTGGGTTTGTGAAGGTAACTGCACCACACGCTGCTAGCCCACCAGCGATAAACCCTCCAAGAGTGGAAATCTTCTGAGATGCCGTATTTTCACGTGCCATGGTTACTTATCCTCTTGTGCTATGTGTGCTATGTGAAGTGCCTTCTGAACGAGACACAAGGATACAGAGGTCCCAACGAGAGAATAGAAGAACCCAGGACTATCCCCATGGAAAAACTGACCAGACCGGGACATCGTCCTCGGGGACAGATGTGCTCCCTCCCCCCCCCTCGGTTCTTCCATGTTTCCTCCATCCTTCCAGATCCAGCGTATCCAACATTGCGATACCGGCGTATCGAAACGAGAAAAAAATAAAAAAAAAGAAAAACTAGAAAAAGAAAAACACCGCAGACGCTTACCTAACCCGAGGCCTTATCTCGCTAAGACTTTCCGCGGGACAGGAACAGGCTTCAGAACTTTGCCCGGATCCCATTGAGTCTGTACTTGACGTCTTTGAGGGCTTTGGACTCGGGCTGCCAGTCTTCAAACTCACGGAACACCAACTGGATCTCATCCTTTCCGCTGGGCAAGCGCTTTGAGACCTCGAAAAAGAGCCCCCGGGCACACCAGGGGAGGTTGAACGGGTTGGCACCATTTCCGAGCTTTTTAATGTCAAAGGGTCTGTACCTGACCGGCTGTTCGATGGCTATGTTGGAGCTCTCTGTCTTAAGGATGAAGTCGAGGGCCAGCTTGTAGACTTTCAAGTCGTTGTATATCCTCGAATGGCCTCCGCCGGTGATGGGGCCAGCTAGGGCGTTGGAGATCTCCTTTATCACGTCGTGGTCGGTAGACCCAATGTTGTGAAGCATACATGAGAGCTTAATGATTCGGGCGACAAAATCCGGGGTATTTGTCGACCCGTCTATGTAGACTGCTTTAAAAATGTTTGGATGCTGGACATGCAAAGCTATGGCGGAGTACAAGGGGACCAATTGGTCGTCTATGGAGCCAACAAACGTCAGTTTGACGTCGTGCCTCACCAAATTTCTTAGTGACTCTATGTACTTCCTGCTTTGCAAGCTTTCGAAATTCTGGAATTGGAATAACTCCAACAATGATTCGTTTTCGATTGTAGAATAGGCCCGCACAAAGAACGACCGGTCCATACCAAAGAAGGGTCCTATATTGATACCGGCCATGCCCAAGATGCCTATTTTTTTGTTTTCCTCAACAATACCGTATTCGAGTAGCTTTGACATGAGGATCACTGATACGGGACAGCCCTGAGAATGTGAGCAGACAAAGATGAAGTCGGCCTTCTTGATATCGTTTGCGGAGTTTTTCAAGATATCGAAGAAGAACTCGACCCGGTCGAAGATCTTCCCCTCTTTCTCTAGTGCTATTTTTTGGATCTCGATGTTGAGGTTGTTTTCCTTGGCCCACGACAAGACTGCTGTCTCCCCAACTTGGGCGAACTTCATCGAGGTCCCTGTCGGTTCGCCGATGATCGGTCTGATCATCTTAGTAGGGAAGAATCCGTGCACACCGATGATCAGCACCCTCTTGAAGATCGTCGGCTCCTCCTTCCGGAACAAGTTCGTGTCCCTTGTGTCCGTGTATCCCAGCATCTTCTTTATTCGCTTAACTCCTCCGGCAAGGAGGTTGTGCGTGGAAAGCAGTGGAAGAGTGTCTTCTATTTGTGGGACTATCAGATTGGGCCTGTTAATGATGGGCACGTTTTTCTTCTGTGGCTTTGGAGGTTTCCCACCAGCCTGCGTGGACGGCGGCGAGGGAGCATAGTTGTTTGATTTGCTGACGTTCGACTTGATAACATCTGGGATCGGGGGCACATCGTTCTTGGTCTTGGACTCAAGCCGGGTCCGGAGGTTGTCCTTTGCTGCGGCATACGACCAGAAGGACCAAGAGTACGTGCGTTCCCTGCCGCTTAGCTGCTGTTCTTCGCCGTCGACAACGACGCTTTTCACCGAGTCATCGTTGGGAGTGGTGTTCATGGTCGTTCCTTGCTCAGGCGGCTGTGGAGGTGATGGCGGAGCCTCAGAGGCCTCCGGAAGGGGCGAAGATGGCTCTGCAGCGTTTTCGGACCTCCAGAACGCCCAGCTGCTCTTTCTGCGGGAGGGCTGTTCGAGCCCGATCTGGTCCATGGAGAGGTCTGTGTCCTCCAGGTCGAACACCTGGCTTCTGGAGCGTTTCATTCCGCCCAGAGCTGGCGACGAGACAGCCGTTGCCGCTTCGTCTTCAGTCTTCTTATCTTCTCCACCATCTGCGTGTTTCCTGTTTTCTTTTACATTATCTTTGCTATTGTTGTTGCCATTGTTGTTGTTCCCGTCGCTCATGCCGGGATGCGGTTTGCTCGCTCTGCGTTTCAGAAAGCGGAATGTCCGGAGTGGCGATGTCCGTAGCCTCATGCAGCTGCCTGGAACTTGTGCGTTGCGATAACGGGTTGTCTTCCGCTGGTATCCCATTAGCGGACCCTGAGCTAGAACGAGGGACGGCTTAGTAGCGACGGGGGAGGCGATACGATCGCCGGCGGGGCGCGTGGAGAGGGGGGGGGGGGTGCTCCGAGTGTTACCCCGATCGGTGCACGGGGGAGCGCGGAGGAACGCCGGGGTGGGGGGGGGGGGGGGGGGAGAAGAAGAAAAAACACGAACGTTTGCTGGGAAGTTTCGTGTCGGGGGTGGGGATGACAGGGGAAAAGCCACAGCATCAGCTACATTCAGGAGACACAACAATGACAGAGACAGTTGCTGCGAAGCGCAAGATCACAGACTTCTTCCAGGTGTCGAAGAAGCCGAAGCGGGAGGCGAAGGTGCAGGTTGCAGTGAAGACAACGACGAGTCAAGCTGGCGGAGCCTCGGCGGCTGTGTCGGCGGCTGTCTCGACGCCCGCTTTCGACAAGACGAAGTTCATCGCATCGCTCACAAGCGAGCAGCGTTACCTGCTCGAACTCGAGCTCACGACGATGGAAGACTCCTGGCTCGAGCTTCTCCACACAGAGCTCACGAAGCCGTACTTTCTCGACCTGAAGCGCTTCCTCCTCAAGGAATGGGCAGGCTCCGTACCCATCTTTCCGCCCCGGGACGAAATCTACGCGTGGACCCGTCTCACCCCGCTCCGCGCCGTCCGCGTACTCGTCATCGGCCAGGACCCGTACCACAACTACAACCAGGCACACGGCCTCGCCTTCTCCGTCCGCGACCGCCACACGCGCGTCCCGCCCTCGCTTGTGAACATCTTCAAGGGCCTCCGCAACGACTACCCGGACTTCGTGCCCCCTGCCCACGGCGACCTCACCCCGTGGGCTCGCGAGGGCGTGCTCCTCCTCAACACCTGTCTCACCGTCCAGGCTCACCGCGCAAACTCCCACGCGAAGCGCGGTTGGGAGCAATTCACCGCCGCCGTAGTGCGCGAGCTTGTCCGCGCCAGCGAGCGCGCCGGCCGTGGCCTCGTGCTCATTGCCTGGGGCCGGCCCGCCCAGCAGCTCGTCGCCCGCCTCGACCTCGGCCTCGCGCCGGCAACATCCCCACGGGGGGCGTCCTCAGCGCCCACCGCCGACAATTCCCGCCCGCTGCTCTACCTCTGCGGGGCCCACCCGAGCCCGCTCAGCGCCACCCGCGGCGGCTTCTTCACCAACGGCCACTTCCGCCGGTGCAACGAGTGGCTCCGCGAACACGGCCGGGGCGAAATCGTCTGGCAGCTGTGATCCCCCCCTCAGTCCGCCAGTCCCCCCGCCGGGGGGCCGCCGCGGCAGACAGAGAAATGGGCTCCCCCCGGTTTCTGCCCACCGGCCTCCACTGGCGCCCAAAGAGGCAGTCTGATGGCGGTTGTTATTGTCTTCGACCATTGTCCGCCGCAGGGCACCATGCTATTGTTGCGGCGCTGCAAAGAAGAATGACGTCTCGTTGTGTTCTGTTCGTCCTGTCTGGTATGGCCTGTCCTCGCCTGTCCTCGCCTGTTCTGTTCTGTTTGTCTCGTCATGCTCTCTTGGGCCGTTCTGGTCGAAGCTTTTCTCCCTTTTCGGCTGCTGCCCCTATTTATTTTTTATTCCACATTTTTTTCTATATTTCACCTCCCCCGAGTAACCTGTATTCTGTCGAATCTGCCATTGTTGGGCGTCCAGCTCCGCCTGCACTAGTGTTCTTTCTTCGTTCGTTCGTTTGTTCCCTACCCGACCGGCTTCATCTCGTTCTAGCTGTCTCCCCATTACCTCTTCTTTTGAGCCCTTCCGTCAACCAAACACATTGGCCTTTCAAGAGCATTGCAGCACACGCACAATTAACCGCAGAAGAAGCCACTCATCCCACTACACCATGAACGTGCTTCGGATATTCATCATCTTCTTTGCCACCCTCTTTCTCCTCGGCTCGGGACTTACTCTCTTCTTGACCATACTCACAGGTGCAACGCAGACCTCCGTCCTCCGCAGGTTCTACTGGCTCGAAACAGACTGCTCAAACTTCTCCGGCTCCCCTATC
The DNA here is from genome assembly GCA_025531575.1 of Pichia sp. PH4023. Classification (NCBI taxonomy): domain Eukaryota; kingdom Fungi; phylum Ascomycota; class Pichiomycetes; order Pichiales; family Pichiaceae; genus Pichia; species Pichia sp. PH4023. The sequence goes on along the minus strand of JAMGYR010000008.1, from coordinate 506,202 downwards.
TCCTCCACCTGCAGGTGGACAAACTACGGTCTCTGTGGTGTCGAGGACAACAAGAACTCGAACTGCACACACGACGTTGCCGCATACCCTTTCTCGCCCTCCAGAAACTTTAACTCCAACAACAACCTCCCTTCGGCCTTTGTGGACAATGCAAACTATTACTACTACACCAGCAGAATTGGATACGGCTTCAGTTTAGTGGGCTTGGCCTTCCTCGTGTTCTCCTGGTTCCCCTTCGTCACCCTTCTCTTCACGCAGGTCGGCTTCGTTGCCCTTCAGAGTGTCTTCTGGGTTTTGTACGGCCTAGCGTTGTTGTTTGTCATCATCGGCATCGCTCTCTCCACCTCCGCCTACGCAAAGGGCAGGAACCACTTCAGAAACGCAGGCTTCACCGCCAACTTGGGCACTAAGGTCATGGCGACAGCATGGACCACTGTCTTCTTGCTCCTTTTTTCGATCCCATTCATCGTCTTCGCCTCAAGAGAGTGGTCCCTAGGCAGCCTTGGCAGCAAACGCCGTGGATACAACGTTGGCGTGAACGAAGAGGCCAACGGTAACCAAAAGTCCGGCAGGTTCTCTTTCAGAAACAGATCCAAGCCTGCGTATGGCTCCTCATCCAATGGCGGCTGGTTCAGAAGAAAGGACATCCCTCCAAGCAACCAGATGGTGGCCATCCCAGAGGGACAACAGGCCAACCAGCCTTTTAACGAGACATCAGGCAACAACCCGAACAACGTTGCTGGAACAGACGGCACCACCTCCGCCAACTACTTGTCTTTCACCCCGGTCAAGGAGGTGAAGGCAGGGTCCGTCACTTTGGAGAACACCGACGCCGACAGAAACTTGTACTCTTGAAACTGGTTCTCTTTCGGCCTCCCCCCCACTTTCTGCACCAATTGTGAGATTCATACCTCAACAACCTGTCCCACAAGTCGATGGAAGTGAAACCTGCCTGAAAAATCGAAAAAAAACCCGAACGTTTGTTTCTTTGTTTGTTTATAATTTTAATGTTTTCCTCCTTTTCCTCCTTTTTTTTTCTTAATGATTTGTCTCTCTTATTTGTTAATCTTCCATACCGTCACAGTTTAATTTCTAATCAACCCCACTCTTCGTTCATTCGTTCCTAATATATGTGCTACTTTATATCTTTTTTTTTCTTACCTATCCAACACCATGCCATTCTTCATTCGTCCTTATTAATTTTAGTACCTGTTCTTTTTCTTGGTTTTCACTATATAACATAAAAAAAACACAATATCCAACTATACCCATTCACTGCTAGTGCGTCAACGTCACAGGCTTGCCTGCCTCCCATTCCTTCAAAGCGTTCTTAATATTGTAGCAATACTTAAGTCGGATGATGGCCAATGCAGCTTTGTCCCACTCCTTAGCCTCAAACAATTCGGTCAACGTCTCGCACAACTCCTTGATCTTACCCTGGTTCTCCTTCTTCATATCCTCGAGCTCTCGTTCATTCATAATGCTCTCCAACCTCTCGTGTATCTCCATCATCTCAAATAACATAGCCTTATCCTGAAATTGTAGACTCTTGCCCACTTCGTCGTTAGACAAGTCGATCCCTGCCTGCAATAGTAAGATGTACTGTGCTCTCTTCAAGGGATCCGATAACGTTTCGTATGCCTTGTTGATCAATGACGATGCCACACCGTCACTTCCTCCACTGGCTCCTCCTGCTTGATTCAGAATGTTATTCAAGTCCGGATGACTTACACTCTGTAACTTTCGGTACTCTTTCCGAAGTTTCTTCACATCCACAATAAACCCGTACCCGGGAGCCTCCTTTCCGGAAGGGAAAGTTTGTGGAAACATCTTGAAATAGTCCACACCACTCGTTCCGGTACTGCCATCTTTGTCCGTCCCCCCGGTTTCGGTTGTATTCCCTCCCGATGCAAACCTAGTCTGAACCCACTTCAGTCCGGCAATCCTCAATCCGGTTCCGCTGACAATGCCTGTCCGGCCACTCAATGTTATATTCAAGGTACGCACAAACATCGCCTTACTTTATGACCACCTCGGCTTGTATTGCAGTGTTCTCTTTGTTAATCTTTTTTTCTCCTTCCTTTCCTTCCTTCCTTCTAAAGTCCTTCGATTCGGAATCCATTCTTTCAAACTCATTTTCTATCTGCGACATTTGTCCTGTCGCGGGACTAGTATTTTGAATACTTCCGTGCACCAGACATGGCCTCCTCACGCTCTTGTCCAAACACCCTCTTCAATGAGGGGACCGCTCTCATGCTTTCTTCCTATTTTTTGCGTAAGGTGCAAATGCATGAATGATGATGATAGGAACAACTGGAAGAAAACACGGTGGCTGACTTCTGGATCCTTCATCTCTGCAGCAGACCATACATACTCTTACATACACACACAACAATGGCTGGCCACTTTGGAAGACACTGTACGTATCATACTATGCCCATATCGAGTCCAACGAGCTCCTCAGAATTGTTTATATATACTAACATTCACAATGCATCGGTTGTACCAAATGTACAATCAATCGCTTTTTACCTTGTTATTATATAGTATTGCATCCTGACAAGGGAGTCGAAAAATTCAGTGATTTCAGAGAGAATCTTATCAAGCACTACAAGTGGAACTTGAAGTCTGCAGGTTTTGCTGTCTTTTTTCTTGCTGCCATCCCAGTTGGTTTGACTTACATCGGCTACAAATACCAATCCCTCCACATGGTGGCTGCAAAGAGAGAAGAACCAATTTTCGAAAAACATAACAACTGGGTTCCAAGATCATAGATTAGCCCGTACCATAAGATGATTGTATCCACTATGAACCTTCCATTTATTCATACTCTTACCATCATCTAGTATATTTATTTCCCCCCATTTCTACACTATATAGCGATCTTCTACTGATTCAATAATATTTATTATTCTGTACCATTCCATCCCTATTATGAAGCTTCTGATTGCACTCGAATTACGTATAATTAGGTAATTAAATTAGGTAAATAAAAAAACAAGAGGAATACAAATAATAATAGTTACAAAGCATAAAAAGATAAAAACACCTAACAAGTACTTTCCATTTAGCACGTGGATGTATGTATGTATAATCGTGAGAGAGTAGTAAAGCAGATTAATGATGATATCGTATTTAGAATTTTATTCGAAAAAGTTGCGCATGCACATGCATTTGCACTTACATTTGCATCTCTCTCTTCTCTTTTCTTTGCCTTTCCGTCCTATCTCCTTGCTTTCCCCTACAGTTCATCATCCATTATATTCTTGCCCTCTCTCGTTACCTTTTTTGCCCATTGTCTAGCCAGAATCGAAACTTTCATGAATTTCCTTGATGCGTATTTTTTGAAAAACTCCTCATGAACAATAGGACTAACGAGATAATCCATAATCATGAGACAAACCTCTTGCAAATCGTTGCTCTTGTAGCCACCGGAATAGTGGATCAGGTTACCATTCCAATCGTTTTTACTGATCATTTTTCTAGAAATGAACATCGCAGCAGCGGCACACAAAGATGGTAGGTATCCGATGAATTTATGATCTATCACTGTCACCTCCAAGAGATACTTACCAATAGTACGTGTATTAACGTCATAATCGTCAGCTTTCGATATCCGTCTCAAAAAATTCATTGGGTTCGGATAACTCATGTTGAAGTTCAGAATTTCAAGTATAAATCTCTCTGCACCCAATATCTCATCTTCCGAAAATGCACCGTCTGTTACGTATGCATAATTTTTGATGGATGGGGAATAAACTTCTTCATATTTAGCAGCAATGAATAAAGAACCTGTTGCAAGTAATTGAAGACGATCCACTTGAACGAGCTCTTTGGATAAAAATCGGTCCATTATGTTTATCGATAGGTAGAGTGTTTCAGGCAGAAGCTTGAATTTCAAATGAACTTCAACCATCCAATCAACCAAGATCGAGCGCATTTTAGGTCTCAAATTGCGCTGCATTTGTAGATAATTAGGATCAGGTAGAGTCTTCAACTCTAGTTCATGGAGATAATCAAAAATGTCATTAACATATTCGCTCACCATTAATGGATCATCAAAGTCTCCAGAATCTAAGTCTTCCCATGAATAATCATAGTCCACGCGTACTCTTTTCAATTCCTGAGTGCCATCTGGCTCTATCAAATCGGCACTGTCGACTGGCGCTTGTCTTTTTAAAGACATTCTTCTGTTTTCATCTTGTATTTGTTCCTCTGTTCTTTCAGCCATTGACACTAGGTTTTGGCCGTTTTCATTTGCCTCCTCGATCTCCACCACTTCATCAAAATTAGTTGAATTGAAATTCGACTTCAAGTTCAAATCATTGTTGCTGTTACTAGTCTTACCACTCTTGGCATTGTTATCGGTATCACGTACTTCTGATATGTCGAGAAGTATATTATTATTATTATGGCGAACGTTGTTGTTGTTGTTGTTTACGTTGGTATCATTAGCGCTTTGCTGATCTGACTTTATCTTGATCTGCTTGTTTGGCTGCAAACTGGTGTTATTTTCGAAATTTACAGTATTAGTGAAAAACGGAGAGCACATTGTCATCCCACTGATGGCGGTTAGGTGGTCTGCTTGTTGTTGCTTTTGCTGCTGTTGTTGTTGTTGTTGTTGTTGTTGTTGTTGTTGTTGTTGTTGTTGCTGCTGTTGCTGTTGCTGTGATTGTGTTTGGTTTAGGTTTTGGTTTTGACCTTGCGATTGAGTTTGCGATTGTTTGGGAGCCTCTAGCTTTGGTGTTGCGTTACCTTGTGTTTGCTGTTGATTTCCGTGAAAGTTTGGAATGCCATGGTTGTGGACCGTATTCGTGAACACCGACTTGTTCTGCGAGTTCAGCTTCGTGGTGTGCAGGTTGGTCAACACCTGTCTGTCTCGCTGCGAGGTGTTGTTTCTTGGTGGCTTGTTCTCGTTATTGGTGTACTCGCTGACACTCATTCCTTTCTGAACATTCCCATTGACGAGGTTTGCATCTGACTTAGCTCTCAAGAGCTGATGCTGTTGGTTTTCATCGTCAATCTGTATTTGCGATGGTTCCTGTAACAAAGAAAAGTGACCAGTCAAAAAAAACGTGATAGTGTTAGTAGCCATAATAGACACAATTTGTGTGCAGAAGAGAGCTGGAACTCAAGTACATACCCTAGACATGACGGTAATCTAAGTTGAAGTATATGTGAAGGTATATGTATGTAGTGGTCGGTATCAGCTTGACCAACGAACCGTAGCAAAATGTTTATGTTGTGCTAAGTGTGCTTTGTGTATTGAGAGTGCAGAAAGGTACTGCTAGGCGGGACTGATGGAACAAGACAGGAACAAAGACAGCCACTTTCTGCTGCTGCTGATAATGCTAGTGCTAGAACTTCAAGTGCTGGTGCTGCTGTTGTTGCTATTGTTGTTACTGTTGCTTGAAAAGGCCCTCAGCAACACTATGTGGAAGCTCTGCTCTGGCTCTGAACCAGCATCAAGCACTCGCTAGCCAGCCAGAAGCCAGACAGGCAACCGCAGTGGGAGAACTCAGCGAAATTCGAGTGCACCGCAAGTTGGCGCTCCTTCCGTTTTGGGAATATTGTATACAAGCTGAAGCTCTGGGGGGCGGACACGCTTCGCCGAAAGAGCAAGAAGGGCTTCCTGAGGCGCTGGGGGGCTCGTTCGTGACGAAAAAGAGGGAGAAGGGGGGAGGGGGGCTGCTCTGCTGCCGCTAGATAGCGCCTTGTGGGCGGTCAATGCAAGAGAAACAACTGGTGAGACGGAGAGTGTGTCCGCCATTGGAGCGATGAGCACGGAAAGCTTTAGCCAGAGAGTGGCTCGGCGTGTATCAGTGTGCTTACGTAACACGCGAGGTGAGTTTGTTGATAGATCAGATAGGTGAGTAACTTGCGGCTATCAGATACCAACTATATCTATAACGATTACGATGTGACAAGCACAGTTCTATAAAAAAGCCTTTATTTTTATTCTACTACTTCCATCCCATGGCCCGCTCGTAGGCATCGGTTTCGGTGGCCCCTAGCCGGTCCTTGCTGTCCCATGTGATGTTCATGCCAGGTCCGAACTTCTTCCCGAAGAGTTTGTCGCAGTCCACCGCACTGATGGGACCAAAGATCGGGCCTGGGTTGGTCTTCAGCTGCAGCTTCAGCTGCCGCAGAATACTTTTCTCCGAGGTCCAGTCGTCGCCGGCGCCAGCGCTGCTGCGGCCAGCATCGAGATCTCTCTCGTCCCGTTCGTCGTCAGCAGCTTCATTCTCCGACGGTATACACGGGATCACATCGGGAAGTATGTTTTTGTTCTCGTTCCCGCCAGTAGCCCCCTTCCTGGTGTCTTTTGTGTGCTCGAGGGCCTTGGCGTTCTTGGTGGAACCAGTGGGCTCCGTCTGATAATTCAACCTCGAACTACCCTTCGACATGCTTTTTAACCGCCGACGCTCTGAAATAGAGCTTGCCGTGGGAATCTTGCTATCACCCACCACTCGCTTTTTTGAGAGCCCCAAGGTTTCCTGATAAAACCGGCCAGAGGCTACGTCGGCATCGCCCTCGAGCTTCTTGCCGCCGTAAAGCTGCTCGTAGTTGGCAGACGACTTCAAGCTCTTTTTGGTTAGCGGGACCTGCCTTTTTATAGGAGAAGTGCTTCTCGCTATATCACTGGCTTCCTTCGGAGCTTCTAAGATCTTTAACGCAGAAGGCACCATGCTAACTTCTCTCATTTTTTTCTCACTTTTGTGACGCAGATCTTCATCCTCGTCCCTAGCAGGTGGAGTTATTTGGGAGCCGACCTTTGGCGAGGACTTGATGCTAGTCTTCTGAGCTTTTTTCGGAGAAAAAGAAGATTCTCTTATTCGTTGTTTACCTGCCTCCGTAGGCTGCATCAATCGGGAAATGAAATCATGCTTACCGCTTTCCGTCGATTGCACTCTTTTCAATGAATTTTCGGGCGATTTTCCCGTTTGGAAGCTCTTAGTAAAATTTCGATCGAGTTTGATGGTAGGCTCGTCCACAGATGTGTTTCCAACAGAAAACATCTCATTCGGCAAAGGGTTGAGCTGGAAATTGTGGCTCTCTCTCCTACGTTTACCAACATCTTCGTCAAAAATGGTTGTCATCTGGGTGTTCGAAGAACGATGGGAATTACTTTTCCTTGCCGATAATAGCTGCTTTTGCTGATCTAAGGTCTTCCGCATCGACTTCTTTCTAGATGACTCCAAAGTTAATGGTTCTATCATAGGCATCTCTGAAAATTTGATAGGCGACTTGTATTCCTGGAGGGTTGGCTTTCTCTTGAGCTGGGACAGTTCTATCTTTTCCAGTTTGTCAAGTTCTATGCTCAAATCCTCGTCTTCTGCATCGCTGAGTAAATCGTCATTCACCCCATCTATAAGTCTGGACAACTCCTTGATTTCATCCTCCGGGGACTTCATCTTAGGGTTAGGTAAGGGTTCGGCACTAGAACTCTTCTTCAAGCTGCTTTTGGTGTTGGCTGCATTCGTCACAGCAGCGTCTCTACAGATATCCTTGTATGGCTCTTCGTCATACTCAAAAACCTCCTCTTTTCCATGCGCTTCTTGCTTTTCTGCCCCATGCTCTTGCATAGCAGTAGTTTTCTGCTTTGCCGCAAAAGATTTTCGTATATCTCGACTAATAAGTTCAAATGAATCTTCCAAATTCAACATCGGCTCATCCATGGCATCTGCCTCTTCCATTTTGATCTCTACCTCACGCCTCATAATGGTCTCTTTCCTCTCTGCATTCCTCACGCTAGTGTCATGATCTTTCGAATCGAGAATCAGTGCAGTCGTATCTTTAATTAATTCGATTTCACGCCGCCTGATTTGCTGTATAGGGGACGACTTTTGTTCTCTGATTCTGCGAGGCGATTTAAGCAATAAGATGGAATTATCCGCCGTACGCAGTAAAATATCTTCACTTCTTTTGCCCTCTTTTCTGCCATGCTGATCTTTATCACTGTTTTCTGAGTGATGATCCTCATCATTAAAATCCTTGTTTTCCAAGTCAGTTTTGACCTCCTCATCCACTTCTTCATCAGAAAGCGAAATCCCCGTAACGTTCGAGGTAACATCGTGAATAGCTTCATTGATCCACTCAATGTTCTCAATCATGTTCATTGCAAGCTGTTCTAAGGAAGATTCTGCAATTTTGTCTTCTATGTACACTTCTGATGTTATCCATTTGGAAAATCCGGGTATATCTTTTGGCTTTGCCGTATCATCGGGCCGACGCCCTTTATGTCGTGTAGATGCTGCCTTCAGTCCCAACATGTTGGCTTTTTGTCTCCTTAATCCTCTTCCGATACTCCGAGTCGAACCCAAAGGCACCTTTTGTCTATATGCTCATTCTGATGGTTCCCTCCAAACATCAACATAACCATACGTAATCTCTACGCGTTCCACAACTGTGCACCGCCGTGAAAACTGAATTATGTTTTTGGTCAAAGAGATAAAAAAATATTCAAATTATCAAATTTTTTTCCACTTCTTCGGACATATCTCTATGAGCTTGGCCAAAACTAAAGAAAAACCATTTTTTGTTGCAACAAGAACAAGACATTGGTGCAAAAACATGTCTACCGATGACCAACGTTCTAAATATGTTAGTAACGTTAGTACAGAATCGGCTGTTCAGCTTGCAGATTTTGTTGAATTGATAGATTCTGAAAACGGACAATACCATTCATCTCAAGAAGTCATAAACCAGGTTGAACATTTCCTCGATAAACCGTTTAATATTACATCTCTTGTGCAGATCCAATCATACTGTGCAACTACGAATGACCATACTGCGTTGACAGCTTTAAACGAAAATCTGAAAACCATAATTCAATTCGCCAGTGTTACTCCTCAATTGAATAATGCAGTTAGGCCGTTGATTGTGGAATTGATTTCTTCTCACAGTATGAAAGTCTTTTACAGGTGTTTTAACAACGAGCACCCTTCAATTACAATTCCAGCTGTGAACTTACTAACTGCCATAGTGTGTTTCGACAATGGAATCTTTGTGGATCAGTTTTTGGAAAACTTTGATCTTTCATTGAGATCTTTGGCCGATTTGCTTTACCCAACAAAACTATCAGTGAGATTGAGCTCACAAGGGAAATCTCACACCACTGTTAGACACTACATGTCACTGTTTTGGATTGCACTTTGTTCACATGCCTGTCCACTCACTCGTATCGATCTACTCACCAACAACAAAAAAATTAATCACAACTGGATTAAGTTTATAACAGAATTTGATAATGCAACGTTAATCAAAAAAGTTCTTAACTTTATTGATGAGAAGGTACTTTGTGAGCCTGCATTAAGGAAGATGACTAAATGTAAAGTATTGGGTGATTTTACACTTTCCAAATTAGTTGAACTTTACAAGAATGAAGATGTTAAAGAAGACGTGCATGCATTATTGACAAAAATGACTACTGAGGAAGACACCGGTTTACTTTTTCACGATTATAGAACATGGTTTAAAAATGTTCCGCTTGATTGTCTCCCTTCCAATACTGCCTTCAACAATGCGGGTGTTAGTATTTCCATTGGTGAGACCGTTTTCAAAATCAACAATAAAATAATTTACAATGTTCTTACTACTCTCCATCCTTGGGCTGATTCATTGCAGCTTAAGTTGGCGGTGAATATTTTGTCAAAAGTGCCGGAACTGGTGGCGCCTTACACGACCCATTTGTTTCATACCAACGGCGCACACGATCCAAAACTTACATCCTTTTACATTGGTCAAACGCTCCTTCTCACTAAAATTGTACAGTTATCTATTCCTGAAGATTTTACCAAAATGCTAAAAACTCTGGTAAACAATATGGCCGATGGTCCATATTCTTCCATGAAATCTGAATTTTACCTCTCAAGCAAAATATTGATAGAAGTAATTTGTCCTGCTTCTCTTAATCGTTCTTCTTTAACTAAAGGTCTCACTGCCACTAACGAAATCACAAAGCATTTAACAGCACAACTAGTGATTTCTATCATACAGAAGTTTTCTAGAGTTGATAAACTACTCAGCTTCAACGAAAACTCATTATTCACCACTCTAAGAAACGAATTACAAGATACAATCGCTAGCTTGAAGTTACCAGACCCAAGTGTGCTTGTAGGTGTAACTAATGAATGTTTGAAGGCAAACAATATAAACAAACTCTTACTATTAAATTATTTGAAAGCGGCTGAATGCTTCCATAAAACTTTGGATATTGATGTCCACCTTCAGCTTGGGTCTTTTAATAGTCTTATAGGTCTCAATGAAGATACTACAAACAATTCTCTTTTAGCCCAAGAAAAGTTGTCCGACGTCGACCTTTTACTTTTCAATTCTTATCTTGCTGTCACCACTCAATCATCTCAGTCGAGTCAGCAAAGCAAATGGTGGAATGTTACACCTGGTTCTCAAAACAGTCTTTTTACAACTATTGCCAAACTTCCTTATGATCTCCAATATAGAGAAGAAGATGACAAAGCAATTCAAGCAGATAACGCCTTGATAGGGAAATCAGTGGAGGTTTTGTCAAACTTTCTAGACGATTCCATCGCTTTTGAAGATTACAAATCACCATCTTCTAATGTTCTCAGTTCTCAAGCTTGGGCAATAGTTTTATCTCTTTTGAACTGTTTCAACTTACTGAGTGAATCTAAGACAGAAATCATTGATTCCATTTGCAAGACATTGGATGAATCAATATCTCGTTCTGTAAGGACACCATACAAATATTTTGATGTTGTTACTGAACACGCAAACAAAGTCGGGATAAAGCATGCTAGGCTTTCTAGTTTCTTTGTTGCTCTATGCGAGCAATCAAAATTTGCTAAGCCTGAGTATCTTCAATTTGTAAATGAGTGGATAAAGGTGCTCGGTGTCTACATGTTTATTCTTGGTGAACCATTGCCAATAATGAATTCTGTTACCAATGAATATTGTGGGTTTGTGCTAGAGTTTGACACCCACACATATGAATCTTACTTGAAATCAAAAAACAATATGAAGGCTGTTGGATTTTCAAACTTTTCTAACGTTTGCTTTACTCCATGGGACAAACTAAGGTCGAAAGCAAATACACTGATTCCTAAAACTGACATTGAGATTGTTGCTATTCTTAATAGAGTTGAGACATTGGTTGATTCTAATTTAGAACTCAGAAGCATTGAAGAGACATTACTTGACTTGATTTCACTCTATGGAAACTATATGGTGCAGAAATATACTAACTATATTGACAACGGTGTCAGTGTCAGTAATGTAAATTTGCTGGAGAGAAAATTCTGGAAAATGCTTCTCTTTTCTGCTGCGGATTATAACAATCAGACTGCGAAGTCTAAGTTTTTGAAGAAATGTTTTGTCATGAATTTATCCAGTGAGATTTTCAGAAGTTTATGGAGCAGTAATTCGTTGGATTATGAATTCAAAAAATCGTTGCAGGAACTCATATTTGATTTAATCAATGATCGAAATTTGCCAAGCACTGCCGTTGAGCATATGGCCAAATATTTCTGGGTATTATCCGACAAGCAAGTTTTGAAACTTATTGTTGACAGCCCATTCAATGGCCTCAGTAGTGCGTTGCTTGATGCTGCTATCAAGAGAAACCAGAAACTTGAAAGTGAGGAGGTTATGAGATATTGTAAGGAAAAAAGCAATTCGTGCAAAATTTCCCCAGAATTTTCTCAAAATTTTTCCAAATTGTCCATTAACTCTGTCTTTACTTATGATCAAATTTCCGAGTTAGTCTATTTAGCCAAATCTACGCAGAATCAAGAGCTGATTTATGATATTCTCAAATCTGCTTCTGACTCAAATTTGGAGATAAGAAAGTTTATTGGTGAGCAGTTACAAAGTGAGTTCATTACCATTTCCAAGTCTATTGAAGGCTTCAAGTTTTTACAATTTATTTCGGTTGGCTACTCTGCTTTCAGATCTAAGCTATATGAAATTTCCAGTGATCATGTGAATTCCATTCTCAGCAACACAATTGACGCCGATAAGGACTTAAAAATCTATTTGTATTCCATGACCTTACAATTGAATGAAAATTCTGACGATAAATTGGAGATTGAAAGACAAATAAGTCAATTAATTCAATTAGATTCTGTTAGAAACGTTGCAGATTTGATTTTCTCTCCCCAAATGACTACACTTATTTTCTTGCTGTTTGGAAAGGAGGAGTCATATATTCTTAAGGTCTGGTTAACTCGTGCCACTCTCTACATCACGAAAGTGTTTGCTGAAACAGCAGAGAGGCATCTGGATGAGGAGTTTGAAGAGTTCTTGAACTGTTTGCAAAACTCATTGAACCTTCCTGTCTGGAAGTTTGTTTCCAAGAATATGCTCAATTCCCAGCTTGAAGTGATTTTGAGTAAGCCCTGGATCACTAACCTCAAAATTTTAAAATATACTACCTGGATCATTATCTCTGGCTCCAAGAATGTTGTTGAATGCACAAAATTGGTCAATATATTACTCAATAATCCAAATAATAGCTTGGGACTTGATGCTAATTTAGTCACGGCAGGGGATTTTGAAGAAACAAAATACTACACTTCTCTGATTCTTTCATTTTTATTCAAAATGAACGTTAACCAATTATCGAGATTCGAGTTATTGTTCAAAATTACGAAGCTATACAGAGGTACTACACGCCCATGTGACTTAGTGTTGAAGGATTTGTTAATGGCTATCGAGGAAGCTAGTGGAGAAAGTTGGATACAACTTGTTTCGAACTGGGATTTAGTTGATGAATGGTTACCAGCAGACTCCAACGGTGACAATACGGCTGCAGATGCTATAATAACGAAAGCGCCAGATATGATTATCGAGACTCCAGGGTTACACGATTGTTTGACTGTAACTCTTCATAAGGCGATCGTCGAAGCAACAGTCAAGAACTTTGACCCCTCGATCAGAAGTATTCGTTTACCAGAATTGGAGAATACAATTCACACACATGCACAAGATCTTGCTAAACTCGAAAAGTTCTACCAATATAAGAAAGTCGACTCAGAGGAGATAGAACATCGGGTAGTTTACGATTGCGAATTTATCTTACTCTTGATTGTTAACAACGAAGATTTGTTCAAGTTTTCGGGAGATTCCGTCACGGTAAACATTCGTGCTTTAATTAGTACTTGGTTGTTGCAGTTGACGATTTGTGGCTTGGCCCATGAAGTTAGCGATGTCCAAGAGATCTCCAAGCGTATAATAAGCTCAGTGATATTGACTGTTGAAGAGAATATCAAGACCCTTGAGTCCAAGAGAGATAAGAAGAATGAAAAAACCGAGATTTCCACCGACGTTGCTGGTGCAGCTATTTCAACATTCAAGGAGAGATCTGCTTTCAAAGTTTATCTTTGCAACCTGCTCTATACTTTTGAGGAAAAGAAATTGGCCATCCAAGCAGGAGAAGAGAGAGAGCCAATGCCTAAGCTGTTTATTGTCTTCTTATCCTATTTGGTCCCCATTTTAGCCAATCCTGCCCATTTTTTGTACGAGAAGGCATACAGATACATTTTGGGCGGATCTAAATACAAAGATTACGAGATTCCGATGTACAAGTCGATCATGGTCAACTTTACTAAAGATGAGCACACCCAAAGCCATAATGATGATGCAGACTACTACAAGCAGTTACAGTGGACTCTTCGTATCTTGGGCAAATCAATCACAAGTCCTGAAGACTTGAAGATCATCAGGAGAAACGATGTGATTGAGCAGTTGTCGAATCTCTTGAACTCTTCTTATATCAATAATAAGATTCAGGAGAACATTCTAGAAGTTTTCGAAAGAATTATCAGGTTACAGAATGGGGCCGACTTGCTGATCCGCTCTTTCGGACTGCTCAGCTTTGTGGAGAGTAAAAAAGTGACTACTGGAAAAAGCAAGAAACTTTGGGACAAGTTTGCCAAAACCGCAATGAAGGCGATGGTTGGAAGTGAATGTAACGGCAAAGACAAGAGAGCAAGAGAGTGGTGTGCCGACGACTTTGGTAATGTCGTCAAACGCTTATGTAATTGAATTACCACCAGTTTGGTGGCTACAGTCCTGTGTATATGTAAGGAAACGAAATGCATTTTTATAGACAGGGATCAACACCACCGAAACACGTTCGCGCCGTGTTGCAGACTGAGCATTCTAGGAGACGTCATGTAGCTTAAGAGGGGTATCTCTTTCGTATATGTTCCTGTTGCGTCGTGCATGACTACTATTTCAGACCAAGGCCAACAATTTTGCATACACGATGGCAGGAAAGTTCGAACCAAAGACTCCTGTGCAATTGGACCCGCCAAAGAATGACGAGTTGACGATGGCAGATGTCTCAAAATGCGACGGCATACGAAATAAGTGCATGTACGTGGGGATCAAGGGGACTGTATTTGATGTGACACGGAATGTCAATGCTTACGGTGTTGGGAAGGGGTACCATGTGTTTGTTGGGAAGGACGCCTCGAGAGCGTTGGGCAAGAGCTCGTTGAAGCCAGAGGACACCGATCCTTCGCTCAGCTGGGATTGGAGCGTTCTTAACGAAAAGGAGAGGAAGGTGCTGGACGACTGGTACACGTTCTTTGAGAAGCGGTACAATGTGGTAGGCCATATTGTCGACTTGCCGAAAAATTCGTAGCGATTTGATTGACATCGTACCCATACATTCATCTTCTTTTTGTCTTGATAATTTCCGCAACGTCTAGAATGAAAGTGTGTCATGACTAACGACGTTCGGGAATTTACTGTTTAGTAAATAGTAAAATAAACGAGATACAGCTGTAAAAGCATGTAGGCTTGGGGCATAGTCGACCGGATAGTTTCAAATTTACGATTAAGCCAGTTACTAAGAAGCGCTATTAGGAGAAGCACGGGATTATTATTCATAGAGACTGAGGAGTCCCTTTGCACAGCCGAAGTACATCCTTGACAACTACTACCTGCTTCGTGATCTGCCTGACGAAGACGCCAACAGTTCCCTGAAAAGTTCAGCAGAGACGTCCAAACGGTTCTCCGACGGGAAAGTTGGGTGCGGTTTTGCCGAGGCCAGAAGCGGAAAACGCCGTTCACCGTGTCTTTCTCTCCCTCTCTGCTCTTCTCCACTAAAGGGTCTTGCAAGAGGAACGCGGTAGAAAGCAACCGCCAGAACAAAGCCACACACACTACGTCCAAATGTCTGGTTTCTTTGTGGATCTCTGGGAGTCTGTGTTCACCCCTGGCACGAACCCTGCGCTCATCCGTGCCACCCACGGGTCCTTCGTGCTGCTCGTGGTGTCGCTTGTGTGGATGGTCTACACGAGCCGCTCGATCCACTTCTTCAATCTCCTGGTCATCGCCCTCTGCTTGTGGGCTTCGGTGACGTGGTTCCTCTCCGAGCTGGCGAAGGAGAAGCTAAAGAGCAACGAGCAGTTGGCGAAGGAGGCTGTAGGCGGCGACGCCGCCGCCGCTGCTGGCGGGGCCGATGAGAAGGAGGCAGAAGCGGGTGAGGAAAAGAAAAAGGAGAAATGACGACTCTGCGTTCTTGCTTCTTTGGATCCGGTGAGTACGTACGTGTTATCAGGTTACTACTTCGTCCGTATATAGTGTTAGCACAGCCTTTTGGGCAACAGTATAGAAACTAATTGATAGACGCTTAGAAACAAGTTAGCACATTAAATCACACATGACACTGAAAACTGTATACATTGTGCGTCACGGGTACCGGTCTAACTGGCTGCCACTCGAACAACAGGTGGCTCCTCCAACGGGGGTCGACAGCGACCCGCCACTTGCCCCCCACGGGGTCGACCAGGCGAAAGAGCTGGCGGTGTTCCTCTCGAGAGACTTGGCTGCCCGCCAGCTTCCGGTGCCGCAGATGATCTTCTCATCGCCTTTCTACAGGTGCATCGAAACGATCCACCCAACGGCACAGGCGCTTGGACTCGAGATCCACCCGGAGAGGGGCTTGGGAGAGTGGTTCAAACCGAACCGGCAGATCGTGCCCGTGCCGGTGGACCATGCGATCCTGCACGGGTTTTTCGACACGGTCCCCTCTGACATGGACTGGCTCTGGGACACGGTGGTGCCGAGTGTGAAGGGAGAGACGGAGGAGAGCATTTTCCAGCGGTGCCAGGCGTTCTGGGCCCGATTCATTCCAAAGTTCGAGAAGAAGCACCCGGACGTGGAGTGCATTGTGCTTGTCACGCACGCTGCGACAAAGATTGCGCTTGGCATGGCGTTGGCCGGGTACGGGAGCACGCGTGAGTTCCTTACAGAAAAGGACGGCGGTGACGGCACGACGACCCGGATTGGCGGCAGCACCTGCTCGGTGGACGGCTACAGACGGGACGTGTCGCAGGACACGTGGTGTCTATTCATGAACGCGGAGACGTCGTTCTTGAGTCTCGGGCCGGAGATGGACTGGCACTTTGCGACGAGCCAGTTCGAGGCCGGCAGCAAGGAGGACGTCGAATACCGGGCGAGACTCCAGCAGGAGCAGAGCCAGGCGAACAGCCGGCATGCGAGGCAGTGCAAATTCTGATCCAGACGTCGAAATGGACGAAGAGATGAAGGAAGAAGGTGACGGCGACGGCGACGATGATGAGTACGAGGACGTGTACGTGAACATCGTTCTGCCGCCGAATTCGGCGGCGTTCGACTCGGCGACGAACGCCATCGGCACGCAACCCGGTGAAACTCAGCGGGGAACGGCGGCGGCATCAAACGAGTTGCAGGAGTCCATCGACTACAAGAACAAGGCTGGCGTCGCCACGTCCGTGAACAAACTGCGGGTGTCGGGGCTCTCCCAGGAGAAGCCGCTCTTCCAGAGCAAGAGCTCCGTGCTACGGGGGGAGTGGATGAGGCTCGTGGGCACAGAGCTAGTCTTTGACGAGAATGGCGAGTATCTGGCGACCGTGGACGGCCACATTGCTCTCCAGCACGGCCGGCTTGTGCCCCAGCAGGTCGACACACGCACGCTTCTCCAGCGAGCCCGGGAACTCGCCCTCTCGCGTGAGGCCGAGCAACACCAGTAGCTCCGAAACACCACCCTATTCTTTTTTATATATTGTCTTTCTATCTTCTTTCTATCTTCCTTTCTATCTCCGGTCTTGTAGTTTAATCGTCTTTGTTCTCCGACTGCGAGAAAAAAAATGCAGCGAAAAGCAGAAAATGCAGACTTTGCCGCCGTTTCTGCTCTCGCTTTTATGTTTTTTTTTGCTGTCTGATGGTGTCGGGCTGTTTACCCTCCGTGTGTCGGCTTGACGTCTCACGTCTGCGGTCCGAGTGGGTTCTGGCCCTGCTTTTGTGCTGCTTCTTTCGCAGACGTGATTGTGCTGGCCCGTCAGCCTGTTTACTTCCGCTGGCTCTCACTAGAACAACCCTCTCCCCACACCACACGCACGAGCAGCAACTATGGACGCCGGCATGAATGCTTCCGCAAGGAACCGGAACGGCGCCTCGGCGGGGAAGAGTCTGAACCAGATGAGAGGACTCGACCAGTCGGCCTTCATCGACGTCTCGATGGAGACGCCGATCAACAAGCCACAGCAGCAGCAGCCGTTAAAGGGCTATCCGGCCCCAATGATGCAGAACGGTGTGCCGCAGCCGCAGGATTTCAGAGGATACCCTCCAGGTTTCAATGCTCCTAGTAACGGCGGCAGCCCGATGTACATGAATCCGCAGATGAGCACGAGCATGAATGGGTTTGCCGGGAACGGCCAGCAGATGATATACATGCACCCGAACTCCTCGAGCATGGTGTCGGTACCGCAGAGTATGGGTATGCCGATGGGCGGCTACAATGGCAATATCAACGGCAGCTACCAGCAGGCGGCTCGGAACAAGCAACGCAGAAACTCGAATGCGTCGATGAGTACGATGTCCGTCAACAGGTTCATGAAGAAGCAGTGGAACAGGGTCGGAGGCGGCGGTGGAGGCGGTGATGATGGCGACGGAGACGACGGTGACGGAGACGACGCCAAGATAGAGCTCGACACCTCCGAAAACGAGATCTCCTTCGAAGATCTCCAGCACATTCGGGGCGACAGGCCCGGATTTGGGTTGACCGATTCCACCCCTTTTATCCCGACGTTGAAAGTGTCGACGCAGGGCGGCTCGAAGATTACCGGAGAGCAGTACAGAAAGATGCAGATGGCGCAGAAAAAGGCTTTCGCCATGAACTTAGCCAGGCAAAACAAGCAGCAGACACAGCAGCAGCAGCCTCCGAGGTCGATGAGTCTGCAGACGTACGGCAATGTGGGGTATGCACATAATTACGGAGGAGGGTATCCTGGCCCTATGGGCCCCATGGGCCCCATGGGTCCAATGAACCCTATGATGATGCCACCTTCCTCACAGCACCCCCCGCTACCCCCAATCCAGCAGAACGGCCCAATGATGATGCCGATGCAAACCGGAATGATGACGCCATCGATGACCGGCGGCAGTGCGTACGGTAACAACGCCAATGGCGGGCCTCATCCTAATCAGATGAATGCCCCTTCGTTCAACCCGAGATCGATGTCCTTGCAGTCCGAGTCTGCCATGAGGCAGCGCCCTTACCAGGTGGCCAACAATGGGCCTAACAACTGGAACCCGATGATGAGGTCCCAGACCCCAAACCGATCTTACTCTGCTGCAAATTCCCCCACATCGAATCCGGCAGTGGTTGGAAGAACACCCCCTTCTTCCTCGCCAAAGCTAAACCTTGTCGGGAAACTCAACGGCGGGAATACTAGCGAACCACTGCAAAACGTGCAGGAGGAGACTGGCTTACAGCCTCAACCGGAACAAGCTCCTGCCACGACCTCGGCTACTCCCAAGAACAAAAAGGATAAGGTTCTCAGCAAGATCGACTTCTCTCCCGTGTCAGAGGGCGACAAAGACGACAAAGAGAATGGCGTCTCGGAGCAGATCAAGGAGATCAAGAGTAGCGATAATGACAACGAAAACAGTCCTATTAAAGAAACACTCTTACCTACTCTACCAACTGTCCCCGGCGCAACCAACTCTGGCTCTAGGGTGCCTACGCCTACAAGGGAAAATGGCACCCCTCTGAGGAAAAGAGAAAAGGGCCATCAAGTGACAAGAAGCGGCGTAGGTTCGGTGGTCTCCTTTGACTCGCTCAACCAAAAGGACCAAAAGGCAAAGCAGGACAAACTCTACCATCTGAGAAATAACTCGAGTCAGAAGACCATTTTCTATTCTGCTGCGGAATTTCAACCCGCTGCTTCACAAGACTCTCTAGCACGTCAAAGGGAAGACGATTCTGTCAGCATAAAGAAACAACTCTCTGTTCAAAATGAAGAACTAGAATTTTCAACTTCTACTGCTCTCGATGATGTCCAGGAAGGCGCCGAGCAACCAAAGTCTGCCGACGCTACCGCCACTGACTCTGTTGCCACTACTAGCGCTGCTGCTCCCCCCACAGTTAATATTGATGACATCAATGACTCTTTGGATAAGATGGTTTTAAAAACCTCACCGGTCGTCAATCATTATGCGTTTGGTGGTAACTATGGTTCTTATGGCGATAACCTCAGGGATTCGACTACGAGTTATAAGTCTGTAGAAGCTACCCAACCATTGCACCTCAACCTGAAGGAGAACAACAAAAATGCAAATCTTAACCCCAATACCCGTGACACCTACAGATCTTTATCACCTGCTAAAACCGATTACAGCGGGAATTTGGTAGATATGAGCTTAACTTTGAACTCACAATCAAAAGATTCATCTCCCTCAAAATCAACTAATATTAGGAAGGAGATCTTGACCAAAAAGGCTGACTTGCCAAGTACAAGAGAATTCACTCCTCCACCAAGCGCTCTTGGCTTGGCAACAGAATCCATTACTGCCGCAACCTCCATCAAATCTACCCCTTCAAAAATACGATCCTCCGATTCTGAGCCGAGAACTCCAATTTCAATCGCAAGTCCTAGCCATACCTCTTTTTTCACGCCTGAACAATATGGATTGTTAAACGACAACACACAGCTATTACAGGAGTTGGAGTTGGTCACGACTGAGCTTGCGTCCTCTGTCTCTAGAGAAATCGCACTAGAAGGCGATTTAAGGAAACGTTCCAGAAGCATGTCTAGAGAAACCTCTTCAGTTGGAAAGAAAAGAGATTCAGATTTCAACGAACCAGATGTTACCGTGCTCGATACGGGTGATAATGAGACCACTAAAGGATCTGCTAAGAATGATTCTGAAATAGAAATAGATGCACAATCAAAGACTCCTAGTCAATATGCTGCAACCATAAGCGCGCTGACTAAGCAATTGAACGAGGAAAGAAAGAAGAGGTATTTGATCGAGGGGATGTTACTGAAGTTTCAGGAATCTCCCGAAGGTGCAGAGTTTCAAGATGATTTACTGGACGAAAAGAAAAAAGTTAGCCAGCTCACCGATGAGTTGAACAACATCAAGGAGAGTGTGAATCTGCACAGAACTGAAAAAGATTTATTGGAGGTCGAAAACACTGCACTCAAATTGGAAATTGAGGAGTTGCAACGTAAGTATGGGAACATGGAAAGAGAATTGGTGCCACGTTTGAAGAACCAAGTTGAGATGCTTGAAGAGATGATGAACTCTTCTAAGCATGCTGGGGGATCGTTTGCCTCACCATAAAATTTACAGCATTATAAGTTTAGACTACTTTTGTTTTTACTACCACTTTCTGGCGTAATTATTCTAATGACCTAATCTACCTATTTATATATGACTTTACTTTATAGACCAAGGTTTAAAATCATTTATTCCTATATTCAATCTCCCAGATGAGAAAAGGGCTAAATCTACAATATGGAAAAAAACTAGTACACCTGTGCACCCTCGGCTCCTAAGAAAGTAACACCCCCGAGTTAGTTTCGAAAACATGAAAATGAAAAGGTTCCACCTATACGCATGAAAAGTAGCATTATCGAAGAAGCTAAAGTTGCATAATCAGTATTTTGCATCTTTGCAAGAATATCACCGCTTTAAACATTCCCGTGTGCTAAAGTTCGAAAATGTCAGAAGAGCTCTCACGTAAGAGACAACGCCCTGATGAATTCGAAGATGATTTCTACGAACCATCAAATGGCGACAGCACTCAGCATGGCGAAGAGCAACGGCCGGCAGACGAGGCAGCTGCTTTGCCTCCTCATATGATGGGTGGTGATAACGGATACGATGATTATGCCCCACCTCCACATCAGGCTATGGATTATGAGCAAAACCATGAGACTGTGGAGGATACAAGAAATATCCAGCCAAATGAAGAGGAAGCAGGTGAACAAGCAGATCTATTCAGACAGTCAGCAGCAGGCTCTGGGAGTTATGGCCAAAGTAGATACGATGGTGGAGGTCCTCGCAAAAGACAAAGACGGATGCAATTGAGTTCGGAGATTCAAAGAGCTCTTGAACTGTGCAATAGTTTACAAAGTTTTGGAGATTTGGCATACGAGACAAAGCCATTATTAACCCAGAGTAGTGAAACAATGGCCAAATTATGGTCTGATGAAGACTTCAAGGGTAGCTTGCTCAAGTTTCTAGGTGCAGTTGTTGTTGAAATGCCACATAAGACTGTCTTGTTCTCCGGTTTGATAATGTTAGCCAATGCGAAGAATGAGCAGATTGGTAAAGACATTTTGGAGTGGTTGAAAGATCGCATCATTGATGTTTTTGATGCTATTGAGAAAAAGGGGATGGATGTGGATGGTGATGATAACAAACCTGGAGATGATCAAATGAACCATGAGAAATGTTGGAATAGGATTTTCTTGATCATCCGAATGTTTGGCCTAATAGTTCACATCATTGCCGACTTTGACGTAGTAATCAGATTTATTGAACAGCTTTTAGAATTTGCAATCAGTTTGCAAAACTCACACGAAGAAAGGTCGAAATTGGCAGAATTAGTATACTATGAGACTACTTTGAGCATACCCTACTTATTAGTGAATGATCCTGAGAATGAGGAGTTGAAGGAAAAATGTAAGCAATTGTTGAGCACAGCCAGAAAATTTGAAGTTAAGACCACTGGAAAGATGGAGCTCTTCTATAGGCCGATTGCTAATGGTGATGGGACGTCATGCATTGCAATGAGTGATTTGTTGCAGCAAGCGCCAGAATCCACCGAGTCTTTTTTGGACAATATGACCTTGTTCTATGATGTTATGTCACTTGCTGAGCCATTAATCAAGACTGTTTTGAGTGAGACGGCAATTGCAGTGGCTCCGGTGGGTTCTGAAGAGAGTAATGACAATGAAGAGAAGAACGAAGCAAAAGAAAAGCCTGAACCTCAGATGGTGAAGCATTCTATTGGTGATTTTATTATCCCTGATGCTGAGATTTTGAGCAAGTATGAAGATTTGGGAGAATTTGCTTCGATTAGTGACAAACTTTGGAGATATCCTAGGTTTTTCATTGATATTTTTCCTCGTGAACAGTCCAGGCGTGGTCTTGAGTTTGAAACGAGGCCTGAATTTACGACGTATGAGTCCATGGTTTTGAACGACATTTTAACAAACATTTTGAGCAATGCTGAATACAACCGTGTGACTGTATCGAAGCAGTTTATTAACTTCCAAAGATTTTTCAACGAAAAGAAATTCTCCAAGTCTAATTCGCCATTAGACAAATTGATGATCATCCATGACTTGGGTAAAGGTTTAGGTTTCGACTTGATCAAGAATTTGGAGGAAAGTACTGATTTTGAAGAGCATATTAAGAACCAGATGATCAATTCCGCAAGAAGAATCCAGGCTGAGTTTGAAGACGGTTATACGTCTACTTGGAAGATGGAGGAGATCATTCTCAATAACATTATTGACTTAATTTTCACATTGCCAGGTAGTGAAATGCCACGAATTTACTTTGAGGCTCTCTTATCGGATACCTGTGGTCGTGATTGGACGTTAGTTAAGAGATCACAATTACATTCGAATGAAAGTTTGGTTTTCTCCAAGCTTGTTGGAGATTGTTTCCGTTATTTCTATGAGAACATTGAGAAGTTGGAATATGAAAATATTGTCAGATTCATTGAATGGTTTGTATTCCAGATCAGTAATTTCAAGTTTGAGTGGGAATGGCAAGAATGGGTGAGTGATGTCATCCAGTTAGGAGATGAAAAAGTTTACAACCCTAGATTATTTTTTATCAAGAATGCTATACATAAGGAAATTTTGATCACTAACTACAAATTTATTAGAGACCGGACTTTACCTAATGATTTGAAGAAATTTGCGAATTTGACGTTGAAGAATAAGGAAGAGTTGATTGATTACGACTCCAAATTTTTTGGCAAAGAGTTTGCAGAGAAGAATACGAACGATCCTTTGGAGAATATCGAGGACTCGAATTCCAATGGTGAAGGTGGCGAGGACTATGTTGTTGAGACGAACACGGATACGTTCAAATTGTTTTCACACTACTTATTCAATCACGACGATCATCCATATAATGACATTTGTAGAGATATCTACATGAATTTGGAGAATGTTGATGAATCTACAGAGTCGTTGGTTGATTTGACGACGAAGCTAAAGGAAAAGATTGAGAGTGATTCGAGTGGTATCGTGGAGAACAGCGACGAATATATCATCACGCTTGTTGTTCAATCGATCTGCTTAATTGGATCGAGGTCTTTTTCGGTTTTCGAGGAGAGTTTGAACAAGGTTTTCGGAGACAAGTTGAACATGATTGTTGAGAACACGGACAACGACCGGAAGAAGCAGTGGATCATCGACGCAGTTCTCCGGATCTGGAACAACGAGCCTCGGATCGGGTTTATGTTCATCGAGAAACTGCTTCGGTACGGAACAATGGACGAGGTCACTGTTGTTGAGAGCGTGTGGAACTGTAGCAAACGCAAGGTTCTGCCGCTCTGCGAGGTTTACGCGGACGAGTTCCTCGGCAGGCTACTGGATTACGCCGACGAGAGCGATGGGGAGGAGGAGCTTGCCAAGCAGCGGGAGATCGTCGAGGTGTACCTTGAAATGTCTGTTTCGAAGTTGAATGGGTTCTACGAAAAGGCTGTTGCCGAGGCGGAGGGTAACAGCGGGATCGACCTGCAGCACCTTGAGGGGCTAAATGAGACGAATTCTGAGGCTGAATGGGGGTTGAAGAACTCCATCGGGCTGATTGTGAGCAAGGTCCGCAAGTACAAAAGTTTAGACATTGATTTTGCTCGGTTATTTGAGAAGGCTGAGAGCGCAGATATCAGAGCACACCTGCAGGAAGCCGTGGGTGTATAGTTGCCAGGTAGCTGCTGCTACAGTCGCTGTTCCTGCCACGTAGTTAAGCCGGAGATTACCCGGGAAGATTCTTTCAGTGGGCACACACGCACCGCGTGTTGTTGCTGCACAGTATTTACCTGTTTACCCGCTCTCTGATCTAGTCACTTAATCATCAAAACATTAAAGCATTAATTATTGTTCAAAGCCTGCCAGATCAATGGATCGTGATGACGGGTGGGCCGAGGCTATTTTTGGCAATAACAGGGCTTGTTCGCTTGCATTTGGCCGGCATTTTTTTTTTGCTTTTTCTTACTTTATTTCTCACTTTTTTTTAAGCTTTCTACTCTAATTTTTTTATCCTCGAATAATTCTCACTGTCGTGTTTAATTTTAGAACAGCTCGTCCACAGACTGCCGGCGCACGGGTTTAACGAGCACCCGAGTACGCTGGATAAGACCGGATCCGGAGGCCCGGTCCACGACTGATCGCCAGCTCATGCAACGAGCTGCTGAAGGAGTGCTGTATTGTGCTGGCTCGTCTAAGCTTAGCTTATGGTTGCGGTACTGTGCTTGCCGGCCGGCAGCCTTTTCTCTCGTCTGACCACAAGGGCCATTACGACACGTTCAGCGCCTAACGCGTCAGACATGCGCCCCGTACAGCCGTAGGCAGCCACCGGCATCCCCCCTGTCGTGGCCCAGGACGACGCCGTCGGCGCGTCGCCCGGACGCAGTTTATGCAAGAGCGCCCGATCTAGACCGGCGCCGACGCACAGCGGACGCGTCGCGAAACAAGGCAGCGCCTTCGGCGCAACAGAGCACGCCGCCAATTTAGCGTTCTGCGCGTCCGGCCAGCGCGAGGTGTTGCAGCAAACAGGGGCGAGGTGCTCCTGATGTTTTTCGCTTTTTTTTTCATCTCCCGCCGCGGGCGCGAGACGTGGACGTGGACGAGACGTGGTTGTTGTTGTTTGTTTTGCACCTGTTTGCGCCTGCACTGTTCGTCTCTCGGGCTTGATCCGCATTATTGGCGTCTTTGCTCTGCTCTGTTCCTTCCGTCTCCCCCCTCTGTGTCTTTGTGTTTTGTCTTTTCTTTTCTCCTGCTTGCCCTCGTTTACCAGCGAGACGATTCTTGGTTTGTTCCTTCTTCTTCTTCCGTCCTCCACGCCCTTCCGTAGTTGCTTGTCTGCTTGCACATCTGGCACACACACAACTGTCTCTTTTTTTCCTCCTTCCTCTTTGCAAACACCAGCTGCCGTCTTTCATTTCTCTTGCAGATCGACTGACTAAACTGACTAGCTGTTTCTCTGTTTGACTGACCGACTGTTTGATCGAAGCGGATTGACGATTCCTCTCCCGATTCTACGGTAGATTCTCAACAGCCAACCCTCCGTTGACCATCTTCTGTTTGTTCACACACACTCGTTCTGTTTGTTTGTTTTCTTCTCTCCACCAGTGTCTCGTTTTTATTACCACCATTTGCACTCGTTACGAAAAAAGAATAAGCAACGTCTCCATCATACACAAACACATCAGCAAATCCCCCATCCGGAGCTTTTGAATACTATACAAAAAAAAATATACACCTCATTAGTAAACCTTCTCTAGGACCCCTGAATCAGTGTTTGTCAACGTAAGTAGTATCTTCACCAACATCTTCACCTCCTTGTGCTCTGTTTACTAACAACGCGTTCCCCCGCTCCCACAGATGTCTTATAACGATAATTACGATCCAAACCAAAACCACCAGGGCTACTACGACCAAGGTTACTACGACCAACAAGGTATGCCTCAACAAGGTATGCCTCAACAGGGCCAGCCGGCACAACCGGCTCAGCCAGGCCAGCAGTCCCAGGGCGGTTACTACGACTCTCAAGACGGCTACTACGACGAGTCGCAACAAAGCCAGGGCTACGACCAGTACAACAACGAGGGCTACTACCCACAGGGCGGCAACGCCGGCTACGACCAGTACTCCACCGACATAAACCAACAAAATGCAGGGGGCTACTACGATCAGCCAGGCCATAACGACCCGGAGTCTTACTCAGACTTCAGCTACGGCCCTGGTAACATCCCAGGTACACCTTACGATGGGGGCTACGGCGCCAACTATACCCCATCTCAAATGAGTTATGGAGACCCTAGATCCTCCGGTGCCTCCACTCCGTACTACGGCGCAGGCATGTACGATCAAGGAATGATTGCCCTCCCTTCAGACCCTTACCCTGCATGGACAGCAGACAACCAGGCCCCTGTCACGATAGAACAGATCGAAGACGTCTTTATCGACCTATCCAACAAATTCGGTTTCCAAAGAGATTCCATGAGAAACATGTTTGACTACTTCATGGTTTTGTTGGACTCCAGGTCTTCCAGAATGACTCCAGCTCAAGCCTTGCTCTCCTTACACGCAGATTACATCGGTGGGGATACCGCCAACTACAAAAAGTGGTATTTTGCCTGTCAGATGGATTTGGACGACAAGGTCGGCTTCAGCAATATAGACTTGGGTAAGATCAAAAAGTCCAAGAAGAAATCCAAGAAGAACATCTTCAAGTTGAAAAAGAACAAGAAGGGTGAAGAACAAGTCCCAGATGAAGAAAACCCTGATCAGATTTTATCCGAAATTGAAGGTGACAACTCTTTACAAGCCGGTGACTACAGGTGGAAAGCTCAAATGAACCAATACACGGCAATAGAAAGAGTCCAACAAATTGCCCTTTGGCTCTTGATCTGGGGTGAAGCTAACCAAGTCAGATTCACCTCCGAATGTCTTTGTTTCATCTACAAGTGTGCCTTTGACTACCTCAAATCCGACGCTTGTCAAAACAGAGTTGACCCTATTCCTGAAGGTGACTACCTTAATAGAGTCATCACTCCACTTTACCACTATTTGAGAGATCAAGTCTATGAAATCGTCAACGGTCGTTTCGTCAAACGTGAAAAGGACCACAACAAGGTGGTCGGTTATGACGATGTGAATCAATTGTTCTGGTACCCTCAAGGTTTGGCCAGAATGTATGTTGGTGAGACTAGATTGATCGACTTACCTCAAGAAGAAAGATATTTACAATTGGGTGAAATAGATTGGTCTTCAACTTTCGTGAAAACCTATAAGGAAATCAGAACTTGGTTACACGTTGTTACCAATTTCAACCGTATCTGGGTCTTTCACATTTCAATTTACTGGATGTATTGTGCATACAATTCTCCAACCTTGTATACCCACAATTACGTCCAAGTGTTAGACAATAAACCATTGCCTTCCTCAAGATGGGCCTCCTGTGCTTTGGGTGGTGCTGTCGCTTCCGGTATCAACATTTTAGCAACCCTCTTCGAATGGATGTTTGTTCCAAGATCGTGGCCTGGTGCTCAACATCTATCAAGAAGATTGATGTTCCTATGCATCTTGTTTGGTGTTAATATTGGTCCAATCATCTTTGTCTTTGCTTATGCCGGTTTAGTCTTAAAATCCACTGCTGCCTATGCTGTCTCCATTGTTATGTTCTTTTTTGCCGTTGCCACAATCTGTTATTTGACAATCATGCCTTTAGGTGGGTTGTTCACCTCTTACATGAAGGGCTCTTCCAGAAGATATCTACCACAACAGACTTTCACTGCTTCATTTGCAGGTTTGTCTGGTATCGATAGGTACCTATCCTATTTGGTCTGGATTACTGTTTTCGCCGCTAAATTCTCAGAATCTTACTACTTTTTGATTCTTTCCATCAGAGATCCAATCAGAAACTTGTCCACCATGGATATGAGATGTCATGGTGAACAATGGTGGGGCGACAAGCTTTGTAAGCAACAAGCTAGGATCACCTTGGGTCTGATGTACGCAACAGATATGGTTTTGTTCTTCTTGGATACTTACATGTGGTACATTTTGGTTAACACCATCTTCTCTGTCGGTAGATCTTTCTACTTGGGTATCTCCATCTTAACCCCATGGAGAAATATCTTTTCAAGACTGCCTAAGAGAATCTACTCTAAGGTCTTAGCTACCACCGATATGGAAATCAAGTACAAGCCGAAGGTTTTAATCTCCCAAGTTTGGAATGCAATCGTTATCTCCATGTACAGAGAACATTTATTGGCCATTGATCACGTTCAGAAACTATTGTACCATCAAGTTCCTTCCGAAGTCGAAGGTAAGCGTACTTTAAGAGCACCAACTTTCTTTGTTTCTCAAGATGATAACAATTTCGAAACTGAGTTCTTCCCTAAGGATTCTGAAGCTGAAAGACGTATCTCTTTCTTTGCTCAATCCTTAGCTACTCCAATTCCAGAACCTTTACCTGTTGATAACATGCCTACTTTCAGCGTCTTCACTCCTCATTATTCCGAAAAGATCTTACTTTCCCTAAGAGAGATTATCAGAGAAGATGACCAGTTCTCCAGAGTTACCTTGTTAGAATACTTGAAGCAATTGCATCCTGTTGAATGGGAATGTTTTGTCAAGGATACTAAGATTTTGGCTGAAGAAACTGTTGCTTTTGAAAATGAAAAGGATGATGACGTCAAGCAAGAAATTGATGACTTGCCATTTTACTGTATCGGTTTCAAGTCTGCTGCACCTGAGTATACCTTAAGAACAAGAATCTGGGCTTCTCTTAGATCTCAAACTCTTTACAGAACTGTCTCAGGTTTCATGAATTATGCTAGAGCAATCAAATTGTTATACCGTGTCGAAAACCCTGAAATCGTTCAAATGTTTGGTGGTAACGCCGAAGGTTTAGAAAGAGAATTGGAAAGAATGTCTAGAAGAAAGTTTAAGTTTGTTGTTTCTATGCAAAGATTGGCTAAATTCAAGAAGGAAGAATTGGAGAATGCAGAATTCTTATTGCGTGCTTACCCAGATCTTCAAATTGCTTACTTGGATGAAGAACCACCTTTAGAAGAAGGTGGTGAGCCAAGAATCTATTCCGCTTTAATTGATGGTCATTGTGAAATCATGCCAAATGAAAGAAGAAGACCTAAGTTCAGAGTTCAAATTTCTGGTAACCCTATTTTGGGTGATGGTAAATCTGATAATCAAAATCATGCCATTATTTTCACCAGAGGTGAATACTTACAATTGATTGATGCTAACCAAGATAACTACTTGGAAGAATGTTTAAAGATTAGATCTGTTTTGGCTGAATTCGAAGAATTGAATGTTGAACAAGTCAACCCATACGCTACCACTTTGTCCAAGGAAGCAGGTAAGACTACTCACCCTGTCGCAATTGTCGGTGCCAGAGAATACATTTTCTCTGAGAATGCTGGTGTTTTGGGTGATATCGCTGCTGGTAAGGAACAAACTTTCGGTACCTTGTTCTCAAGAACTCTGGCCCAAATTGGTGGTAAATTGCATTACGGTCATCCGGATTTCTTGAATTCTACTTTCATGTTAACAAGAGGTGGTGTTTCTAAAGCTCAAAAGGGTTTGCACTTGAACGAAGATATTTACGCTGGTATGACTGCCCTCTGTAGAGGTGGTAGGATCAAGCATTGTGAATATTATCAATGTGGTAAGGGTAGAGATTTAGGTTTCGGTTCGATTTTGAATTTCACAACTAAGATTGGTGCTGGTATGGGTGAACAAATGCTATCAAGAGAATACTACTACTTGGGTACGCAATTACCATTGGACAGATTCTTCTCCTTCTACTATGCTCATTTAGGTTTCCATATCAATAACCTGTTCATTTCTACATCCTTGCAAATGTTTATGTTGACATTGGTCAATTTGAACTCCTTGGCCCATGAATCCATCATGTGTATTTATGACAGGAATAAGCCAATCACAGATACCTTGTATCCATTAGGTTGTTACAACTTAGCTCCTGCTGTCGACTGGATTAGACGTTATACCTTATCCATTTTCATTGTCTTCTTCATTTCGTTTGTTCCATTACTTGTTCAAGAGTTGATTGAAAGAGGTATTTGGAAGATGTCATACAGATTTGCTAAACATATCTTTTCATTGTCTCCATTTTTCGAAGTTTTCGTTGCCCAAATTTATTCTACCTCTTTGGTTAATGATGTTTCCATTGGTGGTGCTAGATATATTGCAACTGGTAGAGGTTTTGCAACTTCTAGAATTCCATTTTCTGTTCTATACTCAAGATTTGCTGAAGGTACCATTTATGTTGGTGCAAGATGCGTGATCATGTTGTTATTCGGTACTATTGCCCATTGGCAACCAGCATTATTATGGTTCTGGACTATTATTGTTGCATTGATGTTCTCACCATTTATTTTCAACCCTCATCAATTCGCCTGGGAAGACTACTTCATTGATTACAGAGATTTCATCAGATGGTTATCCAGAGGTAATACTAAATGGCATAGAAACTCTTGGATTGGTTACGTTAGATTGGCAAGATCAAGAGTTACCGGTTTCAAGAGGAAGACTATTGGTGATGATTCTGAAAAGGCTGCTGGTGATGCACCAAGAGCCCACAGAACGACTATCATTATTTCAGACACAATTCCATGTGCCGTGTATACTGCTGGTTTGTTTATTGCATACACTTTCATTAATGCCCAAACTGGTGTTCGTGACACGAAGATGGTCAATGCTACGTTAAGATTGATCATTTGTGCATTAGCTCCAATTGTTATTGATATTGGTATCTTATTCGGTTGTCTAGGTTTCTCATGTTGCTCTGGTCCTCTATTCGGTATGTGCTGTAAGAAGACCGGTGCTGTCATGGCAGCTATTGCCCATGGTATTGCTGTTGTCATCCATTTAGCATTCTATGTCGTTATGTGGGTCATGGAAGGTTTCCATTTCGCTAGAATGTTGGTTGGTTTGATTACTATGATCTATTGTCAAAGATTGATCTTCAAATGTATGACTTTGTTCATGTTAACAAGAGAATTCAAGAACGATCATTCTAATGTTGCCTTCTGGACTGGTAAATGGTACGGTTCAGGTTTAGGTCTTGCAGCATGGACTCAACCATCGAGAGAATTCTGTGCCAAGGTTATCGAATTATCTCACTTTTCGGGTGATTTCGTTTTAGGTCATGTTGTTCTTTTCTGTCAATTCCCATTTGTTTGTATTCCATATGTTGACAGGTGGCACTCAATGATGTTGTTCTGGTTGAAGCCAAACAGACAAATGAGACCTCCAATTTACTCTTTGAAACAAGCAAGATTAAGAAAGAGAATGATCAAGAAGTATTCCGTGATGTACTATTCCGTTTTTGCAGCCTTCATTGCATTGATCGCAGCACCTGCAGCTATTGGTTCATTAAAGACTGTTAATATTCATCCAACACAAGAATTCCCAGAATTTGCAACAGGTTTATTCCAACCAAGACATCAAGATAATAATGATACCGGTTTCGGTTCTGGATCTTACCGTCCACGTTGGACCACTTCAACTTCATTGGTCACCTTCTCGACCACAAAATGATTTAAGGAAACAGAAACAGTGTACCTTTTCACCAAATTTCATCATTTTACCATCGTTTTATTATTATTTTCATCATAACCATCATTATTTTAGTTTTCACTACCACTATTACTATTATCATTATAAATAATACACTGCATATATTCATTGAAGATATACCTATGGATGTATTTCTTTTATAAATATGTTTATTTTTCATTTTTACTACCCTTCCCCTACTTCACTTTTTTCAGGGTTTAAATTTTTTATAAATTATTCCTTCTTCATTATTATGTTTTATAGTTGTTGTCTTTATAATTGTGTTTTAAATTATTACATTACAATATGTTAAACCGGTAAAAGTTCAGGCTCAACGATTTGAGAAAAATATGAGTGATTATTATTAAGAAATGTGATATGATAAAAACATTTATGAAAAGATTCATTTTTATGAAGAATTTTCGACCACATGCTTTGGTGTTGATGACTCATATTGAAACCAACCTAAAATCAAAGCATGAGAAATGAACAGTAGAGGGAGGATAGGGTAGTTAAGTGATAAAAATATTAAGCAAAAAAGTGGGAAACAGTAAAAGCATCTTTAATGATGGAACAATCTAATTGGGTTCTCAACGTAAACTACATTGTGAGCATCTGCAGCATCAAAAACAGTTCTATCCATAACTGAACCTGATGGAGCAGCAATGTACTTAACACCAGACTTGACGGCTCTGTAGACATTATCAGGGAATGGGAAGAAAGCGTCGGAAGATAAAGCAACATCAGACAACTGATCGAGCCAGTCTCTTCTTTCCTTGGCAGTTAGAGGGACAGGAACGACTTCGAATTTAGATTCATACTCGGATTTTTCCGGTTCATCAGTTGGGATTTGGTTCGAGACGTATAAATCAATAGCGTTTGATTTTTCAGGTCTCTTGACACCCTTAGCCCACTTGAAGCCAAGAACACGTGGGTGTTGTCTCAACCACCAGTTGTCCGCCTTATCCCCGGCAAGTCTGGTACAGTGGATTCTAGATTGTTGACCAGCACCTAAACCTATAACCATACCGTTCTTAGTGTAACAGACAGAGTTGGATTGGGTGTACTTCAATACAATTGTAGCAACAGTCAAGTCAATTGCTGCTTGTTCAGTCAATTGGGTGTTCTTGGAGACAAACTCCTTGAACGTTGAAGAGTTGAAAATTGCATCGTTTCTCTTCTGTTCAAGAGTTATACCATAAACTTGTCTCTTTTCTAATGATGATGGGTTGTAGTTTGGATCTATTTGTAAGACACAGTACTTACCCTTCTTCTTAGCCTTGAGCAACTCCAAAGCTTCTGGTTCAAAACCTGGGGCAATGACACCATCGGAGACTTCTTTAGAGATGATTTGAGCAGTTGGCAAGTCGACAATGTTTGAGAGTGCAATGAAATCACCGAAAGAGGACATTCTGTCGGCACCTCTTGCTCTTGCGTAAGCATTTGCCAATGGTGAAAGGTTTTCGATTGTGTCAACCATGTAGATCTTCTTTTCTATGTCGGACAATGGCAAACCGACAGCAGCACCTGCTGGTGAGACGTGCTTGAAAGAAGCTGCAGCTGGCAAGTTCAAAGAAGCGGACAATTCCTTGACTAAAGGCCATGAGTTCAAAGCGTCTAATAAGTTGATGTAACCTGGAGAACCAGACAAAACCTTGAATGGCAATTCACCTTCAGTGACGAAAGCTTGAGCTGGCTTTTGGTGAGGGTTGGCACCGTATCTAAGAGGCAATTGAGCCTTACCCTCGGAGTACTTCTTTCTGAAGAAGTCCGAGATGGCTGTGTCGTAATCAGCAGTGTGTTCAAATGCCTTCAAAGCCAAGTTTTGTCTCAAGGAGTCTGAGATTTCATTTTGGCCGCTCTTGTTCAATTCTTCCAAGAAGACAGGGTAATCTCTTGGGTCGGACAGAATTGTGACTCTTGAGTGGTTCTTGGCAGCAGCTCTCAAGAGGGTGACACCACCAATGTCGATTTCCTCGACAGCTTCTGGAATGGTGACGTTGATCTTAGCAACGGTTTCCTTGAATGGGTATAAGTTGCAGACAACAAAGTCGACCTTTTCGATGTGTTGTGTTTCCAAGTCCTTTTCATCGGACTCGATGTTTCTGGCCAAAATACCACCGTGGACAGCTGGGTGCAAGGTTTTGACTCTGCCACCTAGCATCTCTGGGGCGTGAGTGATGGTTTCGACGTCGGAAACAGGGAAGCCGGACTCCCTGAGCAACTTGGCGGTACCGCCAGATGCCAAAAGTCTGACCTTGGAGGCGACCAGGCCCTTAGCCAAGTCCAAGAGACCTGTTTTGTCGTAAACAGAGAGGATTGCAGTTTTCTTGTATTCAGACATACTCGGTGGGGAGGGGGAAGAGGGGAGGGGAGTATTGGTGTGTGAGAATACCCGTGTTCAGTGTTTCAGTCCAAACAGGAATAGGGAATGTACGGGCAGGTCTAGTACGGGAGAGGGAGCAGGGGGGATGGAGGAACGAGAGAGCTGAAGACGTTGTCATCTAGCCAGAGGGAAGGATTGCAAGCTGGTCGGCTGACCCGCCAACAGGCCGGCCCGCTGACTTGAGCTCCACATGTAAGCGATTGCAGTAATTTTCAGTGCGTGAGGAAAAAAAATTGCAATTCGTGTGGAGCGAAGTCACCGGAAGAGCAAACTATTAGTGCAATATGTGCACCACGGTCGAGTCAAAACCTGAGAAGCGTGTATTAGAGTAATATACAGGAGTACATGCTACTTAGCGGAGAGAAAGCAAAGAAAAAAAAAAGGTCGAAAACAAGACAGAGAAACGGCGGGGTTTCAACAGACTTATTTTCTGTATCTCCACAAGGAAAGAGTGTTGTGCTTCTTCCAGGTGTGTCTTCTACCCTTGGAGGTGTTGTTGTACAAGTGACCCTTGTTGATACCTCTGGACTTCTTACCAGCGGAGGTCAAGCCTCTAGCCTCTCTGTGCTTGTGGACAGGGTTGGCGATCCAGTTGTAGGTTGGGTCGTTTCTGATGGCGTTGTGGGATGGGTCGACAAGAATGACTTCGAAGTACTTGTAGGTGGAGTCTTCGTTAACCCAGTAGGAGTTGAGGACTCTCAAGTTAGAGGCTCTTCTGCCGACTCTTTCTTCGGCAGTGACCTGCAAGGACTTTTGGTACTTCAAGTGGTTGACACCTTGGTTGGTTGGCTTACCGTAAGTAGCACCCTTTGGAACAGGTCTCTTTCTGTTACCTCTTCTGACTCTGACTCTGTAGATGACAAAACCTTGCTTGGCCTTGTAACCCAACTTTCTAGCCTTCTCAGGTCTGGATGGCTTGGAAGCTCTGTGGATGACGTTGTATTGTCTGTATTCCCAACATCTGACTCTCAATAAGAATCTCATGACATCGGATTGCTTCTTTCTTTGAAGTTCTTCTAAGTACTTGTAGGCACCCATTTTTGCTGTTGTAGTTGGTTGGTTGTTGTTGTTACTGGCGGTTTCAAGATCTGACTCAGAACTTCACACGCTTGCACGGAGAAATGCCCTTGGGAAGGACAAGAGTGTCTTCACTTTCGCACAAGCTACACACTCTCTCTCCCGCTCACCCTCCACTTCCTTGAAAAAACTGAAAAATCCCAGAAATGAGAAAATGCGCAAATGCAACGGAAAAAAAAACTGTGGACTGCGCGAGAGGGTTTCTCACAAGGGCAAGGCGCAACCCTCGGTGCACGCACGTGACACCCCGCTCACCCAGAACCGACGCGTCGCCTTGCTTGAGTTGCCCCGTTTCGCCCCTTTTGGCCCGACGGAGCCTCGGTTGGCCGTTCCGGCCGGGCTCATGGGGCCATTCGCAGTTCGTTGCTGTAGTTGCAGACGGTGATGATGTTGTTCCGTTGCTTTCGTATTTAACCCCTCTCTCCGTTCTTTCTTTTGCTTCCCTCCTCTACGGTTCTGCAAGTTGCATACCGACACCCAACAGCACCCCCCCTACACCATGACTTTCTTGTACGTCTGAGCCACATTGAACATTCCGAGGCTCATCACGAAATCCGGAAGAGACGCAAGTCCCGCGTCCACGCTGCTGGACACTCTCTGGTGCACTTCTTCCCCGACTTTCCTGTTGTGCTTTCCCTGCGAGTTGTCGACTCAACTCTCTCTCCTCCTCTCCACGAAGATACTAACCGCAACGCGTTTGTACCGCCCCTGGCGGCCAGCACAGACCCTGTCTGACTGGCGGACCCCTGGGAACACCTCCTCTACCGCAATCGACCGGTCTGATCACACACAGACGAACCACTTTCGCCAGTTAAGCTCTCTGCTCACCGCCGTATCGTGCCATCTCCCGGACTCGCATGAGCAGGAAGAACAATAGGTGCTGCACGGAAGAAATCCGCGTTGTCGCGTTACCCTTCGGCGTGGCCAGTTTGCACCGCAGCAGCAACCGTTTTTCGCGGGAGCGGGATGGGCAGCAGCCAGAAAAGCGGGACCGTGGGGAAGCGGGAAGAAAAAGCAGAAGCCTAAACAATAATACGGACCATATACGGCTGGCCGCAGATGGGGAACACACACAGATAAGCCGGGATCAGGGCTCGGGCTCGGGCTGACCTAAGCTGCATGCATCCCCCGGCCCTGCCACAGCTCCACTAATTTCCTTTCCCTCCTTTCGGTCTGCCTGTGAGCTTCCCTCCTCTCTGCCTGTTGTTGCACCCTCTCTCCCTGTCTTTTCTTTCTCCCTCTCTTTCTGGCTGTCTGTCTGTCCCCGTCCTTGTGGCCCCGTTCTTCCTGCTCTATTGCTTTCCCCCCAACTCATCGCACATAGCAGTGGTACTACCCCCCAGATCCCGTCAATTGCGGTAAGTGTTTCCCCTCCGTCTACTCAGACCAGTCTGTCACTCCTGTTATCTGTACTATAGAGGTGAACTGAAATCCAGAACTAAACGACTACACAAGTCGGACAAGGAAAAGTCAAAGTCCAAGTCCTCTTTGAAATCAATCACATCTCTAGCCAGCCACCATTCGCATTCACGCTCTTCCTCTCCATCCAAATCGCTTTCCTCCGGAAACTCGATTAAGTCGTTGTACACGTCTCATTCGCAATCTTCTAAAGCCAATCTCTCTTCTGCCTCTATTTCTAACCTGTCTTCTCCATCCCGCTCTTCCTCAATTGCGGAGTCGAATACAGCCTCGATAATCTCTTCTCCCGTGCAGGAGTCTCTGTCCACCGGTGAAACTGAAGAAACTAAGATTTCATCAGCTCCTCTAGTAGTAAACGATACAACTAAAACACTCCTCAGTTGCCACACCATAGATACAGTCGTCAGTGATCAACCGGAATTATCAGAAAAGCAAACTAACACATACAATCCTACAGTCCAGAAAACCCCAGTTATACTAGATATACCTAACTTCCAATCTTCCACCATGCCAAAGCAACAATACGAAGAACAAGCTCAAAAGGCAGCCAAAGACGTTGAGGCTAAAGCCGAAAGCGTGAAAAAGGACGCTCAAAAGGAAGCCAAGAACCTTTCTGAGAAGGTTAAGAAGGAACTACCAACTTCTGAGGAAATAGATTCCTTTTTCGAAAAAATTAGAAAAACGATTGTCTCATTGTCTTCTTCCACCTCAAACACAATTTCCTCGGTGTTGGGCTCGACTTCAAAATCCTTAGTAGCTGTCTACCAAAAGTCATTATCGATAATACAATTATCGGCTTCTAAATCAATCGACTTCACCAAGTACTATTATTCCTCAGCGTCAACCAAAGTCAGCCAAAACCCATTGATCACCTATGACGCTTTATACCTTACTACCTGTTCTGTCCTAGGAGGAGTAGCTTATACCTATCACAGGGACTTCCTCACCAAGAAGATGTGTGAGCATTGCCACCACACAAACAATACTCTACATCTTGCAACCGCAGTCGGTGTATGTTTGTCGATCCTGGGAGTTGGAAACTATTTGTATTTGAAAAAGCCAGGCACTAAAAAAGCATAATTCCAAGTTCTCGTTTGCTCTTGTCAACCCAGACTCTAGCTGTACTGGCGTTTAGTTTCCATTTCAGTTGCCCTGTCATCTCTATTGAGTTCTAGCTTTTTTTTTTTTGTTCCACCAACTTTCCTCTTTCCTGTCACTTTTTTCCTTCTTACTCAACGATTCTATTTACACATTTTCATCTTTTTCCCCTTGGTTTATCCGGTAGCACTTATACAATATGACACTTATTATCTCCCTAACACAATTTGAACTTATTTTATCCGACTCTACTCTAAGTCCTCATTCTCAAAAACTTATCTTTTTATAAATATATATCTTTTTTTTCCATTAATTTAGTAAAGAGTACATGCAAAAATAAACATCCGAAAATCCAAACTTTTTCTATAAAAATCGTTCACCTCCATTCCAGTATTCTCCTACTTCTCCAGTCCCCGTTCTTCTCATTCTTCTGCTTCGTCTAACCCCCGCTGTCTCTCACGAAGAATCTCGTCGATGCTGTGGCTGTTCATACCAGGGATACCGTCATTCGCTTGCTCGTCTTTATTCTTGGAGCTCCTGAAGATCTTTCGATAGGCACGATTGGAGAATTGATCGCTATTGCCTGAAGTTTGGCTGTCTTTCCTGATTCTAACAATCTCCCCACTAGGTAGCATCTCCTCTGTGTACGTATCGTTCGAATTGATCTTCACAATGGTAGGAGAATTGGGAGGTAGTTCTGTAGGGTTGACCATCGTCCCCTTCCGTTTCCGCATTTGGGTGAAGTCACTTGGGTGGATTGATCCCTTCTTCATGAAGGATCGGAAATTGTAAACATGTTTTTTCAAAGTGTCATATTCGCTCATATCGTCAGGCTCTTGCTCGACAACCTGAGATTCGTGTAACCATGTCCATCCCTGTTTCAACTCATAGTAAGAGTTCTTGACAAGCTGTTTCTCGATATTAGGATCTTTTTCAAGTCTTTGAAAAACTTCAGTGTCCGTCATTTTAAAACACATTGAAACGGAGTAAAAGATAAAGTCGATCCAAATACCCAACACCGTCAATATCAGCAGCGTTGCCCAAAAAGAGGGATCCCGGCCGAATTCCTCGAAAAGACCATGCTGAACATAGAAAATCGTGTTGATCTTACTCTTGTACAATCCAACCAATAGCATACACCAAACGCACCATCCCAAAACTGAGATAACCCATGAGATGATGGAGAGTTTGGTGATTGTGTGCATCTCGATTATATTCAACTTCGTGTTGATGATTATAATAAGCACTGTAAACATGATAACCCCCATAGGATAGGTGGTATTGTCGATCAAAGCTGAGAATCCATAAATAAACCATAAAAT
This sequence comes from Pichia sp. PH4023, assembly GCA_025531575.1. Taxonomy (NCBI): domain Eukaryota; kingdom Fungi; phylum Ascomycota; class Pichiomycetes; order Pichiales; family Pichiaceae; genus Pichia; species Pichia sp. PH4023. Next base: position 467,284 of record JAMGYR010000008.1, on the reverse strand, counting down.
AAAACATAACGTGATTGATTGTGTAGCGGCCAATATCACCCATTTAATGAAAACGACTAAGTTGAAAGTTTCATTGTTGATCCCTTTGCTGTATAACTCCGGCACCGAAATTAGTGTCGATGGCTTCAAATCTTTATCATACATACCAATGCATAATACTGGCAACGAAGTAAATAAAGTATTGAACATCGACAATGACCATGACTCATATAGTGAAGATCCTGTAAACATCGTGTACCTTTGATAAAGTAGCTGACTCAAATAAAATAAAAGCTCCTTGTAAAAAGTACACAACACAAATTTCGACGTTCGAATGTAGTTGTATCTTCCATGAACCAGTAATAATTTCAACAAATATCTAAATTGAGCAATTGAGTAGTCGGAAGTTCTCGCAGCCTGTAAACCTTCTTTACCTGTGATACCGACACCAACGTCGGCACTTTGGATCATGGCAATGTCATTGGCACCATCTCCAATCGCTAATGTAACTTTGCTGCGATCCAATTCCCGAACTTTACTGACCATAGTAGCCTTTTGAGATGGTGAAGCACGACAGCAGATAACAGAATCAGCCTTTACTCCCAATGAGATGAACAATGGCATTATAGTAGGGTCATTTTCAATTTCTGACAATGTGGCACCGTCGATAACAACAACACTGTGGGCAATATTACCTTCGTCAAGTTCAATCTCAGTAGCAGTGATAATCGATCTGATCTTGTCAATAGAATTCTCTCCCTCAGTCGAAAGAATTATCACTGAAGAATAATCTTTGATCAGCTTACAAGAGTATCCAATATTGATAGCAGTTTCTCTTTTGTCACCGGTAAGCATCCACATTCTAATCCCTGCACGTCTGAGTTTTTCGATGGCTTCAGGTACCCCATCTTGCAATTTATCTTCAATGGCCGTACACCCTAACAAAGACAACTTTTCTTCCAATTCCGTCCCAACTTTTTCTATTTTGCTTGATCTATCAACTAATGAGGTTTTGGCAGCTGCATACCTTTTACTCCATTCTTCATACTGGGAAACATTTAAGTCTCTGTACGAATACAATAAAGTTCTCAAACCATCTGAGGAAAATTCATCAATATGTTGCAAGGTACGCTCGATAACAAAATGGTCATCCGAAATCCACTTGTTAGGTGGAATATACTGGTCTTTGGACAGGTTATATTTTTTCCTACTTTCCATATCAAGAGATTTCTTCGATTCCTTGTAAATAGCACTAGTTTCGTTGGAATCTAAAACTGAACTGATACTATCATGGCCCTCGTTGTTGTTCTTGAGCCTGCTCAATGTAAAGCTCAGCCTATTAGATGCAAAGGAATTTCTAGGGCTATTGGCCTCTGCTGCATTTTCAATTGATCTTCTGCTCAACACAAAATCGGATTCAGCTTTCTTTCTCAAACTTATGGACCTTTTCAAATTTTGCTGTTTACTGGTAACAATATCAGCCTTGGCTAATCTTTCCATAATAATATTATCCGCTCCTTTGCAAAATAGAACAATTCGATCATCAGGAAACTTCACTACTACAGACATCCTCTTCCTTGCAGACGAAAATTCAACGACATCTAGAACCTCGTAGTTTGTGAGTTCTGGCTCATTGTCGAAACCATGTGGATATGTTTTCAAAGTTACATCTTTTTGTTTCCTGTTGAAGAGTATAAATCCCATATCACAAGCAGCTTGAACTAATGCCAACTCATCTGGAGAGGCAGCTTGATACTCGATTTTCCCATCTTCATCAACGTTTTTGTTACTTTGATCTTCAACAAAGGGATTATTTGAATTACTTAAATTCCCATCGTCGCTTGTCACAGTGGGAGATGCTTCCTCTAACGATTCTATTGAATCTCGATCTTCTGCCTGAACCCTCCGAGGCAAACACGTATGGCATAATGCAATGGAAAGTAAGAAGAATGTGGCTTTCTTAGAGAATAAAGACTGCGGATTTTCTTGAATGTATTTGACAAAATCAAGTGATGATTTGATATCATGGTGATCAAACTCATTCTCTCTGGGTTTTTGTTTTTTGGTCGAATCAGATAACGATGCCATACTTGGCCGGCTTGAAGTTATGATTGCGCCTGGCTTTTCCTCCTCCTTGGAAAAAACATCAGATAAATCATTTGGATCATCTGAATGTTTTACCAGCAAGTCAATGTCGTGAATCCACGGCACACCACATACAGAAAACTTTCTGAAAATCATGACATTGTCTGTCAAAGTACCTGTTTTATCAGAGAAAATATAGCTGACCTGGCCCAATTCTTCCAAAATTGTGGCAGTACGAGCCTCAGCGGGTGTGTCGGATGGTAAGTGATACATGTCAATGTCCCATTGAAGTAATGCCATTTGAACAGCTTTGATAATTTCCATTGTGACGTATAAAGACAAAGGGATCATGGTATTGAACATAATAATAAATCCCATAATAGTTGGTGCAACACCGACATCGGCACCATCTGTATACCAAGTGAGGTCTCTGTACTTTTTATAAAAAAGTCTCTCTGCCATCAAACTGAAACAAGAAATAGTTAAAACAACAAAAACCATGAACGCAACAATCATGTTGATTTTTTTCTGTAGTTTTGGTGCCTTAATTCTTGGATTTTTGATTGCGTTCATCCTTATTTTGGTTTCTTCACCTGTGAAGATAACCATACCAAGACAACTATCAGTATTTCTAATAATTGAGCCTCTATAAATGGTACTATCAGGGCCCAGAGGATAAGTAATCATTTCTTGCGTCTCCAGATTTGGTAAATCCAAAGATCCTTCAAAGTTGTATAAATCTAAATTTGGGTCCTCAGATAAAACTGTTCCTGAAATGTTGAATAAGTTTTTCGCTTTGTTTGCAACTTTGTGCAACTCGATGTTAGGTATCCTCGCTTTCAAATTTGTTTCACCATCCAAAGCCATGGTTTCAACAAAAGTCTCTCCCATTTCATTTGTACTTGTCAATAAAACAATGTCTGCAGGAACCCATTCATCGTTTTCTAACTTTATAATATCGCCAACTTTCAAGTCTTTCCATTTTGTTTTCTTGGTGGCGATACCAAGCCCGCCCAAAAGTTGATCGTTATCAAAGGAATTTGGCCGTGCAGACTGATCTTCCAGTTCTAAATCATCCTCGAAATCAAAATCAAAAGATTGACCGCTTGGTCTTAACCGTGAAAAAGAGGTTGTGCTTTTGCTGAACCTCATGTCGGATTCGAACAATGAATCCGGAGATTCCATTTCCTTCAAGACCTTTGTTGTTTTGTTATTTTCCTGCTTGTCCAATTTATGTCTTCTAATATCTTCGTATCCCTCACGTAGCATAGAGATTGAGATAAAAATACACAATGGAATAATAGTGGTACTTGTACCTGTCGTTGACCAAGACGGTATTAATTGCAAGATGGCAACAAGTAAGAAATAGCAGTTTGCCAACTTGGAGAACTGAGCAATTAGCTGTCTTGGCAGGAAACTTATCAAAGTGTATCTTGATGAGGTTATCACATTGTTTACATATGGCATGTTCATACGTTCATCAACAAGTAGAGTTTCATGTTTTTTGTTCTTTACTGTCGGAAAGTCTGTGTTAGTGATATTCATTGTGATCGGAACCTGACGTCCGCCAACAGATGGTAACTCTGGTCTAGCACCTGTCAAGAGCAAAAATGTCCGCTTTAAAATATTCGGAAATTTCAAACTGGAAAAAGATTTCAATGTTCTTTTCGATTTTGCTATTCTATTCCCTGCTCTATACGAATAGTCGTTGTGGTTGTCATCCTCACTCAAACGTATTTTATTCCTCTTGCTGCTTAAATTCAGGTCTGTGAGGGGTGGAACTTCGTCGTTCAAATCCATTATGGATTCGTTGGTAAGCAAGGTATCGAATCTATTGTTCGTCAACTGCGGGTATTGTTCATTGTTTCTTACAAAATCCAAATCATTTGGCGTGTAAGTGTTGTCAACGGACTTTAGCTCGATATTTTCCATTGGGGTAGGTTCATCATCGAATCTGACAGCCTGATTCACTGTCCTTGACGCGCCTTGTTTGATGCCTCCGGTATTCCCACTATCGTGTACGTCTGTAAGTGGGGGCTCAAGGAAATGCTCTACTTGTTGGTGCATACTATTGTTGAGCAATTGGCTACGTAAACTGTAGCCCCTTTTTCTAGTTTTCACGGATAGTGCTGGTTTCTTCGGGGATTGTGCCGTGCTCTCCTTCTTTCCCCCATTAAGGTTTGTGGTGCTCGAGGCCGTGTCGAGACCGAGGTTAAAATGAAATGAATCATCACTGAAATCTTCCGACTCGAGCTTATCAGGTTCGATATAGAAAGGATTGTAAGAGTCCTGTACCTTCCTGGATGGCATCTTTGATCCCTGGAGGCACTTTTTCTTAGCTGTGGTGAATTCCAACTGTTCTTTTCTTAGTCGATAATCTTTCTCTCTACTTTGACGTTTGAAGTAGATGTAGCACCGTATCAATAGAGTGAAGTTGATGTATCTCTCTGCTGCGCCATGATCGTCACAATCGACGCGTCGACTGCGGCAGCGGCATTGTTGGCTTTGCCTCTCTCAATCGCGTGCTCCCCCTCCCGTGCACCGCGAAAAATGGTGGGTTGATCGTGATCGGTCCACAAGATATCAACAGTATTACTTCTTTGAAATCACAAAAATTGGTGTGATTGAATTCCACAGGACGAACATCAGCATCTATTTTGTTGTGTTTGGGTTGCTTTTACCTTTTGAAGCGTTTTTTTTGTCTTTTGGAGGACTTTGTTTTCACACATACAGACAATGTCTTTGCTTTGCAAAAGTCATCTTTTCTTTTTCCGGAACCCTTCGATCATCAATGCAGGTCTGAAAAACATCATACAGGCTGAAGGAACAGCTGCTCTGAAAAACGTCAGAATGAACGGTCATGGCCTTCCAATTGTTGCTTCATTGAAGAGTCTTGTATCTAGCAAGACTCTAGGCAAAAATGCAGCATCTTCAAGTGTTTTCAAAAGAACGTTTTCTTCCTTTACCAATCAATCCTCTCTTATTGGCCAATCAAGACCATTTTCCACAAGCCTCAGAAGTTTTGCTTCTTCTGCTCCAGCACCGGCTCCAGCTGTGAAAAGCAGCTGGCCTGCCAACTCTTCTAAGTCAGTGGGTTACCTGTGTATTGGCACCTCTATCTTAGTTTTCGCTATTGTGGTTTTGGGTGGATTGACGAGACTAACTGAATCTGGATTATCTATAACTGAATGGAAACCTGTCACCGGAGCAATGCCACCGCTAACCGAAGAGGATTGGATAGCAGAATTTGAAAAGTACAAGGAATCTCCTGAGTTCAAGCAGTTAAACTCCAATATGGACCTAGAAGATTTTAAATTCATTTATTCTATGGAATGGTCTCATAGATTATTGGGAAGAGTTATCGGTATGGTTTTTGTTTTACCAACTTTGTACCTGATCGCCAGAAAGAGGGTATCTCTCAGAACGGCAGGAAAATTGGTGGGGATTTGTGGTTTGATTGGTCTTCAAGGTGCCATCGGCTGGTGGATGGTGTACTCTGGTATTGACACTGAACTGTTGGAAGAAAGACGTTCGAAACCAACTGTCTCTCAATACAGGTTGGCCACACATTTAGGTGCAGCGTTCTTGGTATACTGTGCCATGATCTCTACCGGCTTCAGTGTCTTGAGAAATCAATGGATAATGCAACAGCCTCAAGAATATGCCAAGTACTTCCAACAAATACAATCCAGCTCGTTGTCCAAATTCAAAACTTTATCAAAGGGGCTTTTCGGCTTGGTCTTTTTGACAGCAATGTCTGGTGCGTTTGTCGCTGGCTTGGATGCAGGTCTTATCTATAACACTTTCCCGCACATGGGAGAGAATTGGGTTCCTTCAGCGAGTGAACTATTAGACCCTGTCTATTCGAGAGTCAAAGATCAAACCGACCTTTGGTGGAGAAACATGCTTGAAAACCAAGCAACCGTTCAATTGGAACATAGAATACTTGCGACGACCACGGCTATCTCGATCTTTGCAGTGCACATGTACTCACACAAAATCAAAACTATTATTCCTCGTCATGCTTACAAATGGTTGAACATAAGTATGGGTGTCGTTACATTACAATATATCCTAGGTATGTGCACACTATTGTATCTAGTTCCTACTGATTTGGCAGCAGCACATCAGGCAGGTGCGTTGACTCTGCTAACCTGTACATTGCTACTGGTCAACAACTTGAAAAAGCCAAGTAAGGCGAACATGCTCATTCTTAAAAAGTATCTCGAACAGAGCGCTAAAACTGCAAACAAACCATAGATTTTTTAGAACCTATTTAACCGTTCCTGTACATGTCTTGTATATATAAGCAGCTGACTATATTTGTTCAAGCCTAACTGTAAACTTTCCCGATAGTGACCAGTGTAAATAATCTCAAAGCCCCATCTACCGACATTGAGTGTCCGTAAATGGGCCAAGATTTTTCGTGGTGCTCGAAGTTGAACTTTCGCTGCCTGCCCTGGCAAATTCATGTTACCTGGACAAGGTAGAGAAGGAAATAGTAGGTTGTCGATGGAAGTGTTCTGTAGGCCATAACCTTGACCGCAAATTCCAGCAGCAACAACAGAGGCATGCTTTTCTTCTCATTTTTTAAAACCCTGGTAGACCAGGAGGTATGTCGTTTCGTTGAGAAATGGGCTTGAGCCCTTTCATTTTCTTTTCGTTGGTTCGTTTATGTACATATGGATGGAACCGCAGCTTGCTTTGAAGATACTAACATTCTAATATTACTTGATATATCATTAATACAGATAACAGTAGAGCTAAAGAACGATGTTAAGATAACCGGAACACTGAAGTCGGTTGATCAGTTCCTCAACTTGAAGTTAGACAATATTCATGTCGACACAGAGAAATACCCACACTTCATTGCGATCAGAAATTTATTTTTGAGAGGAACCAATATTAGGTATATCCACTTGAGTCCAGCCTCTGTGGATACAAATCTTCTCCAAGATGCTAGTAGAAGAGAAGCAATGGCAAGTGCAGGTGAAAAAATAGCGGGTAGGTAAATAGGTACGGGCGTACTTGGTTGTATACTATAGTCTGTTTATACGTTTAACAATACATACAAAAATACACGTATTTGATCTGATAAAGGAAATGTACACATATTAGACATCAAGCCTCATGATAGAGAATTTTGGGGCATTGGGCACGCTTGTGGCCTTTTTCATTACAGTAGGAACATGATATTTTCTTTTTTCGGTTGTGAGTGGGTTCATTGGCTGCAATATTGTAACCCTTTGTGTGTTGAATGTTTTGAACCATCTCTAATTCAGTCTTTGCTTTGGTATCGTTTTTTGTATTGTTAATGGCGTTCATCCGCAATGGTTTCGTCGGTATCAGCACATAATCTTTTTTATCATTGCTGTAACTCATTGATCGAAGCTTATCTATGAAGATCGTATCGTCGATTTGCCCTGCTTGACTCTCAATCTTGAGTCCATCTCGCACTGTAGCTAGATATTCATTAAGTAGACGTATTCGTTCCGAGTATTGTTGCTCTATAGTATCCATTTCCTTTGTTTTCAAAGAGACAATAAGGGCCAGTTCAGCAATTTTGGTGTTTAGTTCTTGTATTTGTTTTTCGAGATCATTGTTAGACATAACTTGTGTGCCTCCTGTTCTCTCTTCTTGGTCGCTGATTAAAACATGGTGTTCAATTACATGTAATAGTATCCGAGAAACCAACTTTTACACTACTGTGCAGTGGATCTGCAAAAAAATTTTCGAGGATCACACCGATAAAGAAAGTCGAACTTCTTTCTTCTACCGATAACAGGCTCTGAAAAGTTCCGCAAAAAGGAGGCATATTCAGTACTCTTCGATATGTCAGATGCAGTTCCTCTGAAGCGAAAAAGAGGAGATGTGGATAAAAAGGAGCAATTCCCATCTTCACCTTCACCTTCACCCTCACTTTCTAGAGAAAACAAAGGAATCACTAGTTCTATGGCCTCACGTGGCTCTGCTAGGTTCAAAGTCAAAAGAGTCAAAGAAAAGATACCAAATGTTTATAGTTCTTCTAACTTAGAAGTTCTGTCCGGGGGGCAAATCAAATTCACGAAAGGACGAGGTTCCAAGTACGACATGGTCAAAGTAGATAATTCCGTTGTGCCCAAATTGAAACCTGAGTTCGAAGCCATGGGCATCTACAAGCAACCCACGGGTATATTGCAAGCTCATTACAAATCTCCAGATGAAATACTTACTGAAGACTATAAGTTTGAAGCAAATGAATTAGTATATTTGAGTAGGCAAGAGATAAAGGGATATACCAAAATCGAATTACCGGATGAGGATATATCCAACGTCATACATTATTATGTTGCTCATAGAATAAGGAGTAGGCTGGGTATTTCAGAGGAGGAATATGACAACGAATTCTGTCGATTTTTAGATGGTTCGGCATTATTAGCGCTAAGTTCATTGGTAACTAAATGGGTCGAGGATTGCTGTGGGGAGTCTAGTTTCAAAGCACACATGGAAAAAGTTATAGAAAAGGAATCCGAAAAGTTAAGCAGTATAGATGAATTCATCAGGGTCTATGATGAAGATGAAGAAGATGAAGATACGGATGAGGAAGATGAGGAGAAAAATGAAAGTGAAAATGAAAGTAGACGCCAGAAACGGAATGGAAAGGGCTTTAAATTTGGTCGGACGGAAATTCGTAGAAGTTGCAGTAACTCAGATTCCAGCTCAGACGACAGTAATAGCTTATCTGAGGATTTCAAGCCAATACGAATAACAAAGACTACTGAAAGATCCTAACCTATTAAATTAATTAAGCCTTTGAGTTCATTACTTGAGACTTATTGCTCTGCTATCTTTATCTTTTGTAAACTAAATGTACCTATTACTTGACGTCTACAATTCCAAGTTTTACGCAATTGCTTTTCTCTATTGATTTGACTCTGACAGTAAGTTAGTATTTCCGCCGATTTAATATTTCCCTTTCGGGGTACCCGCAGAAAAAATTTTCATGAATGAAATTTGTTCTTGTAAAGTTGAAACTGTTTAATTTGCAAAACTCCTAATCCAAGGTTGCATGCAAAGGTCCTTTCACACATCAAGACTACTGCTAGCAAAAATGGGTAAAAAAGGAAGAAGAGGAAGAGGCGGAAACAAGCTCGGCAAAAGAGATGACAGGCAATCCTGGGATCAAGTGACCCAAGAAAATGAAGCGTGGGAAAAGTATTACAGAGCTTTGGACTTGATTCCAAATGGGCAATTTGATCTTTTCAAAAGTACCTGTAAAGAAACACTTCCTTTAACATTCAGAGTTACAGGTTCCAGAAAACATGCTAAGATAATTGCAAACTTATTTCAAGAAAAAATTATGCCATTGTTAGAAAATGTTGAAGGTACAGAATCATACAACAAGCCATTTTCATTACCTTGGTATCCTGACAATTTGGCTTTCCAAATTGACTTGCCAAAACAGGTTATTAAAAAACTTCCACAATATGCAGCTGTGCAGAAATACTTGCTAGTTGAAAACGAAGTGGGAAATATTTCTAGACAGGAAGCTGTTTCAATGATTCCACCATTAGTTTTAGATGTTGAACCACACCATCATGTTTTAGATATGTGTGCTGCTCCTGGTTCTAAAACTGCGCAATTGATTGAATCTTTGCACACGTTCAAAGACTCGAACGATGAAACCCTTAAACCAACGGGTTTCGTTATGGCAAACGACTCCGATTATAGAAGATCGTATATGTTGGTCCATCAAATCAAAAGACTCAATTCATCCAATGTGATTGTGGTCAATCATGATGCACAAATGTTCCCAAAAATGAGGTTGGAGGAAAACGGACCATATGTAAAATTTGACAGAATTTTATGTGATGTTCCATGTTCCGGTGATGCAACCATGAGAAAAAACATTATGGTTTGGAAGGAATGGCGTTTTGGTAATGGAATTGGTCTACATCCATTACAGCTTAATATTTTGAAAAGAGGTTTACAGCTGTTAAAGCCAGGTGGACGATTAGTTTATTCTACATGTTCTCTGAATCCTATTGAGAACGAGGCTGTGGTTGCTTCAGCATTGAAATTGTGGGATGGCAAAGTCAAGTTGGTTGACTCTTCCGACAGATTACCTGGTTTGATTAGACATGAAGGTATCTCCTCCTGGAGAGTTTTTGGCAAAGACGGTGAAGAAAAGCAACAACCTCTCGAAGATGACAAGCTTCCAGCCACGATTTTCCCTCCAAGCGAAGAAGAGGCCAAAGAATTGCATTTAGAAAGATGTATGAGAGTTTATCCACAAGATCAAAACACGGGCGGTTTCTTTATCACTGTCTTTGAGAAGGAGGCTGAGCAGGAGGTTGAACATGAGAAGGAATTCATGAATGCGGACAACAAAAGAGAAGCATCAGAAACTGCTGAATCTGAAACGACCAAGAAACAGAAAACTGAAGAATCTGAAGTCACCACTGTTGTTAAACAAAGGAGAGAAAAATTACCTATTGATGCAAATGAAGAGCCATTCATCTTCATCAAGAAAGGTAATGCTGAGCTGCAAAAATGCTGGGACTTTTACGAAGTCTCAGACGATTTCTCAAAAGACTGTACACTAGTTAGAAATGCAACAGGGGAACCATTGCGGTCCATCTACTATGTTGCGCCTATCATCAAAAAGATACTTCAGCTCAACGAGCAGAAATTAAGGTTTATATACACTGGTATCAAACTGTTTGTTGCTCAGAAGAGTGCGGTATGTCCATGGAGAATCCAGAACGAATGTCTTAATGTTATCAGACCTTATTTACCAGCATCTAGACAACTAGAAACCAACCTTGAACTTCTCAAACTTTTACTTCTTGAAGCATCCCCGAGCGTTGCTGAAATCAGAAACAGCAATGCGGATCCTAAATTTATGGACGCTGTTGCACTTCTAGGTGAAGGTTCTTGTTTTGTCAAAATCAAAACGGACAAGGAGGGTAACGAAGAATTGTTTTTCCCTCTATGGAAGGGTAAGAGTAGTTTCAACCTGATGGTTAACAAGCACGAAACTGCGGAACTTCTCTACAGGTTATATGGCATCGACAAGGCAGCTTTGGACAAAAAGGCGGCTGAAGAAAAGGCAGCTGAAGAAAAGGAGGCCAAAGGGGCTGCTGACGCTGGCACAAACGCTGCTGATAGTGAAGCTAAGCCAGAAGAGCAAAATTAAGTAACTGTTTAGTGCCCGGACTACCTTCTTATGTATGCAAACTTGTATAACCAACTTTCAAACTGCCTCCTAGAGGGCGGACACGTCAAACAAAGAACCAGTAGGCCAGAAGAGATACAAAAATAAAAGTCGCGAGACAGCCTCGCTTGGCTGACTGTCTTGCCGTGTCACATGAGCAGGGTTGTAAAGTTTTGTTATCGATTTGGCGGACAAATAAGGCATGAGCCGAGTTGTTTGCTGGGAGAGAGAAAGCCCCTGGCCAGAGATTCCACCCTTAGTGCGTTCAAGGAAACAACCATGACCGTGGTGCAGAGCATAGGAATATCGAGATGGCATTTGGGCTTCGGAGCTGTAAGCACTCTAAGAATTTTTTTGTGGAAAAGTTTGCCCGAGAGGCTGAAGGATCGAATACTAATATTTAACAGTTTCTTTTCTCGCTGAAGCGGGGCATTTGTGGTGTTATACAGTTAACAGGGGCGTTATACTATTTCAACAATGCATCAAACAGGCAGCATTTCCAAAACTATTTCTACCACACAATATCCAGTGTTTTTTCGGAGTTGGATCACATGAACATACTAATTTTAATTGCAGTATGCATAATAGGATTTACAAAAATAAACTACAGTTTGATCAACATCTTTGCCAACATCAACATATTGTGGTCGAGGCCGCTGATAAATGTGATATTTCTATGTTTGAGATTCATATCGGCGATCAAGGTCGTTATTGCTATTTTGAGGGGAGCGATAAAAGCAAGGAAATTTTCCAAATTTGAGGCACGAGTGTCGTGGAGCACGAAGCTTATATCCATCGTCGATACCAGCGAGAAGATAAACAATAGATGCATCATCTGCTTGGATGAACTACGAAGTCATGCCGCTGGGGCCGACAAAGCAGAAAAAACTTTGGTACTAAGTTGTAACCACATGTTCCACTTGGGCTGCTTCAAGCAGTGGTACGAAACTTCCGGCAGCTGTCCTTTTTGCAGGACGAAGGTGGAGTTGTAGCAAGAATTCCAGTTGTAATTTTTGCTTCATTTGCTCTACAGAAGGCTTGGGAAAATAGAAATCTACAAATTATAGCTTTATGTGTGCGATAAGGGTAGGTCCGTAGCATAACCAATAAATCATATAGTGACCATCTTTCTAACGGATGAGTTTCGGGTAGTCCGATAGGCGTAGGCAATTAAATCACAGAGTATAGATAAAAAAATTACCTCTTCGAAGAAGGAAAATCCATTTGGGGAAGACTGATGGGGTCAGCCACATGTCACGTGCTTGCTGAGTTCCGAAAACGTGCCACACTACACCTCCTTGCATCTGGAAGAAAGCACCCGGGTCACTGTGACTAGCTAAAACACACTACCTTCCGCACGATCCCAGCTGTGAGCACAAATTGGCTGCTAATGATGTTTGTAAATGTCCGAGCCACGGTGGAAAACCAGCAGTTGCAAAAAACAAGGTTACTATCGGTGCGTGAAAAAGATGCGGCAGATCGCTATCTCGGTTGATATTCAGCTGAACCACAGTGGGAAAATGTCTCAGTAGCAGTGATGAAAAAGAGATGAAAAAGGTGGTGGGCACAGCCGGCCCGACCGTTTCCCGTTCATAAGGCTAAGCTCTTTAGTCGAAGAGTGGATAGCACTGCCTCGAGTTGTGCCACTCTTTCTGTAAGCGCAGTGCCCGTCTGTCCCTCACAGCCAGACGAATATCTGTCTTGCTGGTCTGCACTGCTGCTGCTGCTGCTGCTACTGCAACTGTCTCCTCGTCGCACAACCGAGCAGGCAGAGACAGAGAAGGTGAATACGGGGAGTGGCCGCATAGCAGACTCGGAAATGACACACTTTCTTCTTTCCCTAAAGCAGTCTTCGGCGGATATCCGAATACTATGGTTCTCGGTATTCATCCGTATGATCTCCTTTGGATTGACGAATCAGGTCTTGGCGTCTTATCTTAAGGAGCTGGGTATATCTGAGGTGAGAATTGGTATGTTCATGTCGATGACGACGATTGGAGACTCGATCATCTCGTATGTGCTCACTTGGAATGCTAACAAGATCGGGAATCGCTTCATCATGCTGTTGGGCAGCTCTTTGATGATCCTTGCCAGTGGCATCTTTTCAACGGGTACTTCCAATTTCAGCTACCTCCTTTTTGCCGCCATCATCGGCGTGATTTCTCCATCTGGGGGAGACACAGGCCCCTTCAAAACTATAGAAGAAACGGTTTTGGCAAACCTAACTCCACCAAATCATAGACCCGAGATATTTGCAATACATTCAACCTTTGCTTCTGTTGGTACATCGCTTGGAGCATTTCTAGCAGGCCTATCTGTGGACTACTTTACAAAGAGCTTACATTTATCGATGAAGGATTCATACCGCTACAGCTTTTGCATCCTACTCCTTACCTCCATTCTCAAATTTGTCTCACTTATTTTCATCTCACATAAAGCCGAGGCTTCATACATCCCACCTTTCATAGTTGCGCAGCGTGAAATGGAAATGGAGCAAGAAGATGACCCAGGTACAAGAGATGATCCAGAGAGCTTAGAACTAGCTGCCTTTAGCTCGTCTGAAAATGAAGAGCATGTGCCTTTCCGGCATGAATCAGCTGTTGAGCCCAAAACTTTCACTGGGTTGGCACCAAGGACACAATCTATACTTTTCAATTTACTTGTCCCATTTATGTTTGCCTCCTTAGGTTACGGATTCATGACAAAGGCCTGGGTGGTATATTATTTTAAGGAGAAATATAACTCACCAGCGGTACTCTTGGGCACTTTGTTTGGTTTTGCAGGAATTGCAAAATCTTTAACTTCTTTCCTATCTGCATGGCTTGTCAAGCGATTCGGTCCAATAAAATCCTTTCTTTTGACACAAATTCCACGTGGGATACTATCAATCCTGATTCCGATTCTGGGAGTCAACTTCAAGCTAGGCGCTCTACTTTTCTTACTACATCAATCAACAGTCGAGTTTGATGTAATCCCAAGACGTATTATGCTTACTACATTGGTAGAGCCAATTGAACTATCCAGAGTTATGGGTACCGTAAATATTGGGAAACAAGTTGCCAGATCAGTCGGTCCTTTCTTCACAGGTTTTTTCGCCAAAGCTCATTTGCTTTGGGTCTGTTTCATTATCTCTGGTGCAACCTCAATACTAGTCAACTTATGGATAGGAGCGAACTTCAGTAATCTAGATAAAAAGGTGAAAAAGCAAGAGCAAATTCAACACGATATTGAGTAGATAATACATCATCCAGGTCGAACCGTGAAATGCTCAAAGCTAGATAACTGTTTTTCTCTGCCACACTCTTGAACAACGTTCAGCTATGTCGGGTTAAGCGCTCAACACTGGGTAGTTTAGAGATGCCCAATATGATCACAGAGTACATGAGACTAGATTGCATATAGAAAAGTATTTAGAAACACATAATATTCATCCTTACTCAATAATAAAATACCAGTGTTAAGTTGGAGCTCCGTTCTCATGTGTATTATTTGGAGTGGTTAAATATGCGTAGAATAGCAGTATACTACTATTATTGTCTCACTCTTAATAAGCAAAAGAGAGTAGACTGGCATAATCACGAAAACGAAGGAAAGGTACTAGTAAAACAGAAGAATTGATGTCTACTGTTCCCCTTGTGGCTGATAATTTGTGAAACACATTGATTAGACGCAAATCAATAACTAAACAACATTCAGCAATCTTTTTCTTGCTGGTAACGATTGCATGCAGTTTCTATAGGTTAGTTACTTTGCTTACATAATAATCATATAAAACAACTCGCGCTTAAGCAACAAGATTACATAATTGGGTACATCTATAAATAGTGTATAGTTTTCCAAAAAAACAATGGGAGGTTAGTGTAGTGGTTAGCATACCACCCTTCCAAGGTGGTGTCATGGGTTCGAATCCCGTACCTCTCATTTTTTTCTTCAGGGAAGAAAAACCGAATCTTTGTTTCTGAAGAACTATTGTATGAAAGGATTACGCCAAGCTAATCAAGCTTTTAAATAGGCAGATAATCACAAATCTGCTTTTATTAATCGCACCGTGCTTTACTTGGTCATACCACTCCCGAATGCAGCGTTCAACTGCTTCTATACTCTTCCATGTATTTTTAAACCATCAAATGAAGACAAATTGACCACGACGGGCTCACAACCGGCGAATAAGTAGAATAATGTAGCTATTCTCTTTCAAGCTACTTTTCTTGTCGAATTTTATTTGATAGGTCGGTCGATTTGTCGTTTATTATGAATTATGATATTAAAAACTTTATAGAAATAGATTTAATGTTGTGAAGCTAACCAACTCTTCGTAAGTCGTAAAACATAGATACAAAGAGTACAGCTTGATTATTAAAAAGCAGCACTTAAGAAAAGTAAGATTGGTAAGCAGATAAAGAAGAAGCGCCACCCAAGTGAACGAAAAGGACGTTGGAACCTTCTTCGAATTTGTCTTCCTTGACCAATTCAATCAAACCTTGCATAGATTTACCTTCATAGACTGGATCAGTTAAGGTACCTTCAGTCTTACCCAAAAGCTTGATTGCTTCAATGGTGCCTTCATTTGGAATACCGTAAACTGGACCACCAAATCTAGTGTCGAAGTTGAAAGTGTCAAACTTCTTGCCTAAGCCAAGAATTTCTGAAGTGTGGTTGATAATTCTCAACGTTTGTTCGAAAGTTTTTTCTGGCTTACCTGAAGCATCAATTGCAATCACATCGTTTTCTCTACCATATTGAGCCATACCAACAAAGATACCAGCTGCAGTAGAACCAGTAACACAACAAACCACGATTTTGTCAAATTTGATGCCCATTTCCTTTTCTTGCTTGATAAGTTCATCAGCGAAACCAACGAAACCCAAACCACCATACTTATGCTCAGAGCAACCAGCTGGAACAGGGTATGGCTTGAAACCTTGGGAGGTCAATTCTTGAAGTGTGTCTTCGAATGATTTTCTCATACCAATGTCAAATCCATCAGGCACCAAACGAACATCACCGCCTAAAATTCTAGCTGCTTCAATATTTCCGACCTTATCGTAGGTTGGCTTTTCAGCTTCAGGAATTGGAACCCAGTTTTCTTGAACAGTAACTGCCTTTAAACCAAGCTTACAGGCTGTGGCAATAGTCATCAATGTTTGGTTGGATTGGATACCACCGATAGAGACAATGTGGGTGTAATTACCTGCAAGAATATCAGGAACAATATATTCGAATTTTCTTAGCTTGTTACCAGCAAAAGCCAATCCGGAGTTTCTGTCTTCTCTCTTAGCATAAATGTTAACCTTACCACCGAGTTCTTTTGCCAAGTTTTCGAACTTGGAGATTGGAGATGGGCCGAAAAGTAAGTCGTATTTTTCAAATTTGTCGAGTAAAGTCATTGTATGTGGGTTAGTTGTATTGGGAGCAGATTTCCTGATGATCTTAATAGGTAAAAAAGTTATAGACATAAAGAAGTGCATTTCAGATTTTGTACATGGACGCACAGAGGTGGCCTTTTATAGCAGTTTCTTATCGGCGACAGCTTCTGAGTTTCTTCGAACGGTGCGGTGATACATCGCCGACGGCTGAATGTGGAAAATGCGGTGATGTATCACCGCGAAGTTTTCCGAGTGTCGGGTCTTTATTCGATCTTGTTTTCTTATCTGCGGACTATAGAAAGAGTGCCGAAGCAGAAAATTATTATTCGTGATATAGAAAAAGGTAGGAAGTTTGTGGGTAGCAAAAAGTTAAAAAAATCGTCGGACAAGACATCCAGGTATCTGTACTGAGTTCTACGCTTGAGTGAAGTCTGAATCTGTTTGACTTTTGTTGTCCAATTCTCTGTCAATCTCTTTTGCATTCTTGTCGTAAACTCCCCCGTCCACCTTCTCCATCAAGAACCAGCAGCAGAATGCAGCAATAATACTGACCCCAAGCATCAAAATTAACATCATGTTGGAATCTCTGTATAACCTTGGCTTATCTGCAGGCCATCCAGAGTACAAAGCATAGGTTGCAACGACAGTTCCTAGGTTACCCAAACCAGAGATGATTGCGGCAGAGGCAGCAGATCCAACATCACCGTATCTGTGTGTCATGATCTGTGTGGAAAGCGTCATTGTGATTGGAACCGTAGGTCCTAAACCAAAGCCTGCGATTAGCAAGCCTGCATATCTATTCCAAGGTCCATGGGCATAGGAAGTGACAAGCAGACCAGTGATGATGATCAATGTGGAGAAGCAGAAAATGACGTGTCTCCACCTCTTGAACCTGTCTGCAATTGGGGTGAATATGATAATGGCTGCAAAATCAAACAACCAAATTGGAGCATATAGGAGTGAAACATCGATACCGGATAACGTAGGATGGTTAACTCTGATCAAAGTAGTGGCAAACACTGCCAATCCAAAACCAGTACCGACGACACCGAAGTACATCATAACCAAAGGCCAAGTTCTGATATCTAGCAAAATCAGGCACACATCCTTCAACCCCCATCTCACGTTTTTGTATCTGTATCTCATATCCAAATAGTGCAATCTCCTCTCTCTTTCATTCAACGGCTGGGTAGGAGTGAAGAATCTCATAACTCCATCTGGAACTGCCTTTCTGAAACTGAGCATGTTAGACTCATTTGGCTTCAAGTAGGCTGGTCGGTCTGGTAACCACCAGATAAGAGAAAGACCACAAACCACAGTGATTGCCCCGTAGACAATGTAGTACCATTTCCAACCATACAAGCCTCTATCCATATCCATTTTTTGGAAGCCTGCTGCAACTAGACCTGCTGCAGAGGCTGACAACTGTGCTGCCGTGAAGTAGTATCCAACTCTACGAGCCGTCCTATGTTCTGGGTACCATAGAGAAATGTAGTAAGATAAACCGGGCCAAGTACCAGCGTCTGCAAACCCAGTCATGAATCTAATGGCAATCAAACCTGAGCCGCTTTTCAATGCCGCATAACAGATGTATACAATGCCTACACCGGTGATGATTCTTGAGAGCCATACTTGTGGAGATGCACGTGTCATTATCAAGTTCATTGGCAAGTCGAAAATGATGTATGCAACGTAGTACAATGCTGTTGCAGTTGACGTGTGGTGAGTGTTTAACTTCAACGACTGTGCCAATGAGTGGCCGGCCTCGTAGTTCATAGTCAACGTATTACCATAAGCCGAAGAACCGAAGGAGGCAAGAAAATAGAGGGCCCAACATGCAGGAATGATTCTGTAATCTAAATGCCTGTAAATAGAGTCCATCTCTTTTTCCGTGGGTATGTAGTCATCCGGATACATTTCGGTGAAATCCTGCTGTTCGCAGACGCCCTGTGTGAGCTCGTCCACGCCCGCTGAGTCTTTAATGTAGTCTTCTGAGGACTCTAGTTCAACGTTGCTCTGCATGATCTTTGATAGACGATAAGATTGGCAAAAGTTGTTAGATTAGCAACAAGAAATGAACTACTTGTGGGTATAAAGATATTAGCAAAAAGATGGAATAAAAGGGGCTTTTGAAGGACTATTCTGGCCTTTTATAATTGGCAAATGGAGTCGGATAGTTCAGAACCGAACAAAAGGCAAGGTCATCAACGTCAGTACGGGGTGGAAAGAAGCTAGGAGACAAGATCATTTTTTTTGTCGAGAAATGCTCGCCTCAAGGAATCATTGTGAATCATTGTGAATCACCTTAAATGGCCGGAGTCATCGAGCCATGTTGACGGTGAACACAAGGGAACGAGACCCTTCAGCGCGTGGAAGCTACGGTTGAAGGGCAGATAAGACCGTGATTAATTATTAATTAGACTAGATTAGATAATGGAAGGAGAGTCCAGAAGGGACTTGAAGAAATTAAGTTAAAAAGGGTATTTAAGGTTTTCATGTGGAGCTGGACACTGTGTGCTCCTTGTCGATGCTACCACCGTCTTCCTCTGAGTTCAATCCTTGATCTGCTGAGGGCGCAGGCGAGTAGGCGTATCTGGATCTCTTCCTGATTCTCGCACCGAAGGTGTAAAACAAGAAGGGAATGATGCAGCAGGCCAAGGAGATGAAAGCCATCAAGGAGGTGGCCCATTCGTAGCCCAAACGGTGGTACATCTGGATGGTGAAGAGCGGCACACAGGCACCCCAGACGGATCTGACAAAAGTTTTGGCAGCCAAGGCCGAGGCGGCGTAGTGCTGGTAGGAGTCGACGATATAGTTGTTTGCCGGGTTGTAGAGACAGTTGAAGCCGAAGCCACAGGCCATGCCGGAGAAACAGGGGCCGGCCCAGCTGAGATGCGGGTAGGAGGACCATGCGAAGGAGAACAAGCCGGCGGGGACAAACCAGCAGCCGATCATCATTGGGAACAACCTCAATTCTGGAGGCGGCAACTGGCCCTGGTCGGTGTATTTTTTCGCTCTGCGGTTGTAGTCGTTGTTGAAGATGGGACAGATGGCGGTGGCGATGATGACGCCGACGCCGAGGGGGATGAACATCAAGCCTGTTTTCGATGCGGACCAGCCCTTGCCCTCCATGTAGACGATGGGGTAGGCGAAGAAGAACATGTACAACAAACCGTAGATGATGGACATGTAAATGGTGAGGAGGAAGACGATTAACTCGGACAACAAGACGATGGGTCTGCCCAAGGTCTCCTTGACTGATTCCGAAACGGTTCTTGTTTTCAACTCCGAAAGAGACCTGTAGCGGGAGTCGCCTGTGAGCTTGCGTAATTTCCTTGCTCTCGTTTTCAAGATCTGTGCATGCGACGTCTCGGGCAAAAAGACCACGACGGCGGCGTAGACACACCCCGAAAAGATGAGGTGGACCCAGTACAACCATCTCCAGCCGGCGTTGTCGCCGATGTAGCCGCCAATGAGGGGTCCGACGACGGGGCCGATGAAGGGTGCTGCGCTAAAGATGCTCATGGCTAAGCCTCTTTGTGGGCCAGTGAACATGTCCGACAAGTTCCCGCCGATCAAGCACATGGGTGCCGAGAAGGCGACACCGTCGATGAGTCTGCAGACAAGCAAGGTGCCGATGTTCTTGGCGGCGGCGCAGGGGATGATGAAGATGAGCGCCACAAACAAGGTAGAAACGTAGACGATTCTGCGGCCAAACTCCTCCGAAAGCGGAGCAAAGAGTAACGGCCCGAAGCCAAAGCCAAGCACAAATAGCGTCACCGTGAGGATAATCACCTCCTGGGAGACGCCGAAGGTCCGCATGGGGCCCTCGATGTCGCCCGTGACAATGGCAGACCCGAGGGCGACGTCGAAACAGACGATACCGAGAAGCACCGTGAGGAACCACTTCCTGCCTTCGGACCAGTTTCTTGGGTCCTCCTTGTCGTCGTCGGTGAACACGACCAAGCGCATCTGCGTGTCGAGGTCCACTGCGTACTGCCAGCGGTCTGCCGCATGGTAGTTGCTCTGCGGGTCGTTCTGGAACCCGGTGGCACTCTTCTCGAGGTCGATGGGCTGCTCCAATGGGCCCAGTGCCCCGAACCCGTCCGCCTCCATGTTGCTCACCAATCTCGAGATGCCCTTCGAGTTCTGCGTCAACAACCGCTCCAAGTTGCTCTTGTCTTCGACGCTCTCCTGGCCCGTTATCGACCTCACAAGCTCCGCCAATCTCCCTGTTCCTGCTCTGCTGTTTGTGTCGTATATTTCCACGGGATCGGCAGCCTCAGAGGCTGACGAGCCGTCTGTCGTGTCCATAGCCGTGTCCATAGCTGTGTCGTGATTGTCTGACACCACTTCTGGTGTGTGGCTTTCTCTCTCGCTAATCATGCTCTGTGAAATGAACTGGAGATACTATGCCATAAGTGGAAAGCCTCCAACGTATACTGCTGAGAATCCCTGCCAGACTTCAGCAATGGAGAACCATCTCCCTCTTATATCTCTGTTGCCTGGCTCCCAACAGACCACTTTTCCCTCTTCTCCCTGACGTCTCTTGGCAGGCCCTGACCGTCGGCGAGTGCCCGCCGCCCCCTTGCCGCTCCCGCCGCATTCCCCGCACTGTCAACGGCCGCGGCGCTCGGAATCGGCGCCACGAATGGCTGCACTCGCCGACAGCCAGGCCGGCCGGCACGCGGTTTTTAATGGTTTCTTAATAATGCCTGTAACAATGGGATTCTTTAGTAAGGAAAAAAAAAGAATAAACACTAAAAGAACAATACGATAATTATGCGCCGGCGATCTGGCGGGGCCGCGTTGAGCCTCCCGGAGGTGTCATAGTAAAATCAGTTTTCTTGTATATATAGAGGTTTAAGGACGGGGTTACTAGTTGAGCTGGAGCTTGGACAAGACCTTTGGGTAACACCTGCTGATCTCCTGGAACTCGAAGGGGTGGCTCTCCTGGAAGACAGCCGGGTCCTTGTTCAACGCGAAGAAGAAGACGGACGAGCCGGAGACAATAGTGGTGATCAAGACGGTGGTGATGTTCAACGTGATGAAGAAGGAGTAGCCGAGGAGCGGGAAAAAGGCGTCGTCGGTGAGGCCGAGGAGACTTCTGAAGACGGCCAGGTAGAGGTAGGTGATGATGGAGCTGAAGATGGCGGCGAGGAAGCAGTAAAAGCCCATCGAGGTGGAGATAACAAAGTCGTTCAGGAACGCCTGGATCCCCCTCTGTCTGAAAAACAGGTACGTGGAGCGAGCGGAGCGGACCATCGAGACGCCGTAGAGGGCGACAAAAGAGTACGCGTAGAGGTTGAAGTAGCCGACACCCATGCCGAGGACGTTCATGCCCAGGTTGCCCACAAAGCCAAACAAGCTGGCGCTGTTGATCATGAAGAAGATGGCGATGGACTGGAACAGCACGACAAACAACGAGCCAAAGCAGACGGAGCCAAAGCTGTACGTGAGGGCCCGCTTGAGCGAGCCGGTGGCCTCGCCCCTCGGCATGCCGTCGAAGGTGCTCTCCATGTAGTACCACGTGCCGTAGATGCCGCCGATGGTGACGTGCATGACGTTCTTGAGCACGTCGACGATGTACAACCCGGAGAAGTTAAGGAAGAGGATCGTGAGCACCAACTTGGCGCTCACGACGGAGGTCGGGTTGCCGTCGTCGTCGAACCGCATCGAGCCGTCGCTGTGGAAGCCAAAGGCGATGTACGTGCAGCCGATGGCGAGCGACAAAATGCCTATGAAGAAGGCGCTGCTGAAGAAGCCAATCAATGCGGCCACGGCCGTGCTTGGGTACCGCTTCATCACGGTGATGACGACGTTCAAGATTGTCGACGCGAGTGACACGAGCGGGCTGTACTTGACGAGAATCACCACGGAGGCAATGGCGATGGCGGCGAAGACAATGGACTGAACGATTTGGCCGGTAAAGAAGCCGCCGACAGCGGCAAGGGCGAGGAAGAAGGTCACCACTTTCAAGCCCACCGACGTGAACTTGGCGGAGTTTTTCCCGGCAAGAACAAAGATCAACACCGACACGCCGAACGAGATGATGCTGATGAAGAAGATCAAGAGAATCGTCTTGAACTCGAAGAAGGCCGAGTTTGGAAGCGTCGACGGCATGGCGCTCTCGCCCACGTACTCCTCGATGTGCTTCGTGATCATCACCATCGACGTGACCACGAACGCCAAGAAGACCACCGCAAAAAAGGCCGCAAACTTCACGTCATTCCACACGGGCGTCGTTCTCGTGAACCGGTCGTCCTCGATGCGGAACTCGTCGTCGTAGTGGTCCGTCTCGCCCGGCTCGAAGGCGTGTGCTCCAAGCGAGAGGGATGCATCCGAGTCGTGCTCCTCCCCAAGCCCGGTGTTGTCGCCAGTGTTGTTGTCGGCATTATATCCGGCGTCGTAGCCGGCATCGTCCCCGTCGTCCCGGTAGACGGAATCTGCAGGGGCAGCCTCAACAGGCTGCAGTTTTGGGTCGACACTGGTCATTTCTATTTCGCTTGCAGATGGCAATTAACGCTTTCGGGGTTTCTGTGTATGTGTGGGTGTTATGCGTGTTAGATGTGTGTCTCTACGTATACTGCTATACGCCCGAGCGGTAGCTCCTACACAAAGACAAGAGGAAGAGAAGGACCTGTAACAAAGCGGTCAGTCTCCGACCAGCCTCCGGCCTCCTCGCTGCATTCGCCCCCATTCTCATTGCCCGCACCGCAGCCGCCTCATTGGCTGGACGGCTATTGTTCAGTGGGACATAAGCCCCGGCAAGCGAGGGAGGGCTTATGGCTTGGCCCGCCTTGTGGGTCCCTGGAGACACTCCGTCAGTACTTGCAGGGGTACGGAGTAAGATACGGTTGGATGGCCCGGAAGGCGTCCTCTTTTTGGGCGTGCTCCCACTCTAACACGTCCTGGTGCTCCACGAGACAGATGAGAAGCACGTGCACGTAGGCTTCGATGATCAGCGAGAGCATCCGGGACAGCTGGATGGCAACAACGCCGCTCAAGGCGACAAGCACCCAGGTGATGCTGCTGGCGCCGGAGGAGTACTGCGGATGGCCCAACAACTGGAGACACGCGTACGCCGTAAGACCACCAAGAAGTCCGGAGAAGACTGTGTACAAGCGCAAAATGACCTTAATGATGCAATCGTTGACCAACGTGTTGTAGCCCTTCATGTGGTAAAGCCGGAACATCTTGAACGATGACCGGACGTACCCCCGACTGTGGATTGACATGTACGCAAAGGCGAACTCGTTGAAGTACCGCACGGCGATGTCGAGCAAGTATAGAGCGACCTGGAGGAGCTTCCACAAGGGTTTAAGCACGGTGATCTTAACCAGCTTGTCGCTAGGGTTCAGCCATAGACACACCTCCTTGAGTAGCGTGATGACGCTCGCAAGAAGCGAGCCCAGACAGATCGACCCGAAGCATTTGCCAAACGTGTTGTAGACCGTCCGGATCGTGCTTGCGTTTGAATTGAAGTACCATTTGGCGCAGAGAGCCCCGACAATCACCTGGACCGAGTTCTGGAAGATTTCTGAGAGGTAGAGCCCGGCAAAGATGAGCACGAGATAGACCTGTTGCTGGTTTTGGATGTCCGGGTCCGCCCTCAGCGTGGACGCCACGCAGAAGAAAACAAAGACGTAGAAAAGCGACAGTGTCGTGTTCACCACAAGCAGCCCCAAGTAGATGGTCCAGATGCTCGACTTCTTACGCAGCATCCTCGAGCACAATTGGATTATCTTGATGCTGAAGCCCACTCTCCGATGCACCTTCCACGCCACATAAAGGATGACCGCCGTGTATAGCAGCGTCAACCCCAGGAACTTCCACTGCTGCTCAATATAGAAGTACACCGACGCAGCTAGTCCGGCCAAGCAGTTGAGAACCAACGCACCGACGATGAAGAGCTTGCAAACAAAGAGCATGCTGAGCAATTGCACGAACCCGAGCAGGACTGACGCAAACACCGCGGCAACAGAGACAACCGCCACGTCGGCCACCTCCACCTGCGGGAGCTTTGCAACCAGCCTCCAGGGAATGATGTGCTCGAACCGGTTGAGACGGTACATGTTGTCGATGCCGACGTACGCGATGCCGAGAAACAGCGCCACCACGACAAGAAATACAACTATGAACGGCGTGTCGTGGAACCTCCTGCGCTGGAGCTCCCAAGGGATCTTGTTTCTCACGGTTCCCACAGAAAACATCTGCAACGGTTGCAACGGCGTTTTCTCAGAGCGGTCAAAGCCGTCATACAGCGAGTACTCCGGGGGATTTATTTGTACGTAGCAATCTCCTTCAGGCAACGCTTTCATTGGCCTTTTCTGTCCTCTTTCGAAACTCTCTTCCCACCTAACCCTCGAGACAAGAGCTTTTCGTCATCTCATGTTGCTTTATTGCTTTGTTGCTTTTGTATTTCCTCTTTGAGTAACTAACCCCCACTCTCGCTCCGAAACATGTTGACACGTTCTTTGTTTTTCACCCGTGCACCGCGAGCGACCGGCCGCCCGGACGTCCAGCCGAGGCCGAGGAGCTCTCTCTGCAAAGGCCGCTTTCGCTCTCGGTAGGCTGGCTGCCTATTTGACTTGTAAATGTGCTGCGTTGCTCCTACATCTGGGCATGACTGTCTACTAGAAGAGCCCGTTCATTGCCCATTCCTCCGGCAGCAGACACTTCATTGCCAAGACTTGCTAAACGCCAGTATAATGCCAGTCAACGAGGCTATTTTCCGTATGTGCTCTTAGTTCCCCGGCCCCTGGGGTGTGATACCGAGATTAGCAGAAAAACTTTTACTAACACGGACCACAAATGGCTTTGCCGTTTCCCTCTTTTTTTATTCACAGGCTCTGCGGAAATGACAATGATCCAGCTGTACATCCCGACGGAGATTTCGAGAGAATCGATTTACTCGTTGGGATCGCTAGGGTTGGTAGAGTTTCGTGACTTGAACAAAAACGTGAACCAGTTCCAGCGTTCCTTTGTAAACGAGATCCGGAAGTTGGACAACGTTGAAAGACAGTACAGACTATTGGTCAAGGAGATGGAGGCACACGGGATTGTTCCACCGGAGAC
Organism: Pichia sp. PH4023; assembly: GCA_025531575.1. NCBI lineage: Eukaryota > Fungi > Ascomycota > Pichiomycetes > Pichiales > Pichiaceae > Pichia > Pichia sp. PH4023. Next base: position 441,580 of record JAMGYR010000008.1, on the reverse strand, counting down.
TTTGGTGGAGGACTACGAATTGTCGCATAAAAACACCGTCTCCACCTCTCAATTGGACGAGATCTGCTCGAACGCACAATTGCTCGAAGACAGAGTGACACAGCTATCGGATGCTGCTGAGGACTTGTTGAAGAAGCAGATGGACCTCAAGCAGTACCAGCAGGTATTGTCCGCGACGGACAAGTACTTCCCCGGCGAAGTGACGAGGGATTTGATTGAATTGGACGACGACCAAGCGCAGGCATTGCTAGAGGCCCGCGGCGATAGGGATTCCAACTTCATCACCGGTGTGATTCCAAGAGAAAAGATCCCTATTTTGGAGAAGATATTGTGGAGAGTTTTGAGAGGTAACTTGTTGTTCAAGACGACAGAGATTGAGCAGAAGATGTACGACCAGAAGGCGAAGGAGTTTGTCGATAAGAACTCCTTTGTTATCTTCTCTCACGGTGAGATGATTCTTTCGAGAGTCCGCAAGATTTGTGAGTCTTTGGACGCAGATCTTTACAATGTGAGTTCCGATTCTAAGTCGAGACAGGGACAGCAGGTGCAGATCAACGAACAATTGACAGACATCACCAACGTTTTGGAGAACACTAACCTGACGTTGACGACCGAATTGAGAGTCATTTCGAGTGAGATTGACGACTGGACCAAGTGCGTCAAACTGGAGAAATCCGTTTACGAAATCATGAACAAATGCCACTACGACCTTGGTAGAAAGTGTCTTATTGGAGAAGGGTGGGTGCCAACAGACGACATTCCAACAATCCAAGACACTTTGGAGGCATGCTCCACCCAGTTTTCAACAGACGAAGATTCAACGTTCCCGATCATCATGAACACTGTCAACACTACGCGGACCCCACCAACGTACCACAAGACAAACAAGTTCACTGCGGCTTTCCAGGCGATGTGTGATTCGTACGGTATTGCCACATACAGGGAGGTGAATGCAGCTTTACCCACTGCTGCGACTTTCCCCTTCTTGTTTGCCATCATGTTTGGTGACTTGGGTCACGGGTTCATTATGTTTTTGGCTGCGTCCTTTTTGGTTCTGAATGAGAGGAAGATCGGGCGGATGAAGAGAGACGAGATCTTCGACATGGCATACAGCGGGCGTTACATCTTGCTGTTGATGGGCTTGTTTTCGATGTATACAGGGTTCCTCTACAACGATGTCTTTTCGATCTCGATGACGTTCTTCAAATCCGGGTGGGCATGGCCTTCCTCGTGGAAGGAGGGCGAGAGCATCGAGGCGCACCAGGTGGGCACGTACCTGATTGGGTTGGACCCTGCCTGGCACGGTGCCGAAAACACGTTGTTGTTTGCCAACTCTTACAAGATGAAGTTGTCGATCTTGATGGGGTTCATCCACATGTCGTATTCGTACGTCTTCTCGTTGGTGAACGCAATCCACTTCCACTCGATGATCAACATTGTCGGCAACTTCATCCCCGGGTTTATCTTCATGCACGGCATCTTTGGCTACTTGACCATATGCATCATCTACAAGTGGTGTATCGACTGGGTGGCGATCGGCAAGCCTGCGCCTAGTTTGTTGAACATGTTGATCAACATGTTCTTGGCACCGGGTCAGGTCGACGAGGAGTTGTACGCGGGCCAGGCCGGCGTGCAGGTGTTCCTTCTTGTTGCGGCGCTCATCTGCGTGCCATGCTTGCTCCTCATCAAGCCATTGTGGTTCAAGCATCAGGAGTCGAAGAAGTACGAGTCGTTGTCGCTGTCGCTGTCCACGGAGGAGACCGGCTCTGGCGACGACGATAACAACCTCTTGTCGAACCTCGACCTCGGCGACGATGAGGAGCACGAAGAGGAGACGTTTGGCGACGTGATGATCCACCAGGTCATCCACACAATCGAGTTCTGCCTCAACTGTGTCTCGCACACGGCGTCGTACTTGCGTCTCTGGGCCTTGTCCTTGGCGCACGCCCAGCTCTCGCAGGTGTTGTGGTCGATGACGCTCGGCTCCAGCTTCAGCTTCTCCGGCGTCGGCGGCTCCATCTTCGTCTTCCTCATGTTCGGTATGTGGTTCGTCCTCACCGTCTGCATCTTGGTCGTCATGGAGGGCACCTCCGCCATGCTCCACGCCTTGAGACTACACTGGGTCGAGTCCATGTCCAAGTTTTTCGAGGGGGAAGGTGTTCCATACACCCCGTACTCCTTCGGCTCCATTCTTGAGACCCCGGCCCAGTGAGCACCCGCCGCAGAGCCATTCTGCATGTATATCGATGTAACTATCTACTAGACACTCACAATTACAACATTTGCAACCCCGAAGTTTGCTCCCGTCCCGCTCCCGACGGCTTTGCCTCCCCCGCGCTGCCCGGGCCGTCGGTAGCTAATGCCGCTGCCCCCGCCAACGCCCCGGCTTTGCCGCCCTTGGCGGGACACAACGCCCGCTAGCGGGCGCTAGCGGCTGCCGGCGCCGCTGCAACGAAGCCGCTAAGGGCGGGGGCCGGCGGAGAACCGGTACCGGGCAAGGACCAGGGCATAGGGCTTCCTTGTCCAACTGCTCTCTAGCTTCCATCCAGCTGGGGAAATAGGGGTATAGGAGACGACTGCTGGGTGTGCAGGCCTCCACAAGGACGAGTGAGAGCACGCAGAAGTAGCAGAAGTAGCAGAAGTAGAAGTAGCACGCCACGTGCCTGCTCTGTCGGACACGTCAAACGGCTTGACACATCCCTCTGACAGTTACCCGCTAACGTCACCGCAGAGCTTCGCAAGCACCGCATTGTGCTGCCGCCTGTGACTGGCTGGATACTGCCCCAGCGATCGGTGCCTGCTCCCTCCCACTTCCGTGCATGGTCATCTTCCCGACAGAGATAACAGGCGGGTAGACGGCAGAAGAGCTTCTGGCCCGCCGGTCTGCCTTTCTGACTACTACCACTCTCTATGCTTATCGAGAAAAACTTTCCACCGTTATCGGGTGGTTCACACTGCTGCGGGCAGGCTGGTCGTTTTGGCAGGCGATGTGGAGTTAGCATAAGAGCTTCTTTCCCCGCATGGGGGAGCTGCACCGTTGGCTACCGCTGCGTATATTTGCACACGTAATTCCGTTTGCACATTTCTTCTTCTCCTTTTTTCTTCCTCTTTACCTTCCCTTTCTTCCTTTGCTTCTTCCTTTACCCGCATCTTGCTACCCTCCCCATCCCCTCCGGTGCAAACATGCAGCTCCACTCCGCAAACAATGCCCACCCGACACGCTCGGCACACACAACGGCACACACCTTCGTGAGTCCGGTCTCCTCCAGAATGGAGGACATCAAGTCACATGAAACCTCCTTGCGTAACATCGATGCCACCCACACCGCCGGCGACGCAGACTTGTTGGCCGAAATCGGTTACAAGCAGGAGTTGAAGAGAACTTTCTCCACCTTCCAGGTCTTTGGTATCGCATACAGTATCATGGGAGTCTTGCCCTCGATCGCCTCCTTGTCGGCACTAGGCCTCTCTGCCGGACCAGCAGGCTTCCTCTGGTCTTGGTTCTCTGCCTCCATCATGATCATCTCGGTCGCCTTGTCTATGTCGGAGCTCGCCTCCGCCATCCCAACCTCCGGAGGGTTGTACTACTGGACATACTACTACGCTCCTGAACGCTACAGAGTCGTCTTCTCCTACTTCATCGGCTTCTGTAACGCGATGGCCTTGTGCTCCGGCTTGGTGTCTATCTGCTACGGTAACTCCGAGGAAATCCTGGCCGCAGTCTTCTTGTCCCACGACGGCACCTTCGAAATCACCACAGGTAAGACCTACGGTGTCTTTGCCGCCTGTGTCGTCTCCCAGGCCATCTGCACCTGCCTCTCGTCCAAAAGAATTGCATGGCTACAATCCACATCGGCTATCTGCAACACCGGTATCATCATTCTATTCTTTATCGCAGTCCCAATCGGTAACCGTGTCAACGACCGAGGCTTCAACGACGGTAAGTTCATTTTCGGCCAGGTTAACAACTTCTCCGACTGGCCAATCGGTTTCCAGTTCGTTCTCTCCTTGTTCACAGCAGTCTGGACCATCGGTGCATTCGACTCCTGCGTGCACATGTCGGAAGAAGCGAAAAACGCCTCCCACGGGGTCCCCATCGGTATCTTGAGCTCTGTCAGTTTCTGCGCCCTGCTTGGTTTCTTCATCATCATCTGCATCAACGCATGTGTCAACCCTGACATTGAAGCCGTTATTGGCACAAAAACTGGTTTTCCCTTGGCACAAATCTTTTACGACTCCCTGGGTAGAAACTGGGCGATTGCTTTCATGTCACTCATCTCCACCTGCCAATGGTTGATGGGCTCGTCCATCTTGACCGCCTTGTCAAGACAAATCTGGGCTTTCGCAAGAGATGATGGTTTGCCATTTGCCTCCTACGTCAAGGTCGTCCATCCAAAATTGAAGGTTCCTATCCGTGCAGTTGTTTTTGCCACTGTCATTAGTTTGGCATTGGGCTGCTTGTGCCTCGCAGGTCCTGCTGCCGCAAACGCCTTGTTCTCCTTGACCGTCTCAGGTAATTACACCGCATGGTGTACCCCGGTTCTTCTCAGACTTACTTCTGGTAGAAACAGATTCAAGCCAGGGCCTTTCTTCTTGGGCCATTTCTGGTCAAAGATCAACAGTATGATCACCTGCTCCTGGGGTTTGTTTGTCATTGTTCTTTCCATGATTCCTGCAGATAAAGTTGTTGACAAGACAGACATGAATTATACTGTTGTCATCACATGTGGTGTCTGGATCTTGTCAATGGTCTACTTCTTTGTCTACAAATACAAATACTACCATGGTCCAAAATCTAACTTGACCCCGGAGGATGAGGTTGCCATAGAAGCTCAGATGGGAGCCGAAGCCGAAACCGAAGCTGAAAAGATTCCAGTTCCAACCAGCGAAAAGAATTACGATAAGTACTCAGTCTGATCTCCAGGCTCACAACCATTTATCATGTCGATATTTTTTAAAGGCTTTTTTTCTACCAACAGTTTGTGTCATTCGTGATGCCTTTGTTTTTTCCCTCATTTATTATAAAAGTTTATTATGAATTTGAACGCTTGAACCTATATAAACTACTTAAACATTCTACAGTACACAGTCGTTCCGAACGAAATGCCAGTCATGTATTCACAAAGTTAACGTCAAACAACTTTTTGAACCATCTTCCTAACTGATGTATTGCTCTTTATATTTCAGCCTTACATCGCTGACGTAATCGCTTTTCCACTTTGTCCCAGCTTTCCCGAAAGCAAACGATGCCTGAAATACCACTCGAGTTATGGAGAGGACCGTCGGTAAAAACACTACTGTGATCAATCGAGGTCCACTGAGAAACATGACAGAAATAGAGGAACCAAGGTCGTTGTTAAGGACGCCAGAAGATCTAGACATCTTTCAACATTCCAAAACTTATGACGATGTGTTCGCTTATGTTGAGAGACTTGCATTGGCAATTCACGGTATCGAATTGACAGACCCAACCTTGCCCAAGCCCAAAGAAATCACTGCTTTACTGGACCTATTTGACTCTACGAATTCTATTATTGAGGAAAATCCTGTGAAGAAAGAAACAAACAGCAGATTTGGTAAAATTGAATTCAGAAGCTTCTATGATGACCTTCATAGCTCTTTGGATTCGTTGTTGAAGAAGCTACCAATCGAATTAACTCCACAGCAATTAGTCGATATACGTGCATACTTTACAAACTCTTTCGGTGATAGAGAGAGAATAGACTACGGTTCGGGCCACGAGCTAAACTTCCTATGCTTTTTACTGAGTTTAGATAAGCTAGGATATTTTCCCGATTCACATGAGCTCGATAAGTCCGTGGTTTTGGTTGTGTTTTCCGCCTACTTAAAGACAATGCGCCGTCTACAACTTCTTTATTGGCTAGAGCCAGCTGGATCTCATGGTGTGTGGGGGCTTGACGATTATCATTTTCTTCCGTTTCTATTTGGTGCTGCTCAACTATCTCCCTTAACAAGGCCACGACCTTTGAGTATACACAACTCCGATTATGTCGAGGAATTCAAAGACAAGTATTTCTACTTTGCATGTGTTGATTTCATAAACAAAACGAAAACAGGCGCACAAAGTCTCAGGTGGACATCTCCCATGCTCGATGATATAAGTGGTGTTAAGACGTGGAAGAAAATTGAGGAAGGCATGTTTAAAATGTACAAAGCTGAAGTTTTAGGGAAATTGCCAGTTGTTCAGCATTTCCTGTTCAGCACAATTTTGCCTGCACCAAAGCTCCCGGAGCACAAGAGTGAAGAAAAGGCGGGTGACGGACATGATCATGCGGCTCACGGGTGCTGTGGAGACAATCCTCTATTATCCACATGGGGGGACTGCTGTGGTATCAAGGTACCCAGCGCTATTGCTGCCAAGGCTTCTGAGCAAAATAAACATAAGATACCTTTTGACTGATACCCGAATTCTTATTCAACAAAATTATATAATACATTATAGGTTATACACTACCATCCAAACCTTAGCTGGGATGCTGTGAAAACAGGAGGCTTCCATATTAGTTTCTTTGGATCCAATTTGTGTCTATTCTTCTTTTTTAGTTTATCATGAGCCTGAGATACCTGATCCGTTATGCAAATGATATGCTGTCCCTTGTAGTATCGTAGCATGTTCATCGTTTGTAGCGTATGCAAAATGTCTGTCGTTGTTAACGACGTCTGTTGAGAGATTTCTTCGACACTGATTTCAGCGGGTTTGTTTTCAATCAACAGTTCGGCTATTGTCTCAGCCCAAAATGCTCTATACGAAAGCAATCCCAAGTCCGATAAAGGTTTTTCCGGGGATCCAACTTTCCCTTCCTTTTTAGAAAGCTCGTATGAGAACTGAATGAGCAACTTACCATAACCGTGTCGCTGGTACTGTGGAAGCGTCAATATACACGCCACGTTGTATCCTTCGGCACATTCTTTCTCCTTGGAGAAAAATCCCACCAAATGATGACCCAATTCATCTCTTCTGGTCATACAGTAAAACAAGAAGGGATCCACATCAAAGTATAATGTTTTGTGATCAAGAAAAAGTTTGCACAACAAACAAAGGTTTCTACACCACGTCCTCTGATTTCGTCCATCGATTTCAAAAAAAGAGACGTAGTCGTCACGATATATTTCATTTCCTGGGGGGTGTTTCAACGTACATTTGGATCTGAACCGTTCGAACTGCTTTTTGGAAGCATAGAAGTTGAGAGAGAAGTCGCATATGTACAATGACCCTTCCTCCGTGTATTCCATAGGATATGGAGAGAAGTACCAGGGCTCGACTTCGTATTTACCGATGATGACTTTGCTGAAATTTCTGATCTTGGCCAGGGCACTAACATTCGTCTGCGTCATTGATCCACTCGTCCTCAATTTCTTGATCTCTTCCTCTCGTGTCAGCTCTTCGCCCTCTCTCACCAAACCTTGGACGTTCAAATTGTCTAAGTCCATCACACCCTCATCTTTGTCCTCTTTCTTGATCACCATCTTCTGGTCCACATCTGGCGTGCTACTTCTCTGGCTGGCGGTCTTCTTCTTCTGTTTCTTGTGGTCCTTCTTGGAGTTCTGCTTCTTAGGCAGCGTGAGAGGCCGGTAGAAATCTATTGCATCTTCATCGATCCATTCATCCAATCTCTTGTTGAACTCCACATAATGCACATAATAGTTTGGCCTGCCCTTACGCACCTGAAATGCCAGAATCTCCGCAAGCCGGTATCTCTCGTCTTTCAAGACAAACACCTTCGAGCCTGGGATGATGTTGTTCGTTTTAAATAATGGGGACTCTGCTCTTTCTGGTGGAGCTAGAGCAGCGTCATCAAAAGTATCAAGGGTCTGCTCGGAGTCCGACGTCATCGCTGTCTGTCTGCCTTTCTCTCTGCAGCGTCCAGCGGGTGCTTCTCTTTCGACCAGGTCTTCTGCTGCTCCATCCAGAATGCTCATAATTTGACCAGATTCATGTTGCCATCGATTCATGAAGAAGAATCCACAGAAGCGCTTACGTAAGTTTTGCCCGAGGAATGCTTTTTTTCTGCTCCTTCTTTCTCCGGAAGTCAGCCGACTTCTCCGACTGACTCTGGTCATTTCGGATGACATGTTTGGGTTTTGGGTTTGTGCTTCGTTATTTACAACACAAACCTCCGTTTTTGGCTTCCAAAAGGCAGATCTAGGGTATTTCTTTATCGTTCTACTGACGACAGCATAAGCAGACAGACTTTACAGTATAACTGCACATGATGTCGTACACATATCCTCTTCCTGAATTGAGTGACTACGACATTTCTGGGAAAACCGGTTTCCTCCCAGAGGAGCTTCCAGTCACCAGACTACCAGCCTACTACGAATCGTGGGAAAACACCGTTGCTGTGCTTCCAGCCCTCTTGCTAACGAAGCGCATACGTTCCGTTGTGGACAAATTTGAAGTGCTAGACACATCCCGCTTGGAAACCGAACCACAGTGGCGTAGGGCCTATTCAGTCCTCGGGTTTTTATCCCACGCTTACATATGGGGAGTTGATGTTCCGACCAACAAACTACCTGTCCAGCTAGCCAAGCCCTGGGTTGAGATATCCGACCATCTTAGGATTCCACCGATTGCAACCTACGCAGGTTTGTGCCTCTGGAACTGGCAGGAGATCCTCCCGCTAGATGGCGAGTATGAGGACGAAGACGCATTCTTGGATAACCTACGGACAATTAGCACTTTTACCGGATCGACTGACGAATCGTGGTTCTATCTGGTGAGTGTGTATTTTGAATACCGGTGTGCACCATGTATCAGAACCGGTCTAAACGCAATCCGATATGCAAGAAATGATCAGCCAGAAAAGGTGACCGAATGTCTCAAGGAACTGGCTGAAAGCATAGACTATTTGGGCAGTGTTTTGATGAAGATGGAAGAAATGTGTGATCCCCATGTTTTCTATTTCAAGCTGAGACCTTACCTCGCCGGATGGAAGAACATGGAGAGTGCAGGTTTGCCTAACGGTGTTTACTACGGAGATGAGAAAGAGCCAAGGTTATTAAGTGGAGGATCGAACGCTCAATCTTCCTCGATCCAAACGCTAGACTTGTTGTTGAACGTGAACCATATGGCCACCGGGGAGTCGACTGCAGATGGTCATTCTCACGCCAATCCTTTCATGAGCGAAATGAGAAGCTACATGCCTGGGAAGCACGCCGACTTCTTGGAGCATCTATCGAAGGTAAACATCATTCGTGACTACGTTATGAAAAATGCCTCGAAGAACAAAGAGCTGGTGCTTGCATATGATGCCAGTGTCGCAATGTTAAAAATATTTAGAGATAAACACATTAGAATTGTCACTCGTTATATTGTCATCCAAGCACAAAAGGAGAAGACTATGGGATCAGAGGGCGTACAGAAGAGCACGCTTAGAGCCGGTCTGGCTAAGAGCAACAACACAAATAAAGTCCTGAGAGGAACTGGTGGTACTGCATTGTTGCCATTTTTGAAACAATGTCGGGATGAAACCGGTAATACTGCAGCTGGCAGTTGGGGTAGAAGACTCTTGTCTGTCAAGGAGAAGGAAATTGTTGTTATCGAGGAGAAAGTAGAGGGCAAATCTGGAAAGAAGTCAGATGCAGCAAACGCTTTCAGCTTGATTTCTACTATGACCGATAACGTCAAAAACCAAAACAGCTGGTGATTAACTTAATGCTCCTTTCCTATATACATGTACATCTTTTTTATATTTCTTTACGAGTAAATACACCAAACGCCGCAATATACTACTGTGACAAAAAAATTCATTGCATTCTATAACACTGTAAATATTATTTATCCATAAAGTTCATAATAATAAGGGCTGGTATTAGCTGTAGTTACAAGCAAACATAACATCTTGAGTTATGACATAACTACAAGTAATTATGGGAGACAGAACTCAATCAAACGTGATATCTCCAAATCTATCATAAACACCTCTGTTTCTAACACAACCATCAAAGGTTCTATAGTTTTCGCTCAATTGCTTACTTATGGCAATTCTCTCCTGTAGTAGTTTCTTGGAAGTGGCAACATCAGGAGCTTCTATCCATTCAATGGTTTTCTTGATAAACTCTTTCCTCAATGTTTCCCTTTCACTTTCGGAGCTACTCACCGTGGCCTTATCGTTTGTCGCCAAGCCGTTGGCCTCCTTGGTAGGCTCGAGGTACTTGTATTCGTAATCATCACTGCCACCCATCTCTTTCAGAATTTGTTTGTTGTCAATGAATTTTTCCAAATCCGAAGCATGTTTCGTGAAGTTGATCTTTGAAGCGACAACGGGGTCCAACCAGTTTTTGACAATTTGCCAGATACCGTTGAAGATCCATGGTGCCCTATGAATGAGTAGCACACCTAGAGATTCCGGATAGTGCGCTTCGAACGCCTTGATCATGTATTTCACAGGTTCATAATCCATGTTGGCCATGGTGAAACCTTTCAAGTCGAATATTAGCGCACATTGGTCGATAGGCTCTGTGAGCATCAATCGTGCGTACTCGATCAACAACAAAGTGAACACCTCGACTTCTTCAAAGGTTTGCTCTGAGCTATGATGAAACCTAGGTCTCACAATAACAATTGGTCTACCTTTTTTGTCTCTCCCTCTAATAATACATTTTCCGCTTCTGAACTGCGTGAGGACACCTTCCTGTTTTTTCTCCAAACAGCCCAGCTCACTTGCACGCAAAACCTGGTCGACTCTACTTTCATCAATACGCCACTCGATCGAGTGCGCCAGCATGAGCAGCGAGTTGTCGACGTCCCACTTTCTGGCACGTATAAATCGAAGCATGAAGTTGTCCGGGCCGTCATGACGCAATGCGTTCCAGAAGCCTTCTTCTGTTTCCTTCGGGTTCAGAGAGCGTAGGGCAGAGTGGACACCCAGATCCGTCGAGTGTTTCACGTTCGGATCAATCGCAGACTGGTTCGAAAGAGTTCTCTTCAAGGCCTCTTGGCTGTGGCGTCTGTGATTTGGCTGAGAAATCTCATCCGTTCCCCTATTACGCTTCAATCTGCCCAATAAGCCTCCCTTCTTCTTCTCCTTCTTCTCAGCCGGAGCTGGAGCTTCGTGTGTATTTGCCGATCTTGTCGAGTTTATCGAATTCGATCTCAGTAGGGGGCCGGGAGGTTTGATGTTGTAACCCTGGAAATGGAGCATGTACATCCACACCTGCTTGAGGACGTGCTCCTGGTCGTCGGTTAACGTTTCGACTCTTCCCGGAGGAAATTGGATGCTAGTCATGTGTGCTGTTCTTCACGTTCGGCTGTATTGTGGAAAAATCTGAGTTCGGCAATTTTCCAAATGCTTTCTTCCGGTTTGCGATGAGCGTTCAACTCTAGTTCAACTGGCAACTTGGAGATGTTTTCAGAGCAAAGAGTCGTCTCCCGGGTCTATAGGGTCGGTAGGCACGTCTTCTTGGTATCACCAACAGACCAGCCAGGCCCTCTACAGCCTGGGCCTGCCTCCACACGACCCGACAGAACAAAAGTAGTTGCACGAAATGGAGAAAACTCCTCCAGGGGACGACTGGAACGCCTGGCCGGGCTCACGCGAACTGCCGAATGTTGACGGATGATGACAGGGAGACGTGTTGAGTTCAGTAGAATGTGTGCTTCTACACTTTACATGGGTTACAAAACTTACAGAAAGGTGTCAATTGGAGGAGGAGGAAAAGTAGGAGGAGCTCTGGAGACGACGCAGGGCCGGCCCATTGACAGCTCCAGGGAAGGAGAGACTGGTGACAGCGGCCCGCTGGGCTGTCCCGATGAGCTCTTCTCGGCGGCGGTGGTCGTCGAGGTCGTCGAGGGCCGACGAAGCGGGCCCGTCCTCCATGGCTAGCCGTGCAAGTAGACACCCGGCCAGCGAGTCGCCTGCTCCTGTGACGTTGACGATCTTGGCGGTGTCGACGGCGACGGCGGCAAAGTGCTGGACGACGACGGCAAGGTTGTGTCTGCCGCCGTCGCTCACGATGGTGAAGCTGCTAGTCGTGGCCCGGTTGTCCTTGTAGGTCAGATGCTGCTTCGAGAGTAGGCTGCGGGCGTTGCTGGCGTTCCGAGTGATCTGGACAAGCAGCACGCCATTTTCGCCGTCCTTGAGGAGTATGCTAGGGAAGAAAGGAAGTAGCTGGAACGCCTGTTGGAACACGCCCTGCTGTAGATACTTGGAGATCAACGGGAACCTGTGGGACGCATGCACGAGACGTTCTCGGAAGTCTCCACTTGCCCCAAGCGAGTCTAGGACGTTGAACCAGTTGTCGATGTCCTCAAACTTGCCGTTCTCTGCAAACGAGGTGTAAATCGTAAGCAACTCTTCCGTCGTCGGTGTGAGCAGCTTGACGGGTGTGTTCGGGAAGACGGGCAGGTTGCACTTGCCTAGCTTCATGCACTTGACGCCAGACGTGGGCTCGATGAGGGCCTCCGTGTCCGACTCTCGTATCTTCGCTAGAATGCTGTTTATCAGGTCGACAGAGATGTTGGTGTCGAATAACACGTACTTCGGCTTGTACACGTCAAGCATCTGGACCACCTTGTCAGAGGGAATTTTCTCAATGATGTCCATGTCAGCACACGCCAACGCTAGGCCCCCCTTGGAATCGTGCATTGAGATGTACTGTGCGGTGGACTCGCTTGGCATATGAATGAGTCCTTCTTTCGGCATACAATAGCGGTCAAATTGCTTCAATATGAAGTCGCCGGCGTTGTCTTCCTTGTTGAGTGCAGATATGAGCACGACGGGATGCAGAGATTCGCAGCAGGAGGCTGCAAGAGCAACATTGAAGCCCACCCCACCGATGCTCCCCTTGGCTATGCTACCGGGGTTGGAATCACCAAATTTGATTTTTTCAGCTGGAAACTGGCACATGGTGTCCATTGCAACAGATCCAATGACCACGGCATTTGGATTAACTGGGGCTGTAGCTGTAGCTGTATCTGTGTATCCATGTTTTGTTGGCTCAAACGGGGGCTGCATCAGCAACTTCTTGCCCCCCTTGAACAAACACAGCTCTGAGGCAATCTTAGAGCCAAGCACGGTGTTGTTTTTCACAAACGTTACATTGCACTTGGCACTGGCCCCATTGGTTTTGTCGTACAAGGTTTGCAACATGAACGGTGTCAAATGTTTCCCGGTCACATTTTTCTCCTCCGCTAGACGGAGTGCTTCCTCGATAACGCCATCAATGGCCTCCTTATCCATTGCCGCTTCTACGGGAGCTGGTGCACAGAAAACATAACCATTTTCCATGTTCATCGCATATTTACCGTTGTAAATCATCCCTGCTGCCACCCTGGGACTTTCCCAAACAAACGGGCTCCTCACGCCAGAATCTCTCACGTAAAAACCTGGGACGTTAATCTTCTGAGACTCCCAAATACGGTTGATCTCATTGTAACTTTCTGGCGTTGAAAGTACTTTCAACGCCTCCAGTTGTGCCTTACTTCCCGAATCCAGTCTATTCTTCATATCTTCATCGATATACGTGGAAACTGGAACACCCTTGGTCTCCAAATACTCCATAGTACGCTTAATATCCAAAATGCTTTTCGGCCCGGAGCAAACAACTGCAATAGGTGTTTTACTAAGCTCATCTAGGTCAGCACTGACATCGGCAAGTGTCCATGGTCGGCTCACCCCTCCCAGGCCTCCAGTTGCAAAAACATCGACTCCTGCCATATTGGCCAGTATCATTGTCCCCGCTATAGTAGTGCCGCCAGTGAGTTTCCTCGTCAACACGTTGGCAAAGTCACGTCTCGTTATCTTGACATTGTAAATGTCCGGCAAGCCTAGCAACTCTATATCGCTTTCGTTCAAACCTACTGTTGGCACGCCTTTGACAAAGCCAATCGATGCAGGAATAGCGCCGTTCAGTCTGATAAGTCTCTCCACTTCCTTTGCCATTTCAATATTCTCTGGATACGGTAGTCCATGCGTGATGATGGTGGATTCTAATGCGACTACGGGAATATTCTCCGATATGGCTTGTCTGACTTCATCAGAAACCTTCACTGTCTCCCTGAAAGCTTGACCTGAAAATCTTCTAATCCATGACTGTGCATGCTGAAAGCAAGGCTTGCTTGATATTCCATTTGAAAACATCGCTGTCGGACCCTATGGTATACCCTACAGGTCTCTAGCTCCTCCATACCGGGTACTTGCTCAGGTGAGATTTGCGTAAAACATGTAAGGAGAGGCCGAGGGTCACTGGCGAAACGAAGCTGAGTCGCCATTTTATCGACTGAACTACTTCCTTCGAGTTCAATACCGCATTGCGACAATGTCAGTACCTGATGAGCTCGTTTGATTGCATACCATTCACTACTGCTATAGGCTTCGTAAGGATGGCAAGGTAAAATACAGTTTACATCTATACAATGCAATTTTGTGTAGTAAAAAAGAATGCCTTTTGTTGAGCTATGTATGTCTTCTATATGCTGTGATATCTTGCTTGTGGATCGAATAGATCCTGCGTCACGACCCTCCATGTGAACTAATCGAGTTTCGGTGTCTCCTTGGTTTTGACTTGCTTCTTGGCCTTTTTGGAGCTGCGGGGCTTTCTGTTTTTTGCTAGTTCGTAAATCTTTCGCCCAATGAGCTTTATGAAATCCAAGGCAACGAAGCAGAGAAACAATACGACACCGCATGTAATCCAAACCGCATTATCCACGACGAACTGTTTGTCTTCTAGAGCCGATTGGAAAGTTTCATCTTCTCCGTATCTGTACATGTTTTCCCCCTTCACCACCTTCTTCTCCTTCCTTTCGAGCCAGGTGTCGTCCTCGACCTCGACAGGGTTCTTGCCTCCGTCTTTGGCCCACTCTTTGTCCTTTAAATCGCTCAAACGGTGGGTGTCGCCAAGCTCATTCCGTTCGAACTCGTGGTAACGAGTTTTGTCAAACACCGTTATATCGGGAAATATGAAACGCTTGCTTGTTTTTACCTGTTCTCGCAGCGATACACTCAAGACCTTGGGGTCGTCCGGTATCTGGTAGTACTCCACAAGATCCTCTCTGTTGGCGATGGTGTCGTGGTCGATTTCCATCGACGTCGTGCTGGCCAGCACCACGCTGACCTTTGGTGAAGGGAATTTCATGCATATTCTCCTGATGAGCTCATCGACTTTCGTCAAAAACTTCTGACGCTTAGATGGATCTTTCTGGTAAAGCAGTACCTGAGGTATTTCGATATTAATGAGCTTTTTCTTTGTGTCGAAAAAGTTAGGCACCTCATCCTCATTCATCTGCTCCACGTCATATTGGTCAATGCGGCACTGCATTTCTAAGACCCTCTGTAGCTCATCCCAGTGAACAACGGAGTGTTGCTCCTTTTCCTCATTCGCTAGAACATTTGGCATTGTCAAGATAGTGCTGGCCTTTGTCATTCTATTCCTCAAGTGATGCCATGCTGTGAAATTCTGGAAGTCTTCAACACGCAAGCCCGGTATCTTTACGAAAATGTAATGGTCGTTCAGACACTGTTCAATTGCTCTCGTCAAGTACACATTTGCCTCGGCCTCTGTGAAGGGCAATTGCTCACTGTGAGACACAGAAGGCTTCAATCCAGGAATCAAATTGTGTGAAACGAATAGGACAGGAGCTACGGGCACCTCTCCGTTCGCCGCACAAAGCGCCATCCAATGTAAAAAGAGCCATACGAACGACAGCATTGTCCTCATTTTTCTGTCTCTTGTCGGTTCCGGTGTGCTGTTTCCTTCTTCTCGTGCAACTGAATTTATTTCTCCTCCTCCTCCTGCTGGCTCATGAAAGGTTAAGAGAAAACGGCGTTTTTCCCTGGGCAGAGAAGTAGGTACGTGTCTCATTACGTAACCGTTACTGACGATGTTTTACTCATTTATCTATTTATCTATCTATCTATCTGTCAGACCATGAATAAAGAGTTAGGAAGGGGTACCCGGAGCTACTATTCGACACCATCGACGGAAATGGTATCTTCCAGAGTACTATAGTTCTCAAAGTACGATTCGAAAAGAGCCACGAGTTTTTCAATGTCTGCGGAACCACATGTTTCCCGGATGGAGTGCATACTCAACTGCGGATTACCGAGGTCCAAGGTTCTCACACCAAGCTTGGCACTGATCATAGGACCTATGGTGGAGCCGCAGGGAGAGTCATTTCTGATGACGAAGAGCTGCAGTGGCACCTTGGAAAGGTTGCCGATCTTCTTGAGGAGAACAATGCCGGCGGAGTTGGTGACGTATCTCTGGTTGGCGTTGATCTTGATGACGGGGCCGTCGTTCAAGTGTGGGCAGTTGTAGGCCTCATAATTCTCCGTGTAGTTTGGGTTCACGCCGTGGGCCATGTCGGACGAGATCATAAAGGACTTGGCCATGGTGGTGAGGAAGTAAGAGCTTGGGAGCTCGCTGGTCAAGTCGACTTGCGGATTGGCTGTGAGCCTCGTGAGTCTCTCGAGGACGTTGGGCAAGAAAGAGGAGTCTGCACCCTGGGCAGACAAGGAGCCGATCTCCTCGTGATCAAACAACGATATGAGCTGGATCCCACTGCTCTTGGCCAACTTGCCGTCGGCGGCGGACTTGACCAAAGCCTCGGTGGCGCTATAGCAGGTTACCTGGTTGTCTAATCTAGGAGAGAAGATAAACTCGTTTTTCATACCACCGAGACAGGAAGGCTGGGTGTCGTAGAGTACGAGCTCGAAGTCTTCGATCTGCGAAGGCTCTATATCCAACTCCTGGGAAATGAGGTCCAACAACTCCTTATTGTGTCTCTCGATGGTGGTCTTCACGGAGTGAAACTCCTCCTCGGTCAATTCTTCGCCCTTACAGCAGCCATCCCTTGCCTCCACCGGCTTGGACGAGCTCGACGAGCTCGATGAGTTCACAAGCCCAGCAATTGGCTTAAACTGTGTCTCCTTGTTAAACTCGAACTTCACGTACCTGTCCTTGGTCAAGTGAATGGCCAATGTTGGGATCCGCAGAAGCGGTCTGTTGATCTTCACCAGCTTGGCCACACACTTGCCCGTGTCCGGGTAGTTGACAAAGACCCGCCCGGCGACGCTCAAGTCCCTGTCGAACCAGGTGTGCCAGATCCCGCCCCCGTATGGCTCGACGCCGATCTGGTGGTACCCCTCCTTCGACTGCTTGGAGATTGGCTTGATTCTCAACACGGGGGAGTCTGTGTGGCCACCGACCATAGCGAACCCGTTGCCTGGCTGGTACTCTCCGCCGACGGCAAAGGCAATCAACGAAGAGGCGTTTCTCGTCACAAAATACTTGGAGTTCTTCTTGATCTTGCCGGCCCAGTTGGAACGCTCAGAGAGCTCTTGGAACCCGTGTTTCTTGAGCTCGTTCTTGACGGTGCTCACGACATGATAAGGAGTTGGCGACTCGTTGACAAAGTCTAGGAAGCCCTGTGCCTGTTGCAGTGCTGACGCCGACATCGTTGCTATGGGTCTCGTGTGGTATGCTGCTGTTACTGCTGCTGCTGCTGATGCTGCTTTGTACATGCCCTCCATAACATATTATGCTCCTCGCCAGAAAGCAGGCCAGCGTGCACTGTTGCATGGCTTTGTACTGTGCTTTCTCACAAGAGCCGTCCGGACATGCGGGGCTGCCGGAACCGGAACCAGCACCGGGGGCAGGTCTCCTCTGCGGAGGAGGAGAGGGGGGTTAGACCACGTCTTCTCTATAGGATACACATACACGTACATACAGACGAGAGTCGGGGGACACTGCTCAGTTACCTGAAATGATACATACATTCACGCGGACGGCGTCCTCCTCACAAGGAGTCGAGTCTGTCGTCGATCTCCTGGGGGGTCAGTTTCCTGAACCGAGGCCCGCTAACGCCGGTGGTGCCTCTGAAGCCAAGCATGTCGTCGTTGGCGTTACCGATGACACAGATCTCCACAGTGTTGCCGTTCATCTCGCCCTCGATGGACTCCTTGAGGGTCAAGAGGGCAATGTGTATGGCGTCCTCGAGCTCGAGCTCGTCGTTCCAACGCTTCTCCAAGAACGTCTTGGCGGCGTTGGAGCCCTTCCCTATGGCGGCGGCCTTCCAGGGGAAGAACGAACCGGAGGGGTCCACCTGGTAGAGCATGAACCCGTTGTTCTCGTCGTAGCCGCCGACAAGCAACGATACGCCGTACGGTCTCACACCGGCGTTCTGCGTCGCCTCCTGCATGATCTTGGCCACATCCGAGACAAGGATCTTCGTAGGTGGGTATTCGTTGTAGATTCGCTTGTAGTTCGTGTGAGCCACCTTCCGTGACTTGTCCACCAGCACCCGGAAATCCGGGCCCATTCCCGAATACGTCATCCCGATGTCCGGGGTCACCTTGTCAATCTTATTTATGAAATCCGAGTTCACGAGAATCGAAGGGTTCTTCTTCTCCGTCGCAAGCACAATCCCGTTCGTCGCCTTTATTCCCAACGACGTGACACCCTGGTTCACCGCCGCCAAGGCGTGCTCAATCTGCTTCAATTTCCCCGAGGGGGAGAAGGTCGTGAGGGAGAAAGAGTATCTGTCTGCCATGGCTGTCTGCTGGCGTCTGTCTTGCTTGTGGAGGCCTTCTCCTCAACTTCATCTCCTCCACCCATCCCCTCCACAGCTCTTCACGGAAGGCAAATGAGATCAACCCAGAGAAAGCTACCCCGGCAGAAGATACGCACTCCCTCTGTGCACCAGCACCGCGTTTCCTCTTTTTTTTTTCCTCTGGGTGCATGTTTCTGTCTTTTTTTTATTCAGCTGAGGAGGCTTTCAGACCAGCAGAGCCGCAAAAGAGGGAAAGGGGGCCTGTTATGTTCGTCAGGAGCACCTGCACACAGAAATAACCATAGCTGAAGAATGACAGGCTTGCCTACAGCAAGAGGTGCCGAAAAGCCTGCGAAATCGGGCAAGATACCGAGAAAGGGCGCTAAGAAGAACGGACAGACATCTTCTGCGACATCATCGGGAGCAAGTACGGGGAGATCACAGTCGAACGGTTCCGGGTCGGGCTCGGCGGCGGCTGCAACATTTGTGCCGTCGAAGAAGAGCAAAAAGGCGAAGAGCAAGTGGAAGAAGAACCAGCTGAGCAACGAGAAGAACTCGAAGGCCGACGAGAAGAGGAAGGCTGGTAACGAATTTGTAAACCTGCAGGAGGAGGAGGAGGCGGCGGCAGCAGAGGACGACCAAGACAAGCTGGACTCGGAGGACGAGGTGGTGGAGATCTCGTCGGCGTCTGACTCGTCGGAGGCTGAGAACGCAGACACCTCGCACGAGAAGAGCAGCAGGGATCCAGATAAGTACATATCGCTGGTGGACTCCGATAGCGAGAACGATGGAGCCGAAAACAAGGAGAGTAAGGATGAGGATGCGGATGAAATGCCGCCGTTGAAGCGACAGAAAGTGAAAGGGTCGAACATGGACGACGACTACATAGCGTTCGACTTCTCCTCGGATGAGGGCGAGGAGCCTGCGGTGACCGGCCAGGCCGACTACAGTGCATACGACGACAACGAGTACTTGAGCAACGATGAGGGGAGCTATCATTCGAAGAACATCGACCACAAGGCTGGTGAAGCGAACGATGAGTTCCCGTGGATCCGGAACAGCGACCATTCGAGAGAACGCGAGATGTCCGACTGGCTCACTTCCGAAATCAAGGATTTTGTGCGGTACATCTCCCCCTCTGCGGACGAAATAAGCAACAGGAACAAGGTCATAAACAACTTGAAAGAACACATCCGGTCCATATGGCCGGACGCGGAGCTGCACTGCTTTGGCTCGTTTGCCACGGACTTGTACCTCCCAGGGTCGGACATCGACTGTGTCGTGATATCCAAGCGGGGACGGTACGACAACAAGAGTTCGCTGTACCAGTTGACGTCATACATCCGAAATCACAACTTGGGTGTCGAGGTCGTCCCCATTGCCAAAGCTAAGGTCCCGATCATCAAGTTTGTCGACCCTAAAACAAGGATACACATTGACATCTCGTTCGAGAAAACTAACGGTCTCACCGCAGCCAAATTGATCATAGACTGGCTCGCCCAGACGCCCGGATTGAGGGAGTTGGTCCTGATCGTGAAACACTTCTTGGCCGTGCGGAAGCTGAACGAGGTCCACGTCGGTGGATTGGGCGGGTTCTCCATTATCTGTCTAGTTTACTCGTTCCTCAAGCTTCACCCCCGCTTGTCCACAAACAACATCGATCCGATGGAAAACTTGGGCTGCCTACTGATTGAGTTTTTTGAGCTCTACGGGTACAACTTCGGCTACGATAGTGTCGCCCTGGCGTTCAACTCCAACAAGGAGCCCATCTACTTGACAAAGAGATCGAATCCAGACCTTCTTGGAAGGAACCCGTTCTCGTTGGCCATCCAGGACCCGTACGACCCGGCAAACAATATTTCTCGAGGCTCTTTCAATTTGAAGGACATCAAGCGTGCCTTTGGGGGTGCCTTTGAACTCCTTGTCAACCGCTGCTACGAACTCAACGCCGCCACCTACAAGCAACGGTTGGGCAAATCAATCCTCGGGGGCATCATCAAATACAAGGGGAAGCAGAGAGACTTCCTCGATGCCAGAAAACATGTCAAGAACCTGGCGTTCCATGCTGCCAGCGGGAAAGTTACCAAGAAAACCGTCACCAACACCGGCAGTCTTCCCCCACTGCCCTCCGAAAAGGCCGGAATAGACGTGGACGACTACTACATGTCAGACTCGTACTACTCTGAGTCCGAGTCTGAGACGGAGAAGCCATTGCCCAAAAAGTCCAAGAATGGTGGTACTGCCGACCAGTACAGCAAGATCTTCAAGTCCTCCCAGCAAAAAACACAGACAGTGACGAAAACCATAAACAAAAAGCCGGAAGAGCTACTCGATATTAAGGACGACACTGACGATGCCTACACCCCGGAGATGCCTGTCACCGCTAAAAGAGAGCCGGACTTCACAGATTCAGACAGCGACTACGATCCTTCCTCCACCGTACCGAAGAATCCAGACGTCTCCGCCTACCGTGCGGCCAAGGAGGAGCGCCGGGACTACTGGACACAGAAATCTGGCAGCACCTTCTAGCCACTGTTTCCCCTCTGTGGCCTCCAGGACTCCTTGACAACCCCTCTTCTCCCCCCTCCCCCCTTGATTGTATATAAGTAGGAAGTTAGTTTGTTGTTAGTAGACTTTATAGAGCGCAATAGAAGAAAGCTAGTGGTTGCGACAGCGCACTTGTCGCGGCAGTCGCCAGATTGTAAGACTTTGAGGAAGCGTTTGTTTGACAGCCTGGATAATCGATGGATGTACACAACAGATAAGCTGCCGTCGGAGGGGCAGGTTCTGGGGGGCTACCGAGGTACAGGGGCTCAATACCGAATAGAAAACACGCATGGTGGACACGCCGGACACAATTGTGAAGAAAGTGCTGACCGAGCTGGCCACAAACGACTTCGAAGGCATCAATGCCAAGGAGTTTTGGGCATCTGTGGAGTCGGCATGTGGAAAGCTAGACGAGTTTACCAAGACCGTTGTCTGGAACTGGCTTCTTGAAAAGCCGGATTTTGAGGTTTGGAGAAAAGTGGAGGCCGGACACGACGAATCTTTGGGCTCCGGTGCCAAGAAATTAGAGAAAACGTCGATGACGCTGGAGGAGAAGGACCAGTTGCCAGATTTTGAGACGTTTTTCGACGATGTCAACATAAACGACTACATGATAAAGGTGAGCGAAGACTATCAATCGTTGTACTTGACCGGTGTGCAGCAGAAAGACAATATATTGGGGAAGATGCCCTACGATTTGTTGCGAATCATTGCCAAACACAAGGAAGCCGGGATTAACTCGCTAGACCTCATTCAAGAGTCCGGGCAGGACAAGCGCTCGTTGACAACTCGGTTAGGTGTGTTGGAGGACAATTTGTTGATTACAAAGTTTTCCATATCTGTCAAGAAATGCATAACTAACCACATGATCCACTTCAGATTTGCTGTCAAAGATACAAAGACCGAAGATGTCGCACCTGAGTATTACGACCGATACCAAGCGATGAGCCAGATCATTGAGGCCCTAAAGAAGGAGGACAACAAGCTCAGGTTGACCAAAGACTTGTTTGAAGAAATCAAGGAAAGCCAGCCGATTTTGAAACTCCGCTGGTTCAACAAGATCTTGAAGTTCCTAGTAGATAACGGGTTCATCGAAATGATTCAAGTGGAGTACACTTCCCGCCAGAGATATTTCCCCGGTGTACGGTACTTGAAGGATTTGCCCCCTGCTAACAAAAAGACCAAGCTACTTGAGAAGATCAGAGAACAGAGCTTAAATGAAAAGTCCCATCGAGATGATAATGATATGGGCGGCTTGGATGATAGCGAAGAAACTATAGATCAACCAAACTTCAACAGATATTTCCCGCTAACCTCACAGATTCACAGTCTGGTCTTGAAGAATCCCGGAATAATGAATGCAAAATTCGACTCAGAACTAACTGGTACTTACCATACGAGACAGATATCCAATATAGTGGAGGGGATCTCGACGAATATTCCAAATCCTGCTAATGTCAACGCCATAGTTGGCCAGATCTTTCAGATTGGTAAGACAAAATTTTACAGGTTCACCACGCAGAATGTAATGAACCGTAGAGATCCTAGTTACAAGTATGTGGCTCCGACAGAGGGTGAAATAGCTCCAGCCTCCAAAACATCGCTTTTTGAAGAATCAGTGAAGTATGGAAGTTCATATACGATAGACAGGCGTTTTAAAATCATTTCTGTACCAGTCTCGGGTCAAGATGGGCAGGCAAAGTATTATTTGATTTCCAAAGGTTATAGTGGCTCTTTAGGATCGAAGTTAGCAGCCCAAATTCCAACCCGCTTTGCTCTTCAAGGAAATTATGCATCACAGAATGGGTGGATCAAAGTGAACACGAAAAGCAAAGAAGTCATAAAAGACTTACATCTATACAAAAAGACTGTAGAAAGTGGAAGCAAAAAAATAGCTGAATTCAACAAAACAATTGAAGACCTTCAATCACATTCAAGCAAGAGTAATGGAACCAATGAGAGTAGAATCAATAAAGAAGAAAAGACAGTAGATAGCTCTGTAAATGGCGCATCTGATGCTGCTAGATCGGAAGAAAGCATTTCCACGGATAAAGCAGTTGCAAATGACGCAGAGCAACCTCTAATGGATTATGGACCTGAATTCAGAAGAACCAAATTGAGAGAATTGACAGATGAAAACAGATGTATCTGTATTAATAGTGAGTTCTGTGCCAAAATATCACGCTTGATGAAAGTTGGTTATTTGATTGATCGTCGGACTTTGATCAGAGATGCAATGAGCTTAGCTGCCAAGAAATTCGTTGAGGCCGAGAAGCTGGAGAACGGTAAGTTTGTTGTCAAGTCGATAAAACACCCACCAACAGAGGAGCTTATCAATGAGTGCATTATAGACGTTATCAAGACATCGACCAGAAAGTTCACTGCACAAGTTCAATTTCAAAACCTTCCTGTCCGGAATGAAGGTACACTAATCAGAGGTTGGAAGTTTGCCGACAAGGAAATGCGTTTACAGAACGCAATGAAATCTGTGAAGAGTTCTTCCACCGGTAGGAATCGCCGGAAGAGAGTCAAGATCATTAATAATGGTGTTGAAGAGCAGAGTGAAGATGACGAAGACGAAGAGACAGAGAATGGTAACGGGCTAAAAAGTGAGGTGGTGCATGCTGGCCTTAGATCAGTATCCAATGCTAAGGAAGACGATATTCTTGAACCATTGATGGATGATAGAAAGCGTAAGAAGTTTAAGGTTGCTAACAAATCGCAAGCTAGGGTTGTCAAGACATTTAAGAAGATACGTACATCTGTCAAAGTCACCAATGACCACGTATTGATATTGATAAAAGCTATTGTCATCACACAATCACTCTCTGTAGGCGGAAATATTGATTGGCCAACGGTTGCAAAAGTTCTGGATGATATTTATGGTGTTGAGATGTTGAGAAGACAGTGGCCAAGACATCGGAAGATGTTAGGACAAAGAAACTTGATGCAAGCAAAAAAGAATTGGGAAGCATCTTTGTTAGATGCTGTTTCAAATGGCGTTGTTACTGCTGCTGACTTGGAAAACTATGACATCTTCAAAATGTTAGATATCTGGAAAAGTCAAGGGGCGGATATATTCATCAATAAGACTGAAAATGAAATATTGAGCAACTATCAAGAGAATTTCAAAACTCAGCTTTTCAGGCCTTTAAAAGATGAGTCTGGACAGGAGGTCTTTAGAGAGCCCACTTCAATGATTGAAAAGGAACATGTCTGGACAAGCAGAAACTTTATGTACCCCGTTGATCAGACTGAGCATTTAGAGCTCATGAATGAGTGTGAGAACCCGACGAGTTTACAGATTGCAAAAACCAAATTGAAGGCATTGTTTGCTACAAAGGTTGATAAGTTCAGCTCCAACAAAGTTCGTGATTTATTTGCTGATATTCCAAAAGAGTTGTATTCAAAGGCCTTGACAGAGCTAGAGAACCAAAAGGCAATTGCATTCCTTGGGGAAGACTCTAAAATCAAATTTACACTTACTGATCGTCTAATGTTAACATTAGACTGTAAACTGGATGATGATTTTGCTAATAATGCTCAGAGAATGTGTGAGATTCTCGATGAAATTGATACTTCTCATAATGGTATATTACTTTCTACCAGATGTCCAAGTGGATGTTATGCACCACTTCTCACGCTTCTCAGTGGTAACCATATTGTTGTTACAAGAATAGATCAAGAGATGGATTCACCTAATACTTATTATACAAAGTCACTAGACAGAGGGAAGCTAGAATCTGATTTTCTGATCTCACATTATGAGAAGGAACGTGTGATGTTAGCTAAACGAATTCCGGTGCCTCTTGGTGCACCATGTTCATTATTGTGGGTCGATCTGGAAGGTGATTTTAATGAAACGTTGTGGCACAAGTGTGTATATGTGTTAATCTGGAGTATAGTATTCCATCCTGGTACTCCATTTGATACGTTATGTGCAAGAATCGAGCCACTACTAGAACCATTTGAGGTAAAGAAGATACTTGATTGGATGGTCATGCGGGGCAACGTTGTCACTGGGCAATTTGGTGGGTACTGGCCAACAGAATGTTGGTATGATATCAAATAGGTAGTTTTCTGTAACTGTATTTTATAGCTTTAGTATATGTATTTTTAGTTCGATAATTTAATTGTTTATCTTGTATCTCTTGACCAATCGTTAGCTGCGTAAATACGAATCGTTTACAGAAAAAAAGGGTGAAGGAAGAATTCAAAGTTTTTCCGTCTCATCTAAACGTCTTTCTTTGACTAGCGCTTCGAGCTTTGCGTCTCTTTTGAAGCATTCCACACGGGTTTGCATCACAACATCTGGCTCTACCGTTTCCATTCTTAGCGAGACACCACATTCGGGACACTCTTGCGAGGACCTGAGGTAGATTTTTAGCGGTTCAAGATCATATGTGTGCCCGCAAGTTTTATTTCTGTATGGTCTGACAAACACCTCTCTCGAAATGGGGCATGTTAGATCGACTTTACCACCATCGACTTCAACATCGTCATCGCCATCGTCACCGTCTTTCTCCAAACTGAACGGGATGGGTCCATCTGGATACACTGCAACAAACATTATCTGTTTGAACTGTCGTACGGCTTCATCCTCTAGGGTTTTGGTTTCCTCGTTCTGTGATTCCACCTTTTTCACTTCTTGGTCAAAAACCTCTGTTAGTGAAGGGAAGGGGAGTGGAGTGCCATTTGCAATGGCCTCCGCTTCTGTAGAAACGTAGTCATATAGGTTCGATATCGTCACCGTCTGCTGTGTGGTTTGGAAAGCGACATGTAGCAGTAGAGAGTACGCGTCGTTTGAGGTAGAGTAAGTGTTAAACGCGTCATGAATTCCGTTGATCCAATCCTCCTTGATGATTGACTCGTAAATGGTGTCCTTCACTTTGCTGTATTCGTCATCGGATGCTGCACCAGAGAGGTACTTTTGTGCAGCAATTTCCAGCTTCACTCCAATCGTTTCGATGAGAGAGTTCTTCACATCTGCGAGAAAGGGCTGCACGTACTTGTCGCTGTACGTCGCCTTTGCTGGAGGACGCTCCTTTCTTAGGTCATCTCTGCCTTTCGTCAGCAAGGGATAGTTCTGCGGAAGCGATACTGACTCTTTTGTCTGCGACATTGTCTAATGGACGATACAGGTGGCTACCAAAAGGTTGTCTGGTGGCTGTTCTGTGTAGATAGCAGGTGTCTCCGGACAGGATCTTGCAAACTTCAACACTTTTTTCGTTTTCTCATGAACGCGCCGGGGTGTTGCAGAAGTCGAACAGCCTCCCTTGGACACCATAAGAAGAAAGGTGAAGGGAAGGACAGCTGGCTGGACAGAGAGGGACAAGCTAGGTCTTCGCAACTACAAGGGACTGAAAGAGAGACAGTGGGCTCCGATGAAGATACAGCAGGAAGAGGGCAAGAAGGAGACGAGCAGCAGTAGCAGTAGCACGGGTGCCAACAGCAATAGCAGCAACAAAAGCACGAGTAAACAGACCAAGATGCCGACTCCGCAGGAGATGCAGGAGTTATACGACAAGATCACGCCCTTGCAGAAGATAGTGACGTTGCAGCACATCTACAGTCTGTATATGGCGGCGGCGCAGCAGTCGGAGAAAAAAGAAGTGAGCTTCAACATCATACAGCTCCAGCGAATGATCAATTCGAACCCGTTGGTGAACCCCGATTTCGACTTTCTTGACATCAGCGGGTTTTTGAACAGCAGCAAGGATAAAACCGGACGGACAGGATGTCACAGTTCGGGCAGTGGGGCCGGTTCTGGCGGTGTGAACTCCAGCAAGGGTCCTGTGAGCCCGGTCCAGTTAATCCAGATTTTGACGGAGTCATTGACGCTACGTGATGAGCGTGGAAGGAACGAACAGGTCATACAGCAGGTTCCAAACACGATGCTGTTTAGATTGAGCAAGTTCATTGACTTGAACTTCGTCAAGGATCGTCTAATCAAACTATTAAACGCATACAAGAACACCACTCTCAAGGAGATCGAAGACTTGGAAAACAAGTGGAAAACGAAAAAGAGCGAGATACAAAAGATTGAAGAGGGTAAAATGGATGATGGAGTGTTGTACGAGGAGTTTTTGAAGGATTTAAAGAGGAAACGAGGGGCCGTCGACAAGAAATCGGTTGTTGATGTGAAGAAGGAGGGCGGCAGCAAGTCGATATCGCCGGCTCCAGAGAAGAACGGCGGAGATCTCCAGGGTAAGAAGCTGCAGATATCGAGGCATGTGAGCAAGCAGATAGTGGAGAAGAGCCTTGAGATGGCCGAGGAGAGCTCGAGTTTGGCTGCTGCATCGAGCAACATTGCCTCGCCTATTGTGTCCGGCGACAGGGTTCCGGAGGTCCTTGCGACCAAGAAGCAGCCGAAGACAGATGAATACAGCACTCCGGATACTGTTGACAATGCGGAGGAGCCTGTGGGTGTGACCGATACGCCGAAGATGAAGAAGGACGTTTTAAAGGTCAGGGAGAGCTCTGAGAAAGAGGAGGACAAGGAGGTGTTTGTGGATGCGGCGGAGAACGTGAGTCCTAAGGAGAAGCCTGTAGAGCTGAAGAAGCCGAACACGGGGATGACGACGCACCACACGCGTTCGTCGTCGAAACACAAGCTTGACGAAATGGACGGGCCGGAGGAAGAGAGCCGGACAAGCAAACGGGCCAAAATGAGCGACAAGGTGGGCGACAAGGAGAAAGAGGTTGAGGCGGAACCAGTATCACAGGGAGAAGAGGGCGGAGACGATGAGAAGTACGACGAGAAGGACACGGCAGCTGTGCAGACACGAGCCAAGACACGGAGCATGACCAACAACAGCAAGGAGAGGCCGGCGCCGCCGACGAAGGCGGAGAACAAGAAGTTCCAGCAGTTATCTGTGCAGCTCATCACGCACATCTCCTCCCACCGGATAGCGTCGATGTTTCTCAACCCGGTGAACGCCCACGATGAACCGCAATACTACGAGTTGATCAAGCGGCCCGTCAACTTGAAGACGATAGTGAAGCGGATCAAAGGAGGGGAGATCACCACGCTCGAGCGGCTCGAGCTCGAGATGCAAATCATGTTCACAAATGCCATAATGTACAACGACATGGGCCAGGAGGACGTGTACCGCGGGATCCTCGACATGAAGAAGGAATGGGCCGGATTGGTGTCCATGTTGAGGGAAAATATGTAATTTCTGTATTATTTATCTATGAAACATATACGTACATATCTATATATAGATGGTTGGGGTTCGTTATAAACAGGCTGGGGAGAAGGACCGCCGACTAGCTGGCTAGCTGCTGGTTGGGCCCTCTTACTGTCTCATCTGGGTCATCAACTTCTGGTTCTGCTCCTGGAATCTAGTGCCGACTCTCTCGCTGTGCTTCAAGAACTTTTCGGCGCACTTGGTCAAGCACGAGTTCTCTCTGTCGGTGAGGCTCTCGGAGGTGAAATCGTTGACACAGTCGTTAAAACATCTGTCGACCAACGAGGTGTAAAGTCTCATGAAGTCGGCCATCTGCTTCTGTTCGACGACCTTCTGGAACTGTTGTTGTTCGTTGTAGTTGAGCTGATCCATGGTGTAGTTGTTAGTCTATGGAGAATCTGGTTGTCTGTCCTGTCTGTCCTATCGTTCTGTCTCTTTCCTGGCCCCAACTCTTCCCTTCTTCTAGTCTCTGCAAAGTGGCAGAGCCGACTTGAAAAGAGAAAGGGCGAGAGATTCGACGAAAACTGGAGGAGGGCGGTGCACGGATGTGAGATTTGGTGAAGAAACGGTGACGGTGAAAAGTTCTGCCATGACGACATGAATCGAACAAGGGAAGGACGAGGAGAATGGAGAGAAGCACAGAAAGAGAAGGAACCAAGGGGGAAAACACAGCATGTCTGCAGCAAGAAGTTACATAGAGCGTGCTGCGGCCCACCCGTCGCCCGTGGCGGCAAAGCTATTTTGCATCATGGAGCAGAAGAAGACGAACCTCTGTGCGTCGTTGGACATTACGACGACGGCCGAGTTGCTGGCCGTTTTGGACAAGGTCGGGCCGTATATATGTCTCGTGAAGACGCACATCGACATTGTGTCGGACTTCACGTACGAGGGGACCGTGCTGCCACTGAAGGAGCTGGCGCAGAGGCATAACTTCCTCGTGTTCGAGGACCGGAAGTTTGCCGACATCGGCAACACCGTCAAGAACCAGTACAAGTCTGGGGTGTTTCGGATTGCATCGTGGGCAGACATCACGAATGCGCACGGGGTCACCGGTGCCGGGATTGTGTCTGGGTTGAGGCAGGCCGCCGAGGAGACGACGGACGAACCTAGAGGCTTGCTCATGCTTGCGGAGTTGTCCTCCAAGGGCTCGCTTGCCTATGGCGAGTACACGGCGAAGACGGTGGAAATTGCCAAGACCGACAAGGACTTTGTCATCGGGTTCATTGCGCAGAGAGAGATGGGTGGCCGGGACGAGGGCTTCGACTGGATCATCATGACTCCCGGCGTCGGTTTGGACGACAAGGGTGACGCCTTGGGCCAGCAATACCGCACGGTGGACGAGGTCGTCAGTACCGGCTCAGACATCATCATTGTCGGCAGAGGTCTCTACGGCCAAGGCAGAGACCCTGTCGAACAGGCGCAGCGGTACCAGCAGGCGGGCTGGAACGCGTACTTGAAGAAGATCGGTCAGCATTGATCGTTCCTTCGTTTTTTCGTTCCGTTCGGAATGCTTTTCTATAGTCGACGTTAAGTTAAATAGGATCATTATTCGAAGAAAAGGAAAAAAAGGGACATCATCATCATTAGTTGAATATTATCTAAGTGTACGCTGTATGGAGAAGAGCTCATGCCTCGAGCTTTTCCTTCAGACTATCCTGGAGATCGATCGTCAATTTCTGTCTAGTGATTTCAAACACCAGCAAGCCGATGGAAGTCGCAGGGATGTTCGTCAGCGTGAAACGCGTGAACCCCCGGTACATGAACGCCGGCCACGTCATGCCCGACTTGAGCTTCCTTGCAATCAGAATGTCCAACGTCTGCTTGTATGAGTTGTAGTAGAGCCGGAACCACTTGGACGTCTCGATCTTGTTCGCCTCGTTGAAGATATCTAGTGCCTCGAGCCTCGCCAAGTGGATCTTCTGCACTTTGTTGAACGGGTACTGGACGGCAATCAACGCACTCGCTGCAGACGCCCCTGCAAACAGTACAAACGTCAACTGAAGGGCACGGGCAGACTTCCTCGTGTTCACGTCGTTCGGATCGACCTCAAGACCCCTGATCCGGTCGAACCAGTCTATGACGCTCTTCGTCCGACTGTATCCCTGGCTCTTGATCACCTCAAACACAGAGAAGTAGAACCCAAAGCCAAGCGACTCCTTGATCAAATTGAGCCAGAACCCGGCAAAAATTCCCACAATCCCAATGTCTTTGAGCTTCTTCCACGCATACTTGTATATCCCATTGTTCTTCACGTCTCCGTCAACTAACTCGGCATAGTTCGAACGGGAGTACAAGGCGTCGATCGGACTAGCCGCAACACTGCTGATGGCCCCGGCAATGAACCCGGCACGAAATGAGTCATAAAAGGATAGCATCCACGAATACCAATTCTGGCTTCCCTCCCCGGTCGCCACGCCACCTAGCGTCCACTTCCACCCCCGGTTGGAGGTGAAGTATTGCAAAAACGTCAAATACGTCGAGTAGAGCACCACTCCAATCGCACAGTTGGCAATTATCGGCGGCAACACCTGGTTCGGTATGAACTGCCATCCCATTCTTCGTACGGACTCGTACAACAGTGCAGGGCTTGAGTGTGTGAATATGTGGTACGGTTTTCCCGCTAGTTCGTTCGCCAGGAGCATCCTCGACACTGTCAAGTAGTCGAACCGAGCCGGTCGGAATAGCTTCGCCGGTGTACGTATATAAATCGACGTGAGCTGTAGCAAAATGGCTCGTATACTTGCAGAAGAAGCCGAGACAACCTGTGTCGATCGGTGGCTGAGCCCGGCTTTCTGTTGTTGCTGGTCTTGCTGACGTTCTTCTTTATCGTTAAACATCGGCGTTTTCATAAACTTCGATTCTTCGTCATCGACTTTTTCCCCGCAACACGATTCTTCTGGGTTTCCAGTTCCGTTTCTTGCCAAAAGCTGCTGTCAGCTGCAATGTTTCTTGTTCCTGTCTTCTCCACCGTCTCTGCAGCTCCCCGAAGGAGAGCTTGGGCCGTTCACTCACCCATCTGAAACTCTTCACCCGTCAAGAATCCAGGCTTGAGCGAACTCGGAGGAGCTTCCCAAAGAGGAAACGAAAATTTGCAAGGTACATGCCTCTCCGTCTCCATTTTCCTTGCCACTTCATCATGCATAAAGATATGTTTATGTTCTATTCACGGTTATGTACGTCCGTACAGACAGCTATATAAAGGTTTAAGGTGCCACTCAGGTATTGCTCTTGATAACCTCTTCCACCAACTTCTTCAACGCGCCGTCCATCTTGTATCCCTTCAATTTCACCAAGTCCAACTTGTCCTTCTTGATCATCAACACGTTCCGCAACAGCTCAATGACTTCATCCTCGTGTCCGCTGTTTGGATAGGATGCTCTATTTTTCTGCAATAGTTGACTGGAGACGGCAAAAACCTTGTCGACGACGCCTTCCACGTTGCTGAAATCGAAAGTGAGAATCATCTTGCAAGATAAGCCCAAAACATCGCGTTGTGTTTTAATCATACCCTTAACGTCAGTGCCGTTGACTTCAGGCTTCATCAACTCTACCAACAATCTCAAACATGCAGCATCAAGTATCTTCTCCAGAGAGAGCTCCTTCAATGGCAGCTTTGGGTTGGTTATCAATAAGCTTGTCAATGTGTTCAATGCATGGTTCCGCAACTGTCTGCATGGATTGTAGCACTGGTGCGAGATAGCTTCAATTAGAGGGTACCATGGATTGATCACCTCAGCACCGCTTGCTTCTTTCTCCTCCGTCGACTTTGCAAAACTTGGGCCGCCTATGACATCACCCAGCTGGCTTGTCAAGGTTATCGATTGTAGGGCAGTGTTCACTAACTCTTGATATGGGTTCTTGTTGATTTCAACCTTCAATCCGCTGTCAATCAACTTGTCGTATTCGTGTTCCCATTGAGCACCGTAAGCTCCAACTGCAGATATCTCGTCCAGGAGTCCTAAAATATCCATGTAGTTGTTATACTCAATAAGAGTTGGATGCTCTTTGATTATCAAGGAAATGAATTGGTAAACGGCCTCGGTGTTCTTAGGAGATGATGCAAATACTCTCAAAATTACCCAATAGGTATTTTTCATAACCACATCCTTGCAACACCATGAATCTTCCACAATTGCTAGCTGTTCCAATGGCTGCAATACATTAACACCATGTTTGACGAACGACTCCCTTGAATTGATGGCCAAGTCGTGGACCTTGCCAAGTGCAGAGTCTAAAACACTCTTGGAAGCATCTGAACTGACGTGCACAAGTAACAATTTGTATGATAAAACTCTCGACACTGTAGACATCTTCAAATCCTTTTTCTCCTCAGACAAAAACAAATCGCATTTGGTGAACACTTGGTTGATCAATTTTTGGTTTTCAGTGACCAAAAGATAACAAACACACAATTCCAATAAGAAGAGTTCCTCCTCGACGTAGAATCTTTCGGTTGACTCGTTTCTATGGGGCAACAAAGCCAATAAAATCTGCACCAACTTGTTCATACTGTCAAAATCTCTTGTTTTGCTAACATACGAGAACAAATTATTTACCCCTGTATTCTCGATGAAATCAATGGCAGCCAGCGACACTTCGATCTCCTCTTGTGTTGGCTCTGGAGTATCATCAGATAAACCTTTCAAGTAAGAAGAGAAAGTAGAGAATAAACCATTATCTTTCAAGACCTCAGATTTCTTGATATTGAACTCTGCAGGAGGTTTATTCAATTTTTCGAATTCTATTTTCCTCTGGAACTCTTCAAAGATGTTAGGATTGATGAGGCCAATTTCAAAGAGTTTCAAAATCGCCTTGAGGGCATAAAACCATCCCTTTGTGACTTTGTATTTCGATCTTTTCATGATCCTGAACAGTATAATCATACTCAGTTGAGCTCTGTAGTCTCTACCAAACAAAACCGCAAGGTCACTGACAAACACCGTATCTTCGCCTTCTCTACCATCAGTATTCATCTCAATAATTGGTAAAATGTCTCTGTTATCTACCAAATATTCGGATTTCTTTACACCAGTGAGGGTTGACAAATGTGAAGTCATTTCGACTATTTGATCTACAATATCATCCATTCCAAAATAAATAGCAATTGCAGCGCATTTTTCAACCGTCGACATCATTTTGGTCACGATACTATCATGTGTAGCATCATCAAACATGACAATGAAAGAGGAGATAAGATCCTGACAGTGCTTCTCAAATAATAGTTTATCAAAAGCTAATAAGTCTGTAATAGCTGTATTATTAGATCCAGTCCATGTATCGTAGATTGAGTCTGAGTCAGTTACCTTCTTGTTCTCTTGCTCTGCGACTAACGACTGCCAAACAGTTTCAAACCATTTGGCTGTACCCTTGTGTTCTTCTGGCATAATAATCTCCTTTTCTTTGATACTTTGATACATCTTTTCAGTGTACCAAATAGGAAAGTCTTTACCTTTATAACAACCTCGCAAATTTCTTTGGTAGTCTTCCAAAGTCATTGGCTTCTTGACGTTAGGATTGTGCAAGTCTGTATTTAACATGATAATTGAAAAAGAGAGAACATACATTGCATCAGAATCAGGGACAACTTTTTCCTCTTCTTCTGCTTCCTCTTCTTCTCCACTGTCATTGTTTTTGTTCTTTGTTTTCTCGGACAATGGCTTTTCAACAACTTCATCAACTGGGTCTTGGCATTCGATATATCTTTCATTGAAAGTTGAGACTATACGATCAATCTGTTGGGCCTCGCCAGGAAGTCTGAAATAGTTCAACAGTACTCTCAAGGATTCATCTGGTCTTAGATTTTTGAAATCCAGCAACCCTACAAATTCTTTCAACAAGTTCACCTTTGCAGGTTTAGCCAAAAGTTCGCCCAATTGTTTTTTGTCAATACGACCTGAGTTTGTGAGTAAAAATTTAGCCACCTCCTTGTCATCATTTGGATCCTTAATAAA
Source organism: Pichia sp. PH4023 (assembly GCA_025531575.1). Lineage (NCBI taxonomy): Eukaryota > Fungi > Ascomycota > Pichiomycetes > Pichiales > Pichiaceae > Pichia > Pichia sp. PH4023. The sequence goes on along the minus strand of JAMGYR010000008.1, from coordinate 407,378 downwards.
ACCTTTCAGTTGCAGAGATTCCAGTCCCTTTTCTGGTTTTTCGTTCCATTTCTTGACACATTCGATGAAATCGGATTTCTTTGTATATTGCTGGATCAAAGGATTCTTATTCCCATTCGAGAGGTCTACGTTTTCATTCACTCCGATTTTGATTCTTTCATAGATTCCGTTGACAAAGGAGAGTAATCCATCTAGGCAGATTGGGGGCACATTTCCAGTTGTCAGCAGTGAGCAATCTGAGTATGAAAGTCTGCATAGAAGTTTAATCAACGAGCTTGTCAAGTCTGTTCTGTCGAAATCACAGTCATAGGATTTAAACAAGTTGATGAATAGATAAGGTGACCTACACCATAGGACGCTCAAGGATTCAATAAGAAATTCCTTCGACTGAGGAGATTTCCCTGTGTCAAATTCCTTTTTCAATTCTGCCACCTCGGTTTCAGTCAAAGAGTTCGTTTCAAACTTCCCCTTTCTCGACATGTCAAAAACAGCCTCACGGTATTTGGACAGATCTTCGTTCAACATGGACTCATCGGAGATTATAGACTGAAAGATGGTTACAAAGATCAATTCCAGTTGGATTTTGAGGCAATTGGGGAAGTATGTCGCAAAATATAAGATTAGTTTCAAAGATAGCGTGACCAGGGTCGAGGATTCACTATTCTGGATGATTTCGACCAGGTGGTGGCAGCAGTTATCTGAAATCAGCGCAAAGAGCTGGTTATGCTTGGTGAGATGGGTGCCGGTGACTTCGATCGTTCTGATTAAAATTTCTAGTGCAAGTGTTCTGGTTGCCTCTGTGAATCTGTATCTGTTATCTGGCAAAAGGATGTCAACGGTGTGATTCAAGAATTCTCTCATGCATGCTATACCGTAAGGAGACAGATCAGCATCCTTATCTGGGAAATCGAGCGAAGCAGGTGTGTTTGGTTCGTCATCTTTGCTTGACTCGGGGTTTTCTGCTGGGATTATGGTTGTTGCTAGAGGCGATACTATGGGCTTAGCAGCTTTAGTCTCCTCACTTTGGCTCTGTTCGCTGGTCGGCCTTTCTTTGGAGACGTCAGAGTGGCTGGTAGAGCTCGATCCGCCAATGGTGTCTATTGGGAGCGAATCGTTGGTGAACTCCAGCTGGGCGCTCTTTGTGTTGTGGTCGATTTCCGGCTTGGACTCCAACTCTTTAAGCTTGGAGAACAAGATCTGGGTGATGGTGAGGAGTGATGTTTCTGCGGCGCTCCTGAGCATGTCTCTGCGTCTAGTGTTGATAGCCAAAGAAAAGCACGTGGATATGATTTCATACATGGAGTCGTCTGTGAGCAGGTCTCCCAGGGGCGAGGCGACAATGGACTCGAGCAGTTGGATGATCTTGACGAGAAGCAAGTCGTCCTGGGTCTGGTCGGCGCCTTCGAAGCGACAATGGGCCAACGTGGAGACAATCTGGGACAACGCCTGGACGATATTTGTCTGGTTGGCGTTGATGATGCCATAGTGCAGGAATTTGGCGAGAGAGGAGATGGCGAGGTTTGTGATGTGGCAGGACGTGGATGGTGACTTGATCACCACTAGAAAAGGCTGCAAGAGCGTGATGATGTCCACTATTGCGATGTCACGGGTATCGGAGAGGATCGAGCGCAATTCAACAAAGCCGGACAAGAAGTGGTCGTCGTCCTTGAACTTGGTGGCGTACTTGCTGGGGTTCGGGTTCTTGATCGTGCTCGTGCCGAAGCTGCTGCCGCTACTGAGGTCGTTGTCTTCGGCACGGGTGCCGTCGCTGAGGAACTGGTTCAACAAGATCGCCGCAAAGGGGCTCGAAGCCGACTTGTTATTCTTGCGCATCGCTGAGAGAATGAAGGTGCATTCCTGGATGACGAACGCCAGCGGGTCCGTGATAGTCGTGATGGCCGTGATGGTGGTGTCCGTCGCCGGCTGGGGGTGGAGCGCCCGGCCGGCAATACCGGCGGAGGCGTCCGCAAACGCTGTCGGGGTCTGCAGCATGGTCTCTATCAGTGTCCGACGCTGGCTCTGCTTTGGCGTGCCTCTGATCTGCAATGGTCCCTGAAGAGCCCTGTTATTCCGACACGCTATGCTATGGCCGCCGACACGAGAAAAAGCCAGCAGTTGTTTTCCCTCGGGGGCGGTCGAAAGCCTCCGGCGCGGGCTGCCGGCGCTAGTGGCGACATGAATCGTACACGGAGGTGTTGAAGTTTATACAGGATAGAAAGAGACTAGAGAGTAAACTAAAGGGAGCGGGTGCGTTCTGCATTCCAGACCCGGAACGCGAGCCGCCACTCCTTATACATGAGGCTTGGGTGGAGCAGGTCGAAGTCGTACTTCTCGAGCCGCTCGAGGTAGAGGATGGTAGGCAGGCCGGAGAGGTATGGGAGGAAGAGGCAGTCCGGGAAGCCACGCTTCTCACGGCGGAGGAGGCTGCGGACGGAGTCCGGTGTGTCTGGTTCTGCGGCAAGCTGCTGCACCTGGCTCTTGACGAGGGCGAGCTTTGTGCGGGCCGAGATCAAGTGGTCGTTGGCCAGCGTGGCCATATCGAAGACGACGTTCTTGAGGCGCTCCTTGGTGTCTGCATCAACGTCAGCAGCGGCTCCCGCGGCACCCCCCTGCAAGTAGCGGAGACACACCTCCTCGGGGAGCCTGTGTTTTGTGAGGGTGTCTGTGGGAAGCATCAAGGTGTGCTTTTTCTCGGCGAAGTAGCGGAGGCCGATGAGGAAGGAGCCGACGGCGGTGGCCTGGCCGAGGTGGGCGCTGATGTCAGTGAGGCCATGGCGAAGGTCGTCGGAGCCGGGGAGCTCGAGGAGGGTGACGCCTGGATCGGCGAAGCCGGAGAGCTGGGGCGACAAGAGCACGGACTGCATAAGATAGTTCATCTGCGAGAAGGTGCCCTCTCCAAAGGAGCAGACCTCTTCGAGGTTGCGGAAGCCGGAGGCGCTGTTGTGGTTGTAGAAGTGCTGGTGGCTGTGGACCATCTGCTTGAGCATGCTTGCGTCGAAGCGCAAGTTGCGAAGCACCGAGTCCGCGAGGAGGACCGTGCAGGGCTCGTTGACGCCGGGCAGCACGGCGGCGGCGTTGTCGAGCGTGAGCGTCTCGCACGCGTCGAGCTGCTGCAGCCAGAAGGCGAACTTGAGGTTGTTGAACTCCTTCGACTTCGCCGTGGCGCCCGGCTGGAAGCCGAACGAGACTTTCGACAACTCCATGTTGAGTGCCCGGAACGCGAGAAACGAGTCCCGGAGGTACGCTGGATACATCTTCGAGAGGAGCAAGCTCGACGGGTCTGCCCGGGCAAGTGCCTCCGTGCAGTCGAAGCGGGCTTTCTCGACCCTGTCCGTGTAGGGGTCGGCCTGTGTGGAGAAGCCCTGGCGGCTGGCAAGAGCGCCAGTGGCGAGAGAGCCAACGGCAGGCCATCCAGCCGCAACTGTGTAACGCCACGTCCGTCCTACGAGCATTCTTGTCATTGTGTGTTTGTTAAGAGGTAGAATCTGTCCTCTAGCTCCTCCAGTTTCTCCATCCAACCAGATCAGCGGTATTGTCAGACATCGTATAGTGGAGGCGAAGAAAAATCGAGTGGAAAATGAAGAAATCCAATCACGTAATCAATCACGTAATCAATCACGTAATCAATCACGTAAGCTATGAGCTATGCTTCCAAATTTCCCACTTCTTTTCTACTCCATTTAATGTATATTTTGGAATAGTTTGGTTCTTTAGAATGTGCGCGCCCCTTTCACGCACCGCTTCTCGCGCCCACACCGTGTAAAACTCGGCGCCCATTTTCGAGCTTCCTCCGCGCGCGTGGCCGAGTGGCGCCGCCCAGGGCTCGCAACCGTTGCCTCTCCCGTCATCCAGCCCCCGGGTCGACCCCCGTGCCAGCCCTGCCGCCGCCCACGCCACGGCCAGTCGTGCCATCTGGGCCTCCCGGCCAACCCCCAACCCTTTACCTCCCCCTCACATAGACACACATCTTCCCGTGCGTGCGTCGTGTGTCGTGTATGACTACAGATCTGCCATCCGATCTGCCATCCGATACAAAGGTGTATACTTGCGACTCGGTTTGCGATTCCCCTCCCCCTTTCCCCGTTCGCAGAAGCCACTCTTCATCTCGGCGGCACAGGAGCACAAGCAGCACAGGCAAAGACAAGCAGCACTAGCACTAGCACTAGCGGTAGCACTAGCATTAGCATTAGCACACGATACGGACCGATACACACGAACCCAATTAGCCACGATATGACAGAGTACTTGGTCAAAGACGTGACAAGCAACACATCCGGGATCACCCGTCCCATGTTTGTGCAGGAGATCACCAAGATCGGTGAAGGGGCGTTCGGCACGGTGCTCCAGGCGAACTTGAAGAACGCCCTGTCGGAGCCGAACAGCCCGCAGGACGTGTGGATTGGGCCCTTTGCCATCAAGAAGGTGCCTGCACAGACGGAGTACAAGTCGAGAGAGCTCCAGATCTTGAAGCAGACGAACCACCCGAACATCGTCGCGTTGAAATACTACTACAACTACCCGAACAAGGACGACAACAACAGGGTGTACCAGCATTTGGCGATGGAGTGCCTGCCTTGCAACTTGCAGTCTGAGATCAAGCGGTACTACATGAACAAGTCGTTCCTCCCAGAGAGCCACATCCGCATCTACACGTTCCAGATAGCGAGAGCGATGAACTACCTTCACTCGTTTCAGATCTGTCACCGGGACATCAAGCCGTCGAACATCTTGATCAACCCGGAGACGCTGCTCTTGAAAATCTGCGACTTTGGCTCCGCCAAAGTCTTGGAGCCCAACCAGCCCTCGGTCTCGTACATCTGCTCAAGATACTACAGGGCGCCCGAGTTGATTGTCGGCTGCTGCATCTACACCACTAAGATCGATATATGGGGGCTTGGCTGCGTTATGGGCGAGATGTACATGGGAAAGCCCGTCTTCCAGGGCCAGGAGCCAATGCTTCAGTTGCGGGAAATCACCAAGTTGTTGGGCCCTCCCTCGGAGAAGTTCATCTACACGGCCAACCCGCAGTACAACGGGCCTATGTACTCGCATAAGATCTACTCGTCCACCTCGGAGATCCGCTTCCAGAAGGTGTTCAGCAACGCCGACGCCGACGCCGTCGACCTTCTCATGCAGGTCCTCGTGTACAGTCCGACCGAGCGATACGGGCCTTCTCAGATTATGGCACACAAGTTTTTCAACGAAATCAAGTCAATCAACTTCACAGTACAGTCCAGAGCCTCGGCCGCCCCTCTGAAAATCGACAACCTGTTGTTCAACTTCAGCGACTACGAGTTGCGGACCTTTGGCAGCCTCATCAACGACATTCTTCCTCGATCCTGATCTATTCCGACTCCAGTCCTTCTGCCTGCCCATATCGTATATATTATTACCCTCAGTCATTTTTATTTCACCTTCATCCTCTGCGGCCCCTCTGGCTGTCCACGAGCCTCTTCTTTTCTTTGCCCTAATCTTATATCCTCCCTAGTCTGTCTCTCCACAGGATCCCGATCGGACACACACGATGATTTCCTGTCCTCTTTTCTCTTCTTTTGTCTACCCCTACTCCTAACTCCTACTACTTCCCTATATAACTTTTTAATGTTAATGACAATATCTTAATAATGCACGAGGCTCGGCGACGTTTTTGTATTGTTGTATCGGTAGATTATAGAAATGAGGGTAACACCCGCTACACACGAGTTATAGAGACAACGAGTTGTCCTCCTCCAGCGTGGATACGATCCACAGGATTGTGCAGCTGAGCATTACGCTTATGTTGGCGCCGACGTTCTCCGTGCCCATCCGGATCGTTGGGTTCGCCGTGTAGCCCTTGATGAGGAACTTGAGCACCAAGATCAAGAAGCTCCCATTGAACCCGACCGCCAAAAGACTGAACCCAATGAACAACACAATCCGGGCCTGCCACTGCAGACTGATGGCTCCCGTGTCGAACCCACCCGTGCTGGCACTCACTAACTGCACCTTATCCAACGAGTTCACCACCACCATCCCGAGCGTCGAGCAGATGAACGGGATCCAGTCAACAAACGTGACGTGCACAACCGACGCGTTCAGCGTCCGACTAAAGATTGAGGCATCGATCATCAGCCAGAGACCCAACGCATACAACACCCCGGAGACGTACATCGTCTGCGACCGCAACACATGGTGGTTCACGTGGAACGGCAAGCTGAACTTGAAAAGACGGTTGGTTTCAGACATGGCTCTTTCTGTTGCTTTGCTGCTTCTTTGCTGCCGCTCCTGCTGCTCTCTGTATACCGCAATGCCCTCCCAGAAAGACGCCCTTGCCACTATCTCCTCCTCCTACCCGGCTGCTTCACCACCTGTGCCACTCGTCTTTTCTCGTCTCCTATTGGGGTCGCGACACAGGGCATGTCGTGGCGGCTTCGACTCGTCGATTAGGAGGCTCTGTCCGTTACATTCGACAACTACAGAACAAATATACAATGCTACGATGCAAAACTAGGTGTGGATGTTGTCCTCAAGATCCTTCAACCAGTCCGGCACGATGCTCCAGTTCTCCGGCTGGATGACGCCGTTGAAGGCTAGCGTGCCGCCGACAAGGAGACCGAAGGCCAGCAGCTGCAACCAGTGAAAGGATTCCCAGCCGAGAGCCAAGGACACGAGCCAGACAAGCAACGTCCGGGATGTGTCTATAGTCGACCTTGACGTGGCGCTGAGGAGAGAGGTGAGCGAAATGCCACAGAAGTTGAACATGCAGATCGAGACCATGATGAGTACGGTCGTGAGCAAGATGACGGCGTTGCCGAACATCTGGCGGAACGCCGTGGCGAGGTCGAAGTAGCCCTGCCCGTAGGCGACCCACCCGACGACCATCGCCGAAAGGGTGAGACCTGTGCCATAGAGACCCTCGTACCCGACGACCTCCATCGGCTCCACCTTGAGGTACAACAAGATGTGCTCCTCGACCACAAACTGGACGGCCGTGAGCGTGATTCCGAGGAAGACAAGCGTCATCCCAATGACTATGTCGAACGACACAACCGGGGCGGCGGCGCCGGCAGTGCTGGCTGCGTTTCGTCCGTCGAGGTACCCGCTGAGCCCGACAAGAAACACGCCCAAAAACACGACAAAGAGACTCATCCACTCGAGCCTCGTGATCCGTTTCTGGAGAAACATCACTGACATGAGCCCGACAATCAAGATAATCGAGCCCCGCGTCATCTGATACACGGACACGGGCGTGTACACTAACCCGACGTTCATCAACGTCGTCCCGCACAAATCACACATCGACGGAACCGCCATCACGAGTGACTCCCGCATCGTTGGGCGTCTCCGTTTCGCCACCGCCCCGTCTTCGCCAGCGGCACCCTCCTCAATAAGCCTGCTGTGCTCGTGCTCCCCGCGTGCCGGCTTTGCCAGAAAGCACTTCATCAGCAGCAGCGGGATCCAGCACAACATCTCACCGGAAAACATCTGCAACGTCTGCAACACGGGCTGGTCAAAGTACCTTGCTTCACCGACACCGTCACAGTTCCCAACACACTGCATGTCCTGGTACTTTGTAAGAATCGAGTTCAGAGACCCTGACACGATCGTCCCAAACACAATGATTATCGTCTGTTCTGCATGGTTAGTATCCTGTATTCCACAATTTCCCTCGCCACTCTTCCGTCACGTACCGTATAGTTCATTGCGGATTGCTTGGGTCAGCTAGCAACCTTCTATCCCTGATACACACCTTCCATACCGCCGTCCCCAACGCCCTGAAACACCTCCGAGGTCAAGATCTGGAACTCCACCCGTTGCAGCGACACCGAACGAGAAAGTCGCCCGGAACTATCGCCGGGCGCTCGCTGCTGCAACAGAATGGGCATGGGGGACGGCGGAGACAAGGGTCTTTATTACTATCCAGCGGGCAGATTACACATAGAGCTCGTTGAATGGTGTCTTACCCGTGAACCTTCTCGTGCAGCTATCGGCGATGCACTTGAGCGGGGCGGAGAAGGCCGGGTTCTCGAAGTCCTGGTCCCACGCCGAGACACGGTCCAGGCCGGCGGCCTTGTCCTTCTTCGTCTTGTTTAGCTCGTCCTTCCGCTGTCGGGCGGTGAGCCCACGGAACTTCATGATGTTGTTCACACAGCGGCCGCAGTACATGTGGCCACAGGTGCCGAAGAAGACCTTCTTGGACAAGTCGACCTCGATCTTTGTAAAGCGGGTCCACGCTCTCCACGGAGAGATGAACCCCTCCCGGACGAGTCGCTTCACGGCATTCTCCCTGTTCTCAGCACTACTATCCTCGAAGCAGTTCTCCGGAATGCCCTCCAAGAGGGTGACGCCGCACAAGACACAAACATCCGTCTGGCCCCGTTCGCCCAAGTTGTTGCTGAACTTCATCCGCAGTCGAAGGTCCACGCGGGCCTCCTTGGCCTTTTTGTTCTTCTCTGTTGTGGCGATACTGTTTCTCGTCTGTATCCGTTGGTTCTCCCGTTCCTCGTCTCGGTTCTGGAGGATCCGCATGACGTTGGCCGGCACGTCGCTGCCGTCGCCATTCTCCATGTCGCCACCACCGCCGCTACCGTCGCCGCCACCGCTCATCCACGGAAGCCCCTCGACATCCTGGAAGACTGTGCTGTCGTCACGGAAACCGAGCGAGTGGAGGAACCTGTACATGTTGGAGTATACCTGGAGTCCCTCCAGAGAGAGGATTGGGTGGTTTCTGGGCCTTCCGTTCACGGTCACATTCTGGAGCTCGTGCCCGGCACGCACACTGCTCCTCTGAGGTCTCCTTCGGACACGGTCTGCAACAGTGTTACCTGCAGCATCCCTTGCTCTCCGGTTGGCTTCCAGTTGCCGCTGCCGCAAGGTCTCCTGGCTTGGCGTCGCCCGCCTGTTGGAACGGACCAGACTCAAAAACGCCGAGCTGTTCGGGGTTCGTGAACCAACCCTCCCCAACGAGGCTCTTGACCGGTTTCCGGCCCTTCTGATCTCACTTGGGGTCGTCGTGGGCACAAACAACGGTCCCGAGGGTGTGTGGAGCTCGTATCCAGGGGTCGATGGCAGTATTTGTAGGTCTGGAAGCTCTCGCTCCCCGACAAACTGGATATCATCGTCCATCTCATTAGTTTGAGGCGCATTTTCACGAGGTTGTTGCTGTTGCTGTTGCTGTTGCTGATTGATGAGGTATTGCAAGTGCTGCTGCTGAGCACTTAGGGCGTTTCTGATCGACGCCTGGTCTGCTGAGAGGGCCATCCGTACTCGAGGAGAGGTGGACCCGTCAGCCTCTGCGTAGGAGTGAAAGCCTGATTCGTCTATTCCGTTGCGTTCAACGCTATCGAGGTCTTCAGCGTCCGACGTTATCAGAATCGGTCCGTCGTCCTGGATGTGCGTATTCGGGTTGGTGTAGAACCCGGACACGGCCTCCTGCGAGGCATTAAAGTCTATCACTATTGGGTCATCAATGTTCGTAGAGGCACGAGGACCTGCGGTGGCGTTTGCCCCGTGGCTCATGCTCATGCTCGTGCGTCCATCTCCTTGTCTGTTCCTCCTCTGCTGTCGTTGCTGACGGAGTCTTTGGCGTTCATTCTCGGTTCTAAGTCGTCTCTGCTGCCGTGCATGCTGATTCTGCAGCCGCTGGGCTATGCCTGTGCTTGCCGGCGATGCAGACGTAATCTGGATATCGTCGTTGTCGTCGTTATCAACAACACTACCATTTTCACGGCTATCTTGCCCTTCGTTATCGAGCGTCGAAGATCGGGATAACATCACCGATGGGTTCCCGGACAATTCTGTATTTAAAGTGGCCTTTCTATCCTGATGCCTGTGTCTCTGACACTCGAAGGTGTTGTGTCTAACGGTCAGCAGGACAGGGTAAAGGCAAAAGAATTCTCTACGAGCCAGTGCCACCACAGTGGATCTGTGCAGTCCAAATTTTTATCTCGGACTCTCATCGCACGGTTTCGAAACATGTTCGCCGCCTTGTACAGAGAAGAAGAGTTTGACGATGGTTGGGTTACTATATGAAACAAACGTACTATTGATATAAAAAAGATGGGGGTAGTGTATATTTATAGAAGAGGAAGAAGAAATTAGTAGTAAATGGAGGGGGGGAACAAAAAAGGAAAGGAAAGTAGTCTAGTTGTAAGTAGCAGGGGAGATGAAACTGTGTTTGGGGAATTACAAACCACTTCTCTTATACACACCGACGACGATACAATGGTCTCTTTCGTAAGGCTCCAAGGTTAATTGTTCTAAAGGCTTGATTCTCTCTTCTCTCATCTTCTGGACTTCTCTGGCGAAAACGGTTTCTGCGTCAACAGTGGAGTCAATACAGTTAGCCTTGATGGAGATTACAACTCCACCGCCGTCTTTCAAGAACATGTGGGAGTTTAATGCAATAATTCTGGCTTGATCAGGCTGCGCAACATCGGCAAAGACGACGTCAACCATGCCGACAAGCATACGGTACTTTTGAGGGTGTCTGGCGTCCTCGACGATAGGAATCACGTTTGGTCTCTTCTTGGCCATGGAGATCAACTCACGACCTGGTCTGTGAGAGAACTCGACGGCGTAGACTAAACCTTCTGGGCCGACGATATCGGAGACATGCGACACGGAGGTACCGGACGCAGCACCAAGATAGAGCACCTTGGCGCCAGGCTTGATGAATATCTGGTCAAGACCACCCATGATACCGGCAGCGAGCTTCGATCTGAAAGGGTTCCAGACACGGTATTCGACCTTGGTGGCTGGGACGCTTGGGTCCTTGGAAGGCTCCTCGACAGTGACTCTCTTTTCACCGTAGACAGACTCTCCCGGTGCAACATTCTTGGTCACAAGCAAGTCCTCCTTGCCTCTGGCGATGTAGACACCATCGTGTCTGTGGGGTTCGATAACAACCTTGGCGCCACCGCTAGCACCGCCTCTGGCACCGCCTCTGCCACCTCTTGGAGCACCTCTACCGCCTCTGGAACCGCCTCTTGGGGCGCCTCTGCCGCCGCCTCTGGAGAAACCACCTCTACCGCCGCCTCTGGAGAAACCTCCTCTACCGCCGCCTCTAGATGATCCGCCACGGCCTATAACAAAAAAAGAAAAGGGAAGGATGTTAGTAAACTGTTGTTTAATCCATTGTCAAGGAGAATATGTCACATGATTAGACAGGACATGTCAATAGCAAATATGCATCGGTGTACAATCAGCATGGAAAGAGCAATGTCGTATCGAACAACGGCATCCATTGATGCCTGCTGCTGCCAGCAATGATCCTTTTTGATACTCTGCCGATGTTCCGCTGGCCAATGAGCCGGTTTACGCCGCTGCAGTCTCCGCCATGTCCTAGTCCTATCGTTCAGTCATTTCTGTGCTGGGGGGTACATACCACCTCTGGAGCCGCCTCTGCCGCCTCTTTGTACGAAAGCCATTATTGTCCTAGTATCTGTGTATATGTCTCTGGTGTAAGGCCTGCTGGTACTGATTTTTCTAGGGGAGGCCGAAACAGAAGAAGATCCTACAGCTCTCGATGTGTTGTAGAAGGGTTGTAGGAATATTATTTTTTGGCCTGGAGGAAAAATTTTTCAAAATGGAAAAAAACGAGAAAAAAGCGAAAAAGGGAGAAAAAGAAAAATTGAAAAAAAATTTATAACCAAAACGTATTACGTCAGCAAATTAAGGACTATCGGCGCAACCCCTTACGTAAGCAAATTATTTCTAAAATACTAAGCCGGCTTACATAAACAAAATAGACCAACAGACCAACAAAGTTACGTAAGCATTTTTTTCGGCGATCTGCGAAAAACCGTTATTTTTCCTTATCAGCACAACAGAAGTGTTGATAGTTTGACGTGGATGTTGACTTCGACGTTCACGAGGGCTATGTCGCACGGTTAACAGACAAGAAGGCTACCCCCTGCTGCATCGGAACAGTTTCTGTCGTCTCATTGCCGTTGCGCACAGCTATGTCTACCACCAAGAACACCATTCTGAGGTGCAACTCCCGATACTGCGAGCAGTTACAGGCCAGACCGCTCACGACAAAGGCCGTCACGTTGGCGTTCTTCGCCCTGGTGAACGAGCAGCTTGCGTCGTTCTTTGCCGGCGACATCAAGCAGCTCAAGCTGCACATCCCCGGTAGCAAGTGGCAGCTCACTGTGCCCCACACGCTGACGTCCCGGGTCCCGCTGATGGGTCTCTTTGCCCTGCTTGTGAACGCTCCTCTCACCCACTACGGCTACCGCATCATCCAGAAGCTCGTGCCCTCTCCGCTGACCCCCCGCAAGCGACTACTACAGATCCTGCTCTCTACGGGCGTCATTACTCCTGTGTTCTGTGCGTGCTTCGTCTCCTGGGTGGGACTCATCAACAACCTGGCGAAGATCAGAGACCGGTTCCAAAACGACAAAACGGCGGGCGTCCTGGCCAGAGTGCACCACACGCTCAGGTTCCTTGCCACCATCATCGCCTCCTCATTGAAGGCAAGCTTCGTCAAGGTTGCCTCCACCTCCGTCGTGACCAGCCCAGTTTTCATGGTCTTGGCGCAGAAGTTCGTCATCCCTGAGGGTTGGGCAGTATTCTTCGCCTTCTGCTACTTCATTGTCGGCACCTATAACAACACCAGGGTGAAACTGGAACAAAAGAGACAGCAGAAGAAAGACCAGCAGACAGAGCCGTCCGAAAAGAAAGATTTCTAATCTGCCGGCCAGACTCCATCCCCTACATCCTAGTTTTGTGTATTTTTTTGCCGTTTTCTGATACAACTTATCTATATTTCTATTCTAGAGTACCCCAATACATTTATTCTTCGTTCTGTTCTTCGGTCTGACCCATCTTTCGCGGTGGCAACACCTCTTCGAAGGCCTTCTTCCAGTCCTTGTACTCACACCATTTCAAGAGCAACTCGACAACGTGCGCCGTCGTCAACACCTTGCGGCCGCTGAGCTTGATGTATTCGTCAATGGGCAACCGGCGGATCCGAATATTGTGGCCCAGTGACTCTGCAGTCGTCTTGCACAGGTTCTTATGGCGTCCCTTGTCGACAATTCCCCCGACAACGTACACCTCTCCTGCCTTAAGCTCAGTTATTACCTCATCCGTGTCTGCAGATAGATACACCACGTTTGAATAGTCTTTCTCTTCCACGGATTCGTTGCTGTTCCACCCGTCAAGTACACTCTGCAAACTGGTCTCCTTGAACTGCGCACACTCGGGATCCCACTTCTGGTAGTCCGGCAACACGCTCTCAAACCTTTGCTTGAGTCTCTTGTCTAAGCCACTGATGACCAGTTTCGCTGCAGGCGCAATGTCCGTCTCTTCACGTCCGCCGTCTGGGCCACCCTCCTTCTGCTTCTCAACCTCCTTCGCATAATAGGCCTTCACAGCCTGTCTGTTGGACGAATAAGCCCTCGTGATCTGCGAGCTCAAACTGACAACCTCCTTCTCGTTCATATAATCATCGTAGCCACAGTCTATCACGACACCGATCTTCTTCGTCGGGTCCATTGGCGGAACCTCAATGACATTTTCACCGTCCTCTCCAATCTGCACGGTTTTCACAATCTTGTTCTTGTTTCTTGGCTTCACAAGGTGTTCGTACGGCTCACCATTGGCCTTCAACTTGTTAATCTCCTCACGGCGCTCGGCGTCTCTATCCTTCCGTAGCTGCTTCCGGTGTTCTCGGTATTCTGCCTTGGTTTCCTCGTGTCTCTTTCTCCGCAACATCTTCTTGTATGCGGACTTTGTCATTCCCTCGGGAGGAATTAACTTCTCTCCCGATTTCCTAGTCTCTGCATTCCCGCTCATTCTGGCCTGTTTTCTTGGAATACACTGAGTGAACTCTTCTTTCACCCACCTATCTGTTTTCTTCCCCCCTCTCCTGCAAAGTCCAAATTTCCCCAGATTATCCTTTCCGTCTTCTTCGTCGCTGAAAAATTTTAAAATCTGAGGTCTGCAAGAAAAAAAAAGACAGAGTCATGAACTCCTCTCCAGGGACAAGAAGAGAGTTCTTTCGCAACCTGCCTGTTCCCTACCCTCCACACACAACTACGCTACGTTTCAAAAACAGCCATGGCCCCTCCACCCACACCGTTCATCAACGCCCAGGCTGTTTCCGGCATCACTGGGTCGATATCCATCGCATGCTGGATTATCGTCTTTGCTCCACAAATCTATCAGAACTTTGCACGTCGTAGTGCAGATGGCCTTTCCCTTCTTTTTGTCGTCCTCTGGCTTCTAGGAGATGTCTTCAACGTCATTGGGGCAGTGCTCCAGGGCGTGCTTCCAACGATGATCATCCTTGCAATTTACTATACTCTTGCCGATATCGTTCTCTTATGGCAATGTCTGTACTACAGACATGGTACCGAGAAAAAGGTGGACCCTATCCACTTGTCACCCGCCAATCCTCTCAGTAGCGAGGCAGAACCTCTACTTGAGTCCGTCATGTCCAATGAACACCACCACCACCATCATCATCGTCATGAGGAATTCGACCCAGATTCAGCATCAGAAGTCGTCATGGAGTCCGACAACATCGAAAATCCAACGACCTACAACGACATAAATGGCTCTACCCCTCAGGTGAACGGAGCTGAACACGGCTCCACCGAAACAGACGAAGAAAGCAGCTCCTCGTGCTCTTCTGCCTCCTCTTTTGCTGGTTCTGACATGACCTACAACTTGATCATGGTCTCTCTCGTCATCATAGCAGGCCTAGGAGGGTGGTACTTCGGCGACTCCGGAAAGGGTTCCAACGACCCACCAAAGGGCGACGATGACTTGGAGTTCAACCCGCTTGCGCAGACTTTCGGCTGGCTGTGTGCTATACTATATCTCGGATCGAGAATACCGCAAATCTTGTTGAACTTTGAGCGGAAATCGTGCGACGGGATATCTTTCTTGTTTTTCTTGTTTGCGTGCTTGGGTAACGTCACTTACGTCGTGTCCATCCTTGCCGTCTCCACGGGCAGAAACTACCTTTTAGTGAACTCCTCGTGGTTGATCGGTAGTTCCGGCACTCTAGCGGAGGATTTCATCATCTTCTGCCAGTTTTTCATGTACAACAAAGGAGTTTCCGACATCGAGGATGATGAAGAGGACAGTGAAGACCTTGGATCCAGTGTCGGAAACAGCGTGTGATACAGAACTTATGTTTTTACCCCACTCTTCCATTTCCTCATCCCAAAAAGAACCCCCCTTCTTCCCTTTTAGATCATCAAAAGTCTACAGCCTCTACTACTACTTCTCTTTCTTGTTGACCCCCTTGCGTTTCACTACTGTCTTGTTTTTCCATGTAACGGACACATCTTTGTATAATAAGTATCGAATAATACGTACACGTCTTTTGCGACTCCACAACGCGTCGCGTGTCGGTTCCACCACGAGGGAAGATTTCCTCATTTACCATTTTCCTGTCCTTTTACACGGGCTTTTCCTCCTTTTTTAGACACTTTGTTTTGTGACAGTTCATTGATACAGACCAGCAGACATTGACAATATGTCCGCAAATGTTTACACCGAAGAAACGGAGTCTCAACCTTCGATTTACCGCTCATACCTGCGTCTGGCACCTACCCAGCAGAGGACCGTCCGGGCATTGGTCAGAAGCGGGAGTAAATCCTCTTCATACTACACATTGTTCGACGAAGATGCAGTACTAGCAGCAGAAATAGTGTACTCTTCACACTCTGTCTTAAAAACGTCTCCGTTGATTGCCCACCCGAAGGATCTGGACAAGAAAGTGAGTGTCCAGTACTTGCCGCTGTCCGAGCAGATTTTTTCCTCTTTACTACAAACTCTAATTCTCAATAAAAACTACAAGGTGGAGATCCATACAGTGGAGGATGGGAAAAACAGCACTTGGAAACTTTTGAGATCGGCATCGCCGGGTCATTTGGATGAAATCGAGGACTTGCTATTCGGTAACGCCAATGATGAGAGCAACTCTGAAGGAATCAACTCCAACTTGGAAATAGCATCGTCATCGATCATTGGTGCGTTGAAGCTGGTGTCCTCTGCCAAGGAGGGGAAAAAAGTTGGATTGGCTTTCTATGATCCGAACCTAAAATTCCTTGGTCTTTCGGAGTACCCAGACACCGATTTGTTTTCCAACACTGAGTCGATTTTGATCCAACTCGGTATCAAAGAGTGCATAATTCAATCTTCTCCAAACCAAGCGGTGTCCAAAGATCCCGATTTTGCACGGCTGACTCAGACTATAGATAGATGTGATATTCTCATTACTCAGCTGCCATCGTCATCTTTCAATTCGAACAATTCGGACCAAGACATGGTTACACTTACCAACAATGAGCATATTTTAGCCACCTCCGAGTTAGCATCATTGACAACAGCTTTGGCGTCGTCGAATGCGCTAATACTATACCTGGGCCTTTTGGGAAACGATTCCATCAGGGGATCTATCAGCGTTGGCAAGTACGATCTTGAGAAATATATGAGATTGGATGCCGCTGCTGTACGTGCGTTGAATTTGTTCCCAAGTGGCCTAGAAATCACATCTACAGTGGTCAACACCACCGGCATTTCTTCTGCACCTACGTCGATCTTCCAACTTCTCAACCATTGTAAGACGTCTGGAGGTTCCCGGCTTTTGTCGCAATGGATAAAGCAGCCGTTAGTGGATGTCAACGAGATTGATGATCGCCATCTTCTTGTTGAATGGTTTGTTCAAAACCCAGGATTGCTCGGCAATATCAGGAGTAACTTCTTGACACATGTTCCTGATGTCTCGAGATTGTTAAGAAAGCTTTCTGGGAAAAGATACTCAGGTCTCGATGAAGTCGTGCGTTTGTATCAATTGGTGAAAAAGTTAGATGAAGGTTGCTCCATATTGTTGGAAGGACTCGAAGAGCTACAAACGACCGACGAAGACAAAAAGAAGAGAGTATCGGAATTAGTGAACTCCTTTTGGCTAGATGGGTTGTACGAACATATGAAAGTATTAGGTAAGTTTGCCGATATGGTGGAGCAAACGGTGGATTTGGATTCACTTGCGAATGCTACGTCTGCAGCGTCTGCATCATCCTTGATCCAGATCAATCCACAATACGACGAAAGACTCATGGAACTTCAGGAAGAGCGTGAGAAGATCGAGGAGCAGATGCACGCCTTGCATGAGAATGCAGCTATCGATTTGGGCATGGAACTAGACAAGAAGCTCAAGCTGGAGCAGAATGTCAACCACGGTTGGTGTTTCCGACTCACGAGGAACGACGCAGGGGTTCTACGTGGGAAATCTAGTTCATCGAAGAGCAAGAATCCTTTATCGTCGCAGTACCAGGAGTTGCAAACGGTGAAAGCTGGTGTCTTTTTCACCACTGTGGAGCTCTCATCGTTGTCATCTGAGTTTACGAGAATCATGAACGCGTATGCATCCCAACAGTCTGCGATTGTCTCTGAGATCCGGTCGATCACTGCTACGTACATTCCGATCTTCACGAAGCTCTCGACGGTGCTGGACAAGCTTGACGTGATCTCCTCCTTTGCAGTTGTTGCCACCTGTGCTCCAGTTGAGTACATCAAGCCGGCGAAGGTGTGGGGTCTTGAGGAGCAGGGGAGACAGATGCGGATATGGCAGGGGAGACACCCGTGCTTGGAGGTGACCGAGGGTATTTCGTTTATTCCAAACGACTACGTGTTAGGGCCAACGCAGGAGAAGGGGAAGGTCACTTGTGAGAACGGCGATGTGTGGGACTCGGGCAAGGACTTCTACTTGATCACGGGCCCGAATATGGGCGGTAAGTCGACTTACATCCGGACGCTTGGTGTTGTCTGTTTGATGAACCAGATCGGAAGCTTTGTGCCATGCTCAGAGAAGTCTGAGCTGGCAATCGTTGACGCCATCCATGCCCGGGTCGGAGCGTCGGACTCGCAGTTGAAGGGTGTCTCAACCTTCATGGCGGAGATGCTTGAAATGTCGTCGATCATCGCCTCTGCGCACAAGGGCAGTCTTGTCATTGTGGACGAGTTGGGCCGGGGCACGAGCACGTATGACGGGTTCGGGCTTGCGTGGGCGATCAGCGAGCACTTAGCGAAGAACATCAAGTCGTGGACGCTCTTTGCGACGCACTTCCACGAGCTGACAGCCCTAGCAAACGAGTACGAAAACGTTGGCAACCTCCACGTCATTGCGCATGTCGACGAGACTGCTGTGGAGAAGGACGCCCGCGAGACGGAGGACAACGTCACGTTGTTGTACAAGGTTGAGCCGGGCATCAGCGACCAGTCCTTCGGCATCCACGTCGCCGAGCTCGTCAAGTTCCCGCAGAAGATCATCTCCATGGCTAAGCGGAAGGCAAGCGAGCTCGACGAGGACGCCGGCGAAGCCGGCGAAGACTCTACTGCCAAGAGACCCAAGTACAGCAAGGAGGAGTACGCCGAGGGCAAGGAGCTGCTCAAGAAGATCCTCAAGGAGTGGAAGAGAAAAGTGCTCGAGGCCGGCGGCCTCGAGAGCGTCGACAGCGCCGCCGCAGTACGCATCCTACACGAGCTCACGACGACGGGCGAGTACGCCGCCGCGGTTGCTGCCAGCGCCGTTCTCCGGGAGACGATGCGTCTCTGAAACCCGTCAAAGTTTCTGAATTTGTGTCAGGAGCTGTCAAAGCCGTCACTTCACGTTATCAACAAACCCGCCTCGGCGGCCGCCGGCGCGCCGGATCCTCGGCGATGCCCGGGCCGCGCGGTTGCCCAATCGGGAAGCGGCCGCTGCTATCAGCGCAACGGTTTTCGAGGCGACGGGCCGTTGGCCATGAAGCCGGCGGGCATTTCTGGGGTGTTGCAGCGTCGCCTGGTGCTAGGTTTGACACTTTCTGGAGGCCCCCTGCTGGCCCTTCCTCCCGGCACGGTTGGCATCCCCGTCCTCTTTCGCCCTTATTTTCACTTTTTCTACTTTCTGTGCTATTTTCTCTTCTAATTTCTGTTTTATTTTCGATCCTATTTCCATTTTCTAGCCACTGTTTACTGCTTGTCCTCTTATCGCAGACACTTCAGATACAACTCCTATCCACTTCTCTGACATGTCTTCTGCTATTTCCTCGACCAGGGTCGTGCTCGACGGCTCCGTCGTGCCTGCTACGATTATCTACTCGCAGACGTCGGGAAAGATTGTCGCTATCGTCCCGTCCGTGCTGGACCCAGAGGACCCACTGCTGGTCAGATACGACGTCGAGTCTTACCGGGAGCTGGCGCCGCTGGTGATCATGCCGGGCATCGTTGACTCCCACGTGCACTTGAACGAGCCCGGCCGGACCGACTGGGAGGGCTTTGCATCGGGGACGCAGTCAGCGGCCTCTGGCGGTGTGACGACGGTTGTCGACATGCCTCTTAATGCCATCCCACCGACAACAAACGTCAAGAACCTGAACATCAAGCTCGAGTCCGCCAAGGGCCAGATCTGGGTCGACACGGGATTCTGGGGTGGTCTCGTGCCAGATAACATCGCCGACTTGGTGCCCCTCATCAACGCCGGCGTACGGGGGTTCAAGGGCTTCATGATGGACTCCGGCGTCGACGAGTTTCCCATGGTGACGCCGGCCTACATTGACCAGGCGCTGGCTACCGTCCAGGGGAAGAGCACCATGCTCATGTTCCACGCCGAGATGGACGGCGCCAAGGATGACGACTCCCTCAACAACAACGACGACGAACAGTGCTGTGAGGACCACAACCACTCCCACCAGACATACGATGGCTTGACAAGCTCGCAGGCCGATGCGTTGTCCAAGTCCCCGATCTTGCACGCCGTCGAGCCATTGTCCGGGAACATCTCCAAGCTCATCAACAAAGATCCCACTGCCGCTGGTGCCGCTGGCGCCACTACTGCCAACATCGACGACCAGCTCGACGACATCACCCCGCTAGAGCTAGCAACCAAAAATGCATCTGTTCTCGAGACAGTCGACCCTACAGCATACTCCTCCTTCCTTGCCTCCCGTCCGGACTCGTTCGAGTGCAACGCCATCCACCACATCATCAAATGCCTCACTAAACAGCCAACTACAAAGGTGCACATTGTGCATTTGGCCACCCATGAAGCTCTACCCATGATCAAGCACGCCAAACAGACTCTAGGGCTTCCATTGTCCGTCGAAACGTGTTTCCACTACCTATCGCTGCGGGCAGAAGACATACCGAATGGTGCCACCCAGTTCAAGTGCTGTCCTCCTATCAGGAGTGACAGCAACCGCCGTCTGCTCTGGGATGCGCTGAAAAAAGGCCTAATCACTTCGGTCGTCTCGGACCATTCCCCATGCACCCCCGAGTTGAAGGGCCTGGAAAGAGGTGACTTTTTTGAAGCATGGGGAGGCATCTCCTCCGTTGGATTTGGATTGCCATTGTTGTGGACGGTTGGCAGAGAAGAGTTTGACCTCGATATTACGGACATCGTACAGTGGTGTTGCGTAAATACAGCAGAACAGGTCGGTTTGTCTCACAGAAAGGGACGCATTTCCGTCGGTTATGATGCAGATTTTGCTATTTTCGACTCAGATATGACATACACTGTTGCAAACGCCAGAACTTTCTTTAAAAACAAGCTCACAGCCTTCGATGGTAAGACTTTGACAGGTAGAGTTGTTGAAACAATCCTTCGTGGTAACTCCATTTACGCTCTCGGTAAGGGCTTAACTGAAGTTCCCCTCGGTAACTTGTTGCTAGAACCAAGAACTGATTAGAGACCAGAAATTCGCCGAAAAATGTTTCGTTTCTTTTTTTCCCTCCCGCTGTCCTTTTATAATTCATTCATTACTTTATCATTATTGTGATATCCTTGCATACAGTTTCTATATATATGGTCTTAAGGCTATGTTAAACTTTCCGAGTTGATTCTATTAGTAAAAGTTCTTGATGTTAATACTAGTTTAGTATTACTGTTGATATTAAAGTTATTTTCAATATTATTTATTCTAACTTTTATTAGCTTTTAATTTACTATGAGTTATTATATTATGTCAAACACCATACCTTTGACGTAAGGATTGACATGCAGGAGAATCGCCAATAATTCTGTCCCACTCCATTCCTAGGCCAGACTTGAATCCTTCCAGTAACACCTTGAAAACTTCAGCTAACTCCACACTTGGTTCGTGGTAGTTGGCAATCATATCGATGATGGCACGAACATTCCCCAAATCATTGGCAATCTCAGGGTGTTTCATGACGATGTTACACATACCATTGACTGCACTCGCTTTTTCTTCATTATCTTCTAGACCTCCAATGAGCTCACACCACATGATTAGCACCTCTTGCGCAACAACTGCGGTCTGATCAGGATAGAAAACACCAAACCTACCAATCGTAACAGCAGTATTCTCTAACAAGGTGACATCAGCATTAAAATCGTGAATCAATGGTTCTAGAACACGGAAAAAGTTGGACAAATATTGTTGGATCAGATTGTTGTCAGCACGAATAGCAATTTCACCTAATGCCCAAATAGCGTTATTGCACGAAGCGATGGCATCATCGTTGAGGTTGGTGATTTCTTGATAAATACTAACCATCAAGGTCTGAATATATGGTTTGATCAACAAATCAAATAAGTATATTGCACAATCTCCAAGTAATGCGTAGGCAGATTGTCTGACGTCATAGTAGTTATCATCCAAACATGTAAGAACAAGTTCCATCAAGGAAAACGATGATTTAGACTCATTCTGCGCAATAAGTTGTCCGGAGTGTGTTGTCAAACCTTGAATTAACCCATCAACCAAGTCGAGTGAGGTGACAATGAAATCCTTTTCAGGTGCAATGAAGGTTGGGTTATTGTTTGCAATTTTTTCTTCTTCGATACACTTATGCAAGATGCGAACAGCACGTTCATAGACAGGCTCAGCACAACCTGCAAAGGCCTCACCAATGGATGCTGCAACAGAAGACATACATTCGAGTAGAGGCCATAAATCCTTGTCGGAATCGTCTAATTCTTGCCATCTTTGAATGAGAGGTGGCAATAACAAGTCGATATATGTTGGGTTGTAACGCAACTGCTCACCGACTTTTTCTGTAAAAGTTTGGACTGTATCATACAAGACAATCATATTTTTCCTACGGTAGATGGCAAAATATGCTTGGAAGTGATGTAACAAAGGCTCGATAAACTGTGAAATTAGCTGGGGGTCAGAGCATTCGAAGAAGTCGGATAATGACGAACATGCACTTTCTTGGACAACCTTCTTCTTGTCCAAGGCACAGTCCATGATGGCTTGGAAGGTAGGCTTGAAATAATTTGCAAAGGCGCCTCCTGTAGTTGCCTCGGAACAGACCCACGCTGCATACCTACTCAGGGTCCAACATGTTATTTGGCGGACACGTGGTTGGTCATCCTTTATTCTATCGACAAGGAAAGGAATCAATTCTGGGAGTTGTTCGGTGGCATATTGGAGAGCAGCTTCTGAAATAGCACCCAATACCAAGATCGAGGCTTCACGTATTGGCCACTGTTGGGCGTTCATGCTTTCTTTGATCATAGGGAATGAGTACTGTAGGACTTCCTTGGGAAAAGTGGTGGACAACATATCAACAGTTGCAGCAGAGCATTTTCTCAGGTTCCACGTGTAAGAGTTGTCGAAGTCGTCGTTGTTATCATCATCATCGTCCTCATCCTCATCGCTTTCCTCGGCTGCTTCGTCACCACGGCCATTGCCTTTATTGTTGTTGCCATCTTCGTTTTCTTTCTTGATGGCTTTGTGTTCTTTGGATTTTACCATTTGCGGTTTGATGTCTTCGTCCTTGTCTTCCGAACCATCATCCTTCGCATCTTCTGCTTCCATCAGTTCAACATCGGTTTCATCGTAAACCATTTTTTCTAGTAATACAGGAATGATAGTCCCCAGATAAGGCAAGATCAGATCGGGAGGTAGTTCACTCGTGCTCATGGATAAGAGGAACTCATCCGCCTGCAATGCGACGGTTTCTTCGCCCTCTTTCACCATGTGTGTACACCAGGAGACAACGCCGGACCAATGCTGGTATAGTTTCTCGGGCCACTTGTCCAATATTCCAACAAAGATCGCAGCAAGCTGTCTCTGGATTTCCTCATCTGAAATGTTGTGTTGGCACAATGCAAACACGACGTTCAAAATGGAATCAATGTTGACGTATATTGTGTGCGAGCCGACGTTGATACAATGGACCAAACAGGCCAATGATCTGGCTCTGACTTTAGCCGGCATCGAGCCGTTAGCAATGACCTCGACCAGTCTTGGGACGAGGAGTTGCATCGGGACGATAGCACCTGCAGTCGATTGCACCTCTTGCTCCAACAACCTGGCGCTGTCTTCACAGATCGACAAGAAGGCCTCGGAGGCACCATCGATCGCATCTGCACCAGCGGCACCTGAGATTACCGAGATCAAATTTGGGACGACGCTTGGCCAGCCCTGGGGCCCGACGGTACGGAAGACAGCGCTGATGATACCGGAAGTGATACGCCGCACAAAAGTGCTGTCCGAGAGTAGCCCCTGGGGAAGCAATTCGAGTATGTGGGACTGGAGATCTGGCTTCTTGAACTTGAAGCTTTTCACTAGATCGTTCTTCAAGTAGATGCCTGCGGAGGCACGGGTGGACTCGTCGATCTCGGACGCTAGGAGAATGTGCAGAAGATAGTTGTCAAAATCTGCAATGGAATTTGCCTGTGTGAGAGCACTGGTGGCTTCCTGTCTGGTGGCTGTATCCGGGGAAAGTGTTCCTGCGAAGATGTGCACTAGTTGCTGCAAACTAGCCATATCGGGGGTCCAGGACGACGACATGGTTGGTTCACTCTAGTCAGTTGGTTCAGGGCAGCTAATGCACTGGAGAGGCTCTAAGCGTGATACAGGTATTGGAAACAGCACACAGGTGTATCCTCTGCTCTCCTCTTCAGGGGGTAGATGTCCAAACGCAGAAAGCTTACTTTGATGTATTGTACTCCAATCAAGTAAGATATGCGAGTTGTCTGTCTCACCAACAAAAATTTTGTTCAGAAAAAGAAAAAAAAAGGACGAAAATGCAAAAAATATGTCAACCTTTCGGGTAAGTAAGTAAGCAGGGACGAACGTTATGCTGGAGGAGTTGTTCTTACCGTATGCAATGCTTAGTTTAATCTAAACAGTCTATTTAAACTACAAATACAATATTATTATGCGTGTGTGAGTGTGAGTGAGGAGAAGACGAGCTGGCGTGAGCACTCATTTCTTGATCTCGTCCAGCAACGCGTCGAGCTCCTTGATCTGGTTGAACAACGGGTCGAAGATGAGCATGGTTTTCGGATGCAGCTCGTCGCCCTCTATGCTGGAGTCGGACCGCATATGAAGGGACCCCTTGGACTTAGAAAACTCGGACTCGGTCTCGGTCTCGTCCAACTCCGGCACCAGCAAGCTCTTCATCTTGATATCACTACTCATGCTGCTGGACCGGTAGCCTTCGGCCAAGCCCTGGGCCTTGCCATCTCTTGCGCCTAGATCGTTGGTTATGGAGCTGGAGCCCGAATTCGTGGCTGTGGGGGAGTCCTTGCCTTGGCCGACAAACTCCGGGTACGTTTCCAACAAATCGTCCAACATCTTCAGACTTGCCAGCCTTGTTTCACCGGCGCCAGCAGTTTTCTCTGCAGACCTTGTTTTGGGGACGTTCAGATCCTGGACCTTTCTATCCTTGAAATCCAAGCCCTTCTGCAAGCTATCCGTAGATTCTGAACACGTGCTGGCGGTGACGTTGTTCAGCGCAAGCTTTGTAGGCGTGCTTTCTAAGGAGTTCCCGTTGGCACTGCTACTAGGAGTCAAGACTTCCGGGCTTCTGGAGCTCGAGCTAGCTTTGACCCGCTCTATTTTTTCTTCTGGGTCTTCTGGTTCTCTTGGGTTGATGTCTGTTTCCTTCTCATCCGAAGAATACTGGTAGTCATCGAGGTTCTTGATTAAAAAGTTTCTTCTCTTCTTTGGGACAATGAGTGGTTGGGTAGCTGCGGAATCACTGTTATCCCAATCATCCTTAGTGTCACGTGAGGAGTGAGGTTGGCTGTGTTCATGGTCATGTTCATGTTCATATGGAAGGCTTTCATTGCGAGCCGGGATACTACTTTCTTCTACGCTGTAGTCATTTTGATAACCCTCCAAGAGACTATAGGAAGTCTCCTCGTTTTCGTCAATGCCGTCTATGCCGTCGATGCGGCCGCCGGCGACGGCATGTACATCTGATTCATGTATTCTATCGATGGATTTAACGTCGAATTCGTCGTCGTCTTTGCCGTCGTTCTCTATATCGGATGATTCCTTTACCTCGTTAACGTCAGCAAATGAGACTGTCTTCTTTGTGCTATCCGTGCTGATATAGTTGAACCCATGTTTCGGTTTCTTTAGTGATCCCTTTCTCTCTATTTTGTTATCGACGGAATCGATGCTATCGTTATTCAAGGCGCTGTCGGCAAGAGGAATCGATTCGAGGAGAGGATGATTCAATGGGTAGTCTGTGCTGAACAATTTTTTCTCCTCTTCGATTTTCAAGCCTGCGATACCGCCTCTTTCTAGGATCTCATTTTTCCAGCAATTGAGACGGGCCAACCTTTCGGTGTAGGTTTCCAAGATTTCCGCCGGAGCAAACCCTATTCTGTTATTATCGACTTTGCGGACCAGCCACCAGTACGAATCGGAATCGTTGAGTAATAGGACAGACTCGTTTTTCAGCAAGGGCAAATGCGAAGGGTCGGGCCCACTGAAGTCGTACAACGCGTATAGCTTCGTTGGGTCCAGTTCCTTTGGCGGCGATGAAGGAGGAGAGGGAAGCATGCCCTGTATGTAGTCTGTCAATTTGTCGTTTGTGATGTCTTCCATGGAGTCTAGGGAGTTTGAGCTTCCAATATCGTCTTCATCTGCTTCGTCGTTGTCATCATCGTATTCATTTTGGTAGTAGTCTATTTCGTCCATGCTATCATGCTCATGACCATGAGCAACATTCTGTTCATGGTCGTCGCTCGTATGGTAGTGCCTTGCTTCGCGATTCACCTGTATGCCCTTGTTGTTGTTGTCGATATTATTGTTATTTGTGTTTGAAAGCCTTAATGTTCGATGAAGCTTGTTCTGGAGCTCTGGGTCCGACTCCAAGGTGCGAAGGGAGACGCTGTTCACGAGGTCGTCTGTCCTGACGTGTGAGTTTGCGTTCGAGTTCGGGTTGTGTATGACGGTCGAGGCTGCCGAGGAGGAGGAGTTTGACTGCGTGTCCGGGTCCTTCACCGACGGCCTGCTGAACCCGTGTGGGGCAATCCTCAGGTCATTCAAGTTGTGCAACGCAAAGTCGTCGAGCTCGTCGTCGTCGTCGTCCGGATTGGCGCTTCGACTGAGACTCGGGCTCGAGAACGAGTCACGCCCGTACGACTCGATGTTGAAGTCGGACAGGTTGTCCAGACTAGCATGCAGGGACTGAAGGTCTCTCCTGGAGAGCCGTGAAATATGCTGAGTGTCCATTCTGGGTGGCTTGACGTGTGTGCAAGTGCAGTCCGGTGTGTGGGTGTGTTGTTGTGTGTGTGATATGTGTTGTTGTGTGTATGTGTTTGTTTATTTTACTTATCTTTTTTTTTGTGCCTGCTGCTCTTGTCTGCTGGCGACGGCTCCTGGTCGGTGCTGATGCTCTTGTGTCTCTGCCGGCG
The DNA here is from genome assembly GCA_025531575.1 of Pichia sp. PH4023. Taxonomy (NCBI): domain Eukaryota; kingdom Fungi; phylum Ascomycota; class Pichiomycetes; order Pichiales; family Pichiaceae; genus Pichia; species Pichia sp. PH4023. Next base: position 380,767 of record JAMGYR010000008.1, on the reverse strand, counting down.
TGCAGTCAAATCGGTTCCCTTACTGGCCTCCTGGCCCTCTCTGACGTGCTTCATGTTGCGGATCCTACGATCCCGTGTACACGACACCCCACTTTGCCGTCCACGCAGTCGCCAGGGGCTCTCTCTCTCGCTGAGCTCAGCATACTCAGCTTGCTCAGCGCCCCCCCCCCCCCCGCCGTGTCGTGCTCAGCGCTCTTGCCCCTTTCCGGAAAACGCAAACAGGCGGCTCGTGCCCTTTTCTCGCATCAAATACACCTGTGCACCACAAAAATAAATGTTGCGCCGATCGACCCAAAATTTATTTTGTTGCTTACGTACACATGGGCTTGCCTGCTGTTGTCATCGCCGCATGTTGGCTAAGCTTTCCGCTCCACTACGCTTTACCACGCTTTGCTGGCTTCGCTGGCGTTTCAGGTTGCTCCGCCTCCTTGACTGCTGGCTAAACAGACCCTGTTATTTTTATCTACCGGTTCGATCGAATTATTTATTTGGCTGGCTTCCGTTTGCTCTGTGCCTCTGTCTGCCCCTGCATCGCACTGCACCTCCCGTCTCTGTTTCTCCGTCCTCTTTTCCTCCGCTACTAAAATGTCCTACCAAGCTCCTCAAGGCCCTCCCCCAGGTCAAGGCAACCAGAACCAAAGCTACTACCAGGGAGAAAAGGGAAACATGTACCACCAACAACCGCAACAGGGCTACTACCAGCAGCAACAGCCTCCTCAGCAGTACTACCAGCAGCAACCGCAACAGGGCTACTACCAGCAACAGCAACCTCAACCTGTTTACGTGCAGCAACAACAACCTCAGCAGGGAAGAAACGACGACTGCTGCATGGCCTGTCTAGCTGCCCTCTGTGTCTGCTGCACCCTAGACGCCTTGTTCTGAGTACCAATTAATTACACACCCACACACACACACGACACTCAATTGTACCATTATCACATACATTAACCTTTCCTTTTTGTTTTGTTACTGTCTTTTTCCTCCTTCTCTTTTCCCTCGACACATCTTTTTCCTACTAATACTCGAGACATCCACCCCTATCTCTTTGTTTTCTGCTGTTGAATTATTACAAAATAAAATATATTAGATGTCAAATATATATCTTTATGAACACCCCCCACATACACTTATATATATGAGCTACTGTATAGTCAATTAATGGAATTTTTTGCCTACAAATTCACTTCACAATCCGTGTTTCTTCACTCTCACACCTCACATGAATATCCCCCCGGCTCAAATCGTTCTCCGCCTCTACCCCGTTTTCTGCCGTATCGACTCTCCCTATCTCCTCGACACCACTCGTCCTAGACCCTTGCTCCCCCCTCCACAAATAACCTTTCATGTCATTCAACCCGTAATTGATACTCCGCCGTAGACTCTCAACCTCCCGGGCCACGTCTGGGCTGACCCCCGTCATTGTCAAAACTTCATTCACCTTATCTCTCATTTTCCCAATTTGGGCCTCAACTTTCTTGATCCGAAGTTTCAATCCCATCACCCATTCCCAAACCTTTCGGTCATTCTCAAGCATCTCGTTAACTGCAAGAGAATACTGAAGATTTCTTTCTCTGATTTTCTTCGTAAAACTCTTCAAGATCTCGTATTTACTACTAAAAAGTACAATCTCATTTTTCATCTCATCCACAGATTCTTGATACTCATTTTGCTTCTTAATCAACGTTTTTGCCAACAGCAGAACAGCAACACTACTACTGCTCTTATCTACTTTCTTTGGTTTTTCACCCTTCCTCTTACTATCTTCTTCTTCTACTTTTTTTTCATTTCCAGCATCTAAACAGCTAATGTAATGTAAATTCTCAAAATATAGCTTCTCGGCATCTAATTTAGCTATAACCAAGTCTTTATCTTGCTTAATATCAACGTTTTTCAACTCTAAATACTTAATCTCTTCCTTTAAATCATAGTTTTTGTTCTGAGACTCAATGAGTTTGATCTTCAAATTCTCAATCATGCTTAGGTATTGCTCTTTCATTTCTATTACCTCTTGCTCATTCTCCTCGATGTATTGATTCCGCATTTGGTTTTCACTAACATCTTTATTTGAAACATCGGCTTTATTTGCTTCTTCCTCGTTGCATTGACTCATTACCTTTATCTGCAACTCATTACTGGAATCCCTTGTAAGACTTTCAATTGCGTCATATAAACTTTGAATTTTGATTTTCAGCTCTTCATTGGCAGCTAAAAGTTTGATATTTTGGCTTTCCACCAACTCATTTCTGGCAATGAATTCCTCACACTTCTTTAATATCTTTGAGTTACAATTTAATTCAGCGTCATTGCTATCGGACACATTCATCCAGCCAGCATTACCCATTATATAATTCAAATTGGAGCTTTGCAAATTTAAACTTCCCGTAGAGGCAATATTGCCTTTATTTTCAGCATCTGCCAAATCTTCCTTCTCGTCCACTTGTAAGTCAAACTCCTTCATTTTCGCTTCATTCTTACACCAAGCTTTTAAGATCAGCTTAGATCGATTATCTAAATAGTTCAGCTGTGTGATACCCCATGCTGCTCTTTTACCAAGAATTCCAATACATAATATGACTGACATGTAGAGGTATAACTGATTTATCAAATCTAGGATATCCGTTATTCCCAAATCGTAGAGCTCAGATGAGACTTTTTTTTGCATTAAATAGTCATTTCTATGAAGAACCTTCTTTTTGTAAAGCGTTGTGTCATTTCTTAACGTTCTATTAACTTCTTCATCGTAAGAACTATCCTTGTTTGTACCCCAAATAAGTTTGTTTGCTTCATCCATCAATTTCTTTCTAGTACTTTGATGTCCAAAGCTTTTCTCCTCTGCAGAATTAAAATCATCGGATTTCCAAGCAGTCAATATTTCAACATCTATTTGCGTGAGAAAGAGGTTTAGTATATCCACCTGGAAAATTGTTGAATCAGTAGCTGACTTGTTCTTATCATTAGTACCTTTACTACTAGATCCAGACTTTTCACTAACACCACCCAAATCATGCTGTTCATTGTCTGGATTATCATCGTATTCATCACCAAACTTGCTATGCTTATTGAACTCAATCGAAATAATATCAAGAAACTTTTCCAAAGAGGATTTTTTTGTGGCTTCGATCTCTTTGTTGAAACTCGAAGTCTCAGTCAGATCATCTTCGTTGAAAGCCATCAAGTACTTTAACACTGCATGAAAAAATGGAGGGGCCAAAAAGTACGATATCTTAGCTCTTTTGGGGATTTCCAAAACATCAAATTCTCCAAGCTGGAATAGATGAGAATATTTTAATCCTGGGGAGTCAAAATCGTTAGTACAGGTACAAATTATTACACTTTTGAAACTAAGTGCATTATACATTCTATGATAGAGTGTTTCTCTTGGATGTCATGTGAAACCATACCCAACAGATGGTGGCAGACACCACAGCAATTTTTGACTCCAAATCCATGATGAACTTTTGATCAACTAGATGCGTATACAAGAAATATTCAGCAAGAGGAAAAAAAAGGTGATACGTTAGAAGAAGAATGATTAATCACTTTTTGATAAAGAATTCTTTTCTGCATTTGTTGTCAACTGTCGTATGAAAAGGGCGACAGAAAATTTCCGTATCGGGCAATCCTCGTTTTTCATTTTTCCGTGGTCTATTTGGACGGATATTAGTTGTGCACTTTTCAACAAGTTACTTAGCTGCAGTTTCAAATCCGGGATTTTTGATAGTTTCAGTTCCAAGCTTTTGATTGAGTTTCTTTTTAAACTTTTTAGTTTTCTTCTTGGCATCTTTGGGCTTCTTTTCAGTGTCAATTTTCTCGGATCCTTCTTTCTTCGCCTTAGCTTTCTTCTTATTCCTTTTTTTGGCCTTTTTCTTAGTTGCACTTTCCTGATTTGTATCAGATGTACCAGCTTTAGCCTTCAGTATTTTTTTCCCCTTATTTTTCAGGGAATCTGGATTAGTCTTTTCCTTCTTTTTGTTTTTGCTTCCTTTGCTGAAAATATTATCTGGAAGTGGCATCTTCCCTTCAGAATCAATAGCTTCACAGAACTTTTTAAACGCAAAATCGTCTTCCAGTTTTCCGTTCATAAAGTCCCACTTATTTATAAACGGTTCTCCCAGCGATTTGAATTCTGGCATGACTTGATAGAATGTTTTTTCTATTGAAGGAATATAGGTCTCAAGCTCTTCCATAGCTTCAACCTTTTCTGCATTTTCATCAGTAGTATTTTTCTCTGCCTCTGGTTTGCTTGGAGCATCATCCGTGAAAGTCAGGGTCTTAATTGCTCTACCTACCAACATCATACTGGACTCATCGGTACAATTGATGTAGCAACGACTTGGGACACTAGATTCAAACTGGTTTTCTGGATAAAATCCGTCGACATAATAATATTCTGCGAAATGCTGCTCTAATTCAGGAGTTGCCTGAACAACTCTTGTGATGAATGATTCTTTGGATAATTTCGGCGGAAGATTTCTTACTGTGATTTTATTTACCGGTAGTCTAGGCTTTTCTTCTCTTAATTTTTGTTCCTGTTGAAGTTGCTTTCTCTTTTCTTTCTGCAATTGTCTCTTGCGCTTTTTTCTAAGCTTCTTTGCTTCGTTTGGGTCCAAGGCTGATAAGTTTTCGGTGGTGATAGACAACGGTTCTTTTGGGTTATTTGATTTATTGCTGTTTTTGTTCTGTGCTTTTGGTTTCTTCTTTTTTACTTTTGTAACCTTTTCACCTTTGTTGTTTTGATCAGGAGGATTCACGGTCACACTTGTTTCCAGTGAATCCTGTTTTGGCTTCTGTTTTTCTTTATTCTTTCTTCTGTTCTTAGAAGCTCCATTTTTTTTGTTGTCTGGAGTGAAGTCTGCTTGGGAACTTTTTCTTTCACTTGCTATAGTAGTGTCAGGAGCAGACATGGCCATTGACCATCAAATTGAAATGTATTTGTGATTACTGTTTCCTGTGCCATTCCAGTTCGGATGAAGCCCTATGTGCCCGAAAAGTCGTACTGAAAATAATTTTGGTGGACTACCGCTTCGTGCGAATTCATGATTTTTGGCGATATCAACAGTAAAGACAAGGTTTTGAGGCGGACAACAGTAAGGTAAGTTGCAGATAAAGAAAAGTCGGTGTATTACATAGCAGATATAGCATGCAACAAGGCTATACACTTGTCACTTTTTTCTCCGATTTAGATGCCACTATCAATCAGAAAGGACAGCGACGTACATTTGAAGAGTTGTTTTCAATCAATTTTGTGAAATATGATGCCAGTAGAATAGCGTCATTGCAGCTGGAAATCTACCAGCTTAGTGATAAGGAAATTTCATCATTGATAGACAACAACCCTACCGTGAAGAGGATATCCTGGCCAGCTTTTGAGAATTTTGTACTCAATTATTTGATCTGTGTTCGAGATCTTGATCCATCGTCTGTAATCCGGTCTATAGATTTGATGATTGCTGTTTTTGAGTGCCAGTCAATTCTCTTCAACCCCAAGAGTGCCTTTCATGACCAAATCTGCAAACAGGCAATACCGTACTTTGAAGAATCCATGGCTTTAATGATTCCTTTGTCCAAGTTCATTGATATTGAGTCTATGCATATACATAACCGAAATTCTGACTATCCAAGGTTGACACACATTTCTACAATCTTGTTGAAAGCGTTGAATAATATTCGTTCTACCCCAGACTTGAATGATAAATTGAACGTTGACAAAATTAACTTGTTATTTCATATTTCAACTAACTTATGCAATGTTTACTATAAGATCGGATCTCCAATTCTATGTGCGAATGTGTTTTCTAACGTGAATATTCTTAATTTGAACAGAAGGTATATTAATCTTTCATCACTTGTAACTTTTCGGTTTATTATGGGCAAATATTACGCACATCAGTCCAATTTCATGGTTTCATTCCATCATTTGAGTGCATGTTTGAAGAGTATCACAATCGACAATTGCCCAATGTCCAACATACTGATCATCCTCAAGTATATTATTCCAGTTGGACTTATTGTTGGGAAAGTTGCCGATATAAGTCGAATAAAGGCTTGGCTATTGGACAATGGCGCACAAAACAACGATGAGGCCAGTAAGCTGAATGCCTTATTGAACATCTACGAGCCGTTAGCATACAACTATAAGGTGGGGAACTTCTATGGCGTTTACAAGTGCATATCTGACAATGAGGCATACTGGAAACACATCGGATTGTGGATTCCGATGTTGCAAAGATTACGAATACCGATTTTCCGAAATTTGGCACATCTGCTATGGAAAATGAACGGGGGGAATTTGACATCTGGGATGTTGAAAACTGGTCTTCGTGTGAGCATGCAAGGAATGGAAACGTTGAGTACTGCATATCAGGTAAAGGAAGACAATTACCTCGAAGTAGATGATTTGTTTGTCGACAACATCTTAGCGAGTATAGTGTTTAATGGGTTCTTGAAGATGAAAATGAACGCAGACAGGACACTCTACTTCAGTAAAAACGATATCTTTCCGGATATGTATACCGTGCTTTCTGGAAGGTTCCCCACCAACCCGCGTGAAGCATGGTTGGACAATTAGGTGGCCATCTATCTGGGAAATGGTATGTACAATTACTCAAAGTAAGTAGTATTTTAACCGTCTGTAATTTTAATAGTATTACGAAAAGCTTTAATATCTCTAAGGAGAATCATCGAATCATCGAATCATTTGAGAGGCTTGTCTTTAGCCCATTCACCGATTTCTTATCTCCTCAGCTATAGTTTCCAGTCTTGCTAGGTTGAAACTTATTTTTCACCACGTCCAGGCCCATGTGGCGTCAGACTGCCTCTGCTTACGTGACGATCTTGACGCAAAATTTACGTGCAACCCCTACCGAAGAAATCGGCCAGATAGAGGAGAAGTAGAACGGTGGATAGAGGGAGAAATGATGGGAAATACCATCGGAAACCGGAGAACTGCGACACCTTGCTGCCTCTATAGATAACCGATTGGCATGACTGAACAGTCTGGCAATGAAAACGTGTTCGCTCAACTTCGAAAGGCTTCGGAGCACATCAGTAAAGGTTTCCAAATCATTGTGAATCTTGCGCCTGATATTGCTCTATACAATGTGTTGGTTGATTCACAGAATGATCCGTTCCTAAAGAACCTTATTAGCACTCCTGATGGTATCAGTTTGGAAGACGATGATATCAAGTTTGCTGTTTACGCAAAAGAGCTTTACGTGCAGGGGAAGATCGACATAGTACAGTGTCTTATCGATCGGAACGTGGAAAAGGTTCTGGCTGAACTGAATGATTCCAAGCAACCACCGCGTTCATTCCCCTCCACTTCTTGTGTTCCGAACAATCTTTCCAATGAAGATAATGCTCGAACACCGGATAATAAGCCGCTCTCACCAGCAATTGACAAGCCATTGGAAACAGATGACAACGACGACAGCTATCTCAAGAAAGGTGATACTACCGACAGTACTGCAAATGCTGGTAGTATCACCAGTTTTCATTTAACTGCCGTCGATGAAAAGAAAGAAGATGATTTTGTCAATAAAGACGATACTGTTGGTATGGATGACGATAACGTATCGGAAGAATACACTAAGATAGCGAAGCTGTCTACTCCCGTTGAAGGCGGCGGAGAATACATTTATCACAATGATTCGATTCATAAGAGAAACAGAAACTTTGAAGTGTTCAAGGAAGATAATCCGCCGAGGTTACCTGTACTTCATCCACCGGAATTGATTGCTAAAGTATTCACACATCAATCTGTTTTGAATTATTTGAATATACCAGAAGAGTCCAAAGTGAACTCGCATAATGAACGATTAGAATTTCTAGGTGATGCATATTTACAGTTTGTCGTTTCAATGATCATCTATGAGAAGTTCCCTCATTTCAACGAGTGCCAAATGTCTATTTTAAGATCTAGTATCGTTTCTAACAGTAGATTACTGAAATTTTCACAAATATATGGATTTGACAAGCAGTTGAAAAAGAACTTCAATGATTCCTCCATACTAACAGGGAATAATAAGATATATGCCGATGTTTTTGAGGCATATTTGGGAGCAATTGCTGAACAGTATATGATGGAAAGCAAAGACGGTGAAACGAATGTAAACGACTTTATCAAAGGATGGTTTGAAGCTAAGAACTGGCTTGAAGCCTTATGCGAGGAACAACTGCAAACGTTTGACCCATCCATAGTATTTAAGATGCAATACTCCAAATCTTCCAAGCAAGACCTGCGGCTGTTATTAGGAAAACTTAATACTCCAGATTATGTGAGATGCAACATCGGCAACAGGAGAATTCTCTCTTGCGTCAAAATTTCCAAGAAGGTGTATGGTTACGGTGTTGGAACCAGCAACAAGGAGGCTGATTCCAGGGCTGCTACTGACGCCATGTGTAATCCAGGTATCTGCAAGATTTGTCCCGAGGTTTTGTGGAAGAAATTTGAGGACGGTGTTGGTCTTGATGAGTCGGGAGGATTGAACTTTGAACAATATCCTACCAAGGTATCACAGAAGGAGTTAGAAGTACTAAGAAGAGAGATTGCTATCAAATACAAGGTTGGTGACATTAAACTGTTGGTGTCCAAGAATAACCCTTATAGCCTGTTAATTGATGACAATGAGCGGAATACTGTCAAACAGGAAATAAACGAGATGCATTCTATTGACAACACTAATGGCGAGATCGGTGAAGCGTCTCTAGACCACGAAACAGAGAGTGATAAGATCACGGAGAAGGAGAAGAAGAAGGAGAAGAGAAGTCCCAGCTCCAAGCACAAAAATTACGGTAAGGAGTACACTATGGGCAGAGGGGGTATATTCGGAGAGGAATACAAGCGGATTGCGAAAGGTTCAAGCAAACATCGTGCTGGGATTCACAGGAACGCCAACTATTTGATTATGGACGAGGGCGAAGGAGGTAATGGTAGCCAAAGCATCACTAGGGAGCTTATGTGCCACGAGGTGTTGGTGAAATGCGGCGACATAGAGATGGACAGCAAGAATCGGATGAATGCGGTGTTTGCCAAGCGTGGGGGCGTGCCCGGGTACATCACCTACCGGACCGTTGACGACGAGTTTCTATGCGAGTTGTGGTTCAGCGATCGTCAGATTGTGAGCTATGGTCTGGACCGGAACAAGAAAAATGCCTCGCAAAAGGCTGCGATGCTTGCCTTAAAACGAGAAGAATATTACGGTGGCATGAGCGACGATGAAGATGGTGATGACGACAACGAAAACGGCAGAGAACAGCACAGACGGCAGGTCGAGGAGGAGCATGAAAATAAGGCTGAGAAGAAGAGGCCCTCCAATAGGAGCAGAGGGTCCGACGATGGAAACTCCGCTGACGACGAAAGCGATGATGAGGAAGAGCAGGAGATGGAGAGGGAGAGAGGAAGAAGGCGGAGACGCAGACGATACTATAAGGACACTTCGTCGTGGTCCTCATCTTGTCAATCATCACCCCCGTCACGACCATCGTCGCTGTCGTCGTCGCTGTCGTCGTTGTTGTCGTCGTTGTCGTCGTCTGAGTGACTTTTGTTAGCTTACTCTGCACCCATCCTCCGGGAACTTGCATGCAAATAACTACACACTCTAGGCTTGTGCTAAATAGATGTTTATATCCGACAGAGAATATGTACACAAAGACCTATTTACATGCAGAGATCCACCGGCTGCCGTAGCCACACCCTGTCCACCGTCTTGAGACATTGACCCGTTTCGGCTACAGTCTAGAACGATTCAAAGTGACACATTCCGTCCTCGAAACGGTTTTCCCCAAAACGTTCCTCTGCAGAGGGTCGCGCTGACGTAATCCAGAATGTATGTTACTACCTCATATTCCAACGCGAAAGCGCGTCACCTTCCGTATTGGACAAAAGGTCAATACAGAGGCGGGCCAGACCGCGTCAGTTTTGTTGACGGTCGCTGCACACGGACGGGTTGTGGGGAACCGAAGGAAGGGGTTGTTGTAGTTACAGCAGAAAGCACGGTGCAACGCCAGGTTACCATGGCAGGGACGGATGGGCTGTTTGGTGTCGGGTGTTTGGTGTTTGTTTTTCTCCATTGTTGTTTGTTGACTTTCGTTTGGTGTTTCCCAGATTCGCATTGTAGGGACTTGACTCGTGTGTTTGCAGAAAGGTACGCCACGTTCCGTCGTCCTCGAGTTTGCGAGGGTACGCTCGTTCTCTTTCGCCTCCTTCCCACTCCCACTTATAACTCTTCTTTTCTTCTTTTTTCTGTTTCTTCCTCGTAGTCGTTTCTTACTCTCCTTCTGCTGATCTCACCTGTTTGGCTCCTCCTCTTTGGTAGTTTCTAAAGCAAAGAACACTTGAACAAAATATCGCTCGTTTAAACATTTTTACTTGTTCCTCTTTTCTTTCCAACTTGTTTATATCTTGTCATAAACAGCTTTACTCAATCATTCATCATAGCATCAATACAGCATAAAATACAACAACTACAAAAATGAAGCTCTCCTTAGCACTTTTAACCCTTCTCTCCTCCGCTATGGCTGCGACGGTTCCTTCCCAAGCATGGACCACCTTGACTCCATCTGGTAAAGCTCCATCCTGTGCAGTTTCCTCCTACTCGAAGTCCTTCGGTATCGCAATCTCCACCGTCACCAGTGAAGTTAACGTTAAGGCTAAGAGAGACATGGCTTCCCAAATTGGCGACGGTCAAATCCAAGCAACCACTGCTACCACTGCCACCCAGTCCAAGGTCGAAACCTCCGCTTCTCCATCTAAGGTCCTTACTACCGCTACTCCTTCATCCAGTCTAACAACTTCCACTAGTCTTTCAACTGCTCCAGCTAATTTGGTTTCCCAAATCAGCGATGGACAAATCCAAAAGACAACTGCTACTTTCCAATCAACCACTATCACCAAGGAAGAAACCTACTACGTTTCTTACAGTGCTTCCTCTGTGAGTGCAGTTCCTGCTAACCACCCAGAAGTCATTGTCACCCAAATCACTGATGGTCAAATTCAAGTTCCAAACCCAACCCCAGAAGTTGCTCCATCCGTTTATGTCACTTCCGAACACGGTGGCTTGAAATCTTCCACTAGCTACTACCCAATCACGTACACCTCTTCCTACTCATACAGATCCATTTCTTCTGTGGTCCCATCTTCAAGCATCCAATCTTCCAAGACTTCTGCATCTGCATCTGCTTCTGCATGTGCTACGAACTTGGTTGCTAAGGAAGCCACCTGTAAGACAGACAACGACTTGGCAATGACTTTGGAAAACGGTATCTTGATTGACTCTCACAAGAGAATCGGTTCTATTGTCTCTAACAGACAATTTCAATTCGATGGTCCAACTCCTCAGTCTGGTGCAATTTACGCTAACGGTTGGTCCATTGCTGATGGTCACTTGGTCCTCGGTGACGACTACATTTTCTGGCAATGTTTGTCCGGTACTTTTTACAACTTGTACGATGAGTCTATTGCCGACCAATGTGTTCCTGTTGTTTTGAACGTTATCGATTTGGTTGACTGCTAAGTTTGATTAACTTGCCGCAGCTTCATCCTCCCCCTCTTCTATATTAAGCAATCAGACTTTAACGTCTTGTGATACCACCTAGCCTTTACTTTATCGGTTTATTTTATTTATAATTTTGATACCTCTTACGCAAATGCATTTCATATTTTCTTTGAATTACCGGGCCAACCGTATGATTTCGTGTGCAGATCGGATGATCAAAACTCAAATTTCCGTGTCTCTTGCTCTCCACGTTACCGCTATAGTGCCGTAAAATAGGACCCTGCATGTCCACAAACAGGGGTTGGCGACATGAATTTTTCGCTCTTCGACCATTTCCCCATTGGGTAAACCTTCTTTTCTTGCTCTTGCTCAGCGTATTGCATCATCTTCTGGAAACTATGAATTGGTACTGACAGTTGAGGGGATATGTACTTTGTCTGCCTTTTGTCATATTATAATAACGACGCATAACTTAATGGCTACCCTCCCACAGCCCACTACACTGCTGTACTCATGGCGAACCGCCCTTATATTTGCAGCCCTCATTGCGAAATTCATCTTAGCCGTTCAACCGTCGTACATCCATCCTGATGAGTTTTTCCAGTCATTTCAGATAATATACGATGACAATCTACCCTGGGAAGTAGCAGATAAGGGAAATATTAACAGATCAATTGTGCCGTTGCTGATTACGCATTACCCAGTAATATGGTTTGGCACCAAGACTGGATTAAATCCTCTCCAGATATATTTGCTAGTAAGAATCCAACTCACCATAGTCTCGTGGATCATAACAGAATGGTGCTTATACAGGCTAGCACCAATGAAACATGAACGAATTAAGGCAATGCTCTTCACAATGACCTCCTATCTCACCCTCGTACACCAGACGCATACATTTTCAAACTCAATAGAAACATGCTTACTTTTGCCGACCCTCTACATCATTAACGATATCCGCTCTTATCTTGAACGTAATGCCCCAGGTCAATATAGTATTGTTAAACTGAGTGCACTTGGTGTACTTATATCTTTAGGCGTCTTCAATCGAATTACTTTCCCAGCTTGGATCTTGGTCCCTTCCTTTTTCCTCTTGAAATTCTTCTTCAAACACCCATTTTTTTCATTTATCCCTGTCATTGTGTTCCTGCTTGTATCGGCATTATTCATATTTATAGATTCATTGTACTATGGTACTGCTCCAAGCTATACGATAGCGCCATTGAACAATTTGATGTACAATCTTTCAACCGAAAACCTCAGCACACATGGGATCCATCCTCGATACACACATATCTTGATCAACTACCCTCAAATGGTGGGACCGTTGTTTTTCATGATTTTCCCATTCACTAGGACCTACACCAGGACAACGACATTTCTGGCTGTTATTTCTGGGTTTGTTACCTTGTCCATTTTCCCGCATCAAGAATTACGTTTTCTTCTACCAGCTGTTCCATTACTCTCCACTCTGATAAGCTTTTCAAACCCCACTTTTTCTATATTGAGGAAGTATTTCAAAATTGCTCTTTCACTTTGGCTTGTATACTCATCGATACTTTCAGTATTTTATGGATATTTCCATCAAGCAGGTATTATTCCTGCCATTGCAGAACTTAATAACAATATTTTAACACCGTCATCTTCAACCTCTTCTTCTCATTCAACAACATTGCTATTCTGGAGAATGTATCCGCCACCAACGTGGATGCTAGACAAAACGTTGCTTCCTAACCCACTATACTTATCAAAACATGATGACGGCACCATTCCTTTAGACACGCCGCAGTGCAATCGAAACTATGTTATTGATCTTATGGGGTCATCATTGGAAACCTTACATAATGTAAGTAGCAAAATGAGCTCTTCTTGTCCAAACAATGAGGTATACTTAGTGGCACCTATTAACGCTGTGCTTAACATTGATACATCATCATATAGTACTGTGTGGAAAACGTTTTGGCATTTGGATATGGATCATTTCGAGTATGATCTTCATGGAGTGGAAACGTTTACTCCGGGTCTCGGCATCTACAATCTCATTTAGGTAGCTGTACATAAATAGGTATATATATAACTTTCTTTGTTGATTATAGAGGGATATTAAATTATTAAAACTACAGAGTTACTGGAATGACAAAGAATAGTACCAGTATAGAATAATATCAACATCATTTGTAGAAATCGAACTTGTCCACTTCGCTACCTGACTTCACTTGTGCGGTATAAGCTTCTTCCAAGTCACTCTGTATTATCATGTATCTGTTTTTCCTGACGGCTCTTAGACCTGCATCTTGCATGATAGCAGCAATGACCGCACCACTCAATGGATCATTTCTCATAATCAGTGAGTCTAGGTCTGCTTCAGGTGCCAACGACATCTTCGAGGCGACCGTACTGAATATCATACGTCTTTCCCTCCTATCTTTCAAGGATGGGAACTCAATCTTTCTATCCAATCTACCCGGTCTGAGAAGTGCAGGATCCAAAGTATCAGCTCTGTTCGTTGCCATTATGACCTTCACGTTTGTAGCCTGGTCGAAACCATCCATTTGTGTCAATAGCTCGATCAAAATTCTCTGGACTTCTCTGTCAGCACCTGTTTGTGCGTCAAATCTCTTCGTCGCAATGGCGTCGATTTCGTCGATGAAAATGATAGAAGGCGCATTTTCTCTAGCCAATCTGAAGACATCTCTCACCATTCTTGGACCTTCACCCAAATACTTTTGAACAAATTCGGAACCGTTGATTCTGATAAAAGAGGCTGTTGACCCATTAGCAACCGCCTTGACCAACATGGTCTTACCTGTACCCGGAGGTCCATATAGCAAGACACCTCTTGGAGGATCGATACCGATCTGTTTATATAGGTCCGCCTGCACCAATGGGAGTTCCACGGCTTCTCTGATCTCCTGCTTCTGCATGTCTAATCCACCAACATCGTTGTAGGTCACGTCTGGCTTCTCCTTTTCGCCAACAATGGAGATGGACGAGTCCGCCTCCGGAGGCAATATATCAACCAAGGCATTTGAATGGCGATGTAATGCCACGGAGGCCGCTGGTTTCAACAATTCTCTGTCCAAAGTCGATAATATCCTGACGACATAGTTGGATCCGGTCGTAGAGGACACGATACCTGTCGTTTGATCAATTGGTTCGAGGAATTGCCCGATTACTAAAGGAACAGACTGAATCTTCTTCACCTCTTCCTGTGCCCTGACCAGCTCTCTTTTTAGATAACGCTGCTCGTCCTTGATGTATTCCTCCTGCAACAGAATAAGCTCCAAGTTCTTCTCGAGCTTCTTGAGCTTCAAGTAGACGTCGTTGTTATTGTTGCCATTGCTGTTGGCATTCTTGTTGAGTGATCCGTTGGCGGCCTTTGTCGTGAGTTTGTCGATTTTGTTGTGTGGGTGTTCGGATTGTGGTACAATTCCAAGCTCCTCCATTGTGTGCTGTTGCGCTGTCTTGCTTTTCTGTTTCGGTCTGCCTCTCTGTTGGTATGGCTAAGTGCCCTTGCAACCCATCCAGCAGGAGTACCTTTCTGTCTACTCCAGCCAACCCTCTTTCTATCGTCTCTCGTTTGCCACCGGGATCTCCTCGGCGCGCCTCATTTTTCTTGCCTTTAAGGAAAAGGCACGAAGAGCTGAACATAAAAACAGATGGGAAAGCAGAGGTGGGGAGAGAAGAGAAGAGACAATGCCCCAGCCGACCATACACGAAGTCTATTCCCTGTGAAAGAAGTACATAGTAATACAAATAGAAGATTCGACGTTTTCGTTTTACAAATGTGGAAGTTAGGCCACAAGCCGTCCCAGGAGAATTCCTAGCACCGCACTCGTCAGTATGCTGCCACAGACATAACCCTGGAACTCGCCTACAGTCGTCTCCAGTGGCGTGCTGCTTGGGTAGGCCAGAGGAGTCATGTAGTGCACGAACTTGTGCAACCAGTCACTGGTCAACATATAGTAGTGCGTCCAGTATTTTCGTAGTGTTACGGTGTCTAGTCTTTTGTTTGCAATGAGACGGAATGGCGGGAGAGGACTCTGTTCTGCCGATGCCTCTTTTGCAGCAACAATGTTTTCTACTGGTGGGTTTTCTAAGAGGGCAGGCTCTGGTGCCGGCTTGAGCTCGGGCTCAGGCTCAGGAACAGATATAGCATCTCCCACTTTTTCTGAAGCTGCCGCCGCTGCCGCCGCCGCTGCTGCAGGTTTCAGTTTCAGAGTGTCTAGCTGCCCTTTCAACTGCTGGATGTCGAGATCAAGCTTTTCACTGTTGTGGAAAAGGTCTTTCACCTTGTCTTCAAACGAGTTCACTAACCTCCATCTTTTGAATGGCTCAAACACAAATTGGACCAGCAACACAAGTAACAAGTTAATGCACATGATCAGGATGGTACCCCAGGTGGAAAATTGCCGTATCTTGTCCGACCACACCTGTTCCTCGTGGTATCTGTTCATGATCGACCTGATGAGAGCGTCATGCGTGCTTTCTTGCAGGTCTTCCAAATATTTCAATCTTTCTGACATCTCTTTCACGCTCGTGTCCAGGTCGTGTGTTGTCATGTAAATTCTAGTAAATCTATCCAAGTCTGTTGGCTTCCAACTGTTCTTCCTTTCCAAAAGCTCGTTGACTTCTTTCTGCGAAGAAGACCTCAAGTCAAGCGCCTTTTCGTGTTCTACCTTGGCTTCATGGATCGATTCTTTCAAGTCTTTCAACTTCTGCTCGTTCTCAACAATGATGTCTTTCAACCTGATGACTTTGTTGTATCCGGTGATCTCGTTGATCACCTTGGATGCTATACTAATGGATCTTTTCAACTCCACTACGTTCTGGCCCATCCGCTGACTCAAAGACTCCGCCAGCACCTGTTGGTCTTTCTTCTTTTTCTGGTAGAAAGTCGTCAACTCCTGTTGCAATTGCTTCACATTTTCACTCTGCTTGACTGTGTCTATGATTTGCTTGATGTTGAAAATATCCGCATACGTGTATGTGGAACCTGCACTGTTGTCGTTATTGGTACTGTCTTTGGTACTTGTTTGAGTGCCAAATGGGGGCTGCTGCGTATTAGCATTTAAATTAACTTTCTCTTGTGTTTGACCATCAATACCAGGAACCGAGGTATTCCTCATATTAACTGGATCAGCACTGGAGTGAGCGTCGAAGTCTTCTCTCGTGTGATCAGTTATACTTCTGCCTGTAGTACCTCCTGCACTTCCCTCCTGTCCATCCACTGACCTCTTGTTTTCGGAAATGTCTGCTAGAATCTTTGACAATCTCTCTTGTACTGTTGTTTCTACGTTGGTATCTTCCTTAACTGATTCTTTGGTCTTCCCGTCTTTATCGGTGTTTGCGAATTGTGGGGAAGACGACTTCGAAACGTTGTTGAATGACCTGATGGTTGTTCCAAATGACCTTTTCGGCACATATATTCTCCAGCGGATCAACGGTCTGATTCTGATCATCCTTTAGTGACTCCCAGAATTTTGTTCCAAGGCCTGCCCAGAGCACAATGCAATGAACACACCAGGTGGAATACCTCCCTATCATAGAAGAGACCCGGCATGTTCCTCGACTGCGTGTGAAAATTGCTCAGCACTTGTACGAAGAGGTTGGGGCTATTTGACAGGAAAATGACCGGGATGACCCGACTTTCACCGGTGACACGGGGCTACTTCCACTACATGAATAGGAAACGAGTGCCACATCGATATAGCAGATGAAGAAGTTTTCTTTGAAGAAGAAAACCGTCCCTGAGGGGAGAGTGGAGAAGAAAATAGGCGGGTTTTCTCTCAAAAGTAAAAACGCCAGCAAGGACAACAAGCAAGAGGGTGGCAAGAAGGGCCTGGGGTTTGGAGACGACGAAGAAGGCGACGGCGACAAGACCTCAAAGAACAGCGTTGTGGAGTTAACTAGTGTCGAAGACGTTATTGCCACGGAGGACCCGGACAAGCCGCTGGTCATTGTGCCGAGCCACACGGGCACCCTGAGCATACAATCGAGGCTACAGAGCATCCTAGCGAAGCAAGACGAACGGGAGAAGAAGGAGATTGCAGAGAAGGAGGAAGAACTCGCCAAGGAACACGGGCTACTCGGGTTCGGCTTGAACGAGCCAACCAGGCACTCTGAAGACGTTACTGAGCCGCCCAACACGCCATCAACTACTTCAACCGATGCACTGTTTGCGGAGTTGTCGCATATTGGAGGCGAGGAGCCCACGGACGAAAGCTACAGCAAGGTGCCCGTGTCCAAGTTCGGTCTGGCCATGTTACGTGGGATGGGCTGGAACGAGGAGATGGAAAAAGAGCGGCGCCGTGAGAGCAGGAAGACCCAAGCGAAAAGTCAGCCAGTCAGAAGACGGGCTCCTCTTGCTGGTCTTGGGGCTAATGTCCATACCGCCGGACGTTGACACCTCTTCTGTCTGGTTTGTTGCAGTTGTTTGTGCAATTGCAGTTGCAATTTTCCCAAGGCCGCCCGCCGAATGCGGAAGGTGAAGCAGGTCCGGTGCGGCGGATGGACGGACCAAAAAGACAGCCGAAAAGCGAAACGAGAGAAAAGAGAGAAGACAGGAGAGAGAAGAGACAAAAGAGATAAGGCAGGAATGCCGAAGTGGAGAAGTGAAGGATAATTAACGAAGCACCTAAGTTCTTCATTGACCACCAGCTATGTTCAACCCGACAATCGGAGAAGTGGACCCGTCCGCACCGCAGAGGGCAGACGGCGGGTCAAGACGCAGCTCGAGATCAAGCCAGAGTTTAGACGACGACTCCTCCCGGACAGGCATTCCTAGAGCGCATGTGAAGAATCACTCGAAGAGACAACAGGAAGGGTCGCTGTCCTACAGAAAGTACAGCGAGTTCACGAGGCTAAAAGATGGGCTCGAGTTGGATGAGTTGACCATCGATAAAGATCCGTTCCGCAGGAATGATGCGGGAAGAGACGGGGCGGGGAGATTCAGAAAAGTGAACGAGGAGGGAGCTGGAGATGAGGAGGATACGAGCATTGACAACAACACGGCAGCTGGAGCCGATGTCGATGCCGATGCAGACGACTCTCTTTATCCGAAAGGCTGGCGGCCACAACTAGTGGTACTTGGGAGTTTCCTCGCATGCTTCACCTTATTCGGTGTGATGAACGCCATTGGTGCCATCGAGGCATTTGTGCAGGAGAACCAGCTTTCCTCCGACTCGGTCTCCTCGGTCTCCTGGGTCTTTTCCATTTACATGTTTGTGTCTCTTTTTTTGGGGCTATTGGTCGGCCCATTGTACGACGCATTTGGTGCCACATACCTCCTACTCACAGGCAGCATCCTCACATTTGTCGGACTCTTCTCCTGTGGCTCTGCAACTACAATCTACCAGTTCATCTTGAGCTTCGGGTTGTGCACAGGCATAGGCACGGGGTTCCTCATGTTCCCTGCAATATCTGTTATCTCCAGTTGGTTCAACAGGGTTAAGAGACCGTTCTACATCGGCGTGGCCCAGACTGGGGGATCTGTTGGTGGTGTTTTCTTCCCTATTTTGTTGAGATACTTGTTCGACAAATACGGGTTTACCTGGGCAATGAGAATATTTGCCTTGTTCAATTTGGGTGTCACCTTACTTTCGGTCGTGTTGACAAAGGACAGATTGAAGGAACTCCGGGAGTTGACAGGCGAACCAGCTGATGAAAGAACCTTCTGGGATAAGCTCAAAGGATCCATCGACTTGAACTATTTCAAGGACAAGAAGTTCATGGTTTTGACAAGCGCACTTTTCATGAATGAATTCTCGTTGTTGATTGTGTTGACGTATATCGCATCGTATGCAATGGCATATGGAGCATCAGCATCGGAGAGTTATGTGATGCTTACGATCTTGAACGTTGCCGGGACTTTTGGCAAGTTCATCCCATCGTATTTTGCCCAGAAATATGGTTGTTTCAACATGATGATCTTGATGTCTGTTTCGATGACGCTAGAATGTTTCATTATTTGGCTACCTTTTGGCAAACACAAGGCTGCATTGTACGTTTTCATTGTGCTCTTTGGGTTTGCCTACTCGGCAACATATTCGTTGACCGGGGCCACGGTAGGGGCCATCACCACAAAGACAAAGGACTTTGGAAAGAGATACGGATCTGCCTATGCAATAGTTTCGTTTGGAAACTTAATTTCTCTTCCTATCTCCGGTGCGTTCATCGTCAACAAGACCACCAGTGACTACGATAACATGGTGGCCTTTGCCTCTGCCTCTTGCTGTGTGGCCTCGATTCTCTTTCTCTTTTCGAGATATACCATCGTTGGAAGAAAGATAAAAGTAGCCATCTAACTGTGTACACTCATTATCTACAGCCTATGTAGGACAGATAGAAATTGACTTGTAATATCAGCCGATATTCATCTTACGAATGCCCCATTGGCAATTGTGGTGGTGGTGTCTCTCCCACCACAGCAATATTCCTCGTTCCTCACTCCGGAGGAAGCTTCGGATTTTCCTCTTTCTTCAAACTGTGGCATCGAGCATTGAGTAGAACTCCGGAAATGCTAGTTCCGCTTACCAGTGGAGTGTGTTTTGTAGAAGCAAGACCACTGAATATAAAAGGACATTGATTATTCCAGTTGTAAAAACTGTTTTTGAGAAGGAAAGGGAGGAAAGGGAGGAAAGAAACTTCCCTTCTTTAATAGAATTCCTTCAACAAAAACAGAAATGTCTGCTGCAACCGCTACCATCACAGAACCGCTATCAACTCCAGAAAGGGAAACCGTCGTAAAAGTTGTCAACGATGTTCCCATCGATGAACAGATCGAGGAATTGATCCGGAACAACAACCAGATCAACATCACCAGAACAAGACATAAGAAGGTTGCTTTTCAACCTGGCGCAGACAAGTCGGGACTAGCACTTTTGCCAGAAAGCACAAGAAGAAGATTGGAGGAAGATGGTATTGATATCGAGAATGGGTACCCAAAGGTGCCAGAGAGAAGCAACATTCCCATTTTTATTGACCAGGCATATGCGATCAGGGACTATGATGTGCCATTTGTTGACAGAGGGAAAGACGCAGATCCGGAGAAAAAGGCTTTGCTTGGCGCAGCAAAGGAGGTAATCAACTTGACCAAGAACGTCGGTACCGAGATTGTTGGCTTGCAGTTGGAGGACTTGACGGACCAGCAGAAGAACGAGTTGGCGTTGTTGATTGCGGAAAGAGTGGTTGTTTTCTTTAGAGATCAGAAGCTCTCTCCAAGTGCCCAACACAAGTTGGGAGACTACTATGGCAACATCGAAGTTCATGCGCAGACTCCGCAGGTTCCAGGATTGCCTGGCACTACCGTTATCTGGAACGACTACCAGGTTTCACAGGGAATGCCATTGAACTTCAGCAACAGCAACTTGGCGAACTGGGACTCCACCAAGTATCTCTCTGTCGGCAGCCAGGGCTGGCACACGGATTTGGTCCACGAGAGACAGCCTGCAGGGTATACACACTTGCACTTGGACGCCATCCCAGAAGTCGGCGGTGACACGATCTGGTCCTCTGGCTACGGAGCATACGACAAGTTGAGTGACGAGCTCAAGAAGTTCTTGGACGGCAAGGAGGCAGTGTATGTTTCTGCACATCAGTACCTGGACAGAGATGATCCATTTGGAGGTCCAAAGAGAGTCGAAAGAGTTCATCCTCTTGTCAGAACGCATCCTGCTACCGGGTGGAAGTTTTTGTATGTCAACAGAAGCATGACAAAGAGAATCCTCGGCTTGTCTCCCGTTGAGAGCGATTTGATTCTCAACTACTTATTTGACGTGTACGAGAAGAATGCGGATCTCCAGGTGAGATTCAAGTGGACCAACACTAAGCAAGGCTATGGCACCTCTGCCATCTGGGACAACAGAGTCTCCCAGCACAGAAACGTCTGGGACCACGAGGGGGCTGAACCTAGACACGGCACCAGAGTTACCTCATTAGCAGAGAAACCTTTTTTTGATCCGGAATCAAAATCCCAAAGAGAATCTCTCGGCTTGTACTTGCACAAGTGGGAATGAATGGCGGTGTGCTCCTGCTCCCTTCCTATAGAGTTTAGTCTAGTTTAGCACGATCTACTTTATTTTACCTTATTACTGTGTATTTACGAATGAATAACGTGAACAAAAAAAAGAGACTCAGACCATTGTCTGCTACGGCTCAATAGTTGAAGCCCCTGCCCTTCCACAAACCAACTTAGCCAGGATACTTGGTTCCATCCCATTTCATTTTATATCCATCTCCTTGCCAGAGGGCCGCAACAATTTCGACCGAGCGCTTATCGTCTCCGAGTTGCCTAATTCGGGGACTATTATCCCCGCCACAACTGTTCTCCGGCTTTCACAGCCGACCCCGGCATTGTCTCTCCTGCCCGTTGTAAGGTCCCCGGGGCGGCTGAGATGCTGTCGGCATTTTCGAGCTCTCTGGAGGTATCCACCTCCGCATCCACCGGCATACACAGTTGGTTCGTTCGCTGTCGGACGAAAGACAGAAGAAAGAAAGACATCAAAGGGGCATAGGAGTAGCAAAGGGCTAGATGCGGGATTGTGCTAACTCCAAATTATTTTTTGCAGCATGAATGAAGACCATCACTGATGCAATCAGGGAAAAAAAGACATTTCGACAAGAGCCGAATAAGTAAACATGTTTTTTCGAAGGTGGAACGAGTCAGGTAAAGCATGCACGACTCTAGGTTTTCTTTACCGTATGGTGGAAATGTGAACGGTATGTGCCCCAATAACATGAAGATGACGCTTTACTGCGATAATACTGCCAGTCTTTTAGCAGGTCAAGAAACTACATGCCGTTCAGAGGCTGACGATTTTCGTAGTGATACCATGAGCCGATATGTGCAGGTTGTGATACCCTATTTGATGGCGATCGCGTCATTCATAAGAACTACATGACACAGAGTTTTCTGTGAAACGATAAACACTTAATGATCGAAGCGACAGCCGATAACGGCGTATGACAAGTAATGGATAACGGTTGCCGAGTTCGAAATTGGGCAAAGAGCGGCAGCCGATTGTGGATAATATCTCGATCCAGAAAACAGCCATAGTGTAGTCGGTGGTGGGAGAAGCAAGAGTAAAGCAGAAGAAGACACATAAAATTGGGAGAAAAAGACAAGAGGGGTGTGAGAGGCGGCGATTTGGAGGAAGTGGTGGTGGATTGGACCAAAAAGTATTCAATCTCACAATCGGAGAGGTGGATTCGCCTGCTCTGCCACGAAGAAATGGTGAAACAAGCCAATAATTCTGGCCTGCTGCAAAGTTGCGATATGAACCGGCAGCTACCGCAAACACCCATGAGATCAGATACAAGGGCACAAGAATAGGCGTCTACTTCCTGCGAAACGCTTGATTATCGGAAAGGCGGCATAGACATGCAAGAGCTCACCGTCAAAAGGTCCGCAGCTACGCCGAGCCTGATCTGGGTGTCGGACGCAGACTCAGTCTAACATCGCTAGAAGATGCAGGGGAAGAAAACGAGATCGAAAGCGATTCATAGTGCCCAGAGTGCTGGAAACCTAGATTTATAGTTCTGGGAAGTTTGCTTTTGTCTTTAACCATGTCCGGAATTTTTAATTCCGTCGGTGCCTTAAGGCTTTTATGCAGGACCACTAACTTGCCCTGCTTCTGTTTCTTCTTTCACATGGGTATTTTCAGTCTACATGTTTGTCCCTTTCTTTCTAGGCTTTTGGTTGGCCTATTGTACGGTAAGTTTGGCACCACGTGCCTCCTACTCACCGGAAGCGTGCTAATTTTCGTCGACTGTTTTAATGTGGGTCTGCAATCACAATCGAGCAGTTCATCTTAAGTTTTGGATGAAGTTGCATCGGCGCAGTATGCATCATATCCCTCGGCATCTCAGTCAGTTCAAGTTGGTTCAACAGGGAGAAGAGATCCTTCTACATCGGAATTGCGCAACCCGGTGGTTCCATTGAAGGAAAATTCTCCCCCATCTTGTTCAGATATTTGTGCGATAAGTATGGCTTTATGTGGGCAATTAGAGAACTTGCTCTTTTCAACATTGACTTAACTCTTGTCTCTTTTCCTTCTACACAGGATATGTTGTCAAAGCTGAGAGCTGACGGGCGAACCCTCTAGATGGAGCTCGAAGGATCCATCGACTTCAACCATTTCAAGGACCATAGTTTTGACAAGCGCACTTTCCATGAATGAATTCTTGTTGCTGATTGTGTCGAACTATATCGCATCACATGCAATGGCATACGGAGCATCATCGGAGAGTTATGCGATGCTTACGATATTGAATGTTGCTGGGACATTCGGCATGTCCTCTATAGTAGTTTGCCCAGAAATACGGTGCTTCAACATGATGATCTTGAGGTATGTTTCAAAACTGGAGTGTTTTGTCATCTGGCTACCTTTCGGGAAATACAAGGCTTCGTTGTTTGTTTTCATCGTGCATTTCGGGTTTTCTTATGCCGAAACATACGCCCTAACGGGAGCGTTGCTCGGTGCAATTACTGCAAAGATGATCGACTTCGAAAAAAGATACGGGTTTGCCTATGCAATCTTTTCGTTTGGAAATCTGATTTCTCTCCTCATCTCTAGCGCATTTGTCATTAAAGACCATCAGCGACTACGACCATAGTGTGGCTTTTGCCTCTTCCTCGTGCTAATGGCTTCCTTTTTCTTCAGAGTTCCAAGGCCTTCGGGAGTAAACTCAGACTCGTAGTATGATACGCCCGGACAGCTAATGTATATGACTTCTGTAGAGTAATAAATGAACAACAATATTGAGTGAGAGAGATATTGAAGCCTATGTTTATGCCTTACTGGCGAGTGTGGGAACACAGCGAACAAACTGAGGTGCACTCTGATTAGATTTTCCTCGTAGGCAGAGATCCATGACAACTGTTATACCGGTAATGGTCACCGGAATTACCGAAGACAACCCAGACTATGCACAATGGACCAGTCATGACTCAGGAAGATCTGCTAGATCTGGATAGAAATCACGATCTCACGTTCGAGGAGTATTTAAACAGTCGTGGCTGGCGAAGTATCCGAAAATCCTCTATGTACGATAAAGAAGCAGATACTTCAGCCGACACTTCCGGGTCCTTCCATGGAGACAATTTACGATATAACCTATTTCCCGACTCAACAGAGCGGCTGGACTCGTTTGATGGTGAAGTGGACCGGTTGAGTGATCTCAGCTTCAGAACTTCAAACACACGTGGAGATGACAGGAACGATTTTCAGTATGAGCAGCATCAAAATGAATATCAGCAGGCACGTGAGCAGCGGCAACGGCAAATGATGAGACAAGAAGGAAACGGAGGGGGCTCCGACCAAGAATATAGTAGTTCCGACGAGGACGACGACGTGCTGAGATTTACAGATTCCATAACCAATGAGTTTGAGGTGTCCGCAGCGTACTACAACGACTCACTACAGTTGGACCTTACAGGAGATCGTCCAGTCCGAGAAAGTGATTTTATATACAGCAAAACGGATAGAAATAACAAAGGCTTTACCAGGAAAATAACCGAATGTACAAAGGTTTCACATCTGGATCATTGCAACGGTATACCGCTCAATCCTAAAGATTCATTGGAGAACTACAGCCGGGCTGAACACTTGGAACTAAATAACACGAATGTCGACAGAGTACTTCAGTCAAAGGATCCTATGTTTGCAATGTCTAATCAACCGAGAAGCAAATTTCATCCTTCAACAGTGCTAGATGTACAAGGACTAGGACAGACAAAGCTAGAGCTTCAACCTCAATTCCGTAGCCCCTCGGTTTATTTCAAAAGTAATCTTTCAGCAACTTACTGCAAACATGGCTATCACGTTTTGGTAGTGGCTATTGGCTGCAATGTACACTTTTACGATATGAGTGGTGTCTCAACTCGTGATTCCGAAACTGCATCTTCGTCTTCTTCTTTCTCAAGGGCATATTTTCCCTTCATTGGAAATTTGAACCTGGAATTCCGAAATGAAACTAATATGCAGGTTGAAAACTCAGTGAACCCCCTTGAACGATATTCAATTAACTACATAACTATCAAGAGCTTCACAGATCCTGCTTGTGATACCAAATATGACGTTTTAGCGGTGTGTAACGATTTCAGTCAGGTAATTGTATTGGACATGAAAGAGATAATGGACCACTTTTTCAGCTCAGACTATAAGCCTGCCACTGAAACTGAAACGTTCAATTGGCTTTTCTTCAATGATGATAGCATGGTTTTTGATTCCGTATGTGCAAACAAGGAAAACTCCTTTTTCAGATCAACGCTAAAGGCATTTGACAAACCGTTATATGTGAATGCTAGTGCGTGGTGTGTTGATATATGCGACTCTATGGTTGCAGTTTCCGATAACCTGCGAAGAATCACTGTTTTTCAACAGTCCTCAATCCGAGACAGAAAAATGAAGTTCGAATCTTCTGTTTTGAGCCATAATATTCCATACCTTAACATAGTTCGCAATGGTGACAGAAATTATCTCATATGCTGTGGGACATATGGTTCTCACCAATGTATTTTGAGCTTAGCATCCAAAAATTCAGGAGAATACTCACTACAAGTGCTTGATGTAGTTGAAGCTGACGGACCCGTGTGGACGTGCAATTTCGTCAAAGAAGATGATTTTATGGATGTCAGCTCACTCAAGGAATTGACTGGTGATTTGGTGACTGATCTCGATGGTCAGAAAGTGGACAAGATAATAACACAGAGTGCCATTTTAGATGCTGACAGAGATTTTGCTGGCTTATATTCTTCGCATATAGGTTTGAATGCATATCTAACCCATTTGAACATCCCTTCAATAACTAGCCGTCATTTCCAGAAAAAATCTAAATCCAAAACTATGGCAGTCAATGAAGTTTATCAATTAGAAAGAGTGAGAAAGTTATATGATGAATGGTACAAAGCATATAAAAGACCTATGGGCTCGAGCTTAAGACGGGAGAAGGCTAAGTTAGCTGCGGCTAAAATGCACGAAGCCAATCAACTTTTTGATTATTTTATTGTAACTACCACCACCCAATCCGTGGGATTATTCTTAATGAGAGAACTTATCAACTTAGGAACATGCAAACAAGTTTTTCCAATTATGGATTCGCCGTATATCGTTGAACGATCAAACAACAGCAATGATGTAAGTTCCAGTACCAGTCCAAGTGCTGGGGCAGACGTTGCTGCAATATTGGGCCTGAACGAGTATATTTCTTTTAGTTCAGGTGGAAATCGTCGGGACCCTATAATGCCCCCACGTTATCAGTTTTTGAATCGAATATATCTGTCACTCCCCGTTTTGCCATTGAACGCTATTGTTGTAGCCACACAGGCTGGACAAGTTGCAGTGTTTCGCCTAACGAAATTCAATGGATTGCACAGCATGAGGCTGGAATCGGTGTTAATTGACGCTGAGATGTACGCCATGGCCCAAGATGGGCGTCTTCGGAGCATAATAGGATTGACGGGGAGCGTTTGCGGGTATGACAATAGTGGTGAGAGTGAGTGGATGATAGTGGTAGTGTACAGCGACATGTTGACGTTGAGGTACAAGCTACGCAAGAACAAGAGAACTGGCGAGGAGGGGAAATTGGGCGTATTCAGTATAATGTGATGGAAACTGAACAGTATAGGAATTTCGAATTCCATAATCATTATTATATAGGTAAGTATATCTGAATTGTGGAAAAAGGGAGAGGTGGTGTTGGTGGATGTTTGAAATGATTAAATACAGAGTTGGTATAGATAAATTACATGCATATCTATTTAGATGGGGTGCCGGCAGCAGCATCTTGTGCTTGCTTCTCAGCAGCGGCCTTGGCGATATCTTCAGCAGTTGGCATACCTTCGTTGACAATTTTGCCCAAAGTCAGCTTTTGGTCTGCCATCAGTTCTTTGGTTTTTTCTTCTTCCTCCTTCAAAAGCTTGTCACCGTTTTCTTTCAAGTAGTTGTACATGTGGAGGTAATTTCTTTGACCTTGCTCACGGATCAAGTCCAAAGGCATCTTTTTTGCACCTCTCAAGGAAGGAGGAATACCAAGGATTGTGGAAAAGAAATCGTTGGATTTCTTACGCTCTTGAGAGGCCTTCCAGTCTTCACGCATTTTCTGTTCTCTAATGGCGAATTCTTCAGGAATGTGATCTTTGTCTTTGAAGGAGGCCAAGACCGGTCTGACGTCTTTTGTGTGAGAGGTGGCCAAGTATTCAAGGAAAGGTATCAGCTTGATCAAGCCGTCATCTTTAGAACCGGTCCATTTTTCCACTGGGAGGGCATTTTCAGGCTGCATCGAGTAACAATCTTGATCAGGGTCGATAATGACGACCTTGGACAAGTCTCTGTTCAATAAACTCAAGTCCTTGATCAACTTGCCATCTTTGGAACGACAGACCTCACGGAACAACGAGTAAGAGATAAAGGCATGGTATGGATCCAACTTGGCGACGGTAGTTTCGGCAAAGGCCATGGAGGAACGGGAGAAAACCACAATTTCATAGTACTGGGAAAGGTATCCTAAGAAGTAGTCGAGACCTGGTCTCTTGGCGGTTTTCCAACCCTTCTTGTAATCCCAGGTAGAGTGGACCAACAAGTCGTCCAATTCCAAGACAAGGGTGAGTGGAGGAGCATAAGGGCCTGCTGGCTGAGGAGGCAACAAGTCCGTGAAGGCTGGCTCGGAGAAGACGTCGGAGACGCCCAAGAGTCTCTTTCTGAGTCTGGTGACAATCAAGCCCGGAGAGAAACCGTTTTCGGCCTCGTTGTAGATCTCAGGCTCCTCTACCGGGTCGTAGTCCCTGGCCATGTAGCCCAAGAACCCGAGGTTTGCGGCAAGGAAGGAGTACCAGAAGATCCGAGAGTACAGTTCCTTCTTCTTGTCGATGGTGGACTTGGTGTTGTTTCTTCTCGATCTGGTCTGTTCAAACTCGTCCTTCTCGGGTTTCTCCTGGGAGGACTTTTCAGCACCTTCAGTGCTCTCACCAGACGAGGCCGATGAGGCCTTCTGCGGCTCGTCGGTGTCGACGCCGGCCTTGGAGAGCAAGTCATCATCGAGAATCGACTTGCCGGCGTTCTTCTTGTCGTTGGCAGAGGAGTAAAGACGCTGCGAAAGGCCGTGTTTGCCAACGGCGCCGACCGTACTGTGACGTAGCAGAGCAGGGATACGTGCCGTCTGCGTCCCGGAGAGACGCATGCGGAGGCCCGCCTTGAGGGCCGATCTGATCATCACAGAAGCCATCCTTGTGTCTGTGTCTGTGTCTGTGTCTGTGTGTGTCGATAGACGCTGTTTCTTGCAGAGAGCCCGTACCCGGGGCCAAAGCAGAAGAGGCAGACCAGGATAGCCATCTCCACCGGCTATGGATGAAGAAAAAGCGTCGACTTTCCGCAGTGAAAAAAAAGCGAGCGGGAGGGAAAAAGACGACACGGTGGGGAGAGAAAAGGAAGCTCAGCCCTCTGGCGGGGTCTGAGGTGTTGCAGAAGGGGAGGTTGGTTAGACATACATGGTAGGGGGACAATACAGACAAGCTAGACAAGAGGGAGGCATGTCTCAGACAGTAGGTCATCATCAGGTCATGGGTCTATCTGCTCTGGGAGTAGAGACCTGCACCAACGATGGTTTTAACGCTGAGCGTCCAGAGACGGTGCTGTGGAAGACACAACGGCAGGGACAGCGCTGGCATCTGGGACACCGTGAGAGAGGCCCTGTGTGCCGTTGCGGGTTCGTTGGAAAAAGAAAGGAGAAAAAAGGAGTAAAAGAGAGAGAATAGGAATGCCGATCCTTAAGATCAGGGAGAAGAAGAAGGTAAGAGAGAGGAAAAGGCGAAAAAAGACGGAGTGAGCGACTTTTATAGCGGGGCGAAAACGCAGAACGAAAAAAGTGGTGAAGATAGACGGACGGAGAGAAGAGGAGGGCTCTTCTTGTTCTGGAAGGAGGCTCGTGCCAGGGGGACAAGCACACAGCACACAACACAACACAACAGTGATCCGGCATGGCAGACCCGTTTGCAGCACAGCTCTCGGCTTTTAAGAGGTCGCTCAATTCGAACACCGACCTTCCGCAGCAGCGGAGAGGGCTGGGGACGACGCCCCCGCCCGCTTTGCAGCAGGCGAAGACGCCACCGGCATCCGCCAAACGACCGGACATGTCGTCGACAGAGGCCGGGGCGGCCGCCAAACGTCTGAAGACGGGTGCAGACGATGACGGGAACGGGAACGGGAACGGAGCCACGGCACAGGATGCGGCCGACGGTGACGAGATGGACGACGACGAGTACCACGCCTTGAGCGCCACGACGGTGGCCCAGGCCACGGCGATGTCGGCGGCAGCACTTGCGGCGGCGGCGGCCGGACAGGGGAACCTCACGATGAAGCTCATGGCCTCGTCGGATTACATCAAAAGCAAGGACCGAGACGTGCCCGTGTTTGAGCTCGAGACGTCGCTGGGGTTCAAGGTGGACCCGCAGCTTCTCAAGTGTCTCTCGAACGTGGACCGGATCCAGTACAACCCGGAGTCGTCGTCGTTCCAGTACCTCTCGCTCCACAACATCAAGACGGGCGAGGACCTTTTGCGGGTGCTCCGAAATCAGCCTGCGTATGCGGGGCTTAGCGTGAAGCAGTTGCGAGACGGGTGGAACAACTGCTTGCCGACGATTTCCCGGTTAGAGAAGGAGAAGGAGATCATTGTGCACAAGACGAAGAAGGATAACTCGCCCCGTCACATCTGGCTCAACTTCGACAAGTTGCCGATTCGCGTGTACAACAGCGTGCAGACGGTGCAGAGCTGGGAGATCATCACAGGCCAGATCCCCTCGTCGGTGTCGGCGGCAGCCAATAACGGCAACGGGGCGGCAGACCCGGCGGCCAAGACCTTAGACATGATCTTCTATGAAATGTGGAACGCCGTGAACATTCCGCAGCACGACGACTTGGTGAAGTTACTTCTCGACAACGGCCTCAAGCCAACCAACGCCGAGCCAGAGAGCATGAAGAACAAGAAGATCGCCTCCGTGCAGGAACGGAAACAGAAGAAGCCAAGACGTGGTAAGATCACCAACGTCCATATGAGAGGAATCTTGAAGGATTACTCCGGAAAACTCAAATAGCGTTTGGCCTTTGTTCGTTCTTTGTTTCTTACTTACTCTATACAGTTTGCTTTATATGTATTACTATATAAATCTAAGAACCATGATCATTGTCATTATGAATCCGACTTCTTGGATTTCTTTTTGTCCTTCTTCTCTTTCTTGTCTTTCTTGTCTTTCTTTTCTTTCTTGTCTTTCTTGTCTTTCTTGTCTTTCTTCTCCTTCTTCTTCTTGTCCTTCTCCTCGCCCTCGTCGTCAGAGCCCTCTACCTCGTCGTGGCTTCTCTTGTGTTTGTCACTGCTGTGCTTCTTACTCTTGCTGCTATCAATGCTGCTTTTCCCGCTCTTTGGACCGGGCACAACAGGCTCATGTGCCTCGGTATAGTCCTTGATGTAGTATCCAGTCGGAAAGTGACGCATTCTAAGTCCCGTCTCTTTCTCCACATCCTCACGCTGGACAACAACCTTGTTGTACTTTATACTTGGGATCTTCACCTTCTCGCAAACGTCTAGGAAACGTGCAATTCTCACATCGGAGGGCTTGAAATTCGATATGCCGTCTTTTTTCGTAGGAACAAGCACTGTGAACTTCCCGTCCTTGCCCAACCCCTTGCTGCTGTCGTCCCCCGCTATACTGTATACTTTCCCTGCTATCTCGAATTCTTCCTCCCCACCGCTGACCGGGATCGACTTGATCTTGGATACATCCACGTCCTGTGGGAGCTTAATGAGCCACACCTGCTGTTTCTTGCCAACGGCTTCCAGTGCCTCTGGTCTCTTCAGTCCCATCTGCTTTGTATATTTCCTTGGTGGTACAAATTCTACTGCCTTCTCCTCAAGTTCTCTCTCTGCCTCGGAATCCGTCGAGAACCCGTCGTCCGAGTCCACGATCATCTCTTCGGATATAACCTTTTTTGCCATTGCTGTGTTTTCTGGTCCTATCTGCTGCTCGCTGCCGTTTTATCTTCGAGAAGGCCCAATCATCCATGCACTCTTCTCTTGTCCAGAAGAATGCTGAAAAATTTGTACAGAAACAAAAAAAAAATAAAATCAAAAAAATCAAAAAAATCAAAAAATGAGATTCAAAAATCAGAAACGCCTCTCATTTTTTTATTTTCTCATTTTTCTTCTTTTTACACCCGAGAAACAAAATAGAATTGAATCATGACGATTATGGGCATTGGAAGAGACGGAAATCTGCCGAGCACAAAAGGGCAAGAGCGGTCACCGGCCATGTTCAATTCACTTCCTGTACCATACCAACAGCAGCCGCTTGGACTGGGCGGGACCAAGCTCCATGCAGCGGTCCAGGCCCTTAAAATGGCCCTTGCGGACATCCTAGACCAGAATAACTACACAAGCGCAGACATAAACGACCCTTATGTGAGCTTTTCCCTCAGCCTCTACTCGAAGTACAAAAACGACATCGAATTTCACAACATGATGACTTTCCCAATGCAGCTTCTGCCACAATTGGACGCCCTGCCGAACGTTAATCAAGCGGGTGCAGCCGCAGCAGCAGAATTCGGAACGCTGAACATGCACTCACAAGGTATTCCTTACTTATACCCGAGCGAGACCCCTTTCGTGTTCTCGCTTTTCCCTTCCTTCCCTTGCTTGCCGCTTGGGGAGCTTACTCCGACTCTGTTGGACGACGATCTCAGATTTGAAAGATTGTGTCTCGTGGGAGCTTCAATACTAGAGTACCTTATCAAGATCACGTTGTATAAAAAAGATAAGAATTTGCTTGCATTCAAGATAATGAGAACTGTCCGATCGATAATCAGCGATAATTCTCTCACTATACTTTGCCAGGCATACAACATCGACTTCAATTACAAGTTCATCGGATATCCGGTTGCACCTTCCAAGCTTTTTCTTGCCTACTTTGGCAAGTACTATGAATACTACCTCAACGAGGGTGATACGAAGACGGAGTGGGAAAAATTGTTCAAATGGATGGAACAGTTATTAGGATACATGGATGAAGGGAATGAGAAGGAGAAGGGCGAAAGCCGAAAACGCTTGCTTGACACACAAAAAACCGCAGCTGGTGCTAATATTGCTGTTTCCCCTCCGGTGGCATCTAACACGAACGAGCTCAATGACTCGGAGGAGAAGCAGTCGGTATTCGGCTCTTCATTCAACTTGCAAGAGCTGATTCAATCTGTGCAGCAAGATTTGAACCAGAGCATCTGTTCCTCTGTGGAGATTTCATATATTTTGGGAGAGCATCCGGAATTGAAGACCGGGATGTTCTCGTGTAAGTTCTCTTTAAACGGAGAGGAGTTTTCCTCTGCCAGTGCAATGAACAAGAAGTTGGCGAAATCCGGGGCCGCTCTATTTGCCGCAATCGACAGCAGACTAATCAAGAGTTTGAAAAGGTCGTACCGTGATGTTTGGACCAAAAAGTACATCGGCCGAGAAGCTCTGATACGGCATGCCATTTCCTTGGACTCGAGGTTTGACTACAAGGATGCCAATGCGAAATCGTCAAATGAGTCGACATCGAATGAGACGGGGGTATCTGACGACCATTCCAGAGTTTCCAGCCCTATGCGTCCGGCAGTAGAGAAGGAAAAAACCTTATTATCAAGCGCCAAGGAGAAAGTCTACGCGTACTACAACTCAAAGTTCAACATTGTGCCCAAGTACGAGTTTTTACAACTCGGGAACGCCAAATTTGAAGCACGGTTGTTCCTAGGCGACAAGATGGTAAGTAGTGCGGTGGCGGCGAACAAAAAAGATGCAGGTGCCAAGGCTGCCATGCAGGTAATTGAGCAGAACATTGATGCGTTCTGAGGGGAAAGTAGCGTGAACGGTTGAATTAATAAGTTTAAAAAGAGTCTATACATTTTACATTGTAATGAGTAATTAGGTAGTGGTAAATGAGGGTTCCCTAGTAGTCACCGCTGTTGAATATGTTGATTTCCGAAGGTGCTTTCACGTCGAGTATGTCCATGCCAGTGGAGCCGGAATCAGATCTGCGTTCATTGCGGGCTCTGGCCTGTTCTGCACGCAGCATGTAGTTTGTTTCATCACCGGTGACGTATTTGCCTGTGAAGACACCTGCTTCGAAGCCTGTGATCCTAGGGGCGTCATCGTTTCTGGCGATCATGGAAACGATGGAGTTATCCCTGGAAACAACTGGGGTCAGGGCCAATTCCCGTTCGTGGTCCTTGAGGGAGTCGTCTCTCTTGCAACAGTCGATCAAATCCTCCAAATTCTGGTAGAAGACGTGGTCTGCGCCGATCTTGAGGGAGATTTCGTTTTCGGTTCTGTTGAAGCCGACGAGCTGCTTGTTGTCTGCTAAGTCGATACCGTAGATGTGGTTGTATCTGATAACTGGGGAGCAGGAGGCAAAGAAAACTTTTTTAGCACCAGCCTCTCTGGCCATGTTGACGATTTCTTGGGAAGTTGTACCACGGACGATGGAGTCATCGACCAAGAGGACGGACTTACCGTAGAACTCAGAGGCCATGGCGTTGAGCTTCCTTCTAACGGAGGATTGTCTCTGTTTCTGGTCAGGCATGATGAAGGTTCTGCCGACGTATCTGTTTTTGATGAACCCTTCTCTGTAAGGGAGGTTGAGGGTGATGGCGCACTGGAGGGCGGAGTGTCTGGAGGTGTCCGGGACGGGGATGACGACGTCAATCTCGTTCAGGACGTCCTTGTCCTGGGACTTGTAGTAGTCGGTGATGTTTTGGGCCAACTTCTCACCCATCAACAAACGGGAACGGTAGACGGAGATGCCGTCGAGGACGGAATCTGGTCTAGCAAAGTAGACGTACTCAAAGATGTCTGGGGTGTAGGACTTGAGCGGAACGACCTGCTTGAAGACGGGGAGCATCTTGTCCTTGCTGATGATGACAGCTTCTCCGGGGAGGATGTCTCTGTACACCTGGTAGCCGTGAGCTTTGAGAACGACGGACTCGGATGCAAGCATGTAGTCTCTCTGGCCGTCGTCCTTAAGTCTCTCACCGATGAGCAAGGGACGGATGCCGTGCGGGTCTCTGAAACCGATGATACCGTACCCGGACAGCATAGCGATGCATGCGTAGGCACCCCGGACTCTGTTGTAGACGCCCTCGAGGGCCTTGAAGATATCGTTTTCGTTGACTCTCGACTTGTCATAGGTGGCCAACTCGGCGGCAAACAAGTTGAGGAGCAACTCCGAGTCCGAGTCGGTGTTGATGTGTCTGTGCACGACCTCGTCCATGTACCTCTTTAGTTCCTCGCCGTTGGTCAAGTTCCCGTTGTGGCTCAGGGAAATCCCGTAGGGAGCGTTCACATAGAAGGGCTGGGCCTCGCTGTTGGCGCTCGAGCCCGCCGTTGGATACCGCAGATGGGCGATACCCATGTTGCCGACCAATTTGCACATTCTTTCCTGGGTGAACACGTCTCTGGCCATACCGTTACCCTTGCACTGGTAGAGACGGCCGCCTCGGCCACAGGTGACGATACCGGCGGCGTCCTGGCCCCGGTGCTGCAGGTAGAGCGAGCCGTCGAAGAGCTCCGAGGCGACGTTGGTGTTGGTGTCTGAACTGATGATCCCGAGAATCCCACACATGACTCTAGTGTACTGTAGTGTGCTGTAGTGCGCTGTAGTGGAGAAGAAAGGGAAGCGAAGCGAAGTGAGTGCTGGCGTTCTACGGCGGGGAGGGGAGAGTAGAAATCAGAAACTGGCGTCGACAAGAGAAGGCCAGCCAAGTCGCAAGTGGAGAGAGGGGAGGGAGAGAGAAAGAGAGGAAGGGAGAGATACTGGGGTTAAGAGGCCGTGAGGTTGCAGGCTCCAGAGGTGCCAGGAGACAAAGAAAACATGTTGCTGTAGCGGGAGAAAACGAGAAAAAATGAAAAAAAATGAAAAAAAGTGTAAAAAAGTGAAAAAAATTACAAAAAAAATTACAAAAATTGAAAAACGTGAAAAAGTGATTAGGCGCCGCTTCTATCGCCGCTGCCGAGCGGAGAGAAGTCAGCACTGGGAAATTGCTCGTCTTTTATACCCCGCCGGGAGCACCCCCGCGGCCGGCGAAGAGACCGAGGCCGAGGCCGACAGGGGTTGCGGACACGCCGAATGCGGAAGGCAAACGGGGCCACGGGGCGACGGCGAATCGCTGAGCATCCCGCGCCAAGCTTTGGTGCGCCGATCGGCGCAGCGCACTTTTTTCCCCTGGTTTGCCCCCGCTCCGGCGGGCGGTGAAGATAGCGGGAGAGGGGGGGAGGCAGGCAGGCAGGCAGGGAGAGGTGAGGGTGGGAGAGACGGACGGACAGAGAGAGAGACAGCGAGAGAGAGAGACGGCACTGAAGGCTGCCACAAACGTCCGGATGGGCGGCAAGTCTGCAGCGTGCCCGTGCACTGAAGAAGGAGCACAGCATCGCTCGCTCGACACCCCGGCACAGAGCACTTGTTTCCGCAGGGCCCCCGTCGTACCCCCCCGCCTCCACCACAGCGCAATTGTCCGTCGCTCAGCCAGTCGACAGCAAGATAGAAAGAGAGAAAGAAGAGAGAAAGACAGAATAAGAAAGAGCAAGGGAGCAAGAGACAAGGAAAAAGAACACGTATCGAAGTACCTGCCAACTCGTCTGCAAGAAAGAGCAGCAGCCGCAGCCGCAGCAGCCCCCCGTGAACACCCCTCAACAGCATACCCCCCTGGCACCGCATCGTGCGCAGGACCGTCCTCCCACGACCACTTTTCTACATCGTCCACTAACAGTTCCCCCCGGAACAACCGCACAAAAGGTTTGGCCTATTGAGCATACGCATCCGCCGTCCGGCACCCACAAGAAGGAAAAAGGGGTTTCTGCTTATAAGAATAAGCAGTAGCACAAGTCACATTCACCGCCCCATCAGCCCTGCTATTATACCATGGGTAACGAAGGATCAAAGCCAAAGGGCAACCCGGGCTTCACCCGCTCAGACACCATGAACTCGGCCCGGTCTTCCAGGTCTCTGAAGAGCAGAAGGTCCACAAAGGACCTGACCAGCAGCGATCTGGCCAACCTGAAAGCGGCCCCGCAGGCCGAGTCCACCCCCTCCAAACACACATCGCAGCAGCACCTCCTACAGCCGCCGCAGCTACAGCAGCAACAACAACAGCAGAGGACGCCGAACGTCAGCAGGCGCAGCTCGTTCAACCACAACGCCTCTTCCGACTCCAAGTCCGACCACTACGACTACATCTACGACGAGGAGTTCAATCACAACGATTTCAGCAGCAACAACACTAGCAACGACCATCAGCACCTCCTCAATCACAATAAGATCTATCCGCATGACGACGACCACTTGAGACTCCCCCCCTCCATGGCCATCTTGAAACCCAAGTCCCCCATCCTCCGAATGAACTCCTCTACTTCAATCAATGACACTTCGATTCAGCACATGTCCAACATAGAGCGCCAGCACAGCAACGTCGACCATCCAAACATATCCAGGAGAAACTCGACTACCACAGTCAACTCCAGAGACAGTAGGAGCAGCAAAACCAGTCGAAATAGCAGAAACAGCCGAAGTAGTCGAAGCGGCACCAACTACAATGACGCTACTATCTCCGAAGACGATTTGGCCAGCTCACATGGAATCCCAATAGATGCTTTCAACAATTTACATTTGGAAAACCCTAATAATAATCCAATCATTGACATCACTGGCGGTGCAGACAATGCCATAGATTCAGACGATGATCCGGATACTATGAACCACAACGCTATCTCTAGTTCTAGTGGTGATCACCAAAGTAGATTATCGACTTCGACAAATTCAAACTCTAACAACTCTAACAACTCATTCCCTCATTCTAGATCGCATTCGCATTCTAGATCTCACTCACATTCCCGCTCTCGTTCCTCAACAGTCTCAAGTAGAATCAAAACCCCGTTCTCCAACGCCGACGCTTCCAATAGCCCTGAAAACGTCGATTACATCAACCAGAACGAGAACGGCGACGGCAGGAATCACGATACTTCTTTTGGTAATGCATCGGAACATAGCGCTCACGACTATTCTAACAATGAAATCCATAGCCGTACACCGAGAACATCCACTTCGTCATCCCATTCACGTTCGCATTCAATCGAAGGCATGAGAAGCTTAATTCATCCCAATAACGATAATACATCCAATAATGACAATACCAATAATTACAATGGCGATAATAGTCTCAATGGGAATGCCAGTAACCATGGAATAGGAAACCCCGAATCAGGCACTACTGAATCCAATAACACAGATACTATCAATAGTAACGATTTCAGAAGACGTTACAACTTGAACATCGAAGATTTGATCCAACGTCTCTTGGATGCTGGGTATTCGGGGAAAAGAACAAAGTCTGTTTGTCTCAAGAATTCTGAAATTGCTCTCATCTGTTCGGTTGCCAGAGAAATTTTTCTCTCTCAGCCAACTCTTCTAGAGTTGAGCGCACCGGTTAAGATTGTCGGTGACGTTCATGGCCAGTATATAGACTTGATCAGAATCTTTTCCAAGTGTGGGTTCCCTCCAGCTTCAAACTATTTATTTTTGGGCGATTATGTCGATAGAGGTAAACAATCACTGGAAACAATTCTACTTTTGCTATGCTACAAAATAAAGTTTCCGGAAAACTTCTTTTTATTAAGAGGTAATCATGAATGTGCTCAAATCACGAGACAGTATGGGTTCTATGACGAGTGTAAAAGAAGAACAAACTTGAAGACTTGGAAGCTTTTCGTTGATACTTTCAATACCTTGCCCATTGCAGCAATTGTTGCATCCAAAATTTTCTGTGTTCATGGCGGATTATCGCCTGTTTTGAACTCGATGGATGAAATCAGAAACATCAGACGACCAACAGATGTTCCCGACTTCGGTTTATTGAACGATCTATTATGGTCAGATCCCGCAGACTCGCCAAACCAATGGGAAGATAACGAACGTGGGGTTTCTTACTGTTATAACAAGGTTGCAATAAACAACTTTCTAAACAAGTTCCAATTCGATTTGGTTGTTCGTGCCCACATGGTTGTTGAAGATGGTTACGAGTTTTTCAATGATAGGTCATTGGTAACAGTTTTTTCTGCTCCCAATTATTGCGGTGAGTTCGATAATTGGGGTGCAGTCATGGGTGTTAGTGAAGAGTTGCTTTGTTCTTTTGAACTCTTGGACCCATTGGATAGTGTGGCGCTAAAGAATTTAATGAAGAAGGGGAGAATAGAAAGAAGGAATGCTATGATGAACTACACTGCCTCCCCATCCAAATGAATCCGTGAACAAATGAACTAATGAAAGATGATCAAAACAAATGGAAATTAAAGAAACCAAAAAGAATAATAATAATAATAACTATTCATGCAGACAGACAACGGCTGACCAATTTTTATTTATATACTATAATTATCTCTATATCTACATATATAGTATAGTGCAGAATGTACACTCTGCACTGGCTTCTCGATGGGAGAAGATTTTTAATCGAATTAACGTTTTCAATTTCTACTCGACTTTCTCCACAACTGCCCACCAGTTGTCCCTTTCGTAACCTTCTTTGACAAGCTTACCCCCGGCCTTGATACAGTTATCTGCAAGCTCACCCTTCTTGTACAAGTGATAGAACCTCATCTTCACAGGCGGCTTTTCCTCCTCCGCTGTCTCCTCCTCCTTCTTGTCCTGTTTCCCCTTCTTCGCCAACACCCACGGCACCAATATGTCCTGCTCCATACCCTCATGATAGCCTCTCCTTGACTTTTCCTGCTCTAGTGCCCAGCAGTAAATCAACGCCTGTCCAGACGGCTTCAAGACTCTGAGTATCTCGGAAATGGCCTCTACTCGCCGTGCCTCATCTGCAAAATGGTGTATCACGGCTATGGATATGGCGAAATCAAAAGTGTCTCCCTTATGTGGAAGATTCATGCCGTCTGCCACTATTATGTCGTTGCATTCCTCCTTGTGGTGCAACAGTTTCGCCTGGTCGATCAAGCCAGTGGAATAGTCCGATCCTAGTATGAAAAGTTTCTTGTTCACTGCAAGATACTTACCGTTGCCACAGCCTACGTCAACACCAAACGCACCGTCCCGTTGTGTGTTGAGAAATCCAGCGACAATGGGCCATGGCTTGTACCTCGTCTGCGAGAAATGCAGTGCAATCTCGTTGTAGACGTCGTGAACATACTCGGATTCCTTGACCTCGGAAGTCTCACGGGAGTGAAACTTCTCCGTTTCTCTTTTGATTTCGTCCTCTGTAGGCTGCAGCTTTCCCGACATCCGTGTGTATGTCTAAATGGCTATATCTGCTGGTGTTCCGCCCTGAGGGCCATCAGCAACTTGCACAGCTGGAGGAAGGAAAGGCCAAGAGAAGAGAAAAACCGGTGAGGAAAGTTATCTTTTTCCAGGCTGTGGTGCCTCTCCATCATTACTCGAACATTCATGACGGCTCTGTACAAAGTTTTCCAAGGGGAGGTGGAATCAGCTTGTTTCTGGACAAGGAAGAAGTCCAATTCGGACAAGAAACAGAGCCGATGAGTGAGAAGAAGCCACTGGAGGACCATGCCGTGCCCGAGCGGGCATTAACTGAGCACGGGGAAGGGAGGGGGAGCCGCTGGATCACGCTTCTTTCCCTCGCTGTCCTCTTCGTGTCACTCGGAGCATGGAATCCGAAGGCTTTCTTTACACTGCCGGTGAACTACTACATCAGAAGCGTGTATTTTCCTATTGAGATATTGGACCACTACATTGAGAACACGCTAAACGATGTCAACTTTGTTGTTCCCGTGTATTTCGAATCCGAACTGCTATTTCCGGATCTCGGCGAGGCGGTTGACATCCAGGTAGACTCCCGGATGCAGAACGAGTTTTTCAGCCTGCTGAACTACACGGTGCAGCTGATACCCGGCACATATGCGGAGTACCGAAATGGTGCTTACCCGGAGGACGACATCTTTGTCAACTGCTTGTTGAGCAAGGACAATGCGATACAGGTGGATGGAGCCGAAAACTACGCCATGCTTTACTACAATTTGGAAGGTGTGGATGCCAACGACGTCCCCTTCTTCATGACGCAGCTACTAGTGGACCACTGTTTTCGAGACGAGGTGTTGAAATACACACCCGACGCGTTCTATAAGCTCAGAGACGTCACTGCGGGGCAGGAACAAGAAGGTGTATTACAGAACGATGGGAAGTTCCATCTCATGCACGCCGACTTCATGTCGAGCGATATAGTACCTGCCCTAGTGAAGAGCGGCAGTCGCAAGATGAAGGTCCGAGCCGAAATCCACGTGGTAGGAGCAACGGTATTTTCGATCGATATGGAGAAGGCCGTTGAAGAGTACATGTCTCCTCTTTTTGAGTTGCTATCGGACTTCTTTGACTTTGATTTCATCGTGCACAACTTGGGCATGGAGGACTCGGCGCCCTACGAACGCTACAACGAGACGAGAGATGCTTTTTTCCCCCTCGAGCTTTTCAACCTCCCTGTAATCTGGGAACTCTACCAGAAGACAAAGTTCCAGTCTTCACAGTCGGATACTCTTGTCGTGAACATGCTTTTCTACCCGTTCTTACAGGGTGGAGAACTCATCAAGAACATATCAGTCGACGCCTTGCCCATCTACTCAGAGTACGAAAACACTTACCTTGCCGTCGAAGAGTGGGGCTCCATCTACTTTAGCCACATATTCTACGACAGCTCCAAATCCGTTAGCTCGCAGAACTTGAAGGACTGCGTGTGGTCGTTCAACGAGAACCTACTCGACGTGTTGGGCGTGCCCAACGACAATATGGCGCCCGCTGTCAGAACGAAAATCTTCAAGCGGTACATGGTCATGCAGTACTTAGTCTATTACTCCTCGTTGCTCAACGAGCTTCGGAACACCATCTCCTGGAACAGTATCTCCGAGATGGTTAACGCCAGCCCGATGCAAATAAAACATCTCGCCGAGGCTTTTGCTAGAAGTCTGCAAGAGAGAGAAAGGGCGTTGAGCCTGGCCCGCTCCGGCGACATGGCAGCCTCCATTGCCGCCTGCCGCAGAATGGTCGACTTATTGCAGGAGGCCCTGCACTACTGATATATATAGACACACGCATATAGTATACAAAATTCCGTGTATAGCAAGCAAATAGAGACAGCGCGATTGGTCTGACTGGAAAAAGAAGGTGAACTTTCTTGATGTCTAGATGAAAAGGAGTCGGTTGAAGGTCCTAGCCGGATAGAAATGGACCTGTGGTTTCATTATCAGCAGCAGTAGAAGCACCAGGAGCAAGATGTCGGCGAACGGAACAACAAAGAAGATTGTGGCGCTGTTGCAGCAGCTGCCTGCAGACAAGGTGAAGCACTACGCTTCGTTCAAGTATACGCAGATTGAGAGGTTCTGTAACATTGGCGGGATACCAGTTCCGAAAGCGGTGAAGGAGGAGCAGGCGGCCGAGGACAAGAAGAAGCAAGTTTTGATCAAGATCGATCCTGCGAAGTTGAAGCGGATGATCTTCTCCGAGAAGGAAGAGCATCCGGACTACCAGAAGAACCTTTTCAACGAGGACATTCTCAAACAACAGTACAAGTCGCTGAAAAACATACACGAAAACAAATGGGGGAACTTCTATACGATCGGCAGTAAGCTGCACGAACCAAAGGGCAATCCTAACTACTACACGAGATTGCTCGGGGACGTTAACAAGGGTGGACAGAAGAGGGAGGGCCTTTTTGCAGCCTTCAAGACAATCATCAGTGGTAGATACTGATTTGCGTGTAAATAAACATGTCTATATAAATATATACACGTCTGTATATCCGTTGTGATACAGATTTTGATAATATACAACTCTGTTGCCATTTTGTTTCTTCACTTTTTCGCAAAGGCTAGGACACAGTGCTGGCCCTTGATCTCGACGGAGTCCCCCAGCTCGTGGACACACTCCACGGCGTTCGCCTCGGTTTGGAACTCAACAAGCGCAAGCTGTCGAACGAGGACCAGGTTGACGGTGAGAAACCCGGCATATTTGGTAAACAGCTCAATGAGGTCTTGCTCCTGTGTGTCCTTCGGCAACCCGGTGATGATGAGGATGTGGTTGGGAACGGGCTTTTCCTGGGTTTTCGCCCGCTTATTGGCTGTTTTCTCACTGGCAACGGCATGGTCATCTCTCTCCAATCCTCTCTTTTTGCTTCCAGATTTCTCCTTGTCCTGCTGTCGTCTACTCAACCGGGCATCACGCTGTTTCTGGATGTATTGTTTGTATTTCTCACCTGTGAGTGTCTTCTCAACCGTCGAATCGGACTCGGCCTTGGCGACACAGACGTTCATCGGCTTGCCGTATACCATTTTCGTGTTAAACA
This sequence comes from Pichia sp. PH4023, assembly GCA_025531575.1. Taxonomy (NCBI): domain Eukaryota; kingdom Fungi; phylum Ascomycota; class Pichiomycetes; order Pichiales; family Pichiaceae; genus Pichia; species Pichia sp. PH4023. Next base: position 337,902 of record JAMGYR010000008.1, on the reverse strand, counting down.
TCTCGACAACGCTGTTGACGTCCACCGTCCCCGCAAAGGAGACAAACGCCTGCCCCCGGAGCTTGAGGTTTTTGCATGCCTGGATGTCCAAAACCCGGAACCCTGCATCGTTGAAAAGCGCCATAAGGTTTTTCCGCAAAGATGACACCGACAGCTTCTCATTTAGGTTGCGTATGTACACTGTGTTTTCTACTGGCATGCCAATTTGCTATCCTTTCCTTACAGATACTGCCCACCATATCCATTTTTGAACTCTGATTGCTCCGATAAATCGGAAGAAGAATTTGAAGACTCTCAAAGACAGAAACATTAGGTCACGTGACTTCCTTATTTTACATTTGGAAAAGACCCTTTTTCTCATATTTCGACTTCCATACTTCCCCCGAACAGCTAAACCATGAATATTTCTACTAAAGAAACATCCTAAGAGCAGACATTGCTCTTTTCGACTGTTGAAGCCATTACGCCGCAAACCGACTGGCGACGAGCAACAGGTTGCGGCTAATATTCTGCCTAAAATCTGTTTTGCGGGTTATATCACACTCAGTTCGAACTCAGAACTCGGCATGACTGAGCATGCGTCAAGCCCACGTCTTCTACCTCGTTGTCCTGTCCTGGCTGGCTTCTTCCGGGGCTTTCGTTGCACTAGCAGAGGTTTCCCCGGGCTCTCATAAAAAGTAACATTCCGAATGCGGTAATTGCATTCTCGGTGGCATGTTCTGAATACGTATTAGGCAACTAACTGCTCGCAAGTCTGTTCCGGGGAGCTACAATGCCATATTGTACCGTGCACTGTTCGAGAGGATGGCAGTCGAATATAAAAAGTGCACAGTGTCAGCTTTCGTCTTCCAGGCTTCCTTACGTATCGTATTTTCTATCTATTGGCTTTCCTGATAATTTTGGGCATTGAATTATCCTGACACATGAAACGCATAAGTCAGGTTGATACTTTCGCAGATAGCATAAGTTCCTTAGAGGGCTCAAAAGTGTCGGAGACGTTTTTGGACGCTCTTGGAGCTGTTGAAACACCTCAGTCGTCGTCTCCGACTTTAACATGTCATTCCTCCAACCGGACATTTGAGACATCGTCTATCCAGCCGAGCACCGGGGACGAAGAATTAGCAGTGAAATTGAACATGCACAAGCTTTTCTCCAAACATTTGGTTGTGGGTTTGCTTTGCTTGATGGTTGCATTCGGAGGCTTTGTCTTTGGATGGGACACAGGGACGATCTCCGGGTTTGTGCAGATGCCGAACTTCAAACAGAACTTTGGTGAGTGGAACGTCAAGGACAACAGCTTTGAGTTCACAAACACACGTGTGGGGTTGATCATTTCCATTTTCAACATTGGCTGTGCCGTCGGAGGCATCACTTTGGCCAAATTGGGGGACGTCTTTGGACGGAAGATCGGTTTGATGGCGGTAATGATAATCTACATTGTGGGTATCATTGTCCAGATCTCATCCTTCCACTGGATCCAGTTTATGATTGGGAGGATTATTTCAGGTCTTTCCGTTGGGGCTGTTTCTGTTTTGTCGCCAATGTTCATTGCAGAGACGTCACCTTCTGAAATAAGAGGCATCATGGTTTCTTGCTACCAGTTGATGATCACTCTAGGCATCCTCTTGGGCTACATCACCACGTTTAGCACAGTACACTCTTACGAGGATACCCGCCAGTGGAGAATTCCATTGGGGTTGTGCTTTGCCTGGGCTGTGGCCATGATTGGTGGTATGTTGTTTTTGCCGGAATCTGCAAGATATTTGATTGAAAAAGGACATCTGGAGAAAGCAAGACTATCCATTGCGAAGATCAATAATATGGATCCTTACGACGAGCTCGTTTTAAAGGAAATTGAAACTTTCACCTTAGCTATTGCTGAGCAACACGAAGCAGGCCATGCCTCCTGGTTGGAATTACTCACAGGTAAACCACATATTTTTGTCCGACTCATTATCGGAATTGCGTTGCAGTCTTTCCAACAATTGACCGGTAACAATTACTTCTTCTACTATGGAACATCCATCTTCAAATCAGTGGGTCTACAAGATTCTTTTGTCACGTCGATCATCCTCGGTACTGTCAACTTTGGCTCTACATTTGTTGCGCTCTACAGTATTGGGAAAGTGGGAAGAAGACCCAATTTACTCTACGGCTCTGTGTGCATGGCTGCTTGTCTATTGACCTTCTCTGTCATTGGATCCACCATCCTCTATCCAAATGGTTTTGAGCAGCCAACAGACAAGCAAGCTGGCGGGGCTATGATTTTCCTTACATGTATGTTTATTTTCACCTTTGCCACCACATGGGCTCCTGGAGTCTTTGTGGTCGTCTCTGAGACTTATCCATTGAGGATCCGGTCTAAAGGCATGGCGATTGCTACAGCTGCCAACTGGTTATGGGGGTTTCTGATCGCCTTTTTCACCCCATTCATTATTTCCCACATTAGGTTTGCCTATGGGTTTGTCTTTTTTGGATGCACAGTTGCGGCAGCCATCTTCGTTTACTTGATGGTCCCAGAAACTGGAGGGCTTTCCTTGGAGCAAGTAGATGTGTTGTACAAGCATTACAAGCCAGGACAAGCCCAAAACACCCGTGATGAGGCTGAAGAAAGTGTTCGTGTCGAGAAGTTGAACTCCCTACCACCGTTTCCATATCCATTTGAAGAGAAAATCAGCATGATGGCACCAAATTACAATGTATGAACAAGATTGTTATCGAAAATCTTTTTCTGCTGTAGTTACTATGTTTCATATTTATCCTACTTTTACATTATTTTTTGATCTTCCGAACAGTTTTATATAATGCTACAAAAGAACATTTTGAGAAAAAAACGTACGGTAAGTACTCTGTATTGCTTACTTCTCGGACAAACCTAGCTCAGCTAAGAAAGCATCGGACTTTGGTTTTCTTCCGAGCAAATCTACCAAGTTATCCATTTCGTCCCTAGAACCACCTCTGGCTAGAATTTTGTTTCTGTAGTCCATACCGTTGGCAACATCCAAAGGATCTTTCGAAAATTTGGAAAAAAAAATGTCGGCAGCAAAGACATGGGACCATAGATAGCCGTAATAGCCGGAGGCGTAACCTCCCATCAAATGGCCAAAGGAGCCATAACCTTTGAAGCTTTGGCCTCCGTTACTGATCAAGCAGATGTCTTCCCGCATATCATTCCATAATTTATCGACGTCGACTTCACCTGTCTCTGAGGTGTGCAATTCCATATCGAATAATCCGAAATGTAATTGTCTCAAGTTGAACATTGCACCGTTAACGTTTTTAGACGCAATTAGCGATTTGATTAAGTCGGAAGGCATCTTTTCGTTGGTTTTATAATGGCTGGACAGTTTCGTCAACATAGCTTCATCCCAACAGAAATATTCAAGGAGTTGGGAAGGCATTTCAACAAAATCCCAACTGACAGAGGTACCATGGAATCTTGAGTATTTGGTCTGGCCCATCAAATCGTGGATACCGTGACCTAATTCGTGGAAGAAAGTGACGACCTCATTGTGCTTCAACAACGAAGGTTTTTCCTTTGTATCCTTGGTGAAGTTACACACCAAAGATGTGGATGGGTAGTTCTTCTTTTCACTGGTAACGTCAATGTAGCCCGGAACCAAACCAAAATTTGCTGCGTGACCATATTTGCCTGCTCTTGGGTGCAAATCAAAGTAGAGGTAGCCGATGAAGGTATGTTCGTTGTTGTCCAATTTCCACACAGCGAATTGTTGTACGTCTTCATGCCAGGTGTTGTAGACTTTGCTTGACTTAAGGATCTCAACGAACTTCAAGTTGAAGATTGTCTCGTAGATGGAGAGCATTTTCTCTATGGTGTTTTGCATCGGGAAGTATTCTGAGATCTTAATATCGTCAACATTGTAGTCGTTTTCGAGCATCTTGGTGTGGTAGTATCGTTGGTCCCAGATGTAGTAGTCGTCAGACTGAACGCCTGTTTCTTGTGCCTTGAGGGTCTTCAAGTACTCAAACTCCTTCTCGCCAAGAGGCTTCAACTTGACTCTCAAGTCGTTCAAGAAGTTCATTACGGTCTCTGGAGTCTTCGCCATTCTTTCTTCAAGTACGTACTCAGAGAAGTTCTTGTAGCCAAGCAAATGGGACAGCTGTGCCCTAAGCTTCACTGCCTCAATTAGCAGGCCTGCGTTTTCCGGGACTTTCGACTGGTCAGCAGTGAAGGCAGCTTTTCTGGTCTCGGCGTTCTTGGCGTACTTGAGGACGGGGAAGAGGTCCGGGTACTTGAAGGTCATCTTGTACTTGATTGGGGCGCCAGGCTCCTCAACCTTCTCGAAGTTGGCCACGACGTCACCCGGTAGGCCCTCGAGCTGCTCCCTGGTGAAGAGCAAAGAGCCTGTTTCCTCACTCAAGTTCTGGGAGAACTTCAACGAAAGCGTGGAAAGCTGCTGCTTGAGTTCCTTGATCTTTTCCCGCTTCTCTAGCGGTAGGGACAACCCATTTCTCTCGTACTGTCTGTTCACCTTCTCAAGAAAGCGTCTCGTCTCAGCGTCGAGAGCGGTGTTGTCCTTATTGTCCTCGTACACCTTGTGGATGGCCCTGTACACGTCCTCCCGCAAGCCGGCCTCAATACCGTACTTGCGAAACTTGGCGTCAGCCTCATTCGAAGCCTCCCGAAGTCGCTTGTCCGGCGAAACGTGCTGGTAGAAGGAAAGTTGGTTGATGAGGCCGGCCTGACGGTTCTCCAGGTCGGCGTACGGCCTAATGACGGACTCGATCGTGGCGTCCGTGGCGGCAATCGCCCCAAGACGGTCGTCGAGGCCTTCAGCCTCGGCAATGAGTCTCGACGTCTCCAGGAGGATCGACTCCGGGGTGTGGTTCCACTGAAGGGGGCTCTGTGGCGGAGTTAGCTGAGTTGTGGCCATTGATTCTGACGACATGAGTCTGTGCTGGACGAAGTACGCGGCCGAAAGAGTGAGGAGTCCTGTGGAAAGCCAGAACCTGCTGCCGTGCTGCTGTAGCGGTCTGTTGAGTGTCCTACAGAGCGTATGCATGAAGCGGTAGTGTCTCCCCTGTCCTCTTCTTGCCCTCCGACATGTCTTTGCCTTCTGCCTCATCTCCGGACATGCCAAAGTGAAAAGTCGGAGGCACTGGCCAGGTAGGCGCGCCCGTGCACCGCGGGGATCTTTTTTTGCCGGTCGTTCGCCATGAAAGAGAATGAAAGGTGTTGAAGAAAGAATAGATGAGCCTGCCAGGAGAAGATGAAAGGGGAGGAAGAGGCATAGAGAGCCATACACACGTATAGACACACACGATGGCAAAGATAGAGAATATAGACATCCCAGCGCTTCCGATCCCGGGCGAGGACAACCAGGGCCGGGCGCAGGAGACGGTGTACGTGCAGCCCCAGCAGCAGTATTACCAGCAGCCGGCGGCGGCGGCAGGCCAGTCCAGCGTGGACTACTACTTGGAGCAGACGGGAGCGTACATGTCTGCGCACCCGGTGGTGTCGTTTTTCGGGTGCTTTGCTGCGGCTTACGTGGTGGCGGGCGCTTACAAGAAGTTTTCGGGCTCGTCGTCGGGCAAGTTCGTCAAGGGCGGGTTTGACCCGAAGATGAACGCCCGGGAGGCGTTGCGGATCTTGGAGCTGAAGGAGGCAAGTCTATCGCTGAAGAAGCTCAAGGACAACCACCGGAGAATTATGCTCCTCAACCACCCGGACAAAGGTGGCTCGCCGTACTTGGCGACGAAAATCAACGAGGCCAAGGACTTTCTCGTGAAGAGAGGTGGCCTCAAATAGCGGGAGGGGACCCTCCAGCATGTCTACCTGTTTACTTGTTTATATCGTCACTTGTAATAAGCTGATCTCACTGTCTATTCGCATCTATGTACACGGGGCGCTACTACCACACCTTCCAGAACGGCTTTTTGTTCTGGCCAACGGCTTCGCCGCCGGCACTACTGCCAAGCTGCTTCAACTCAATCTCTCTCTGCGCTATCTCAAGCGCCTTGACCATGTTCTCGTCCTCCTTCTGCTTGATATGCTCCGCGTAGACGACGTGCTTGTTCCCGAACCGGTCCTTGATGAACTCGTTGTTCGTGGCGCTCTCGCCAACAAGGTTCTGTTCGGCATTCTTCTCGTACATCCTCGACGGAAGCGGCTTCTGTGGAATCGGCAGGTTGGCATCGTAGTGGTAAAGATCGTTGTAGTCGTCCACGGAGAGTTCGCCCAGCAGCAGCTCCTTCGCCCGGAGCTGCACACGCCGGAACGGAGAGAAGATGTTGTCGTGGTCGTTCCACCGATAAAAGAAGACGCCAAAGATAAGCACGCTGTAGATGCTCACCTTTGCCGTCAAGTCGGCCCCACGCGTGAACCCACTTTTGTGGTTCACCCGCCGCAACACCTTGTACCGTCCCGGATAAAGCTCCGACGGCGGCCGGGGGTAGTACTGCAGCTTCTTCATGTCGATTTTAATCTTCTGGTAGTCTGTTAGGTCCCGGGCCATCTGCCCTGTGTTTCGCTTCATCGCCGACGGAGCGTTGAACTCGCTCGGATACCCTTCTGCCGGCCGTAGGTCAGTCGGGTCGTACGGGTTGTACGGCGCCTTGGGCTGCACCCACCCTGGCGGGTTCGGTCTTCTTTCCAGGTCGGGCACTCCCTTGCGTGTCTCGTCCTTCTGGTCGCCCATGCTTGTCCTGTGTGTGTTCCAAAAATCCAACCTCCCGTCTTCCCCCTCCTGGATCGTCTCTTCGCCTCCCCGTCTGTCGCTTTCATGTTGTGAAAAACGCTTCAACACCCTCAGCGAAACGGGAAAATCCTTTCTCGTGGAAAACAGGCTTTGAGGGGTCAATAGCGGCTGCTGGGGACAGAGACGGAAGAGACCTAGCACAATACACACAAATACCCGCAATGACACTGGCCAGTTACAATTTCCTGTCGCCCGAGACACTCGACGCAAGGCTCGTAGGGTCGGCAAAGACGGAGACACAAACATGTCCGTCGAGATGGTCGACACCGGAGTTCAGGTTTTACCTCTGCTGCTTCGTGGTGGTCGTGCCGCTACTATTCAAGACAGCAATGGCCGCCAGCAATGAGACAAACCCAAACTACTACATTTACGAGGGGATCCTCTCTCCAGGGTGGATTTTCGGCCGCAAGGTCGACAACTCGGACTCGCAATACCGCTTTTTCAGGGATAATTTCGTGCTCTTGCTCGGGTTCGTGGCCATCCACAAGTGTCTGCGGGTCGCCTCGAGGTATTTGCACGTAGCCCGGCTCGACTTTGACCTCGGGTTCGGCATTTGCTTCGTGTTCTGCGTGCACGGGTTCAACTGCCTCAAGATCTTCTTCCACGTCTCCGTGGCGTACGGCATCGCCAGGTCTCTCCGGAAAAGGCCCACGGTGGCGCAGACGGTGCTATGGGTGTACTGCATTTCGACGCTTTTTCTCAACGACCGGTACAGACTGGTTCAGTTCGGCCAGGCGTGGAACGCCCTCTCCTTCATGGATTCGTTCAGGGGGTTGATTGCCCGCTGGGACGTCTTCTTCAACTTCACCCTCCTCCGGATGTTGAGTTTCAACATCGACTACCTAAGACGGTACGAGGTCGTGGAAAAAGTCAACCACGAGATCCCGCTGACAAAGCTCAACGACAAGGCGAAGGTCAGCGAGGAGGACCTGGTCTCTCCGGTGATAGGCGACCTGTCTTCGACGACGACATCCGTACCTAATCACTGCTCCCATCTCACGGAAAGACAGAGACTCGAGGCGCCGCTGCCTCTTTCAGACTATTCATACAAAAACTACCTCTCGTACATCTTGTACACCCCGCTCTACATCGTTGGGCCGATCATCACGTTCAATGACTTCATCTACCAGTCCAAACACACGCTCCCTTCCATCACTTTCAGAAGAAACATGCTTTACGGGGTGAGACTCATATTTTGCTTCCTCGTCATGGAGCTCATCCTGCACTATATCTATGTGGTCGCCGTGTCCAAGGCCAAGGCGTGGCATGGAGACACTCCTTTCCAAATATCCATGATTGGTTTCTTTAACTTGAACATTATCTGGCTAAAGTTACTCATTCCATGGAGATTGTTTAGGTTCTGGGCGCTTTGCGACGATATCGACCCTCCGGAGAACATGATCCGCTGCATGGACAATAATTTCTCAGCAATGCAGTTCTGGAGAGCATGGCACAGGTCGTTCAACAAGTGGGTCATCCGGTACATCTACGTTCCGCTCGGCGGGTCCAACTATCGTATTCTTGGGTCGTTGGCCGTGTTTTCGTTTGTTGCCATTTGGCACGACATCGAGTTGCGCTTGCTCATCTGGGGCTGGCTTGTAGTTGTCTTCTTGCTTCCGGAGATCGTGGCCACGCAGCTTGTCCGGCCGTACCGGGACGAGTGGTGGTACCGCCATGTGTGTGCATGTGGCGCTGTGGTGAACATCTGGATGATGATGCTAGCTAATTTGTTTGGCTTTTGTCTCGGCAAGGACGGCATGGTGGCATTGCTGCAAGATATGCTAACGACCTTTGACGGCGTGGTGTTCTTTGTGTGCTCGTCGGCTTGCTTGTTCATCGCGTCGCAGGTCATGTTCGAGATGCGGGAATCCGAGCGCAGAAGGGGGATAGATGTCAAGTGTTGAATGTATCGATATGTAAGTATAGACATAAATATAATATAAACATATATGTGGAGGGCTAGCCGTACTTGTTCTTGTACTCCCGCGGAGTAAGGAAATCCTTCTTGTTGACGCTCCACATGCCGAGCTTCTTGTGCTGCGCCCGCTGCTGCTGTTTCCAGTACACGGCCTCCTTGCCGTCAAACTCGGCGCCGGCTTTCGCCTCGTAAACTGTGGCCAGTCCTACCTTGATCATCTCCTCGCTCACGTCCTTAAACCCGGTCCACTTCAGCACCAGCACCTTCGCAACGACCCGCTGGTACTGGTCCAGGTGCAACGGCTTCACGTAAAGACAGCGACCCAACACGTACCGTCGCAACCACACCAACGCCTCCTCGCTGAAAGGTTGGGCCGGTCTCCCAAAGTGGGCCCTCTCTGGAGCATCTGCTCCACATACCCTCACGGAGATCGTCTCACCCTTCAGCTCTCGAAACCTGTTAATCTCGGGCACCTTGCGCAGCCAGCCCCAGCCGCCAAGCACCCCGCCTGGGAGGTGATAAAAATGGAAATTGTCACCGTCGCCAACAGAGGTGACCTTCCCGTAGAGAAAGCGTCTGCGGAAGAACGCCGCTGGGATGTCAGCGGCCCGCTTGATTCGCCTGAAGTACCGGGCGTACAGCGTGTAGCTGCCGAGGATCGTGAGCGACGTGCCGAACCCGTACATAAGTACCAGTGGGTGGTATATCGTGACTTCCCTCGAAGACATGGTGTTCTGCAGGCGTTGTTCTTTGTTGCTGGCAGACCATCCGCCTTCGGCCCCGGCAGCCGGCCCCGGCCCGAGGAGAGAAAGGTCAATACTCAGATCGACAAACTAGAGTTGCCGTTTTGGGAACGTCGGGGAGAGCGGAGCGGGAAAAACATGGCGGCGGAGGTAGTGAAGAGGCGGATGGTGGTGAAGAGGTGGCTCTGCTAGTAGGCTTGCGGGTGTGCTGGGCACAGAGCTGGGGCTGCACAGGATAACGATGAACGGACTGGCGACGAAAGCAACTCTGCGGGCTCTCGGAAGAGCCGGTGCCTTCGGAAACAGAGTGGGAGGCGCTGGAGGCAGTTTTAAAAGCTTTACCAACTTCAGCAGAGGCTACTCTTACTATGGAAGACGCAAACCGGAGTACGTCTACTTCAATGGGTCGAAGCAGCAGGGGTACTCGTACAGGGACTACCGGAACTTTTGGAGCAACATGAGCGGGCCGCAGCGGCGGGTGGCGTACGGGCTTGGTGGATTGGTGGCAGTCTTCTTGGTGACACACGTGCAGGAGGCGCCTGTGACCCACCGGTGGCGACTCATGACGACCCCCGAGTGGATCGAGCGGATCGTGACGAGGTCGAGCTTCCGGCAGGTGATGGGCGAGTACGGGCCGAGCGTGCTTCCGGAGAGCCATCCGGTGAGCAGACAGGTGGCGAAGGTGATGGTAAGGTTGATCAACGCTGCGCACGACTACCCGGACCCTGAAACGGGCCGGCGGCTGAACCTGTTTACGGAGCTGGGCAAGGCGGACATTCCGCTAGACGAGTGGCGATTCTATGTGATTGACGATGTGGCGATGGGCCGGCCGACGCCGAACGCGTTTGTCATTGGTGGCGGCAAGGTCTTCATCTTCCGGTCGATCTTGCCCATCTGCGAGGACGAGAATGGACTTGCGACAGTATTGTCGCATGAGTTGGGCCATCTTCTAGCGGACCACATGGGCGAGAAGCTAACTCTCTCGCCATTCCTGCTTACCCTCAACATGGCAATGTACTCCATCTTCGGCAGCTCGAGGCCAGGCGACATCCTCGTCAACGCGTTGCTCGACACGTCCTTCTCTCGCGAGATGGAGACCGAGGCCGACTACATCGGCTTGATGGTGATGTCCCGGGCGTGCTACGACCCGCAGAAGGCGCCCCGCCTCTGGCAGAACATGATGAAGTTCGAGCGCCAGAATGGCCAGACGCCGCCCGAGCTTCTCAGCACCCACCCGTCCTCGGACAGGCGCTTCCACAATATCTCTGAGTGGATGCCCAAGGCCGTTGCCGTCTACAGCAACAGCGGCTGCCAGCAGGCGCAGGGCTTTAACTCGCTCCTTGGCAGCTTCTCCGGCCTCGGCGGTTTCGGCGGCTCCCTCGTCTAAGCCAATCATAGTGTACTGTACATAGTAGAACAATTCTTCAATCCACTTATATATGTGATTGATGATTTCTGATTACTGATCAGTTCTTGTCCATCTTTGTATGATAAAGATCACCAAAATAAGTCACGTGCAAATCACGTGACTTATTGCACTTTTTGCTTCTTTTTTTTCCATTTTTTCACATGCAAAAAATATCTCCGAAAACGAAAACGACCGACACACTTGACGGCCTTGATGGCGATATTTCAGCACCTTTTCTTTTCCTGCTGCCTCCTCCGATGGCCCACTGCTTCAGGAGAACACTTTCTACCGCCCTTCTCAACACACCCGCATACACCTGCACAATGAGCTACGAATTGGTCTGCCTAGGAAACCCATTGCTCGACATCCAGGTCGATGTCGACAGCTCGTACTTGGCCAAGTACAGCTTAAAGGAAAACGACGCCATCTTGGCAGAGCCACAACACATGCCAATTTTTGACGAGATCCTTGGGTACAAGGATGTGAAGCTCGTTGCCGGCGGTGCTGCACAGAACACTGCCAGAGGCGCCCAGTACGTGCTGCCAGCCAAGTCCGTGCTCTATTTTGGTTCCGTGGGCAAGGACGTCTACGCAGACAAGTTGGTCGACGCTAACCAGTCGGTTGGCTTGAGCACCTCGTACATGGTGCAAGACGACATTGCCACAGGCAAGTGTGCGGCGCTGATCAACGGCGTCAACCGGTCTTTGGTCACCGACCTTGCCGCCGCCAACCACTTCAAGCCTTCCCACTTGGAGAAGCCAGAAAACTGGGCCATTGTCGAAGCTGCCAAGGTGTTCTACATCGGAGGTTTCCACCTCACCGTCTCCCCAGAGGCCATCGAACTCTTGGGCAAGCACTCCGCCAAGGAGAACAAGACGTTCATAATGAACTTCTCTGCTCCATTTATCCCACAGTTCTTCAAGGCTGCATTGGACCAGTGCGCCCCATATGCCGACTACATCATCTGTAACGAATCCGAGGCTGCCGCTTACGCAGAATCCCACGAGCTTGGCACCACTGACCTCGAGGAGATCGCCAAGAAGGTTGCTGCGTTGCCAAAGGCCAACACCAAGAAGCCAAGAGTCGTCGTCTTCACCCAGGGTACCGACGCCACACTTGCCGTCTCCTACGACGCTGCCACAAAGGAATTCTCCACCAGCAAGTTCCCTGTCCACGCTTTGGATGCCGCCAAGATCGTCGACACCAACGGTGCCGGTGACGCGTTTGCTGCCGGTTTCACTGCCGGTCTTGTCAAGGGCAAGGACTTGGCCACGTCCATCGACATGGGCCACTGGCTCGCCAAGCTCTCCATCCAAGAGGTCGGTCCTTCCTACCCATTTCCAAAGCAAGCCTACTCCGCTTAAGCGGTTCGGGTCTTTGGAACACGCTGTATAGTCGTTGTGGATAAATTAGACTTTGGTTGAAGCTATATATATATATATATACATACACATATACATGCATATATACAATGTGGGAGTGCTGCATCCACTGCATCTATTCACTCTTCGGCAACATCCTCGACCGTGGCGACCCGTTTCTTTGTGCCCGTCTCTGCAGGCTTGGACGACGTCGACACCGCCTCCGGTTTGAAAGTGGAAGCGGCAGTCGCAGTCGAGCTATCAGGAGCAGACTTCTTACTCTTCTTTTGCTTCTTGCCCTTCGCCTTCGGGTCCTCCCACTCGTACGCCGGCTGGAAGCTCTCCAAGACGCCACAGTCCTCAAACAAGTTAGGGAAGATCCACAACTGTCTCGACATGGCGGCCAACGTAAGGAGGTAGATCACCAACCGGATGATAGCAATGACAAAAAACAAACCGACGAAGCAAAGCAGCCCCGTACTCAGGTACCACACGCCCTTTCTCATCCAGAGCGGCCACAATGGGAACAAGATAATCGTGAAAACGAGGCAGATTCCGATAATCGAGTAGAGGAGCATGTACGGGTTTGGGGGGGTGTAGTTCCACGCGTAGTACACGTCCGGCTGCAATACAGCCTTGTTGGACAGCTCCAACGCAGGCGTCTGCTTGTCAACCTTGAGCCCCTTCGCCTTGGCATCCTTCGTCTTCAGCTTCGTCACGGGGACAACAAGCTGATTTTGGATCAGCAGGATGAACACCTGGTTGATGGCATCCGCTACGTCAGGTATTGGAGGCAGGTCCTTGGCGCCTTTCGCCAGGTTCTTCTTGAACTCGTCGCTCTGGATCGCCCTCACAAATCGCTTGAACCGGAAGAAGTCTGTTCTGTTCTTGCTGCTCGTGAGAATGCCCTGTCTCTGCTTGAGTAGCTTGTTGTATCTGACAGCGGTCGCAATATGGATCGCCGCCGGGTTCTTCTCCTTTGAAAGAGGTACCCTCTGCTGCTGCGGCTGTTGCGGTGCTGGCGCTTGTGGTGGGGTCGACATCTCTGGACGCTGGTGTGCTTTAATGGCTCTTCCGTCGCCCTTTCTATCTTCCTAACCCGCCGCTAACAACCGTCAACTCCACGGCCTCGTGTCCTTCTTTCTCTCTGGCCTTCCCGCGTGGAGCTGAAACTTTCTTCACATCTGCGAAAAGAGAGCGAGGACGGGGACCAGGACGAGCGGACAGAAGAGCTGCACTTATCGGGAGAGTCAGCGGGTTGGTAGGTGCCAGGGGGTGGGAGAGCCACCGGAGGGGGATGGCAGAACGAATAGAACAGCTAAAGAACATATAAAACCACCTCAGCATGTCAGAAGACGAGGACGCACCGGAGTCGTCGAGCACAAGGTCGTCCGGGTCGTCCGATCCATCGATGTTCGGCGGCAAGAAGAGCGGCAACAAAAGGATACCGCAGATAACGCAGAGGGCGAAGCCACGGGTGTCTCTGTCGTCATCGGGCGTCTCGTACGACAAGAGGGAGTCCCGAGTGACGGTCGAAGTCGACTCGGCGGACTCGTCGAGTCTTTTCCCATCTATGGAGGCTCGCAACGCTGACCACGAGACCGGGAGGCCGTCAGGACACCCAGACAGGTTTGCAGACTGCTTTGGTGCCGACTATGAGGACCCTGGGGATTCAGGCCACAACGACAGGATCTATACGCCGCATCTGAACCCGCATCTGAGCCAAACGCTCACGGACCGGACCGAGAATACTGATACTCCGAAACTTGGAGAGAGGCCTAGTGCAAGAATGTCCTACTATCACGATGACGATAACAATAATGACAATGACGACGAAGACATTAGGAGCTCTGTCTTGCACCGAATATTGGACAACGAGTCATTTGCAAACGACAGGAACCACGACAAGATGTATTATAACCGGCTATACAACAAATACGACAGCAGTGCAAGAGAGCACCCGGAGACGCTGGAGATCACCGACTTTGCGCAATACAACAGCCTGCTGCTGAAGGAAGAGAAATTGCGCCACAAGCTGGACATCGTCGCCAAGCGCAAGGGAAAGAGTCTGGGGAGACCCCACGAGGGAGACAACGTCCTCACGACGCTAGACGAGTCCGAATTGAACTACATCTTCGGGCATGCCGAAGACCCGAAAGACTGGAAAGAGGTGGAGCCGTCAAGAAATGGCAAACACAAGAAGAACATTTTCAAGAATTTAATGAAGCCTGCGAGCACCGAGAGGAAGAGCCCAGATTTAGCAAAAGGCCCCGTTTCCAACGAAGAGAAGAAATACCCCTTTGTGGACTACGTTTCGACGTTTAGCTCAATCCCCATCGACGACGATATCGAGATGGAAGACCTCCCGATTGACTCGCAGCCGTTCCGGAAGATCAAGCCTCCGGTGAATACCGATCACTTCCCGTTCGATATCGAGATGGTCGTAAGCGGACAGGAGAAGGTAGACTACGACTTCCATCGGATCGACCAATACCAGAATATAGACCCGGAGGAGGTCCCACGTTCAAAACCTCCGAGCGCTTTTTCGAGCTTCCTAAATTCGATCAACCCTTTGAGAATCATCAGAATCCAGAGAGCAAATAGATACCAGATACAGCGAAAGCTTAACGTGCGGCATTTGCATCAGATTGCACTTGGAGGGACTCTAGGTGTCGGACTATTGCTTTCCTCCGGCAAGGCCTTCTCCATTGCTGGTCCATTGGGGTGCCTTCTAGGGTTCGTCATTACCGGATTTATTGTCATTGCGACGATGCTCTCCTTCTGCGAGATCGTTACGTTGATCCCCTTGTGTGGCGGTGTTTCCGGGATCGCATCGAGGTTCGTTGACGATGCGTTTGGGTTTGCGCTTGGCGTGGTCTACTGGGTGACCTACATGGTTAGCTTCCCGAGTGAAATTACAGCAAGCTCGATCATGTTGTCATTCTATCCGAATTTAGAGGTCCCTGGCCCGAACACAGCCGGTTGGATTACTCTTTTCTACTTTTTCACGTTGCTGATCAATTTGTTTGACATCCGTGTGTACGGGGAATTTGAGTACTACTCCACCATTGTGAAGTTGCTCATGTTAGTTGGGTTGATGATATACATGATCATCTTGAACAGAGGCGGGTCGCCGCCTCTTCACGAAAAGATTGGGTTCAAGTACTGGAATTCGGAACTATCTGATATCTCCAAGAATATCATGTTTGGTCCCTTCAGGCCCACCTTTGACGTCGATGACAAAGGAGTAGGCTCTCTGGACGGTATTGGTGGCAATACCGGTCGGTTCTTGCAAGTTTTGATTTCATCAGTTATCGCCTCCTACGCATATGTCGGAACGGAAATTGTCATTATAGCAGGTAGTGAGTCAAGAAACCCAAGACAGGCAATTCCAAGTGCTACGAAAAACATTTTTTACAGGATTGTCATCTTCTATTTGGTTGCAATTTTCCTCATTGGCTTGAACGTTTACAGCGGAGATCCAAGGCTATTGCGCTACTTTCCCAGTGATAACAACCATGCCGAACATATTGCGGAAGCGAATGCAATCATTGCGCTTATTGGAGCAAACCATTGCGATAATGAAGTTATTGACTGGGGCGGGTTCTCCAACGGTAACAAAAGTCCATGGGTCATCGCCATCCAGAGCGCAGGGCTTTGTTCGTTTGCTTCTGCAGTGAATGCGTTCTTGCTGTATTTTGCCTTGACGGCAGCCTCCTCGCAGCTATACGCAAGTTCGAGGACATTGTACTTCATGTCGATCCAGAACAAAGCGCCGAGCTGCTTTTCGTTGTGCACCAAGAAAGGAGTCCCCTACATGAGTGTTCTTTTCACAGGTTCTTTTGGGTTATTGAGCTACTTGGCCGTCCGGGACAACACTGTGTTGGTGTTCGAGAGGATGGTGAGTGTATGTTCCACTGCAGGGCTCTTGGTGTGGTCTGGAATGTGTCTCTCGTTTATACGGTTCTACTACGCCTTGGACCTGCGGCCGGACATCATCAGCCGGAACGACGACGACTATCCGTACCGGTCTCCTTTCCAGCCGTACTTGGCATACTCAGGGTTGGTTCTCGGGATGTTTTTGGTGTTTGCCTCTGGGTTTGTGGTGTTCTTAAAGAACCAGTGGTCGACGGCGTTCTTCATCTCAAGTTACGGCTGTTTGTTCCTATTCGTAATATGCTACATCGGTTACAAGATCTGCCGGGGTACGAAGACACAACGGCTCGACCAGGTGGACTTGGACTCGGGCCGTCGGGAGATCGACCGTGTCATCTGGGAGGACGAAAAGAACTACGTGAGTAGTTTCCGGGAGATTCTAATGAAGGGTATCAATTTGCTTGTATAGAGTAGTGTACAGTAATAACGTAACAAATGGAATTCAGGAGGCGTCCTTGGTTGTCTTTTGCGATCTCAATCGTTGCAGAAGCAACTTTTTCTTTTGCTGCAGGAGAAACTTCTCCATGAAGGAGCGGTCTTGTGTTACAGGCACTGTAGAGAACGCCAGCGTCGTGAGGGCAGAAGCACCATGCTCGTCTGCCTGTGCCGGGTACACAAACTCCCCACGGTCAATCTTAGCGGCCGTCTGCTCTGCCCGGCGTCCGCCAAAATAGTACTCTCCCTGTGGCCAGTGCTTTGGTTGGAGAAAGAGCTGCAGGGCCTTGGCGGCGTCTCGGCCCGTCCGGCGGCGGTTCTTCTCCGTCTCCGCCTCCTGCAGAAGCTTCACCACGTCCGGAAGCTCCCGGGCCCGCCCGAAATACTTGTAGCCCTTCACGGTGACCATATCGGTGTCGCCGAAGGCGACACCTCCACCTGTCGTCGTCCCCGAGGTGTAGTCCGGCCCGCCCAGCTGCTTGATCCGGTGTTCCCACGCCCGCCGCTCTCGAAGTAGCCGGTTCAACGTATCGTTGATGTCTCGGACCTGGTACTCCGTGAGCAGCGGATCGTGAATCCGTGTAAGGCCTCTGGTGATCTCTCGAAGCGTCTGGGCCCTGAACCGGGTGGCACTCGGCACGTCTGTGCACTGCTGCGTCGCCCGCGGGCGTCCCTTCGCCTCCCACTTGCCAGTGCCTTTCTTCGGTGTCTTCTGCGTCTTCGCCGTCTTCTCTGCACCCATCTGCTGTTACTCCTCCTCCTATTCTGTCTCTTCTGCCCTTCTTCTTCTCCAGCTCTTTTGCCTCTTCTCCTCTTCGCCGGCTCAGCGCTTTCTCAACCTTTCCTCTCCCCCTTGCGGAAAAACCGACGCGAGGGCGCGTCACGGCGGGAGAGAGGTGGTGAAGTGACGGAGATGCTTGCTGGCGGTGTGCTGTTCTTCTGGAACGACCAGTGGGACAGAAGGCAGCCAGGGGCCAGACGACGACTTGCAACCCGACGAAGAAGCCGACAGAACAGCCAACAAGATGCTCAAAGTTGGTCGCAGAAGCAAGTCATTTTTCCTTGGAGCCACCATCGTGACGGTGCTCCTTTTGGTGTTCTTCACCTCCAGCAGCGGGACCTCCTCGTCCTCCTCGCCCTCCCCTCCTGTCTCGAGTGTCGAAAAGGTCGACCACGGCATCGGCGGGTCAGTTCCTCCGGCGAACGGGGTCGGGCTCAGCGGCGACCTGCCTGCGAAGGGCGGCTCGGATGCAGATGCCAAGGAGGACTCGAGCCTTCTCTCGGGCGCCACGATCGATCAGGAGGCCACTGCCGACACAGGCAAGGCGTCGCCACCGCACCAGGTCGGCGCCGGCGCTCCCGAGAAGGTGGACACCGTGTCTGGCTCGGACGCGTCGTTGAAGTCGAAGGTGGACAGCGTCAACAAGGCGGACGACACGGACTTCAGCGGCGGCTACGCCGATTCTGAGGACACCCTGGACGCTCCAGCTGCAAAGGGCTTAAAGAAGGGTGGTGCCGCCGCCAAGAATACTCCAGCGGGCAAGGGTGCACCAGCAAAGGATACCGCATCCGGTAAGAAGGGTGTCGCAGCTACTGCTGCGGAAGAAGACTACGAGTACGTTGTCATGATCGACGCCGGCTCTACGGGCTCCAGAGTGCACGTCTACTCGTTTGACACGTCTGTCTCTCCTCCAAAGTTGATCAACGAGGAGTTCCAGATGTTGAAACCGGGTCTCTCGTCCTACGATACCGATGCTATTGGAGCTGCTGAGTCCTTGGACCCGCTCTTGACCGTCGCAATGGACACCATTCCTAAAGACAAGCACAGCTGCTCACCAGTGGCGGTCAAGGCTACCGCTGGCTTGCGTTTGTTGGGCGAGGCAAAGTCCGACGCCATCCTCAAGGCGGTCAGACGCCACTTGGAGAAGGACTTCCCCTTCCCCGTCGTCGGCGACAAAGGGATCTCTATCATGGACGGCTCCGACGAGGGTGTCTTCGCATGGATCACCACCAACTACTTGCTCAGCAACATCGGCTCCTCGAAGCAGCTCGACACCGCAGCCGTCTTCGACCTCGGTGGAGGCTCCACACAGATTGTGTTCGAGCCTGTCAACGGCGAGAAGGTTTTGGAGGGCGAACACAAGTACGACATCGAGTTTGGCGGCAGAAAGTTCACCCTCTACCAGTACTCCCACTTGGGATACGGCCTGATGCAGGCCAGAAACAAGGTCAACGCGGCGGTCTTGCAAGCAGAGATGAAGGCGAAGGCACACAAGTTCGTTCCATTGCTTGAGTCGCAGCTCAAGACCGCCGTCGCAGACATCACGCTTGAAAACCCATGTGTTCCACCAGGTGTTTCTGCCGACAACATCATTGTCGAGCTGGAGGACGGCAAGAAGTACGTTGTCAATTTCGCTGCACCTGCAGTCGAAGCCCAGAAGGATGCCAGCCTCTGTAAGTTCTTGACCGACTCGATCTTGAATAAAGAGACGGAGTGTCTCTCCAAGTCGTGCTCCTTCAATGGGATCTACCAGCCCTCCTTCGCGGACCAGTTCTCCTCTGCGGCTGACATGTACGTCTTCTCGTACTTTTACGACCGCTTGCAGCCTATTGGCATGCCGGAATCTTTCACCTTGAAAGAGATGACCGACGTCATGGAGTCTGTATGCGCCGGCTCTCACTTGTGGGACCAGTACTTCACGCAGAAAACCCATCTCAAAGAGTTGGCTGACGAACCGCTCTGGTGCCTCGACCTTAACTTCATGACCTCGCTCTTGCACACCGGCTACGACATCCCTCTTACCAGAGAGTTGAAAACCGCCAAGACCATCGGCGGCAACGAGCTGGGCTGGTGCTTGGGCGCCTCCTTGCCCTTATTGGACAAGACCAACTGGACGTGCAAGGTCACCAAGCAGTTCTGAGCCCCGTCTCCGCCTGCCGATTTTTGTTTCCTACTAGATGACGCCCAATCTATAATTACTCTATTATTTCCCTTCTATTCTCTCCTGTTCTCCCACCTCCGCCTTCCCGTTCCCATCCTCTTCTTGTCCGTCAAGATCCTTGTAGGGGTTCCGGAGACAAGGCCGAAACGGCGTCGCGGAGAAAAGCGATAAGTCCCGCCGACCAGGCGGGCGTGTATTTCAGGACGACGGCTCTGGGGCCGCCTGGGAAGGCGACATAGGGGCTGATCCTGACCCAACAGGGGCAGCGGAGTGGCAGCAGCAGTGCAGCAGTGCAGCAGAGGAAGCAACACACCATAAAAGGCACAGAGAGCACGAGCGATGGCAGAAAACACTAGGGTACCACGATTCATGCGGCGGTCGTCGTCGACCGTGCAGAAGGTCCCCATTCTCCACGAAGCACTCATCAAGGAAGCACACGGAGGATTGTCGTCGTCGCTGTCGTCGGCGTCGTCTTCGGGGACGTCGATTTCGATTGGCAATGGTAATGCCGGCGGAAACGCCGTCACCGGCATGAACGCCATCACCAACGGCAATGGCAGTCCTGGGTACAACCTCCAGAAGAAGCTGAGCTACCGGGTCCGGGACGAACTGGAGTTGAACACGAAGGATGCCGAGAGCGATTCAACGCTCTTCAACACGTTGTCGGACACGCAGGGCTTGAAGTCGGTGCGATCGCACATAGACTTGGCGAAGACGGCCCACAGCGTGCGGGCGTTGGCCAAGAGACTGAACCGGGCGACGGTGCACCTCAACCTCAGCTCGGTGATCATCATCACCAAAGCTCGGGACAACTCGTTGGTGTATCTCACGAAGGAGATGACAGAATGGTTGCTCCTCAGAGAGCCGTCGCTGGTGGTGTACGTGGACAAGAACCTCCGGACGTCGCACCGGTTCGACGCCATTGGGTTGGTCAAGGATATCCCGCACAGCGCCGAGCGGTTGCGTTTCTGGGACAAGAACATGGTCCAAGAGGGCCAGGTAGCGTTTGACTTTGTGATCACTCTGGGAGGTGACGGAACGGTTTTGCACGCGTCGACGTTGTTCCAAAGTGCTGTGCCGCCGATCATCCCCTTCTCACTCGGCTCGCTCGGGTTCTTGACGTGTTTCGAGTTCGAGAAGTTCAGAGAGGTGCTCACACAGGCCATCACGCAGGGCGTCAAGACGGACCTCCGAATGCGGTTCACTTGCCGAGTCCACAAGTCCAACGGCGACATTGTCTGCGAACAGCAGGTGCTTAACGAACTGACCGTTGACCGCGGACCGTCCCCCTACGTGACGATGCTCGAGTTGTACGGCGACGACAGTTTACTCACGGTGGCGCAGGCGGACGGACTCATCATCGCCACCCCGACAGGCTCCACGGCGTACTCGCTCTCCGCGGGCGGAAGCCTCGTCCACCCTGAGGTCAGCTGCATGTGCATCACTCCGATCTGCCCGCATACGCTTTCTTTCAGACCGATCATGGTCCCGGACTCGATCCACTTGAAGCTAAAGGTGCCCATGCGCAGCCGCTCGACGGCTTGGGCAGCTTTCGACGGCCGCACACGCGTGCAGCTGGACGTGGGCGACTACGTGACCGTGTGTGCGTCCCGATATCCGTTCCCAACCGTGAAGAACGAGAAGGACCAGTACTTCGAGAGCGTCAGCCGCGTGTTGAACTGGAACAACCGCAAGGAGCAGCAGAGCTTCAAGCACTTGTTGAGCGACAAGAACAAGAAGCGGTGCGACGAGGAGGACGACGACGGTCTACGGGACGAGTCCGGCAACGAGGCCTGGGACATCGACTATTCCGACGAGAACGAGGACACCAGCTGACGTTGGTCTGCATCTATATCTGTTTCTGTATATCTAGACCTAACAACTTACGCCAGAAACCACTTGTTCATTCCCATTCCCCAAAGCCTTGCAAATTCATGTTGGGGTCGATCGGCGTACGAGCCTTTTTTTTACCCTCCCTAGAGCTTTCTCACTGCCTCTTTTTTTCTCCCTGCACTTGGACTGGCTGGACTGCTCCTTCACAGGAGTCCCGGCTTACACGATGGCGTTCGGCTGGAATAAGGCATAGCGGGCGGTCATCAGAGGTATATGCACAGCTGGAAGCGTACCGAGAGAGACATTGAAGAATTTCCAGCACCACAGGAGTCATGGACAGAAGCATTGATTCATTGGATCCACGGTCTGAAAGAGAACTCAGGGAAAACGTGCAGCAGGATGCTGTCAAGCCGGATCTCGTGAAAACAGTTCCGACGGACGCAATTGACCCAGCACACGTCCAGCCGGTTGATCTGGACGAGTCCCTGGACAAAGTACAGCAGGGTAGGCTCGTTGGCGGGACGGAGACAGGCGACGGGGGCGGTAGTGGAAACATTGTTCCGGGGGGAAACGCCACAGCGGAGATGGATTACGACGCTAACCTGAAGAAGTTCCTGGAACCGGCACCGGAGAGCTTGACCTACACCACGGGCTACAACACTTTTGAGATTGAGGATTTGTCGGAGATGCTAGTTGAGCGGGAGCGGTTCAAGGGCCCAAAGTTCCAGATCGGAGATTACGTCTTCAACTTAATCCTAGTGTGTCAGAAAAGATCCCACTTTTTCTTCTCAGTCTATCTCGAGGGGCACCCGGTCGACGAGAAGGAAGACAGCATTTGGTCGTTTCCCGTCCAGTTTGCCTTTGATGCGTGGGATCCGGAGACCCCGTCCGTGCACAAACATAACAACACCCGCTTCAGATATAACCAACGAGTGACGGACTGGGGGTTTGTCCAGTTTCTCGACTCGAAGTCTACTACAGACTCCCACTTTTTCAAAAATAACAAGTTGAACATCACCGTCTACGTAAGAGTGATCGATGATTACACGAACGTGCTATACTCCGACTTCAGAGACTACGACTCAAAGAAATACACCGGCTATGTCGGGATAGAAAACCAAGGGGCAACATGCTACCTCAACTCACTATTGCAATCTTACTTTTTCACCAAGTCGTTCCGGAAGAAAGTGTATCAGATTCCAACTGAAGATGAAATCACGTTTGATCTGGAGAGTTACGAAGAGTTTAAGAGACAACCGAAAACCGTCTCGTTGGCACTTCAGAGAATCTTCTACAAATTGCAAACGTCCGATGTCGCTATAAACTCGTTGGAGTTGACGCATTCCTTTGGCTGGACAACGGCAGACGCATTCACCCAGCATGATGTGCAGGAACTGAACCGTATACTGATGGACCGTCTTGAAACAAAGATGAAGGGAACAGAAATTGACGGTTGTTTGAATGATATATTCGTCGGTAAAATGAGCAGTTTCATCCGTTGTATCAATGTCGACTATGAGAGTAGCAGAACCGAAGATTTTTGGGATATTCAGTTGAACGTTAAAGGGTTGAAGAACATCCAGGAGTCTTTTGAAAACTACGTCGAGTTGGAAATACTGGATGGGGACAATAAATACGATGCGTCCGGTTTCGGTTTGCAAGATGCTGAAAAGGGTGTCATTTTCGAAAGTTTTCCCGACGTTCTACACGTCCAGTTGAAAAGATACGAGTACGATTTCGAAACTGATAATATGGTCAAAATCCACGACAGATATGAATTTTTTGACGAAATAGATCTCAAGCCATACATCTCGAAAAATACCGAACATTACGATGAGAACTGGGTATATAAGTTGCACGGAGTATTAGTACATCAGGGTGATGTCTCCGTAGGACATTATTACGCAATGATCAAGCCAACCGTTGAAGATAAATGGTTCAAATTTGATGATGATCGTGTTTCCCGTGTTACGCCAAACACTGTTTTCGAAGAAGGTTTCGGTTGTGGGCCTCCAGAGAATATCACAAGATCAATGAGTAGAGATGAATACCAGAACTACATAATAAAGCACCACACTTCTGCCTACATGTTGGTCTATATTAGAGAGAGCAGAATACCTACTGTCTTGGCAGAAGTCGAAGAGTCAGACGTACCACCTCATATATCCAAACAGATTGAATACGAAAGAGTTCAAGAAGCCAGAATCAAGAAAGAGAGAGAAGAAATGCATCTCTACGTAAATTTTAAAGTCTATACTGACACCACATTCAAGAACTATCAAGGTTTCGATTTGGGGCCAAATTCAGATGATCGCCGGTATTTTGCAGAAGGTTTATATGACGAAAAGTCTTTCCCTATCATGTTCAAGCTTTTGAAGACAGATAGCTGGGAAACAATGTATGAATCTATTGCTGAACTGCTTGAAGTTGATAAGAAAAATATCGAAAATCTGAGACTTTGGAACATAGTCAGAAGAACTAACAACACTTTTAGACCAGACCGTCCAATTGACTCGTTTGTTGAAAATGTCGAAGATACTAGTGTTGGTGATATTGCCACCATTCTGGAAAGTGGTGTGTCAAGAAGGAAGTATTCAGGCATGGAAAAACCTGTTATCCTATCACTGTACTTGGAAGATGCGTCAAAAGACTTGAAATATTTGGCCAATCAACTTTCTATTCTCGGCAGAAACAGTATTTCAGACGCAAATTTCGGTAATTACCAAACCAAGTTCGGCGAATTGATCAATTTGGCTGAGAAAAAAGATAGTGCCATACTGGAACCAGTTTTGGGAACAAGAAATATTCTTATTTTCCTCAAATATTTCTCTTATGAAGATCAAACTTTACAAGGGTTGGCACATATGATTATACCACATGACGCAACTACAGAATTTATTTCAAAGTTTTTACAAGTTTTATTCAAATTCCCTTCTGAGGAATCGCTCTCGTTTTTTGAAGAATTGGATTTCAACAGAAGAATAGAAATTAAATCAGATAAGTCATTTTTTAAATCCGAGATTGGAAATGGTGATATCATCAGTTTTGGTCTTAAGAACCCTGTTACTGCTAACGAGGCATTACAGTTCCAGAATTTAGAAGATTTTTATGTGTTCGTTGAAAGCAGGGTACACTTCCAGATTTCTCAGCTGAAGCGTATTGATGAGGATGAGGAAGACTACGTGTTCATCGAAACTGGTGAAAACTCCGCTAACTATGACAAGATCATTGACGTGTGGCTATCTTATTACAGCACATATTTCGATATTGCCACTGTCATTGGTAAAGAAATTTCAGTTTCGCCAGAATATATCAAATTGTCTTTTATTTCGAATGGAAATAAAGTGGATCTTAAGTCAGATTACGATTTCACCAAGGCATTGTCTAATACATCAAAACAATATACCATTGGTCTCTATTACGAAGTACTGAAAATCCCTCTACAAGAATTCGAAGGCATGGAATTGTGTCATATATACTGGGTCGGAAATGGTGTTTGCAAGGAAGAGAGACATGATTTTTATCTCCCTAAATCGAGCACGGTAGATCATTTGCTGAATAAGTTGGAAACAAAGATAGATATCGATCTTGCTGAAAGAGATAACTTATTCGGCTGGATTCCAGAACGTAACCATAAGGTAAAAAAGTGCATAGCATTTGAGGACACAATTGAAAGTAACACGTTTTTGATTGTGGGTGTTTTCCCACAATATAAGGAGATATTTTTGTCCAAGAGTGTAAATCGGGACACTTTACTAGTTCCAGGGTTTCAATGTTATGGTTCTATCGAAAACACCCACGGCCTACCTTTTGTTTTTGACATTGTCAAAGGCGAATTGCTACCCGAGACATTGGTGAGGTTACGGAAGTTAATGGGTCTTTCCGAGAAAGAGTTCAAGTTTGCTCGAGTAGGTATTACAAATAATTCATCAGGTGTTGAATACTTAGACCCAATTGCCAATAGCACTCTTGAGTTATTTGCCATTTTAACCAAAAGTAACTGCTCCTTGGTTTTGGACCATCCCGATAGAAAATCTAGACGTGCGTCACAGCATTCTTCCATCATGATCAAAAATTAAAGTATTTTTGGTGTGAATGTGACTGTGGTTTGAAATTACATTCCTCTTTTTCTCTTAGCTTATTTTATTGGTTTTTTGGCTTCTCTCTGGTTTCTCCCTGTTTTTATTTTTGTTGACCTTGTTTTTGTCGTTGTCTTTTTTATTTCGTAATTGTTATCGTTTTTTTCGTTTCATTCATTGCATATATATTATTACATGGCCCAGCGATATCCAAGTATGGATAAAACTAATTATTTATTAATTTAATGTTAGATTCTACTGTTCGGGATGGTCTTTCAAATACTCAAGTCTTCTGTAACCGGTGCTACTCAACTTATTCTCAAACTTATCTGAATCCGAACCCCCTACTACCCCTATAGTGTAAACTTGAAGCTCTTTCCAACCCAATTGCGACCTTACGTTATTGACATAGTCAGCGCCTTTTGATGATTCTAAGCTAACAACAAGAGCATCAACGTTCTCAATCTTCGCCGTTGGACCACAAATGTCATTTATTTGATAAACGTCAGGCATTAGGGACGGTCTTATTTTATGCAAGAACGTTTCGACGCTTTTTACTCTCTCATTGTAAGACTGCATGTATTCAAGATATTGCTTCTTTTTAAGTAATTCTGGTCCTGTCACACCAACAATCAGAGTCTTTTCAGTAAGAAAGGCAGATGCAGATAATAGTATTTTGTGGCCATCGTGCAAGTGATCGAAAGTACCACCGACTGCAACAACAGGTATTGCTGCAAATTCAGATTCAGGATTTGCAACCTGAGGTTTACTGCCCTTAGAGCTCTTCTCCTCTTTGATTGAATCGGATCTAGTAAGATGTATATTTTCCTTATTTATATGTTGAGTGTAAACTTTATCTATTGTGTCAAGTACGACATTTGAAGTGTAGTATAAGCTTGACCACAATTCGGAGGCAAGTGATGAATCATACTTCTCTTCTTCTATCAAAACTGTAACGGGAGTCTCTACATTATGCTTCGCTTTTATCTTGCTGGATTGATCGTAAACTCTCCCCACCATGTCAATGAACGAAGCCACAGTAACGTGAGACTCGAATGTGCTGTTAGAGTGGATTAATACATAGATGTTTGAAGGACGGGACTCAAAAATTGATTCTAACACAAGTTCTAACGACTCGGAGGAATAAGCTTCTCTTTCTGATATGACCAATAGCATTGTGTTTGTGCTTGTAAGGTTTGACCCACACTTTGGCCCTTTTCCCTGCCTGCAGTAACTGGATGCAGCAAGAAAATGAGGTAGGGCTGGATGAGAAGCTCCGTGAAAAATAATGAAGTTTTTTGTTTTCAAACCGGTTTATCATAAACCTATCCTTTGTACGACCTTTTGTACATAATAGGATCTGATATAGATCTATAAGGTGGGCAAGATGTCTGAGAAGTTGCAGGAGTTATTAAAGCTGAAGTCTGGCGGGGTATACGTTCCTCCTGCCAAATTGAAGGCATTGATGGCAGATGTTGAACTCGAGCAGGAATCCGAGGAGTCTCAGAAATTACAATGGGAAACTTTGAAGAAGAAAATAAACAGTATCATCAATCGAGTGAACAAGGAGAACATAAAGATATTGGTAATTGAGCTATTCAAACTAAATTTGTTCAGAGGGAGAGGTGCTTTATGTAAGAGCATAATGAATTCACAACAGTTATCGACCGCATACACGGATGTTTATTCATCTTTGGTCAGTGTCTTAAATTCAAAGATTCCGGAGGTTGGAAGCTTGCTAATTAGAAGATTGATTGTGAAGTACAAAATATTATTGAGAAGAGAAGACAAAGAAGGTTGTCGTGCTGTTGTGGTCTTTTTATCTGATTTGGTAATTTTCCATGTTTGTTGCCTTGATCTAGTAATGGAGATTGTTCTTCAATTATTGCAGGAACCAAATGACTTCAGAGTAGAAATGGTTCTTGAAATACTTATTACCTGTGGTGTTGAACTGTATGATAATGAAAGTGCGTGGTTTGATACAGTGAGGAATACTCTTCGAAATATTCTCTCTGAAGATATTGTGGATAGTCGATCGCAGTTTTTAATTCAATCATTTTTTGATACATTCAACAAGAAAGTAGAAGAAGAACAAGCTATTGATGAAGACTTGGATTTAGTCGAAGAAAGTGACTGTGTAGTACACAAGTTCAGTTTGAAAGACAGAATTCAAGGAGATGACCAGCTAGATGTGTTCCAATATGACAAAGATTATAAGCAACATAATGAGAAGTATAATCTGTTGAGGAAGGAAATTTTGGGTAGCGATGTTGAGTCAGAAGCTGAAGAAGAAGTTGATGATAACTCTGATTTTTCTAGTGATAACGAAGAGGATGACAAAGAAGAGGATGACAAAGAAACGGAAGATAGCAAAAAATTGACTGTACAAATAAAAGACCTTACCGAGCAAGAGTTGACAAATTACCAAAAAAATGTCTATCTTACAGTTATGTCCAGTATGAGCCCCGAAGAAGCAACCCATAAGTTATTAAGACTACCTTCTATTGACCCCAGTCGTAAGGAGTACATGTTAGTGGATATGATTGTGAAGTGTTGTGCACAGGAGAAAGTGTATTCCAAATATTACGGAATAATTGGAGAATGCTTGATTGTATTAAGTAAAGCTTGGTCTGAAGCCTTTCAGAGATTATTCAAGGAGAACTACGAGAACTGCTACAAGTTTGAAACTGCGTTGCTACGAAATATTGGGGCGTTTTGGGGACATATGTTAGCTTCAGATAAATTAGGATGGGAATGCCTTTCTGTCGTGAAGCTAACCGAGCAAGACACAACATCGTCGGGTCGTATTTTCTTGAAGTTTGTCTTTTTGAAAATTTTACAAGAGAATGGAATTAACCACTTAGTTGAAAGAATTGAAGAACCTTATCTTGAGCCGTTTGTTGTTGGAATTTTCCCGAAAACAGATGCTGAAAATCTCAGGTTTTCCATCAATTTCTTTACTGCAATTGGATTGGGAAAACTAACCGAAAGGATGAGAGATTCTTTGGAAAACCTTGCTGTTGAAGCTGAAGCGATCGCTGATGTTGATGATGACAGCAATTCCAGTCGTGGAAGATCTAGATCCAGATCTTCATCTTATTCATCATATTCCTCAAGCAGAAGTGGGAGTTATTCAAGGTCTAGATCAGCCTCGAGATCAGCTTCCCCCGACGGCAAAGAAGTAGAAAACCGTGGAAGAGGCAGGGATGAGCGGTCGAGATCAAGATCGCCTTCTAATAGAGACAGAAGCTTTTCTAGATCCAGGCGGTCATCTCCTGCTAGGAGGCCGCTAAGGGGTCAAAGTAGTATTCCAAGAGGACCTAGAAGTTACCGAGGAAGAGGATATAGCAGTAGAGGTAGTGGTTACAGAGGTAATAGAGGAAGAGGGTACGGTGGTTATAGTAATAACCGAGGAGGTAGAGGTTATAGCAGTTATAACGGATATGGCAGCGATGGAAGAAAAGATTATCAACAGACTAGGTAAGGTATCTTTCAATATGAGGTGTCGATTCATTAGTCGTTTGATATATAGAGGTGGATCTAAAGAACTTACATAGACATTCAGATGTGAAATATATGTCTGTTTAAATTGGAATGTATCAGGAAATAGAATAGTATTAGTTCCACTATAAATTGATCTTTTCGGTTGCGCCGACAAGTTCGTCTACATCCTTCTTGTCGGAAGCAACATTGGATGCAGGTGCAGTGGTTGTAGTGGCAGTGGTGGATGTTGGGGAAACTACTGATGTTGTGGCCGTAATTTCAGGCTCATCGGCATTGTAAGGGTGTCTACCGACAGGAATGGTGACTGCATCGCTTGTTCCTCTCAAGTCTACTTCACTGAGACCGACTACGGCACCGAATTTATTGAATCTCTCCATATAACGTTTTCTCCTTCCTTCGGTCATTTCTACCAGAGCAGGGAAGTAGATGTCTTGCTTGTACTCGAAATCAACAAAACCATTGAAGTCCTTGTCCAATTGCTCACCTTTAACGAAATTGATAAATTCGGCATCGAAAACCAATTTCTCCCTCGTTAGCGGGTCAATAAAAGGGTAAATCAACTTCAAGAACGCTCTGCCCAAAAATGGGATGTTGGTGAGCAACGCCTTACCCAACCTTTCGGGGTAGTGAGTCTGTAAAATGTGCAAAACCTCTCTACCCACCGAGAGAGGAGGGACTTTTGAGGTTTCGACGTTCCCGCTGATCTCAGGGTGGTTTTTAAAATCAATAAGCAAGGCCAAAGAATCCTGGCCAGAAGGCATGAAATCAATGACTTTTTCCAAGCAGAACACCAAATGCTGCACCTGTCTATGAGATGTCTTTGTGTTTTGTCTACCTGGCTTTAAATATAAACAAGGTCTGGCGTCGTTATCAAAACCTAGAACAACCTGCTTACCAGTCAAACTCTCAGGAGCAACCAACTCCGAATTGACGGAGTTCTTCGTGTCTTCCTGGTACTGAATACCAAACTCTCTCCTCCAAGCAAGCGTCCCCTCTATTCTGGTAATGGCTTCGTGGACATTCCATTTGGTCGCACGCAGGTACCTCAAAATACATTCTCTAGTGATCCATGCTTTTTCGTCTTCGATTAACGGAGCCTTCTCAGACTTGTCATGTTCCTTAACCGAGACCTGCAATTCTGGATTTTGGAAATGTTTCAAAACCTTCAGATACTTGTGATTCTGCTCGTCATTCAAAGGTTTTTCCTTTGGTGGTTGGATTCCTGGAAGGGGAGCCTCAAATGGAATGTCCATCTTGACCAGGTTTTTCGCAGGAACCTTTTTAGGTGCCTCCTTCTTTTTTCCAAAACCGAACATATTGCTTTGCTTGCCTGTTGTGGTCTGTGTCTGTATTGCTGTTGTTCTTTTGGTCGTTTTTCCTCAGTTCACGCAGGTATCGGACATACCCTGCTATCCCCCGAGTCAGTGCCTGGAAGCCAACAAGAGGCATCTCGTCTCCCTCGCCGACCTCTCAGCGTTTCGTGACAGGCTCAGCCTCGCGTATGAGGAAGGGCGGAAACCGCGGTTCGAGCCCGGCTAGTAGTTGGAAATAAAAGTACATATAGAAATGGAAATGGAAATAGATATGGAAACGGAAGTCTATAAAAGGTACATAGCAAGAGAGGGGCTAGATGTTGAATTTTTTGAACTTTTTCATCATACCCTTCATCTTCCTCTTTTCGCCGGTGCTGGCTTCGTCGGCACCGGTGGCGCTGACACTCGAAAGAGCATCGGTGCCGCTTTTCTTGCGGCCATGCAATCCAAAACTGATCTTGTGGTGGTGTTTCGTTGGAGATTGGGGCTCGGAACTGGAAGGGAGTGGTGCAGATTGACTCATTCCGCCGTTAGACTGAGACAGGTTGGCGTTCGTTGCTGCAGCCTTCTTGGCTTGTGCAGCGGCACGGACGGCAGGGTCCTGCGAGTCTTCGATAAGCCATTCCGGAACAGCCTTCTTCTCAAGCTTCTTCTTGAGAGGGAACTCAAATTCGTCATCGTTTATCAAGTTGATGTCCCCAAGCATGTCCCACACGGAATACACCTCGTCTGTACCGATGATGATGTTGCGGTTGAGGTCATTCTCAAGTGACGTTATCGTACTGAGTTCCGACGGCGTCAACCCACCAGCACAAAAGATGATGAGTTTCTGACGTGACGCATCATTGCTGTTCTTGGTGCTTTTCCATTTGGGCTGGTTCCGCACAGTGGACATACCGTCCACTTCTGTTGGGGTAGGCCCCGCCTTTACAAATGGAAACGACTTTAGTGTCTCGTCGTCTTCGTCGATGTATCCCGTTGTGTCCTGCATCATTGTATTGTAGAATTCTGGAAGCTTCCCGTACACTAATCTTGAAATGAGGTTGCTATACGTCGGAACGTAGATTTGCATCTGGTTGTCTGTATCCTTGATCCCAAAGTAGGTGTATTTCTTATGTAAAGGATGATTTAGGTCTGCTTTGAGAACACACACTCCTAAGGACTGTAAATTCTCGAAAAGCCTAATTGCGTTTTCGGTCTTTTCCGGCATACAAAACATCAAAAGCTTCTTCAAGTCACTTCTCAATATTCCATGCCTGTAAATAGCATATGCAATTAATAATCTAATTTTGTTGTAAACGTTGATCCCATCATTTCTCAGCAAGCGGAGCAATCCGTCTGTTACAGGGACCTTTATCCTGTCCACAGGGCCCAACCCTGCAGCACACAAGTTCTCAAACGTGAGAATGTCCCCCATATGTTCTTTCTTCAACATTTGCCACATATTTTCACATAGCATGTAATGGCCAGTAATGAGAGCCTTTCTTTCTGCGTGTATGTCTTTATTCACTAACGCATGTCTCAAACCATCAGCGGTCTGCAGGTTGTTACCTGAAAACTTGGCGTCTTCTGCCCTCAAGTTTGAATACAGTTGTCTGATATGTTCTGTTGCCTGTTCCATAGTCAAGTCCTTTAGCTCTAGATAAACCGGGTCTTCGGAGTTAAAGTTTAAAGTCTTCCTCACTTTACCTTCTCCCGTTTGGACTGAATATTGATATTTTGCGCTAGGATCAACGTCTCTTTCTATCTCAACATCATCCATCAAATCAAAAATCTGCGATCTATAAAATGGATAGTGGCAAACAGGACCAAACATATCCATCATACGATCAGTGATGAGAAAAACAGTCTTATTGTTCATTGGTATAATATCAGGATGCTCTCTGTAATATTCATCTAGTTTTTGCTGGAATGCTAAGGCAAGTTCTTTTGAAATTTGAGAATTGTAATATCTGATTGTTGGGTATTCATTAGTCAAGATACAAACGCCAAGCATCGAGTTGATTGCCATGTCCATCTGGTAGTGGTACAGGTTCTTTCCCTGCTTTGCGGGATTGTAGTATGCAGGAATTGAGTGATAGTTACCGGTAACAAACATACGTGACTCCAATGGCACAAAGCTCAAGTATTCTGTCACATGTGGTGTTTTCTGTATCAGTAGTGAGTTGCTAAAATTCTGGTTCTGCAATAGATCCTCCCAAAACAGATTCCAGGGGCCTGGTAATAACATGACAACAGTATCTCTGTATCGTTGTCCTTTGGAAAAATCAGCAGCTAGACAATTAATCGAATGGTTTCTTGTGGGATCTAGCAAATACAAGGCCGAATCTCTATTCTTCGACCGCTCGCCATCGATCTTCTTGCACGTGTACACATAATTGAGCACGTCGTCACTGAACAACTTCTCAATAATAGGGTACGTCGTATCGTCCACAATCAAATGACGGTGGGAGGACCGGAAACGTTTCAAGTCAGCCACAAACGCATCTTTCTGGATTTCAAACAATGACATCGGCGGTATATCCTCCTTGTCTCCCTGGTCTCAACAGCCCCGAGTATTGTGCAGCAGACTGTATCAGCAGCTAGCTATCATCGGTTGTTAGTGCAGTTTACTGACAATTGGACAACCTCCGAAATTTCGAGTGAGCATCTCATAGGAGCGCTTCTTCTTCCCCGAAATGCTTGCTGACTTCATATCTCAGGAGCTGTTTGGCAAAGGCTGTTTGTTACAAATGCTTCACTTCTGTACTGACATAGCGTATACTCTGAAAAACTGCTAAAAGTATAACTATTAAATAATGTAAACAAACTAGAAAAAGGTTAGGGGTGGGCTAGAAAAAATGGGTATAGCGTCTGGAGTCCTCGTGCACTGGCATCTCTGCCTTCAGCTTATTCAACTCGTTCCTGATGTCCATGGCCAACTGTGGAGTCAAGTTGTTACATGTAGAAGTCTCCGGTTTTCTGTCATATTCATCTTCGCCGTAGGTATCGTAGAGAAGGATTCTTGATGAGAACATGACATTTGGCTTCTCTATCTCCCCATTGCGAGGAATAATCGAGTCAAACATCCCGAGACGGCCAAGTGAAACAGATGTCCGATTTCTCTTCTTGGTCAAACGTTTTGGTTTATCTTTTTCCTCCTCTTGAAGTGGCAGTGTCGTTGGTAAGGAAGATGTAGAGAAATGACCAAACTTATTGGTGTTCAATTTACCCATCAAGTTCATAGATTTTCTTCTGTTAGATGTATCTCCAACATGATCAAATCTGCTGCTGCCGTAAGGAGTGTTGATAGCTAAGTCCTCGTAACTTTGAGAGTAATCTGTAAATGGATTGTTCAATGAGTACATCTGGCTGGTTTGAGGCGATGCTTGTCGTGAGGGACTGTTTTCGTAGTAGTTGGCGTAATCATTGTAGTTGTCAAACGAGCTTTCCTTCGGCGTCGTCAGGATATTTTTATCAGAATAACCGTTGTAATTCATATTGTTGTTGATATGATTATTAGAGTAATTCATATTGTAAAGCGAATTCTCTGAATCTGAAGGAACCACACTATGAATTGGTTGATTCTTGGCCAAAACTCCCATGATTGCAGACTTGGTCTCAGGTTTCAGTGTAGAATTGAAAGAAGGTCCACTTAATCCTTTGAAAGACCTTGAAACTGGTTTGGGTGGAGGCTGGTATTGATAAGGCTCTTTCAAACTGTGAGTACTATAATTCAATTTCTTATGCATGTTTTCTTCCTCCTTAATGATATCTTCGATGCTGTCCGTCGATTCTGGAGCATTGTAAGTCAGCTGTGCAGAAAATCCGTCATTGCCATGACCGGTGTTTGCCCGGCTGTCAGGAATATCATCAATATGAATCGAGTTATAACTGTTATCTATACCAAGGAAGTCTGGAACACTCGAATCTTTTTCGATATGACGAACTGGGCTGAATTTAAGATCCATTGAAGTGTCCACATTGAAACTCGTATTCAGTTTAGCAATGTCATCGTCATCATCGAAGTTTATCATGTCGATAAATTCATTGAAATCATCGTTATCATTCAGTTCGTCGTTGGCATTGCCGTTAGCAACGGAGTGTTCGTCAAAGTTCATAGAATCTCTCTTGAGTGTATTGTTGAAGGGTTGAGTTCTTATTTGAGGCGGCATTGAACCAAAACGGTTTTTCAAAATACTTGACGTCCGGACTGGATCTCCTTCGGTCCCTTTGCTCAAGAGCGAATACTGATCAATTAGTGGACTTTTCACAACGACCATACCGTCTGGCAGCAGCATCTCATTAAAATCATCATTGTTATCTTGAACCATACGGAGAATTGAGTTTTTATGTGAGACTCTCTGTCTCTCAGAAGCCACATTAGACCTTACTGATCTCATCGATCTCGATCTCTCCAGACTAACAATCGATTCAATCTCGTCCACTCCAAGTTTCTTTGGGAACATATCATCTCCTATATGGTATCTATTTGGACTAGCTGTGAATGATGCCACTACTGAAAAGGCTGGGCTTGCAATGGAAGGTGGTGTTTTCAACACATTATCATCAAAAGTTGAAACTCCTAATGAAGTCGGAGACGTTTTACCAACATTTTCTGTAATCCCCAGAGCTTTTGGTGGCTTAAAGAATGACATGCTAGTATTTTCTTCGGGTTCTGTCGTTTCATAGGTACTACTGCTATTGAAAGCCAAAGAGTTTTCGCTGTTGCATTTGTTGCCGTCTTTATTGAAAGCTGTTTTGGCAGATTTAAAATTTGGAGGTGATCCACCAAAAGATCTCAAGTCGAAACCTGTAGGGGAATATTGATCGACCCTGGCGGTTTGAGGTTCAGGTAAGTCTATCGGAGAATTTGATGTTTCTATTGCCTGTTCACTGGATGATCGAATGATTTCCGGATTATCCTCCCAAGCAGGGCTAAGAGGGCACTGAGATTTGGTGTTTATTTCGGGGCTCTTTGAGATGATCGGTATTTGGCTGAATACAGGAGAAGCCTTATTAAAACCATATGTTTGCAATAAAGAGCCGCTACCATTATTTGCTGAAGGTGGTGTTGATGCAGCTTCCATTGTCTTTGGAGGAGGGGGTAAGTTTGGTAATTCTTTGGTGAATATGGCAGGAGTCGAAGTTGAGTGCTTGTGGGGAGATGATGGGGCTTGGCGTGTAGAAGGTGTTTGTGCTTTGTTCAATACGGGTAAACTAGCGTTACTTTGCGTCTTTCTATGGGTATTATTGTTTTTTGAAGTTTCATCATTTTGCGGACTCTGGAAAATATTCGAAGCCCTAGCTTTCTCCTTTTTATTTTGATTTGAAAATCCCAAACTTTTCCTTTTCCAGCCAGACAACAAACTTTTGGATTTTTCTTTCCTTTCTTCCAATTTGCCTTGGTTATGGTTGTTGTTGTTGTGGCCTAAGTTATTGAAACTGAATGACTTTGGACGACTGAATTTTTCATCAGAACCGATCAAAGGGGATTTCTTTTTGAGATCGGCGTTCTGTGAATTTTGGTTTTCATGATTTTTGCTAAATATACTCTTAAATGTTAGCTTTTTCTGTTTTGGTTTAGCAGGATGAAGCTTTTCCGTGTGAGAAAAGTCCTTGGTTTGGTCCATTTTTGTTGACTTTACAGCGTTTGAAAAAGTTTGAGATTTAGCCTTTGGTGATTGTGGTACTTGGGCAGTAGATGTCAGGTTAATATAATTCCTCTTTGTTTCCTCAGTTGGGGAATTTTTGAAGTTTTCAAAAGTGGGAGATGTATTTCTAATTGGAGAACTATTTAAAAGAACAGGAGAGTTGAATAAACTTCTTTGAGGGCTACCGGGTCTCACTCTCTCGGGTGCGTTCAATTGTGGAGATGATTTGGTTTCCTTATGATGGGTGTATCCTAAATTTGGAATCGTATCTATTTTCGGAGTTCTATCGTTATCATATTGGAAAGCAGAATTTAAGACAGGGGTACTGCTGCTTGACAAATTCAAATTAGGGGATATCACACCATCTGAAATCAAGCTTGCACTATCATCATCTTCATTGACTATTCTAATCGAATCTCTTACTGAACCTTTCTGTGCGAAGGCCGGCGCATTTTGTCTTTCATCTTCTTGTCTTGGTTTCGTCAAGGTTCCTGCCCTGCTTGGTACAAAACTGAAAGCACTCTCTTGGACGTCTGATCCAGACCTGTAGGTATCATTATCATTACCATAACCAATTTCATGAAAGGAGTTTGAGATATTGGACAATTTTGAAAAAGACCTCTTGATTGATGGATTTATAAAGTTGAAGCCTTGGACTGGCTCATTATAACCCAAAGCCGGAGATTGGTACTCATCGAGACTCTCGCTCATTATTGAGAATCTATTGGAATATCTTTTGTCTGGAATTGTTCTTCTATCTTCACCATTCGTCTGGTTGTAATTGTCGGTGGCTGCGAGATTAGCGTTCTCTGTTAGATTTTTCTCCTCATATGAGGCATCGCCCTTGACTGGGGAATACGACTCAAAGAGGTCACTGTAGTTGGTATTATTTGGATCGGTCAGAGACGATTTGGCTGTTCTGAGCGAAGAAGCGGACGCAAAATTGGTATGTTCCACGACTGGGGTGTCAAGGTCAATCAAGTTTGGCTGAGTTTTTCCGTCATTTCCCTTTGCTGGAATTTGAATCTTCAGAGTGTCCTCGGAGGTAGTCTTGAGAAAAGTTGCGCCATGTTGATGTTGAGGAGAATATATATCATCGATCAGGGAAGAAGGCTGTCTGTGTGACGACCTGAGCAGGATTGTCGAATTGTCGTCCTCTTCCTCGTCCTCGTCATCATTCTCGTCATCCTCATCCCCTTCTTCCGAGATCGTAGCTTGTTGGTAAGCAGTTGTGTTCTTCTGAGAAGCCACCTTGGAAGTAAGAATATCGCTCAGGGCTCTGATACTTGGGCTAATTACCATCCCCATGTTCTTCGTGGGGACCTCTGCCGGGTCCGAGAGGGTGGAGATGATTCTGGAGTCATTCATGGAGTCGTTGAAGGAGTCGGTGGGCGTTTGGGCGTGGGCGCTCTGGTTAGAAGAGATGGAATTGAACGAGGGGGAGATAACAAGCGACCTTCTGAACTGGGTGGCGTGCTTCATGTTGTTGTTCGCCTTGCCATCGATAGCAGGGCCCGAGTAGAAGCTGACGGACGAAAACTTCGGGTTTCTCGTGCTGCTGCTGTTTCTCGTCTCCGGTAACCTGATGGGGGAGTTTGTGCTCGTCTGGACGGAGGACGAGATGTCGGTGGATTTGAAGTCATACTCGTCTGTTATTGAGCTCATTGAGGAGGAGTCCTGTGTGACGGGCGATTCCGACGTGAAGAAAAGGTTATCCTGGACGCTGAAGTGGTTGTGACTATGGCTATTACCGTGACCGTGACCGTGACCGTGACTGCGACTGGTGCTGGCTGAGAATGCAGAGTTCTTCTTGTTCACTGGGTGAGACGTGTGAGCAGACAACATCAGAGAACGGGTGACGGCGGGCGTGACGGCGGGGTGTCTATTGGTGGTTCTGGCAGACCTGGGCGAACGTCTAGCGAGCTGACTTGGTGGCAGAAGAGGCGTTGGCTGAGCAGGAGGGGGGAAACAAGGGCACAGAGAAACGGGACGCCGAAACGAGTGGGACGGATATCTATCTGCTTCTGCACGGACACAAGACCTGCGGTGCTTATCGTGGGGGGAGGAGTGTGTCTCTCTGAATCTCTGGTTCTGCGTCTCTGTCTCTGTACTACCTCTGCTTCTCTTCCAGCACGCCGAGACATAGCTTACTGCATGTCAGCTCAGTGCGTCCCAATGCGGCAGGCGTGTCTGGTGGAACACGAAACTCGCCGCCAGGGAGGGAAAAAGGAGGACCCGGGGCAAGGGGGGCGCGAGCCTCCTGACGCGTCGCGTTTTGCATTTTCGCCCATTTGGGCCCATTTGGGCCCTTTTTTCGCAAAAATTGGGCCGATCGGCGGCAACATGAAACAGGGTGCCAGTTGCGACAGGAAAGGTGTTGTAGGGTATGATAGGGAAGACGGGACAGAGGACGGGAGAAAGAAAAGGGGAGGAGACAGGGCAGCAAAAGAGATAGCAGAGAGTAGAGAGACATGGCAGAGCTTTGAGTAGGGCGGAAAGGTTGGTGTTTGCTTCTGTGCCTCGTTTCTGGTGCCGCTAGAGTAGTGGCAGAACGAGAAATTGTGCATAGTTTTATACGTTTCTAGAGTATTTTATAAAAGGATTTTGATTAGGGGTTCATCACAGATCTTTATTAGAGAAGTAACAGCAGCAGTTGATTCACAGTACATACTGCCCCGTTTGTGTTGGAGATCGCTACAATGATGAAAAAATCCAGTGGGAGCCAGCAGCAGGTGTCGAAGGGTAACTTCGGCCACGACTTATCGAACACGTTCTCGAACATGAGTCTCGACAGAGGGCCAGGGAAGAAGGACGGGGGTGGGATGAAGATGAACGGGAAGATGAACGGGAGCGTGAAGCTGTACGTGCACGAGCTGTCGGATTCGGCACAGAACACGGACCTTTCGTACAAACCACAGACTAGACAGCAGTTGCGCAGCGTTGCTGCAACAGGTACAGGTGCAGCCACTGTGGCGGAGAGCAAGAGCAACGTCACACTGTCGGAGCAGCCGATCTACGACAACGAGACGTACAACGATGCCGACGACGAGAAGGACACCGGCTCGAACACAGCGTCCCACTCGGCGTCGGCGGACTCTAACCTCGGGTCCTCGGAGGTCGGCGAACGCTCGACCATCCCCATCCGGTCCCTCCCCGAGTTCGAAAACATCGCCAAGTCGCTTCTCCAGCAGATCAAGGCCAGCCGGAACGAGGCAAAGCAGAACAGGGACTTGGCGCAGCAGTTGTCAAACGACTTGGCCACCGTCACGCAGAGCACCGCATCCCGGAAAGTGTCCGCTGCCTCGGATTCCCTGCACAACTTCGAAAACATTATCAGCTTCTACGGCAAGAAGTTCGAGGATATGGACAGAGCCAACAAGCAGAACCTGTCTCGAATGGTGGAGCTGGAGGACACGTTCAACAACATCCAGCAATTCCAGAGCAACGTGTACCAGAATCATCTCAAGGAGCTAGACACACAGATCTCCCAGAAGAACAAAGACCTCCTGGAGCTCCGCAGAGATTACCAGCAGCTGGAGCAGTGGGTGCTAGCGCTTTTCAAAGAGGTCGGAGACCGGGCAAAGTCGTGGAGTAATCACGAGTTCATCTTGACCACCAACGAGATCTCCAAGTCCCTTAAGCCGCCAGTGAAAAAGTCTAACCTCGAGATGCTGTACCGGTATCTTGTCCAGTTTCTATATCTGGAGGAAATGGAGGAAGACCCTAGCTGAACTTGTTGTCTTATGTGGTGTATTATGTAAGCTTTTCTTTAACGTAATGAATAGCGATAGAAAATAGATCAGATGTCGGTGTTTGTTTTGTGTCTCCACCACGCTCATCTATTTGACTGGATCTATTGGACCAGATCGACCACACGCAATGTCGAAGAGGCGATCCGACTACGACGAGAGCTGTTTTGACTCGTATCGGAGTTCTGGTTCGGAGAAAAAAGTTTCGGTGGGGAAAAATTTCAACGTTGCCGAGGAATGTGAGGACCCTTCTTTGACAGCGGTATGCAAGGTGTTGCAAGCCGTCGATAAGCTCAAAGGGGTGGGAGGTGAGAACTTCGACCGATATAAGACGAAGGCCAAATGCTTGCTTGAGCAATTCCCAGAAGACGACCAGATCCCGCCGTTGAAATATACCAACCAAATGGTGGAAATACCCCTTTTGTGCGACTCGGAATTGAAGTTATACTACTACGAAAACTTCCCCTTTGTCAGAGAACCGATGTCGATTAGCACGTCGGTAGAGTACTTCTGTGAAAATATCAGCAGCTTCACGCATTTCAAGAAGATCATTTTGAAGAACGCCAGGTTGAGAATCGTGCCCGACTCGATGGGGATGGTCTTCAATTCGAACACGAAGAGGAAGGAGATCGCTGCCTCCTGCTTGATCCTCAGCCCCAACGG
The DNA here is from genome assembly GCA_025531575.1 of Pichia sp. PH4023. Taxonomy (NCBI): domain Eukaryota; kingdom Fungi; phylum Ascomycota; class Pichiomycetes; order Pichiales; family Pichiaceae; genus Pichia; species Pichia sp. PH4023. Next base: position 297,666 of record JAMGYR010000008.1, on the reverse strand, counting down.
GAACAAAGCTCCGAGCTTTGTGACAAACGAAGTGTTCTCTGCGGCCAACATCTTGCTTGAGCAGCCGCATCTCTGGCAGATCGCCTACGAGCTCATCGTGAATGACGAGAATCTGAGCCTAGTCGACAAAAGGCTCTTCCTCAGCCGGCTTTGGAGGAACTTGTGTCAGTGCTTTGAGCTGATGGAAAATATTGAGCTGGGTGTAACGGTTGACCGAGACTGCCAGGTAAGGATATCCACCATATTACACAGTTATTATACACGTTAGAGCAGGGCGAAGAGGGGACCAGAGAAGGTTTTTCCTTTTTCTTCCGAAGTATTTGTTAGTTGTTCTATTAGTGTGTATCGAAAGAAGAATAAAAAGGGAAGCTCTAAAGATGGGAAATTGAATGAGGGTAGAAGATAGGGAAAGCAGGGAGAGAACGATCGATAATTCTACATTATTGTAGCCGAGAGCACTACATGATCGTACAGTCTTCTTTGTTAGTGCCAGTTCTCGACTTTTTGAGTCTATTGATGTTCTTAGGAATGTATGACGGCTTCGAGTTGCTGGTCGAAGTGATCGAAGGCTCGTATTTCGAGAACAGTGGCTGGCTAGGAGAGTTCTTGGACGATCCGGTTGACTTCTTAAGGGAGTCGTCGGTGGCAGAGCTCGGGTTGTAGCTGCTGCCGACGTCGGACTCTTGCAGGTTTGTCAAGCGGTCGGCCCTCTCGTCGTCGTCAATCTCCTCGTCCTCGTCGATCTGCAAGTTCTCGTCTATGCCAGCCTGTTTCCGGGCCGACTGGAGGTTGTACTCGATGACCGGGTCAATACCTCCCTGGATGATCGAGTTCGCCAGGAAGCAGTAAAGCTTGATCCATGCTTCCTCAAGCTCCAATGGGAACGATTCTGGGCTATTCCCAAACCAGTCCTGGAAGGTCTTAATTAACGCCTCACCCATGATCTTGAAGTAGGGGGAGTCGATGCCTAAGATTCTCGCGTGCAAGTGGCCCAGGTTCAAGAGCGACTCTTTCATCTTGGACAGGTCCTCCAAGGTGCCGATGGCCACCGAGATGACGCCGGCAAACGCCGACGCCTGATGTCGGATACTTGGGATCATGTTTTCAATCTCAGGGTCCATCGAGATCAAGTTGTTGTAGAACTGGATGCAGAAGAGGAACGACGCAAAAGAGGCCGTGTTGAACGTGGCATTGGTTTTTCCAGTGCCTGCCGAAACTGAACCCATGCCAGAACCGGCTCCTGTAACACTGGACCCTGCATTACCGGTCCCTGTACCACTGGACCCTGCACTACTAGTGGCGCCGGTATTACCGCCTGCGCCGTTGAGAAAGTTGCCCTGGTTCGACGAGGCAGTGTTGGTCTTCATCAGGTTGAGCCCCGTCATGGAGCTGCTGCGGGACGACAGCGGCTCCAACCCGCTCGAGCTGGGAGCATACGTCTCGTTGGACGTGACAATGGCCCACGACTTGCGCAAGAGCTCGATCTCACTGGTCTTGAGCTTGAGAGAAACCTTGTACTTCTTCTTGCTCACGACAAAAGAGTTCGGCATCCAGTTAGTCTCGAACGTAGTGTTTATCGTCGACGTTGAGTTCACCGACGTGGCCGTGATGCTTCTCGAGAGCACTGACAGCGTTTCGTTCGACCCGAACTTATGCAGCATTTGGGGAGTGCCCGGTTGGTTGTTGCTGGTCTTGGACGCCGCCACAGACGGTGTACCCTCCGTCACCAGCGACGCCGCAGAACTATTGGGGTTCTGCGTGTGTGTCTGGAACATCGTCTTTTGCCTCTGTCTCTGCCTGTAACTCTGCCACTGCCTGCAAAAGCCTGCTTCTGCCCGTACTGCCACGTCGCCGTCCCGCCATGGTCTGATCAGGCAGTCGCAACCTGTGCCAAGACGTTCACAGGCGGCAAGCGAGAAAAATACTGTCTGAACAAAGAGGCAGGAGCGGCTGTTGCAGGGCCGTAAAGGCGGCAAGTGTTGATCTTTCCTGGACCTGGAGGGTTTACGAAGAAGGAATCACTAGTGAAGGGGTTTTATTAGGCCATTATAAAAGTATAGTGTTAAGTAACGATCGGGAAAAGGGTGGGGAAAAAGGTGTCAAAGGAAGGGACTCAGCGTGCGTGAACGAGATAAGACGGCGCAGCAAGGTTGATGCTGGAGGCCACTGGAGGGGCCGTTGACCAGCAGGCGGCAGCCACAGGCCTGCTCGTGGTCCTGCTGGTAAGGAAAGATGAAGCCAGGACGGCGACGGCGGGGGGCGTGGCCCCCCGGCCCCGGGGCGACCACGTCTCTAGACGATGGTGCAGGTGCAGAGGTTTAAGTACTGGCTGGCGTACCAGTCGCCCCAGAGCTCGAAGTCAGCATTGTCGAGGTCCTCGTTGGTTTGGGTAGCGGTGGTGGTCTTGGCGTTCATCTTGGTAGTTGTAGGAAGGTGGGGTTTGCGATTTGTTGGTTGGATGATAAACCGAGGTGTAACAAATTTCTCAATCCAGCATCTATCCCAGTTCTCCAGAGCAGGGGGACATGGGCCCTTTTATAACACTCGTCAACGGCAATGGTCGCCGTGGCAGCAGCCGCAGCCGTGGTCGTGTTGGTTGTCGAAGAAGACGGGTGGTAGAAAGGTTCCCTTCATGAAAAGGGTGAAACCTAACTGCGTCCGCATTGATTTGTCTGAAAAGGGAAATTCGGTTTTTTTGGAGCACCTGAATTTCCACTTGCACACTAATAAGGCCTGCTACCCTTTTGTCTGCTCCACTAACCCTACCGTATTTGGATATATATACTCGTGGTAATGCATGCTGCCTGGTGATGTGTATGCCACTCCGATACATTTTCTACCTCTCACGGGCGTTCGTGTGGGAGACGCCCGGCCGTCTGGCGTTGTACCACATCGGAGAGAGCATATTGAAACGGGGCGTGCAGTAGCAGCCCTGCGGTTCAAGCTGCCGTGCCTGTTTTACCTTCACAGACACATGCACACTGGCCTCTTGCATTTTCAGACCACCGTATCATTTGATTAGACAGACTCTTTCCGAGATTGCACTACGAAGTAGGAGTTCGGTTTACGGACTGGGACTTTGCAACAAACGTTTTACCTTCTTCCTTGCAGAAAAGGAAAAGCAACCAGCCGTTCCACATTCCCATCTCGTACTTCAAAATGGCAGTTAGCGAAGCCATGGAATTGGCGGCCTTGTTAGAAGTAATGGCCGACTGATGAAACACAGCTAGCAACTGGCAGGCCAGACAGTAGCTCATTGGATGCTCCGGAAGCTCTGAGAGCACTAACCAAGCGCATCATCCTACTGCAGCATAGAGCTGTCCTCATGGTGGGTCCCACCACGGCATGACAGCATTAAAAAAAGTGGGCGGAGATTGGTGAAAATACTCGTCTGGTCTACAACATCAAAGAATTGACGATCATCAAGAAAAAATTGGCTAGCAGGCCAGAACTAGCAAACACAAGTCAGAGTAGCCCCCTAACACAACTTGAAAAGCCGACTGTTGCACAAGAAGCGGCAGCAACTCGAAGATCGGGAAGCAACGGGAGTATAACGACCGTCTACACTCTTTCTACACTCTTTCGCAAAACACCCAAGGTAGATATCCCATCTTCACCTCCTTTTTCTGTGATCACGCAGCGCAACACCGTTATCAGTCAGAGCTTCCTAGATCTCTGCCGCCGTCCAAAGCGGTCGAAACTCAGCGATAAGCACAAGAAGGGCCTCCACGCAAAAATGCGCCAGGACCTCAGCTTTGCAAGAGTTAATTTGTCTGATTGGACTCTGGCGTCTGGATCGCAACTGTTAGAGAGCTCATCAATAAACCGCTACACTTTCTCGATCAGTTGGGTTAGGCCATCGCCAGAACTACCCAATTAGTCAGAATGGAATGCCCGCTATAGCTGCCCAATGAGGCAGCTGGGCCGTCCGCTAGAAATACCGGATTAGTCCAATGGAAGGGGGGAACCTGCTACTGTCATTACTTAGTGTCTAGCGATATTATTGATAGTCACTATCAGAACTCGGCGGGGGGAAGGGAGGAACTCACTCCTTGGCTTCGGTGGCCAAAAGCGTAGCCTCCGACTACGACGGGAATAGGAGGGATTTGACACGTGACCAGGGCTTATATAATAAATGTCCGGCGGCTCCATATATTATGTAAGCGAATAGTTTTATCGATATCTATTTATATTAATACGCTTTTATACCTTTTATTTAAATCTTTTATCTTACCTCTTTCTTTTTTTATTCATCATTTTATTATCATCAATAAAGAAATCAAACACTAAAAGAGAACAACGACTTATTCAAAGTCGATTATCAACAACATAACCTTAATACCTAATATATTAATTATTATTGCCCATTATAATCTTAAGTTTACGTAATCCACGCTTTCTATGATATCTTACAATTATGAGGAAAGCGTAACTCAACACTGACGCAAGTGTGCACATTGTAACCCGGCCGCAAGCTCGCCCGATTGGGAAAAAAGTTCCGGAACCCTTATCTTCCTCGACCTCGAAGAAACAACAATAGGAGCAACTATAACTGCTGCTGTGGGGAGGGTAGACACAGACTGGCTTCGATGCAGACGATACAATAGCCCGATCATCGGAAGAACGGCTAGCAGGCAGCAGACAGCAACCGGCAGCGGGGAAGGCTGTGGCGGATAGTGCTGTCGGTAAAGGCCCTATCGCAGTCGATAACACACCTGAGAAGAAACCAAGCCGTTTATCTTATAAGCAACCAAACAATTAAGTTTGAATAACCAAACACTAAACCAATAAAGCAGTAAAAATTGGAGCAAAAAAACACCCTTTAACCGGTAACTTTCCCGAGCTAGAATGGCCAATGTTATTTATTTCGTCACAGAAGCAAATCTCGAGACACTTAGATACGGGCCACAAACACAAATTACGTTCCATTCTGCTGGAGGATGCTCCTCAGGCATTGATAGCCCCCCTGAGATGAGGTAGGGAGGTCGCTGAACGATGCGATGCGTGGCATTGCATTCATTGGTCTCCGGCCAGTATTACTTATCGGTAACATAGGTATGCATAGGTGCGCATGCATGTATGTTATCTGCTCCCGCTGTATTTCTTTGTTTTGTTGCTTCCAATGACCTACTCTTTGGCTATTTATTTGTCTCTCAATACCCGTCCTTTGATTGTGCCCGTTTATCAGAGTCTCTCTGTTGCTGTTTCTATATATATATCCCGTCATACCTCCCTCTCGATGACACGGACTGACGCTGACACTACATTAAACCTATTTGCTAAATTACTACTGTTGGCACTCTTTCTCCAGCAGCAAACTTTCACTAACCAATCCAAATGTCTGCGTCACTTTCCCCAAAGACGACTGCATTCTCTCCCATCACTTCGGTCCAGTCGAGATTACATGAAATCACCACTGGCGCTTCCCGCCTGAGAGCCATCGACCCCAAGGAAGCCGAAAACGACGATGACTTGCTTGCCAAGATCGGGTACAAGCAGGAACTAAAAAGACGTTTCTCCACCTTCCAGATCTTTGGTATCGCCTACTCTATCATGGGGATTCTCCCCTCGGTATCCTCCCTTTTGGGGACAGCACTAGCTGCAGGTCCAGCGGGTGCATTATGGTCTTGGGCCATCGCATCCAGCTTCATCTTGACCATTGGTTTTTCAATGTCCGAGTTGGCCTCGGCTATTCCTACCTCCGGTGGGTTGTACTACTGGACCTTCTATTACGCCCCGGAGGCATGGAGAGTTCCACTTTCATTTCTTATCGGATTGTCAAACACCATGGCCCTCTGCTCAGGCTCTGTCTCCGTTTTTTATGGTAACGCAGAGGAGATCTTAGCTGCTGTGTTCCTGAACAAGTCTGGCGATTTTGAAATTACCACAGGGAAAACGTATGGCGTTTTTGCAGGATGTGTCATCACTGGTGCAATCATCACCTGTCTTTCGTCGAAAAACGTCGCTATGTTGCAAACCCTCTCCTCCGTTTGCCACACTAGCCTCCTTGTCTTATTTTTTATTGCTTTGCCTATCGGAACCAAAATCAACAGACACGAATTCAACGGAAGAGGCTTCATTTTTGGCGAGTTGCAGAACTACTCAGACTGGCCCATCGGCTGGCAGTTTTGTTTATCGTTCATGACTGCAGTGTGGACCATTGGTGGATTTGATTCATGTGTCCACATGTCCGAGGAGGCAAAAAATGCATCATACGGTGTTCCAATTGGTATTTGTGGTTCCATCACATTATGTGGCTTCCTAGGCTTCTTTATCTTGATTTGCACTACCGCATGCATGAACCCAGAAGTCGCTACTGTCTTATCAACAGACACCGGATTCCCAATGGCTCAGATCATCTACGACTCCTTGGGAAGACACTGGGCCATTGCCTTTATGTCCTTGATGGCCGGCTGTCAATGGTTGATGGGCGCCTCTTTGCTCACTGCTGCTTCAAGACAGATTTGGGCCTTCGCCAGAGATGATGGGTTACCTTTCTGTGACATCGTCAAGGTCGTCAATAAGAGACTTAGGGTCCCTATCAGAGCAGTCATCCTAGCATGCCTGATCTCTCTAGCCATTGGATGTCTCTGCTTGGCAGGTCCAGCTGCAGCAAACGCCTTGTTCTCCCTCGGTGTACTTGGTAACTACCTCTCATGGTGTACTCCAGTCTTCCTCAAATTAACCTTCGGTAAGCACAAATTTACCCCAGGTAGCTTCTACCTCGGTCCAATCCTCTCCGAAATCGTCGGCTGGATTGGTTGTATCTGGGGGGCCTTCATTATGGTCTTGGTCTGTTTTCCTGCATCCACAATTGTTACCAAGGAAACCATGAACTACTGTGTTGTCATCACAGTTGGTGTTTGGACATTGTCTATCATCTTCTTTTTCACCTACAAGTACAAGTACTACCACGGCCCAAGAACTAATGTGGACAATGATACCATCGAAGTGGTTTCAAGTGCCGAAGAAGTCATGTATCCACTAGACAAAAAAGTTTGATGAGTTCTTCAATCCTTGCCTTCTTCGCCTTTTTTCTTATAGTTTTTTCTTTCGATTCACTTCAAATAACAGTTTAATTCTTTATGTTTGAACACTTTTTTTATTTCTTTTAATTAAGATTACATAACATTCCGTAAAAGCTAGTTTAACTTCTACCTATTTGCTCCCTTTTTCTTGTAAAACCAGAACATTCTCAGAATAGGTTTGGCATTTACAGTATACAAAATCTAGTTCATTACTTTTACATGCAATACAAAACTGTACAAAACTATAAATTGGCCCACGACCCGCCACAAATGCAGATACGCTGGTAGTGCTGGAAAACAGGATTTGTCACAAACGACATGCTATTTGGTATAAACATAACTTCATCGTGAACAACCGAAATAGCACCACAACGAATACATTTCCTAAGAATAGGCTTTTCGTTGCCCAGAGAAGAATTGATAACACTAGTTACTGGAGAAGGAGAAAATGCTGCACCATTACCATTAGAAATACCGTTGGTAACAGCAGGTTTTTTACTTTCTTCTCGGGAAAATGCCAAGATTTCTTCGGGGCTGACCCATTCTTTTCTGAGATCATCTATGAGACCCCCATTTTTGATGCTTCTCAACAAAAGCTTTCCATAAATTTTTCTTGATTTTCTCATGTCTGTCCTTGGAAGTAAAATACTACCCAGTTTGTCTTCTTCTGCTGTATTATTCTCCTGCTTGACTTTGACTGTGCCATTACCTATGTGGCTAGAAAAATTATGTGATATTTCGGAACCATCATTCATATCCATGTCCCAATCCTCTGCCAAACTCTTATCATCGTCGTAGTCAAACTCTTCCTTATCCTCATTTTCTTCATCATCTTCTAATGTTTCCAACCCAAGCCATGACACATCATAGAAATATAGATCTGACATCTTTGTGCCTGAATAATTGAGTACAGATTTACTGAAAACTTCACTCAATTTTTTCATGGCATCAATAAAGTTTTTTGATACATACCCTTGACAAACAATCTGTTGTTCGACAGCGAGAGACATTGGCGGATCCAGTTTCATGTTTCTTAGCGGTCCATCTGCTTCCGATAAAAATTTCTCAAATGCAATTAATGATACAGGAAGTCTTTTGATCATGAGTCCTAGTCTATAATATGCTTCCACGGTTGGAGTTGTAACTATTGCTTTCCCTGTTCTGGAATTAGCACCAGAACCAGAACGCCCATTACCTCCAAATTTGCGTTGGATAACTGATACATCATTAGATATCAGAAGATCCTCTATTACATCAAACGCACCTAATGGATTATCTGTAGTTATCTTTGCCGTCAAATTTGAGTCATTCTTTTCCACAAATTTCTGTATGAACGAGAATAATCTTCTAATATTTGCAATTGAAAATACTAGAAACGCACGTGGAATTTTGCCCAATATTAATGGAATTACAATTGAGTTCTTGATAAGTTTTTCTGTTAATTTCGGATTTTGTGACTTGAAAGCACTATCTAGCTCCAGTAACTCTTGAGATAACAAAACGACATAATCCAGACACCAACGAATGACACCAATAACCGATAAAATACACTCTTCACGCATTTTTGCATTGAGTAATGTATCTGTGGTTGGAAAACCCTTTCTCGCAAACCGTTGCATATTGGAGTATATGGTATGGATAGTGTACATAACCGAAGATGCAACGTATCTTAGATTGACCAACGCTAAAGCAATTTTACCACTTCTAGTTTTCTTCCAGTTCTCCGATGTACCTAGTGACAATTGGAGAGTCAAAAGCCTTTGTAAAGGCTGGTTTTGCGTCATTTTATCTGATTGCTCTGGAGGAATATCGATATTCAAATTAATAGCTCGATGTGCTTCTTGAACAACTGATATCATCAATCGGTACGAATAGTTATCATTGGCGAGCTTAGAAGATAACATCAAATCATTTCTTGTCGTAGCCACTAAATCATCCGTAAAGTAGCCAAAATAACAAGCTGTCGTGTGACGCAATGCTAAAGCTGCTGCTTTGGTGAGGATCAACCCTTTTTTACTGCCATCAAAATATCTTCTGTCTACTCCAGCAGCTGTAACACAAGAGACTTCCAGTGCTTTCTTGCCTGTTGGCAAAAAAACATATGCACTCATATTCGGAGATAAAGAACAGTAAACTGGCTGGGTCGAGATCTTAGGAAATTCAAATCCAGCATCAAGCAAAGAGTATATAGCCTCTGGAAGATGTGGTTCATCTTGAGTTAGATTTTGTGACAAATAGCTTGGACTAAATTTGTTGACCACCTCAGAGAAGGTTTTCCTATCAAACACCTTGACAACACCTCCTGAGAACACAACAGAGAAGTACATATCCAAGTGTAGGAGTTCTAAAGTTATTATGGAGTCATTTATTGATAAAGCTTGTAAGTATTCAAGTTGATATGTCGAGTCAGGGGACAGCAAAACGTCAACATTGTTTTTCAAGGCAATATCTTTGAAACTTTGGTGTATCATTTCGGCAGTTGGAATATTTCTAAGCTGGTAGCGGAGAATTATGCTTTTCACGGGGTCAGTGGATAATATTCTGTTATTTTCAAGCGTAATAAGCACATCCATCATGGAATCCGGCTCAAAATTTGGAGATATAAGGTCAACATTCACAAAGGAATAACCACCAAGTATATTGTCTAGGGTTTTTTGATATATTTTTTTGATGGCTATTTTTGGAGGCGTTCTCTCATCGTTAGGAACTCGGTAATTCGGGTTTTCTGCTAGAAGCTTTGCTGCCTTGTCAAGATAGTTCCATTCTATATCAATCTCATAGAACTTAAGTGTTTTAGAAATTTCATAATATGCCGTTACAATTATTTTTCCATCTTTTTGGAACCCTATACTTGCCTTGTCAATAGTATCGTGGGTACTGCCGTTCTCCCCATAGTTTAGGCTAGCCAAGACTTTATCATATTCAATACCATGCTCTTCCTGATGGAACAAGCAAACCTCTCCATTTCGGCGCAGCACAATACATGCTTGCTTTGTGGCTAAAGGATGCACAGCACCATATGACTTGTGCTGCTGTGCATTATACCTATAGTAGTATCCTGAGGCATCATCAGATGCAGCACCCATCTTGGAGGCACAACCGTTCAAGACCTGGTTTTCGGCATTTTGCTGAATCCTCATCGCTGGTATATTGGAAATGACTGATTTGTCTAGATTGAGCCATTTCGCAGTTAGAATTTGGTTGCCTATGGTATTCGACTGCTTGTGTTGAGGGTTTGTAGGGGGTAACTTATGAAGATCCGAGTAGAATATTTCGCAAGTGTTGAAAGATGTACGAGAATATTGGACTTGTAGAATGTTTTGATTGACATCTTCGTGCGAAGTTAGATATGAATTAGGCTTATTGTTTTTTAGTCTCTTAATCCCGGTGACCAATATCGTTACATGTCCGTCTTTGTCTGCTGTTAATAAATCCCATCCGGTGTTGCTGAAACAAACATAGTTAGTGGGTGCTAAATGTTTGCGTTGAAGGCTGTGGCCTGCCTCGTCCAAGAGAGTCTCTATGTTGAAAATCGTTGGAGGGGCCAATTGCCAATGTTTTCCATCCATGCATTCCAGATACGTTACTCTTAGATTGCCCGCTTTGCTGATGAACCCATCATCATTTTCAGGTTCTAGAGTGTAAGCAATGTGTCCTTGTCTGGACCAAGACACGCCGTTTCTTTTTTCGAAATGTAAAGACCGGTTCACCTCTATATTGCTGACATGGTAGTCTTCATTCGCCATGTCTGCTTGTAGCCTTTGCGCTTTGACTGAAGCAAGACCCATTACTTTGGATGGCTACGGTGATTTGCGTAACAGGATGCCGACATGAACGAAGCCATTTTGAGTTGAAGAAATTCCGGCGCGGTAAAGAGACTAAGTGTGTGTTTGACCAAAAGAGGGTGAGTATGTATACTTTGGAATGTCAAGCCTCCTTCCCCGAAAGTTTTAAGGGCAATTGGCACTTAGCAGTACTCCGTTCCTGTCTTTTTGAATCAGTAAGCATTTGAACAAGGCAGTATGGATTTTGCACACTTTTGTGGATGGGCATATGCGATATTTTGGGGGATATCCTTTTATCCGACGCTCTACTTAAACTACACGTTGAAAACATCGGATTCCATCTCTTTGGACTACATAGTGCTAAACATATTGGGATATTTCTGTTACTGTATTTCCATGTATCTCCAACTATACAATGCCGATGTAAGAACACAGTATCAACAGTATTTTGAGGGGAAATTGCCACTGTTATCCAATGCGGATCTTTTCTATTCATTTCACGGGATGGCTCTATTGCTTGTGCTTGCTTCACAAATCTTTTGCGGTAATACCCTATGGAAATTTAAAAATGAACGGAAAAGTTTTAGAATACACACATTGAGCAAAATTGTCTTGATTTTGTTTTTAGTCTTTGCCGTTTCCAGTTGGAAACTTGGTGATCCAGTCTTTGCCTTGCTTAATTTTGCAATGAATTTGGCCTTCTTCAAGATCATTATCAGTTTGATCAAATACGTTCCACAGGTTTTGCACAACTATAGAAGAAAGTCTATGTTTGGGATATCTCGACTCCAGATCATCTTTGATATCACGGGCTCATTTTTCTCGTTTGCTGAATTTTACTTGAAAAGTAATATACCCATACTCGAGGCAATAGATGCAAATAGAGGCAAGGTAGGGATCACGTGTGTGACCTCTTTGTTTGCCACGATCTTTCTTTACCAAATGTATCTCTATGGGACCTCACGGTCGGAGCAAACATTGAAGGAAAAACATTACGATCTAGCTTAAACAAGAGTTACATTAAAATAAAATAGGTTAGAAAGACTAGTCTTGGACTTCATCGGTACTTTGGATGTATTCGAAGATGAATGCAATACATTGAAGATGAGAGTCGAATTCTATGTATTCGTTGATTCCATGGGAGTTACCGTTGACACTTGGAAGGACACCAGGTCTGTATCTGTAGATATGATCTGTCAAGTTCCAGTACAATTTGGTGTCTGTGTTTCCTGTTCCCAAGCCTGGGGTGACGACTACCTGTTCCTTAGAGTTGTTGAATCTATCTGGATATGCGAGTTCTTCATAGACATGACGAGCAGTTCCGGCAAAGATTTCCCAGTGCAAGTCATTGGCGGCAGTAACCGGTGAAGGCTCTAAGATGGTAATAGGTTTGACGGTCAAGATTCCGACATCTGTGGCAGGAAGAATGACTACCTCGGTACCATTGCTGTATGGGAACTGGGCACTGAGACCGGTATTGTACTGACGAGCAATTGTCTCGGCGTCCTTGAGGAACTTTTTGAATGCGAATGTGACGCTTTCCTCCACGGCGACTCTCGAGTTGACGACAAGCTCTACGAACTCCGGTAGGGCGTTGTACTTGACACCGCCATGTATAACATCTAGGGCTTGTGTACTTTTGATGGCGTAACTTGTGAATCTGTCTCTGTTCATGAACTCTCTGACGTTGGCATTGGCCTGCTCGTCGATTTGGGAGTTGAGGATGTCCTGCTTCAAAAGTGGGTCGATGTCGACAGAGTGTTCGGCAAGACAGACGTACTGGTAGAACGTTGGGTTCTTCTCGACAAAGTAGGTTGGGAACTTGTCATTCTCGATCTCGACAATAAGATTGCCCATCATGCCGATGGCAGTATGGTCCTGAGGGACTGAAGAATGACCTCCTTTCTTCTGGATTGAAAGAGAAACGTCAAGGTAACCCTTTTCACCCGTGCCGACGACCGCCATGATGGTGCCGCCTATGTCCATCAAAGAGACTCCACCTTCGTCCATGACGGCGTACATGGACTTTGGGCCGTAGAGCTCCTCGATGAACTCTGCGTTCTTGTTTCTGGCGCCCAGGATCTCCTCGTCGAAGCCGTAGGAAAAGACGACGGTTCTCTTTGGCTTGAAGCCGGCCTTGATGAGCTCCTCGACGGCCTCGAAGTGCGACACAAGGAGGTTCTTGCAGTCGCCAGAGCCTCTGCCGTAGAGGTACTTGCCGTCGTAGTCGCCAGAGAAGGGCCCGTGCTCCCACTTGGCGAGAGAGTCTTCCGAGATTGGCACGACGTCCTGATGGGCCATCAAGAGCAACGGTTTGAGGGACTCGTCGCTGCCCTGCCAAATGTACACGAGGCCGTGGTGGTTGACCTTGTGGAGTTTTGTGTGCTCGTGGAAAAGCGGGAAGTCCTTGCGCAAGCTGTCAAGAAAGACGTCGAAGTGCTCAAAGAGCGGGAGGTTGCTGCCGACGTCGAGAGGCAGGTCGTCAAAACTGGACGTGTCAATGCGGACGGCGTGCTGCATCTTCAAGACCGACTCGTTTCTAAAAGCCTCGTCGTGGATGATCTTGTCCAAGGTCGCCTTGTACGTGTCGTACTTCTCTGGTCTGTGAATGCCAACCGAGGGACACTTTGGCTGTGCCGCAACCGCTGCGGCCTTTGCTAGCTTCCCGGCAACAGCCCTGTCGGACGAGTAGCACTGCTGGAACATCGTAGCAGAGGCCACGAGGGCCACCAGCACAAACCCGAGCCAGGCGTATGACGCAAGACCCTTTCTGTTCTTCCGTGTGTATAGCGGGATGCCGCTGCTGTTCTTCTCCGAGTCCATTGTATCGTTCTCCGATTGCTCTTCTTCTTCTTCTTTTTCTTCTCTTCTACTGTTATTCATGATGCTACTGTTGCTACTGCGTCTCTTATACTCCGAGTACATCATCTGCCGGCGGAAGCAGCCCTTATATACCCCGTCGTCGGCCACACACCTCGGGCTGCCTGGCCTATCTCTCTCCGGTACCTTCCCCGACTTCCCCATGACGATAGCGGGTCCTCCATCCTCCGCTCTCCGCCGCACCGCCGCCGTTTGCGGCCGTAAGCGCGTCCCCGTCGGAAGGAGACACGCCCGCAATCCGCCACACCAACCACAGTCAAATCACCCGCCACACTGCGCCGATCGACGCGCCGATCGTCCCAAAAACACTTTCCTCGTTGTTTTTGATCCCCCCACCACAAATTTGCCTGGGTCATTGCAGCCGATCCGTGCACCGCACCCCCTCTTCCGGGCTCACCCCCGATTTCCGTCGCCGTGTCTCTCTGCTAGCTTGCTGTCTGGCTCCAGTGGCTCGTGGCCCTCATGCAATTGTAGGGTAGCATTGTCTACAACATCGGCTTCTTCATATACGACGTCTCCCTGCCGAGCTTGGGCCACAGAGAGAGGGAGAACGCCGGCCGGGCTAAGATTTTGTATCGCTTCTCTCCGTGGAGTGCTTAATTTTTTCTCCCCTACCGGGGGAAAAAGAAAGAAATCTTCTGACCTCTCTCTGCCTCCGACAGGTTACGCTGTAGTTCGCAAGCCGTACTGCACAGAACCGTACGCTATCCCGTATCTGATACTGCGAAACGTCTTGTGGATGTGAACGGAGCAGGAAATGAATACGGCAAGTGAGGATCCGGGAAAGTCACGTCTCAAGCACCACAAGGTGCTTCCCAACGTGCATCCGACCAATTCGTTGATTCTCCCTGACGGGAAGATCTTCAAGGTGCAGAAGAAGCGGCAGCGGAAGATCCACAGCTGCATCCCATGCCACCAGCGCAAGATTAGATGCTCCCGGGAAAACCCGACGTGTCTAAACTGCCTCAAGCTGGCAGAGAAGAACCCTTCTGAAAAATACGAGATCTTGGACGCATGCAAGTACTTTGACAACGACAAAAAGAAGAACCTCAAGAAAAAAGGTGTCAGTTTCGGCACATCGTCAGAAGCGACGACAGCAGCAGCTGCTGTTGCTGCGTCTTCGTCAAGGAGAAGCAGGAGAACGGCAGGGCATCCTTCTGGAGCCGGCCATGTGTCGAACGACACCGAAGAACTGGAGTACGAGAAGCTCAGCGAGGAGGAGGAGGCTGAAGAGCTCGAGACTAATGACGAAAATGACGAGGCTGAAGACAGAGACGACGAGGAATACCAACAATCAGTGAAAAACAACAACAGCAGAAGCAGAAGTAGCAATAGTAGCACGACCTCGCAGCCAGACGCCTTTTCCAGCATCCTTGTCACCCAGCCCTTCTACGAAAACGACTACGCCAGGCAGTTTGAGAGAGCCAGACCCAGCCACGCCTCTGCCCCTAAAACCGGGGCAGACTCAAAAGCCCACAGCAATACTACTAATGCCACCGCTACTAATGTTACGAATACTATCGGCGTCAGCACTGATAGCAAAACCAGAAGCAAAAAGAAGAATAAGAAGAACAATATCACTAATAATAACCATAACGCCGCCAAGGCTAAGTACACCATTAATCCTGCTCAGAGAAACGGAGACAACGAAAAATATAATCTTGTGGAAGATAATCTTAACGGAAAACTGGGCAACACTACCGAATACAATAATGATTTCCCAATAGACCAGAATGAGTTTGTTTATATACCAAGAGACGAGTCCAGCGAACATATGAATGACTCGGAAAGAAACGGGTTCTGCTACCAGAACTCAAACAACGTCTATCCAGACGACCAGATATATTCTCATTATTCAAAGCAGTTTGCTTCACAGTTCATCACGATGCTCAACAACCTCCCCACGAGAGAGAGATCGGATGAGTTATTGAAGAACTTCCAGACAAACGTGCACTCTTTGCTACCGATATTGGACATGGACGGCTTCTTGGAGAAATACGACGAGTTCTGGTACTGCGGCTTGTTTTTGACCGACAACATAGAAAAACTATACCAATACACCATCTACTTCAAGGACAAGTACCCTTCTGTTATACCCGGCAAGATCAACGACTTCCTGTACTGGTACAACAAAACTAGCGGGTCTTTGAATCCTTCCAACTTCTCAGAGTTTTTGATCCTCCTATATGCCGTCTACTACACCTCAATTTCAAGTTCAGTTTACGAATTTCTTTCTAAAAAATACGACAACTTCAACAATATCTTGTCCTACAAGAACGAGGTCAACAAATATTATAACATGTTCAAAAACATGAATCACAAGGGACTCAACAACCCCAGAGTTATGTCTTTGGCGGTCTTACAAATCAACGTATTGGTGCAATCGATTACCAACCTAAAGTCAGGAAAATCTTTAATAAACATCTCCAAAATCTTAAGAATCTGTCAATTCTACCAGTTGAACAGAGATCCCGTCTTATACCATGCTCTCAAAGACAAAGAATTAGTACAGACCAGAAGAATAGTTTGGTGGCAAATATTCTTGTTGGATAACCTAGTATCTTTTTTTCTAAATTTAACTCCTTCAATCAAGCTATCCGACTTTGACACTAGCTTATTGATGGAAAATTTGGACCACGACTCATGTGCTAATTTCTCAATCATGTATTTGAACTGCATGTACAGATTCATTCTGATTCTCGATGACTTGAATGGCTTGACAAATGGTCTTAACTTCCAACTGAAAAATGAAGATATTAATAAGATGAAGAACAATATCAATAATTTGTTCATCACTTGCAATTCAACAATGAAGAAAATGAGTACCATATTTTACAGCCTACACAACAACAGTGAAGTTCTTTCTACAGACAACAACTCAAGCTCTAACCCAAGTCCATCTAATCACTACCAGCACCGCCCAAACTCACGCCAACGACAACATCAAAGCCCAATGAGCAATAGTATAGAAACCAATCCAACATTGAACTCAATCGGTTATAACTTCCACGAACCATCGCTTGACACTTTCAGGTTCTTCATGTCTTCCTTGAATATCCTAAGCGACAAGATGTTGATTATGCTTCAGAAGAAAATCTTACTGAGCCCTTATTTGATATACGACACTTATAAGACAAATTCGAATTTAAATTTGAGATTGAATAGTACCGAATACAGCTACACAGATTTACAAAACAACTTATTGCCGTCGCTTTTACATTATTTGGATACTTTCTTGTTGTTATCCAAGAAGGATATGCTTAAGTTTAATTGGAAATTGAAAAACTACATTCCTATCGATGAGTTAATTTTGCTAATGCAAGTGTTAGCAACAAACTATAAGTCTGGGATTTTTCAAAATGGTTATGATGAATTCTCGGATATAAATTTGAAAATTTATTTGATTGACCAAACGATAAATTCATTGAAACTGAATTGGCATCTCAAACTATCAAGTGTCAACAAATTGATTTCTTTGACGTCTAAATTATGGGAATTGATGATACTCAAATTCAACATCGATTTAGCCTCATCATACTCGATGTCTGATAAATATATCTTCCCTAAGCCCACTCATGAAGTTTTGTCACCGGGGAATTATTCTCGAAACATCAATATCTCGTCCAATTCTGTTAGTTGCGCAGAAATTGCACCAAGGACTATTGGAATTGCCTCAGCACTGGATACACCTCTTCGAAATATGGATTCAAAGCAAAATGGTACTATAAGCAATGACAATCCAGATCAGAATGCGTTTAACTACTTGAATCTATCGAATAATGAGAAACAAAGCTATAACAAGCAGAAAATAAATGATGCGATACGTCCTTCGTGTTCAATGGTGGACATGAACCTCAACATTAAGGAGAGGTTTTTCAGTGTTGCCAAACTGGTGGAAGATGAACTTTCCAAGGAAGGTGGATCTGGAATAATACAAGATACAGATGACAACGAAGAAGGATGGTTTAATCTCGGCACAGAAGAAGAGTATGGATTCAACTCAATTGATGATTTCCACTTCTACAAGAACCTAAAATCTGATGTCATCAGACTATTCAAACTTGTTGTATGTTAAATTAACGTGCTTGCTATATGGATATCAAGAGATGTGCTATTTTACGTTTATAATCAAAGTATCTATTAATTTCCAGACTACGTATGTCCTCAAAATTTGTTGTAAGCAAAGAAGAATGTCACAATAATCAAGACTGTTAATGCAGACGAATACAAATAATCGGTATTTTCCTTCCATGCTAATGTTATCACATTAGACCCAAAGCTGCTGTTCTTGGTTGAAGACTTAGCTGTAACATTTGGACGTTTTAAGTCGGACGCATCATCCACTTTTCTCAATTTAGTCTCTGCACTGTAGTCATTCTCATCACCATCGTAAACGTATAGTAAATCTTCAGTTGGCTCATCGATCACCGTCTTCTGCACATTTCCAAAAAAGTCGGTAATCAATACGTCCTTAGGATCTCTGTTGAAAAGCTCTGTACTTATCCCTACATTTGAATGAATTTTCTCATACGTGTAAGAGTCAAATAAATCCTGTAAAGTCGACTTAGAGGTTGTCGTAATATTTTCCAAGAATTCTAAGGTATAATATGTGAACCGATCAATGACTGCAACTCCTATCTCCGTGTCAGAATGATGAGAATATGAAGATTCATGCAATGCGCTTGATCCGCAAGAAATTATATTAGGAGAATAGAATTTGGAATACATGGTGTTAGCCTGACAGGTATCGATCATGAAAAAAATCTCGTTGTATCTCTTCTTTTCATACATCTGTTCAAATGCGTCCGCAATATCATAACTAGAGATCTCCTCAGCATCTTGGAACTTCAAGAACTCGTCACCACCATGGCCCGTAAGGTATATGAATATGTTGGAATTCTCATCTGTCAAAAGCCGTTTACTCCTTGGCTGTTCTTTTGGCCACCGGTCCGTTAATAAACGGATGAAATTCTCTACTGTCACTTCATATCCTCTGTAATCTACCTTAATATTGTCACCATATAGCTCCAATTGTCTATCTGCATTGTTGAAAACTTCACCCTGGAAAGCGTTTCTTGGATTACATGCAATGTCGTCACTTAGCATAAGAATGATCTGCGAATCCGGTATGCCTAGTCTCTTCACCGTACGATACATGGATAAAGAGTTTGCCATATGTCTGTAGTTAAACCAAAACCTAGAGGTAGATATGATGACGGCCCAGTTGTTTGTGTGTTGATGTTCAGACTCAGAATTGTCTGTTGTTTGCGCATTACTAATCGGTTCTGCGGCAAACACCGCAGAAAGCAGAAAAGCCAAAAGCGGGAAGAAGCTAACTTTCATGTCCTGGTTAACTGATGCTTCTAATGAAGTTACTTAGATCAACAATGAAAGTATACACCTACAGGTGGAAATAAAACGTCAACATGTTTTAAATGAAATACCAAAATTTCGTTACCTGCGCATCGTAAACAAAAAAAAGACCGATTTTCGGTTTTCAGGCTAGTCCAAATATCTTTGGTAAAAGAAATACTAAGCCAAAGGGGAGGCTATTGAAGATTAAGAAAGCGATTTTTGCTTAGGAATACTATGCTCCGAAGTGTCTACCAGACCGCTCCTAAGTATATCTATAAACAAGGGCTATGGAAAGACACCCTCTTCTTTGGCAGGCGAAGAAATCATTTCTTTGAATTAAATTGTCAATTACGGACTGTCTACTCGGATAGAGAGGTGGCGGCATTTGAAAACAATACGGTCTATGATCTTCCGAGTAATGTCAAAAACAAACCAGAGAAGGTAGAAGCTGATCAAGACGAAGTTGAGTATAAGGACAATGAACATACGGGCGAAACACACGAAGATGTCGTCACATCCGATCCAATTACACTACGTGCCTATCAAAAAGAATGCATTTCTTCTATAGTCAATACTCTTTCAT
The DNA here is from genome assembly GCA_025531575.1 of Pichia sp. PH4023. Classification (NCBI taxonomy): domain Eukaryota; kingdom Fungi; phylum Ascomycota; class Pichiomycetes; order Pichiales; family Pichiaceae; genus Pichia; species Pichia sp. PH4023. The sequence continues at coordinate 278,035 of JAMGYR010000008.1, read as the reverse complement.
CAGGAGATGCAAAAAAATTAGCTGTTTCTATTGCCACAGGTGGAGGTAAGACTGTTATTTTCTCCATGGCAATACCAGAAATCTTAAAATTGTCTAGATTTGAGGGAGATCGAGCCAATGGAATTCTAATTCTTGTACATCGACGAGAATTGGCTAATCAAACTATCAAAACAATACAGCAGCTAGACATTGTGGATCACGACCGAATATTTTTAGACATGGGTAAAAATAAGCTAGATATTGCAAGGACCTTTAAAGATCCACGTCCATTCATTATTGTTGGAAGTGTTCCGACACTTGCTCGAGTGGAATGTACTCGGGTGGCTGACTACAATATGGACAGATTTAAGGCTGTGATTGTTGACGAATGTCATCACTCTGTAAGTACGAGCTACAAGAAGCTGTTCAAAGCTTTCCGTTGTTCTAAGGATCAGCCTGACGAGCGAGGTCCATTCTTACTTGGCTTTACTGCTACAATGGCTAGAACTGACCGAGTCCCTTTGAGAAAAATATTTGATAAGATTGTTTTTGAAAAAAAAATTGCCTCCCTTATCGAAGAAAACCACCTTTGTGATTTTGACTGGCTACGGATAGAACTAGGTTTAAATCTTCAGGACGTCGAGATCAAAGGTGGTGATTTTTTCCTAGATTCATTAGCCAAACATATCAACACCAACGAAATAAACGTCATTGTTCTAAAAACATATTTGAAACTCAAGAAACAGTTCCCCAACAACATGAACTCCCTACTTGCATTCTGTGTGAATGTTGCGCATATGCAAACATTATCCCAGTTATTCAGGGAAAATGGTATAAATGCGCAGTATGTTAGTGGAGAGACTAAAAATAGTGAGCGTGATAGTATTGTTGCTGATTTCAGGAATGGGAAGATACCGGTTTTATTCAATTGTGGTGTTTTCACAGAGGGCACGGATATTCCAAACATAGATTCTATCTTTTTGTTGAGACCCACAAAATCCAAACCCTTGTTAATACAGATGATTGGGAGAGGACTGCGATTGTCCAAAGGGAAGGAAAAATTGCTTGTAACAGATTTCGTCGATAGTAAATCATTGGGGTTATCTTTAAGCTCGACTTTGAGTGGGAAACCTGATGTTTTGAGCTTAATAGGATCACTAGGCTCGTCTGGGTTCAATAGAAGGGATGAAATGCTACCCGGGGACATTGATTATATTAAGTTTACAAACTATAAGGGTATTGAGATGTTATACGATGAAAGTAAAAGAACAAACTCACCACCATATGAACTACTCAGAAACATGAAAAGGTTAAACTCTTTAGGAACTTTGGGTCATTGGACTCAGGTGAAGTTTGACACATGGGCTACTTCCAGTGGCTACAGATCATATTTCAAAGTGGAAGTTACTAAAGCAGCTGAATACAAAGCATCCCATTATTTTACCAAAGTAGGAGCACACAATGAATCTAGGCTCATAATCAACAAAGTATGCGAGAGCAAAGACTTTGATTCCATAAGTAACGGCCTTGCGAATTACATTAACACACATGAGTATATTAAATCGGAAATGAATGCTGTTAGGCAACGTGAAAACAATATGAAACATCAGCCGATCACGAAAACACAAACAAGCTTTATTACCCAAATAGTTCCAACAACAGTGGAAAAATTACAGTCGGATGCATTAGATTATAAGAAATTCATGAAGCTATTTGGCGCAAAAGTTACCGGTATGTCTAGGTGGGATGCTTATACATTGATTTTTGCGTACACGGTAGCAAGAAAGCAAGCGGTTCTGTTATGGCTTAAGGAAGCATTTCTAAAAACAAAAGAGAAAAGGGCTTTGATAACCAAAGAATCTTTTCTGAAGAAGAGTCAAAAGTTGGTCGATGAAGGTTGGGTCTAATTTCGTCGATGTAACTATTACTTATTATCTTTTATATACCTTGTGATAAATGCGAACGCTTACGTAATACATACACACGAGCTGCTTTATCTCGTTACATGTATTCGAGGTGATGACGTTGCTTAACGTTGTTTATACTTTTGGATATTGGATTTTTAAAGAAGAAGAGGCAACCGGGATTAAGGCATATTATGAGCACTACAGCAGGAGACAAAACGTCTACTGTCGCCAACTTTGCTCTCTCGAAAGATTTCCCCGAACTAGTTCGTTTTCAAATTTATGCATTAAAAGGAATCACCACATCTCTACTGTTGGAGAAGATATATTCAGATCAGAACGATGGAGCTTCCCCTTCTTTGGATTGTACAAGTGCTTTGATAGAAAACAAATTGAAAGAGCGCTTGGCAGAAACAGAGATCATTGCAGAGGTACAGATTGAGTCAGGAATTGGCAAGAAACTTACCGTCCCTGTTATTATTGGACTTTCCGGTAAGTTGGAGAAGCAGACATGCCGACCTATCATCGGTTCAGATAACGAAATAACATATATTGATGACGCTTTTGTCAAATTTGCTCCGTCGGAGGGACCAATTGATGTGACTCCAAAAACTTCACTATCGTCATTGTCCTCTGCCACAATTTCGGCGTCTGCCGACTCATCTTCATTTTCCTCAATGTCATCAAAACCGAATATACTATCAATTCTAGATAATCAGCAATGGATAGAGCTTCCAATTGAGTACTCTAAGCTTCCAATCGAAGCAGCGTTGGTGTTTACTGTTTGGTGTTACAGCGTACGAAGTGGCGAAAGACTTTTGTTATGCACGGGACGAATGCCTGTGTTCAATGATACATGTACTTTAAAAGCCGGACGTTATACAGTAGAGCTGCAGCTACCAGAATTACCCACTTATTCATTACCCTCAGTATATGAGAAGAAGGGCACACCTACAGAAGACATTTTGGAGAAAATACAGTTTGACAACTCTAGACCTACCTGGCTGAATAAACTTACGACTTCTAAACTAGATTTGATTGAATCAAACAAAGCCTTTTTACCGGAGGATCCCAAAATTAGGCTGATTGTTGTTTTTCCAAGATTTGACATTCCCATAGTGTTTTCTGATATAAAATATGTGCCCATATCTCTTCCATCTTATGATCCTTCAAATTATGCTTTGAATTATGATCCGATGTTCAATGAAATAACTTATACCAACAAGATAAACAAAATCACTGAAAACAATATGTCTTTGATATATTCAACTGAATCTCTACCGTTTGACCCTGATCAGGTACGTGGGGAGCAAATGGAAGATCCAGTGGAACAAAAATTTAGAAGATTAGAACGGATGCAACATCTTTCTCCTTTAGATAAGGAACTAAAACCTACCTTGCGAATGCGTGAATCTTTGTCACTGGTAATGAAAAAACAATTTTTTGAGAAGATGACGGCCAAGGAGAGAAATATGGTTTGGAGATATCGGTGGTTTATGTTAAATACATTAATCGTGGGTAACACCCCGGGCTGGAGCAATGCATTGATAAATTTTATCAAATGTGTGGATTGGAACAACAGTGCCGAGATAAATGAATTTGAAATCATTCTCAGAAATCTAAAGGAAAATTTAAACTTGAAGACTGGTGAATTGATTAGCTGGAAAAAAGAATCTGCTTTTGACATCTTCGTGAAAAAATTACAAATAATTGATTGTCTCGAATTGCTAAGTTCCAACTATAAAAATCCCATTGTTCGGAATATGGCAGTTAAACGATTAGAACATGCCGCTGACTCAGAAATTTCTGTCTTCATGGTCCAGCTTGTTCAAAGCATTAAAAATGAGACATTGTATAATGAAGATGCCCAATCCGAGAATTCTAATGACAAATATGATTCCGCCAAAGCTTTATCAATAAACGATATAGAGGTAGTTCACGTTGATGAGGAAGAAAATGAACTCAAAACCCCCGGAAGTGCCAGATCTGGAAATACTTCGAATTACACACTAGCGTCGAGTGATTATCAAATAGTAGATACAGTCAATGAAGGCGGCAATTCTGATACTCATATATCTGATTTCATTGATAATATACTTTCTAAAAACAAAAAACTCAAAAGTATCAATATTCCGGACATCCCATCAAAGTTTATCAACTTTATGATCAATCGCGTGATCAGGGACGCATCATTAACAAACTACTTCTATTGGTGTTTGAAGGTGGAGGTAGAAGAAGAACAGCTAAGAAATAACAATTCCACGATTTATGACATGATCGCTAATAATAATAGCAGTAGTAAAAATAACAATGCTACTAACACAATTGCAACTAAGAGTTATATGAATAATGTAAATTCAAGCACAAGCAATTATTATCCAAATAACAGTACAACAACAAGTCAGAGAATCGATGGGAATGCCAATAAATTTGCTGTGGGGTCTAATAAAGGCATACTTTCCGTTCCAGCCACTATGAATGAACCTAATAAACTGTTTCATAAAATAGTTCACGAATTGACGATGAAAAAATTCATTGTGAGTTTAGCTCAAAGTCAACATGGCAAAGCTAAGCTATACGAACTGCGAAGACAAATAGAACTAGTCAACAAGCTACACAGTTTCTGCTATAAAATAAAGGTCGATCACCGAAAAGAGACAACCCCAATGAAAGTTGAAGCTTTGAAGAACATGCTCACGGAAAAGCACAAGAGAACTATTTTTGGATCCAAGTATGAATCAAGAAGTATTATGATGGATGAAAACCGAAGCGAATCGATGTTGGAGTTCCCGAAGTTGACTATTCCGTTAGATCCGTCGGTGATTGTCAATGGAACTATACCAGAAGAATCTGCTGTATTTAAATCGAGTTTGAATCCCCTCAAAATCACTTTCAAGACAACTCAAGGAAGTAAATACCCAATAATGTACAAGATCGGTGATGATTTAAGGCAAGATCAATTTGTTATTCAAATTATTACACTGATGGAAAAGATTCTAGAAAGTGAGAATATGGATCTGAAGTTAAAGCCCTATAAGATTTTAGCCACGGGTGAGGTAGAAGGATTTATCCAGTTTATTCCAAATAACTCACTTTCACATATTCTATCCAAGTATAACAATTCGATTTTGCTATATTTACAAACATTCAATCCAGATCCTACAGCTCATCTTGGCGTAAATCCACAAGTGATGGACAACTATGTTCGTTCTTGTGCAGGGTATTGTGTAGTGACTTATATCTTGGGCGTTGGAGATAGGCATTTAGAGAACTTACTACTTTCGAAGGACGGTCATTTCTTCCATGCAGATTTCGGCTACATTCTAGGCCAAGATCCAAAACCTTTCCCTCCACTGATGAAGCTACCAATTCAGATTATAGAAGGTATGGGTGGAGCTGACGACATTAACTACAAAACTTTCTGCCAGTACTGTTTTATCACTTATATTACGTTACGGAAAAATGCATCATTGATCCTTAACCTTGTTCAACTCATGATCAACACCTCTATTCCTGCTTTGCGGACAGGGGTTGAAAATAGTGAAGCCGAAAAAATGGAGCTTTTGTGGAAGGTCGAGGAGAAGTTCATGTTGGACCTGAATGACGAGGAGGCTGTCCTTCACTTCCAAAACCTCATAGACAGTAGTGTCAACGCAGTTCTTCCTGTTGTTATCGATAGACTCCACAACCTTGCCCAGTACTGGCGGTCCTGATTGTTTCGCTCATGGAGGCTCGTCCACTTTTTCCTTTATCTCTCTCTCTTTCTCTTTCCGTTCGTACGTTTTTTCTTCGAATCTTTGATGTAGATTTCATATCATCATTTAGGGGCAGTTTAACAACTGCTACGGCAATATCCTCAACGCTGGGCTTTGGAAAAACAATTAAATAGGCTCAAATCCTGCAATATGTCATGGATGTCTTACATAGCCACAATAATTTTCAAAACAAGTTTATTGATTTTAAAAAGATAGCATTTTCGTCATTTGCAAATGTCATCAAAGCCGATTGTATAATCATGTTGACACTAAAATGGAACTAAAATACCTATTATAGTGGTGGTAAACAACTTGAGGACGCTCTGAAATACAACTCAATGCCTCCCCCGGCTCTCTGGCACGTGACTTAGTCTTACTCGAATTGCCTTTTTTCACCCAAGCAGACGACGACGAAAACGATAAGTTGTGAGACTGGTTTAGTGACAGAAGACCGAGTGCAATGATAGAGGCAGTTGTGGCAGAGTTCTCTTGCTATGTCAAAAGTTTGCAGACTAGATAATATTATGGAAAATTGCATAATACCCACGAATGTGGTAATAGAAACACTCAATCCAATCTTAAAGAAAATCTTCAGCAAAAGCAAATCAACACACCTGCTAAGACTAGATACAGTGACAAATGAGATCAAGCTCAAAACTGATAAGCCGCATTTGGGACTCATATACATTGAAGCTCCATATATAGCTCTCCCCTCCTTTGATGTCCTCAAATTGATTGAAAGGGCCAAGTGCTGTGGTCTATGCGGCGGGGTGCTCAAAATCTATGACAGCGGCAAAATGAAAGACGATGGGAACAAAAGCAATCGACAAAAGCAGACACATATTGAGAAGCATGAAAGGTACATCAATGGCCTTGACTGTTCGAATTGTGAAGTACGTTGGTGTGATAAACAGTGTAAAGATCTTGATTTCAAGCATATCCTTTTGAACCACAGGCCGTCAAACAAATCAGCGTCTCATGCATTCTTTGACGTCGATGGTAACGAAAAAGATATCTTTTATTTTGATAAGTGGACCAAGTTGAAGAACCTTCTGGTAAGTGATAATTTGGATGTTGTATACAACACATTTATGTGCATAATACATATGTATCATGATCCAAATTTAGAGCAAGGCTTTGAATCGCTAAGGTGTGTTACATGTGACAGCGAATCACAGCTTGAAAACTACATTAGTTCGTGGAACATCTTGAAAGTAATTGATCTAAAAACACTCTGGGAAAGTTTCACCGACTGTTTCAAAAAGCTTAACATGACTTATCTAAAATTTTTAAAGTATATGGTTATTTTCAAATTGAATAACTATGATGGCTCCATATATCTCATATTCTCAGCGTTGACAAAATCTGACACCCTCGAGCCCAATGTCAAAGTCGAGTATTACGACGGTGTTACTCAGTATGATTATGAGGAATTCAGCGTGAGAACTGGCGAGGATAATGCTGTTCATATGATAAAAGAGCATGTTGTGGACAGAGCTTCTGTTAAACCGATATATACCAATAGATCATCTGGTATTCTTGATAAAAAGGTCATTCAGGTCTCAAATACTTCCCGGATTTCAACTACAGCACCGTTGGTGTTACCTAATGAAGATTTTTCCAATCCTGCCGATGTGGAGGATGACGAAATCGAGTTTCTCTCTGACGGCGAATCAGATACCAAGATCCCTAAGATCGTACTTCCCGTTTTGCCTTCCTCTACACAGAAAAATACAACCCCGAAAATCAGAGCTGCATCATTCACATCATCAGGTGCCTCTTTCGGTGAAGGTATTATCAAGTATAATAGGGATCAAATCAGAGAAATGCTTGAGAACATGTCGCATTCCATGAGATTAGATGAAGAGTCATCAGACGAAGCTGAAGACGCAATTGATGATGAGATCTCCAGCTCTGTCGGTTCTTCCATGAGCAGAAATATCGTTTCAATAGTAAAGAATCTGCAAGTAAACAATACAGCATCTCAGAGAAGAAAGAGTGTGAAGTTTGAGGAGAAAGTAACTACTATTTAAAAGACAGTGTGGACAAAGTAGAATAGAAATCAAATAAATCGACTATGTATCACGTCAGCTTTAATAAAAAAAATCGCAATAATCGGCTGTATGCACAGAGGGCTATGGAAATACGGATGAGATCACAATCTCCGAAGGCGGTCGAGCCTTGATTTAAGTGGGGTAAAAGCATAAAAAACTAATTGATAGGTAGGGAAAGGTTAATATTCTAAATTAGTTTCTATCGGATACGTATAGGAGTATATCTTATGCTGAGCTTGTGTAAGTGAAGCCAAAAGTCACCATATTCTTTTAAGTTTACGATTCTTCTTATCAAAAATTGTTCTTTAAGAGCTCACTTCTACATATAATAATGGATTCTTTGAAAATTGCCGTGATAGGTGGTACTGGTGGTCTTGGTCGTGCCATTGCCAAAAATCTTGCCTCTAAAGGAGCCTCTGTTACTGTTTACGGACGAACTTTTAGGGATACAGATGTCAAGAATATCAAATTTGTCAGAGTTGATCTCAGTTTGATGTCAAATATTAAGAAGTTGATTACTGAACACTCCTTTGAAATTTTCGAGTACGACTTGGTTGTTTTCACTGCTGGTATATTTGCTGCCTCCAAAAGGGAAGAAACCAGCGAAGGATTGGAACGAGATTTAGCAACTAGCACCCTCAACAGATATCTATTGTTGGAGAAATCATTGCCAGAATTGGAGTCACAGCCATCTCTTCAAGAAGGCCGAAAGGTTCAGAAGCCAAGAATTTTTATTATGGCCTACCCGGGTGCTGGTCAACTAGGAACTCCAGATGACTTGAATCAGGAGCAAGGTTATTCTGCTTACCGGTGCCACATGAATACTGTTGCGGGTAATGAAGCCATTGTTACTCACTATTCTGGCAACAAAAATATCAGTATATATGGTTTGAACCCGGGCCTAGTGAAGACAAATATTAGGGACAACTATTTAGGGGAAAACAGCTGGACTTCGAGAGTGTTGGAATTTTTTATTGGTTGGATCTACAAGTCACCAGAGCAATACGCCGAAATAATCACGCCCTTGCTAACTGATCCAACCCTAGATGCCGCTAGTGGCACTTTTTACAATGACAAGGCAAAGAAGATTCCTGCTTCTAAAGGGCTCACTAAAAAATACGCCGACAACTATATACGGAAATCAAGGGAGTTGCTTGAGAGCAAAGGGTTATGGTAGTTTTTGTTTTGTATTTACTTGTATTTTGTTTCTCTGTAGCCTTGCAATCCTGTTTCATGTTTCAATTATTTATCCGACGATTAATTAATCAAATTATGATCTTTTAAACAACTCCGATTAAGGGATTAAGTTTCTTTTAATATTTACGGTTTGAACCCAGTTGTTGTCAGACGAATATCAAACTCAATATCTTCAGAAAAGGTGGTTGGCTCTCAAAAAGTGAATGGTAGTACTTTTTAGGGTTAATTTCATGCAATCATCCTGTAAATTTCATAAATTGGGTGCATGTTACGAATCAAACATGAAAAGTGGTATTCTTGCTACATATGGTGTAAGGGAAACTAAAAGCTAATAATTATTATTTTAAAGTATCTTTCAAGCAGCTCCACAATGCAGTGACGTTGCGTGTAAACTCGTTACCAATTCCTATTTTGATTCCCGAGTTTTTATAAGTCGTGTGCAAAATAACTCCTAGTATGCATACACCCAATGATGCTTTTATTAAAATAGGAGATCGGTGGAGTTCTCGTTTTAATAGTTGACTATTGTTCAGCTTCTTAGCTATATATCTCTTTTTATTTAACTGTGATTCATACTGCTGGTGTTCTTTTATCAGCAAAGCTAGCACGGTGATCGAAGTGGATTTGCTTTTCAAGAAAGAAAATTTCGAGATATGTCTGAAAGATTTGAGTTTGGTCAAGGGTATTTTTTTCTTTATATCTAATGCAAGCTTCAGCACATTGTAAACTTCAAGCTTTGAGTCAATAGAGTGAATACTCAGGTGTGTCCGTATGAATTTATTCAATACTGCATGGACTATATCAGTGTCATACCTACTCCCTACTGAGTCGATAGAAGAGTCACTCATCTCATTCAAATCTGTAATGATATCATCCTTATAGTATATCAAAAGTGCAGTATATACATAGATAATCAGTTGAGGCTCATCGTATGCAAAGATAAAATCCCAGATCAAGGATATATCTGCAATATTTGTGATATCATGCGTGAAGAGCGATATTATGCTACTCAAGGCATACACAGGTGGTGATGGTTCCAAAATCAGATAAAGATCATGGTCAATGTGACTCAATAATTCAGGAATAATATCTAATTGCTTCATCGTTGGACGTATACTGGTCATCATATGATCACGCAAATATCGCAACGTCAGAATGTAAAGAAACTGGAATGCCTCATAGTCGTCTTCGAATGCTAATACCACCATCGTCGCCACATCGTGATATCCCTGATAGTAATTTATTCCTGGTATAGCTTCAAGAACCTTCATTATGACATTAAACAATCGTTTCCTCAAAAGTGGAATCTCATTGTGTTCGCCTGGTGTCTCACACAGGTATATGAAAGATCTGTCAACATCTTTCTGCACTTGATCTGTATCTTTGTGGATTTCCCCTCCAGTATTTGTCTTCCAAAGAGATTTCATGTAGACATCCAAATTTGGATCCTGGCCTATGAATAATGGCCATGCCCTTGCCCTAATACTATTGTCCAAAAGCCGATCCGATGTACAAAGTACAGTTTCTCGGAGTCGGTCAATATCATTTGCGTCTAGCATTTCTGTCATTTCATGAATCTGCCTATCCCTATCAAAATTGGAACCGACTTCAAAATCATAGACGCTATCGCCGCTGTCATCCAATAGCACAACCATGATAGTGCGCACCTATCTCTATTGACTCCCAATATGTAGTATTACAATCAATGGCATCGAATGTCAAAGGGACAAGGCCTTTAGCCTGCAATTTGTTAAATTGGCAACTCCTTGGGTCGGGTATTATGTAATCAGGAACATGATTTTGCGGCAGCTACTAGAACTGGTAGAGAAAGTACCCCGTTTGCTGAAAGTAGGTTGTGCATCAAATAGAAGCACTACCTACATCCGACTACACTGAATCAACAGATTATTTGTGTATTATCAATGGATGCACTGGGATGGAAACCGCTAGCCAAGATTGGCGGAGGAAGATTTTCGGATATCTACAAAGTTCAGAAAAACGATCCGGAAAATTGTAGTGCTGTCATAGGAGAACAACAGCTGTTTGCTCTGAAGCTAGTGGATCCTGATGATGAAAAGCCTCCACACAATATTAGAAATGAAATAAAGATACTTTCGGATCTGAAAAAGGCACAAGAAGAGCAGAATACAGCAATTTCAAATGTTATCAATTTGATCAGTGTGTCATTTAACAATATTGAGTACGGGCTACTTTTCCCCTTGCTTGATATGACTTTAAGCCAAATGATTAAAAGTCATGTTAAATCACGCGTAGTCTTTAATTCAGACGGTACAATGAAAATGAGAAAAGTAAACACAATTCCTATTGATAATGTGTTTAAGATAGTTGTCGGCTTAATGAAAGGTTTAGATTGGATCCACAGTAGAGGAGTCATCCACCGTGATATCAACCCGAATAATATCTTATTTAGTAGAGAAGATCCAGTGATGCCAGTGATTATAGATTTTGGAATATCTTACCAAGGACCGGATAACAATGGCCTTGAAAAGCCAGATAGAAAGTTTACTGACATAGCTACCGGAATATACAAGGCACCAGAACTACTCCTTTCTAAACGTGATTACTCCAACAAAGTGGACATGTGGGCTGTTGGTATCCTTATTGCATTAATTTTAAGCAAAGATGGGAAACCAATATTCGAACAAGATTCAATGTACAGTGACTTGGTATTACTTTCCAATATACTTGCCACATTTGGCTCTCCTCCATCAGACTGGTCTGACTGTAAAGGCCTCACTTCATTCGACTCGTTGAATCGCACGTTTTTCACTAAGTCCCCGAAGCCACTAGAAACAATCGTACCTCGGCTTTTTGAGGAACCGGAAACTGATAGCTCTTCAAAGTTACAAAAGACGATAGCTGGTTTAACCAAATATGAAACCAGTCAGAGATTGTCGGCACATGATTCATTGGCTATCCTCCTTTGCTAAACTATCAATGTAATCTTTTCTTTTCTTTCCCAAAAAAATCGAAACTGTAACTAACATAAAATAAATGAGAAAAAGCTAAAGCCTTTTTATATAACTATATATCAAAATCTATTTCTTTTCCTTCAACTCAACCATTTCCTGTTCACATTGATTGATAGAGGCTGTACCTGTCTCTATCTTACCACCCAAATACTTGAGTCTTTCCTTGAAGAGTTTAGGTTCAGGTACTTCTTTAAATTTATTCAGGTCTTCAGCAAACTTACGAACACGGTTTGTTTCAAACTCAATCTTACCCAGAAGACATTCCTTCTCGATAGCACGGTATATTTCAGGATCGCTAACCATTTGTTTGAACGCTACAGAGAAAACTGGCTTGGCAGGAATGACTTTGGTGACAACACCGTCAACACGGACCAAGCGAATTAATTCTGCATTCTCCATACTTTGTAAAATCATGAAAGTGTTTGCTTTGAACATTGGCAATAAGAAAATGTCAGCGTAGTCGATTTCTGGCTTCTCACTCAAAAGTTTAATGATTTGCCATGCTTGAGAAACGTTAAAACCGTAATCTGCAGTAGAAGTGAGGAAAACTTGAGATAGCTGCTCGACGGCTTGTTGAGTCAAACCTTCGAAAGCTTCCTTTGGTGTATCGCCCGATTTGATACGGCGAACAAACATTTGTAAATCTCTCATACGACCACCAAGTAACGTGGCATACCTGTCCAACTCTTCTTGGTCCTTTTCAGTTTGAATATGATTATCCTTTTCTAAGGAGTGGTTAACATATATGTTTGAAGCTAACTCGGAAGCGTCAGATAAAACAATTCTCTTCAATGGGGCAGTAGGCAATGAGGAAATCATTTCTTGTATAGAACCCACGTCATCTGTAATGAAAATAACATGGGCAATATTTAGCTGGACTAAGTTGGCAGCCCATTCCGCCAGCGATTTGTATATGAAGGAGTTAGCTTGGTTTTTCTTTCTAGCAGCTTGATATCTATCAATGACAATAACAGGCTTGCATTGAGGGTTTTGCTGCAAATAGTCTTCTTCCTTCATGTAGAAATCCTGGTTTGAGGACAACATCTCATAATAGTTGGAGAGCGCCAAATCCCTGATAGAACCTAATGATAAGGTCAACATACTTGAGATTTGAGACTCTTTCGTTTCTGTTAGACCAGCATTTTGGCCTGTCAAGCTCTTAACAAACAAGTCCACAAAACTTGAGACACTTGTAAGGAATGAGAAGACAGGGAAATAACCGATTTCATGTGCAAAGTTCTGAATCAATTGGTAATCTTTGCGTGACTTGATTATATTTTCACAATCGACATACAACACATTATCTCTATTTCCCAAAACCAGTGAACTTACTAAATTTCTTTTTCCACTTCCTGCTGGGCCTTGGACAACAATCATCGAATTGACGTTTTCTTCTAACCATATCTTGATTTCCTTGGCCTTTTGGTTTCTTTCTTCCATTAAATCATCAATTTCACTCCATAATTCCCAATCTGCATCTTCAGATTGTTGAAAACTTAGCAAACCTTTAACCTTATTTCTCGTAGTAATCCATCCCCTCCAAATTTCTCTGAACCATAAACTCTTACTCCAGTCCAATTCACCCTTGATCTTCTCCTTAATGAACCAGCTTCTAATTGGATCAAAAATCAAAACAGCAAAACCCGCCATTAATGCTAGTAGCAGAGGAATGGCAATTCTAGGATGGTCTCTAACTAGTGTAGGGAACCAGTGATCATTTATCCTCTTCTTATAATGAATATGGACAATTGTTCCAGCTATTTCAGCACCTGTTAGACAGTGTCTAGCACAAATTGCACTACGAGTCGTCCAAAATGTGACTAATGCAACTCTTTCCATATCTCCTGGTTTTGGTAGATTAATATCAGAAATTTTACCATATCTTCTGAACATAGCATATAAGGATTCCTGTGATAATTCATCACCTTCGAATTTGACCTTCAAGGTAGGTGAGGCGTACCTGCCCATATCTTCAACCCAGGGAATACCCTTCACCGGAAAAATGCCCATTCGTAAGAAGAAACGATGGGTTTTTGACATCTTTTCGGTCAGGTTGTAAATCAACGATTTATTGTACAATTGAGGAGTGGTTGCAGCAGGTAACTTGAAAGATACAAAAGCACCACCATCTCTTGGAACAGGAAAAATTTTCACATCAGAGTAAGATTGTGTTAGATTCGTGACAAACTTGACCATAGCTTCTGCTGAACTTGGATAAAATATAGGTGATATGAATTGAGTGTAGTCCCATTTCGATTTTTTTGGAGGACAAATGTGATCGATATATAGGGTTGTTCTATCCTTAACATGCAAAATAAAGCCGGTATCACTGATACTTGTGTCTTCGCCGAAGTTGGAGCTTTCAATGATGGTAGTTTCATTCACTGGCTTTCTTCCTGTGTATGTGGTTATTTGCCGAGATGACTGCAGCCGGGGTCTGAAAACCCCGAATATTCCGGCTCCTCTGAATGGCAACATCCCTAGTAAGGCTTGTGTTTTCAGCTGATCTGCCAGATACTGTTGGTCGGGCAATGAGTGGCACAAAGCAGAATAATCCTGAAAGGAGTAGCTAATGCAGTAGCAGATGATTTTATAAGGGAAAGGGACATCGCAGCCCCCGCGTATTATTTCAACATGAATCGTGAACTAGCCAGAAAGCTTCTATTTCCGGTTTGTGGGATCGGAGATTCTCCGTGTCCCCTTGAATGGAGATGTAAAGGATATAGAAGTAGGAAAAGAAGGCAGAATGTTTAGCAGAAGTAATAATACGAAGGAAGAAACAGAACTAGAAGGCGTACGAACGACCGGGGGCGATAACGAGAGCAGTGAAAATAGCTATGTTGCAGACGACGCGTTGAAGAGTGCTGGTGATTCCACGTTGTTTTCGAAACTACGAGAGCAGTCGATCAGGCAAGTGACAGAGATGATGGATTCGACGATAGACAGTATGTCTCGGCTGGAGAAATCTATGGATAGGATAGGTTCGTCGACGTCTGGAGTAGTCAGTGCCGCCAGGATATGGTCCAGTTTCTACGATCCTATGGTGGTAGAGAAACTGAAAGAGGAGAGTGTTAAGGCCAATGGTGCTACAGGGGTTCGCACTGAAGATCCAGAAGTCAAGGTTCGGGGCAGTAACCAAGGGTTAACCCAAGAACTAGCGGAAGGCCACACCTTATGAATAATGGTAAATTAAACTAGCAAATATACAGTGTTTATTCATTTATTTGTTTGTATCCAGAAAGACGAAGGTAGGCAACATCATTAGTATTGATCTTTTCCTGAAACAATCACGTTGTTGATCTTAAGGATCATTCTCGTGAGTTGCGTCGCCAACAAGAGTTGTTGCTTCTTACCTATGAATGTTTCGATAACAAACATTTCCTTCATGTCGTTATTGTTGCTTCCTAAACAGTCAATACCCAAGTGAGGGCTATTGTTGGACACTTGGGCCGCCTTAAGTTTAGTCAACTCTTCAATAGGATTGTAACCTGAATTTTCAGCCAAAGACATTGGAATGACGTCCAAAGCCTGTGAGAAAGCACGGAATGCGTATTGGTCAATACCTTTTTGTTTGTCGGCTTCTTCCATTATTTTCAAGGAACATGATGTTTCCACTGCTCCTCCTCCATAAACGATTTTGTTATTCTTTATCAAGTTTCTTACGACACAAAGGGAATCATGAAGCGATCTAATGGATTCATCCACAATCATTTTGTTGGAACCTCTGATCAAATCTGTGACAGTATTTACTTGAGTCTTTCCAATTGCTGCGGTCGAGCTTTTTTCGTTCTCAACAACAATCATCTTGTCTCTAGTGGTACCAAACTCCACTTCGTAGACTTTGTCTGCATGGCCTAGCTTTTCGGACGACAAGTCTTCAAACCTGGAAACAATGCTTCCCTTCGTGGCAATGGCAATGGACTCGATATCGCTACCACCGACCCATCTAACAGCTGGCAAGTTGTTAGCTAAAAGTAAAGAGTTTGCCTCATCATCAAACCCCCATTGACAGATGACCAAGTTAGCACCCGATTTTTTGATTGAATCGATCATTTGGACAAACTTGTCAGATTCGTATTTCTGTAGGCTCTTGAATTCTTCCACGTTCGATATTTCCAACTTATGTTTAGTCTTTGGCTTAGGTGGCTCAAATGGACATGATAATATCGCTATCTTGGCATTATTTATGAACTTAGGCATCTGTGGATGCGAGAAATCCTTATCTATGCAAACACCGTTGATTGTTTTGGAATCAGAAATTGAACCTCCCAACTTACCTTGCAATTTGATCAACTCGAAGTCGACATCATCTCTATCTAAGTCGGCAACCTTCAAGACCGATTCAACTGCCATCTTGGCAAACTGATTATGGTACTTGTTGACGATTTTCGAGCCAAGAGAAGTCTTGGCGGCCTTGAACAAATCACTGGATTCCAAGAGATTGGAGTCCAAATCTTTCTTATCGATCACGATCTCATCTGCTATCTCGTCCAAATGAGCAGAGATAATTTTAGAAGCCTTTTCGTATCCGTTGGCTACCTTGATTGGATGTATACCCATCTCGATCAACTTCAAAGCTTGCTCAAGTAGTGCACCTGCCAAGATGACGACACCTGTGGTACCGTCACCGATCTCGTCGTCCTGGGACTTCGACAACTCCACCAATAACTTGGCAATCTCGTTGTCGATCTGCATTTCCGTTAAGATGGTGGCACCGTCGTTGGTGATGTTGATATCGCCATCTGGTGAAACCAAGATTTTGTCCAAACCACGAGGGCCAAGCGATGTTCTGAGGATGTCTGAGACCTGACGGGCAGCTTGGATGTGTGATCTCAACGCCTCCAAGCCGGAAGACTTTGTCTTGCTTGACTGGTCCCTCACAATGATAAAAGGGCGTCCTAATTCGTCCTGGGCGACAATGGCGTTGGACATATCTGGCATTGGCATCGCATGTTGTTGAGGATGTGCCATGATGTATGTGTCTATGTGAGTCTTTCTGTGGGTATGTATCCTTCTATTCGAAAGGGGATCTTCTCACAGTCTGCTAACCGGTCCTGCCTTTGAACGGTTTTGTACTGTGGATCAACGGGGTCTTTGCTCCACCAGCAAAGCTCAGCCGTCAACCAGCACCTTTTCGTCGTTGAGCTTCTGGAAAAACGTGAAGTGCGAGGAAGAAGAAATTTTGAGGAATTTTTCATTTTTTCTGATTTTCCCGATTTTTTTTTTCTTCATCTGGATCTGTTCGTCTTCGAAAGAGAACCCTTTTGAAGACTCTGACAATCTGTGGACAGCAACCAGCAGAGAGTGAATAGTAGACACACAAAAGAATAGCAATGTCGGCGGTAGGCTCTCTAATCTTTTGCACGGCGTGCGGGAATCTTTTGGACTCGATATCCCATCAGCAACATCTCACTTGCTCCGTCTGCCATAGCACATACCCGTCCACCGACTTCAGTCGATTGAAGGTCGTGACACACACGGCACCAGACGCATTTCCATCAAGCTTGAAGTCGAAGAAATCGTTAGTGAAGACGAGTTTGAACCGCGGAGAGGTGGAGGAAGGAGCCACAATCAAGGAAAAATGTCCGCAGTGTGGTAACGACGAGATGCAGTATCACACGTTGCAGCTTCGGTCGGCGGATGAAGGTGCAACTGTGTTCTACACGTGTACGAAGTGTGGCTACAAGTTTAGGACAAACAACTGAGAACTTGAGAGGTGGTCCATATATAATACGATATACTACTGTCATTTAGTATAATTAGAACGATTAAAGGAAAGAAAAAATACTAAACTATACCTTGGCGTACTCTATTTCGTTACTGTTCTCATATTCCCACATATCCAGGGCGACGACAGCGCTTTCTCTAACCACTTCGTCCTTGTCCTGTAGAAGACCCTTCAACACAGGGAAGGTTTCGTCGGTGGCTATGGCCCCGAGAGCTTCGGCAGCCTCGTGACGCACCATTGGCGCCTCCTCTTCCCGCTGAACGACGTCGATCAAGCTCGGCACGGTGACAGGGTTGCAGATCTGGCCAAAGATGTATGCGATTTCGTGTTTGAACAAGGCGGAGGAGTCCTTGAGGCCGGATGCTAGCGCCATGCATGCCTCATCGGTACCCAAGTCACGGAGACGGAACATTGCCCGATATCTCTGGAAGAGGGGTTCGGACTCATCGTTGAGAATCTTCTGGAGCTTGGCGACTTTGTCCGTCGATGTGTTGAGCGGGAGTGGGGGAGCAGGGTCAACGGACTCGTACAAGGATTTCTGCAAGATTTCCTCCTTGCTTGACTTGGAGTTTTCCCAGTGGATTCTTTCGATGGCCAACTCGCATGTCTGCTGTATCTCGACCATTTCCTCAGGGTCGGTCTGGTATTGTTCCAATATTGGCAAAGAGTCTTTGTCGCCTAAAGCGCCCAAGGCTTCTGCGGCTTCGTGTCTCACCATACACTGCTGCTCTTTGTTGGCAAGGATGTCCCTGAGCACCGGAGCTGCCTCTAGGTTGTGGGTTTGGCCGAGGCAGTAGGCGACCTCGTGTTTGAGGAGCTCGGAGTCATCCCGGAAGGCCTCGGCGATATAGTCGATTGCCTTGGAGGCCTTTTCTGGGTTTTCCTCGAACTCTGTTCCAATGGACTTGAGGTAGAACAAGGCTCTAAACCGGTCTGCGAGCGGGGTTTTCCCGTCTGCGTTGACTAACACATTTCTCAAGGTATCCAGCGAGGTGTTTTCGTCCATAGACATTGTGTTGTGTGGGGGGAGGGGGGGGTCTTTCTCGGACTTCTCTGGCCAGGGGCAGCCAGGGTCCAGAAGATGGAACGATTCATGAAGGGAAAAAAATTTGACAACGGTCAGATAGAGTGAAAAATTTGTTTCCCCATCGGGGTGGAGCGAGCGAGGGGGCCTGAGGCTGTCATGGGGCGAAAGGCGAATAAGTTGATGGAGGAACTGAATCCCGGAGTAGTCGTCAACGACAGGTGAGAAGCCAGCAAGTACATACGCACAGTCGCAAAAGACATTGGAACAGCTAACAACATCATGGTGGCAAGAACAGAGAAGACACTCGTCGTACCATTGGTGGCGATGGGCAGCGTGCCGCAGTACGCCGTGCAGCTCATAATCGACGACCGCAGAGAGCAGTTGCAGAAGCAGGCGATCAAGAGTCTCTTTGTGTATCCGTTTGCCGGACGTGAGATGAGTGTTGCGGAGGTGGTCGGCGGCCGTGCTGCTGGCGCCGGAGAGATGGTTTCGCCCTGGGAGCTATACTACGCCGACGATGCCGGTGGAGATGATGCCAACCTCGTCGAGTACATGCAGATGCACTCGCCCGTGATACCAGGCTGCGAGTCTCTCTACGTGAAGCAGCTTGTGGCGATCATTAAAGAGAGGGG
Organism: Pichia sp. PH4023; assembly: GCA_025531575.1. Lineage (NCBI taxonomy): Eukaryota > Fungi > Ascomycota > Pichiomycetes > Pichiales > Pichiaceae > Pichia > Pichia sp. PH4023. Next base: position 258,766 of record JAMGYR010000008.1, on the reverse strand, counting down.
TTACGGCCGGGTCGTGTTGCTGGACTCCGTCGACAAGGGCTTGTGGCACGGGGACGCTCCCGCGGCGGCCACACCGCCGGGCGCCGAGTCCGAGGCCCCCAGGGACGTATCCGTGCTGCAGTGGGGGAACCGGACACTGGGCGGGATGAAGCTCGAGGGCGATGAGGCACTGGTCAACGAGGCGGCCGGGCTCGCTGGTTGGCCCGGCCCGCTGGTGCGGTTGGTCGGCGAGCAGGTGGACGCCGCCGGGGAGGACGTGGCCGTTGAGGCGGTGGCGGTGCCCGTGTACGACGGGTGGAACGGTCCGGCGGCGCGGGCGCTCGTGCAGGCCGCCGGCGTGGGCGGGAAGACGAGGCCGGCGGCCGTCGCCGAGGGCCCCGTCGAGGGCCCCGCCGCCGACAGAGACGGGCTAGCCCGTCTGGAGGGCGTGTACAATTAACCAACTACTTACCTGTAGCGAAACGAAAGAAAGAAAAGAGAAATTTTGCACCGATCGGCGGAGGGCAACGAGGCAACGAGGCAACGATGCAAAGAAGTGCACGGGTGTTGAATGGTAACTGACGAGAAAAGCGCTGAGCTTTTTCTTCCATTCCATGATGAAAAGAGCTGAGCATTGATGGACACCCTTTAAAAGACACAAGAGGACAGCGGAACTAGGTTTGCTGATCTGAGAGTCCAACCGTAATCACAACATGTTCTCTGTTGCACGTACATCCACACGCGGGTTCCACACCTCGACGCCTGCGCTTCTCAAAAGACCATGGAAAACATACAAGGACGGAACGCTTTTCTACGGCCAGTCGAAGGCCGGTAACAAGCGGTTGGCGTTGTCGACGAAGCAGGGGAACAAGAACTTCTACAAGGGGACGCGGTCGTCCGGTATTGGGCACATCTCGGACAAGGGGAAGTACACGATCGACTACAACCGGGTCCGGACGTTTGTGACGCCAGCCGACATGGCAACGCCGCTCAAGCCGCTTGTTTCTGCGAGCGTGCCGGTGCCTAAAAACACCTTCAAGGGCTACACGGGCATTACCGATGGCCGCCTCTGGCTCGACAACGTCAAGGAGTACATCGAGACGGGCGACGTCGAGTTCGAGAAGACCAAGACGGGCGTCGAGAAGTACTGAAACTGAAAGGCACTGAAGGGGTCCCCTGTACATATACGCACACATAATTACAGTTACATGGTTTGTTTCTTATAGCACTTATAGATCTAATTGTCTTAGTATAAAATTAACGTTAGCGTTACACCACTGTCTCTGCGCCGTGCCGCATGTCCACATCTCCTTCGGCATCGACGTCCTCTGTCCCGGTCTCCGTCTCCACTCCGGTCTCGTCGACCTCGTGGACTTCTGGGGCTTTGCCGGCTTCGCCAGCGTCACCGGCCTCTTCGTCCTCCTCTACCACCTCTTCCTCCTCATCTTCCGCCTCAACCTCCACTTCCTCCACTTCCTCCACTTCCTCCACTTCCTCCACTTCCTCCACTTCCTCCACTTCCTCCACTTCCGCCTCTTCCGCCTCTTCGTTGGCAAACCCCTCTCGAGCAATCCTCTCCTCCATCCGTTGCTGGTCGCCCGGCCGCAGCTTGACCAAGCCCTTGCTCATGAGCTCTCCGATCGGCGCCCGTTTCGGTACGATGTCCCGCATGAACGCATATATGTCCACGTTGCTCACAGCCTTCTGTGCGTCCGCATACATCACCTTCTTGCGGCCCTTCGACCGCGTGATCTCGCTGGCGTCAACGGCAAACTGCCTCACAAACATCTCCGTCGCCATCCCCAGCACGTAGTTGGCCGATTCCGTGGAGGAAATGTGCTCGGGATCCAGCTTCACAATCTTCTTGATCCGGCTCATAGGGAGAGCCAAAACCGTGTCTTCCTTTCCATTTTTGGTGTCCATTCCAATGCAGTCAACTTCCTGTTCTTTAATCAGTTTTGTCAACTTGCTATCAGAAAGGACAAACTCCACGACTGTCCGTCTCATCAACTTATTCTATCCACACAAAATCAATTTTAAAACCCAAACGCGAAAACTTTCCACTCAAATGGCATCGCATTTCATCTTCAGACCACCTCCATCCCATCAGTCCTTCACCTCTCGTTTCTCCCCACTTTGTACCTCCACTGGTCGGCTCCTCCCATTCTCGCAATACGCCATTACCGCAATTATGTCAGAACAACCATGGATCGAAAAATACCGTCCCAAATCGCTCAGCGAGGTGACCTCCCAGTCGACAACAACAGGTATACTCCAGAAGTCTCTCCATTCGGCAAACTTACCACACATGCTTTTCTACGGCCCACCAGGTACAGGTAAGACTTCGACAATTTTGGCCCTTGCACACGAACTCTACGGTCCGAATCTTGTCCACTCTCGTGTCCTTGAATTGAATGCGTCCGATGAACGTGGTATCTCCATCGTTCGTGACAGAATCAAGAACTTCGCCAGGTTGGCCGTGTCAAATCCAGCTCCCGAAGATAAGGCCAATTACCCCTGTCCTCCATACAAACTGATCATCCTAGATGAAGCAGACTCCATGACATCTGATGCCCAGAGTGCCTTGAGACGAACAATGGAAAATTACGCCAACGTGACCCGTTTCTGTCTTATCTGTAACTATGTCACCAAGATAATAGACCCATTGGCAAGTCGTTGTTCCAAATTCAGATTCCGTAGCCTTGACGAGAAAATGGGTATTCAAAGACTTCGCTTCATTGCTGACAAGGAAGACGTGAATGTCAGTGACCATGTTATCAAGGAAATCTTACAATCATGCGAAGGTGATCTTAGGAGAGCAGTCAACCTACTCCAGTGTGTTTCCACTGTCTTAGATGGCAATTCCTCCGACACTGGTGCTGGTGGAGTTACTGATGTGAAAATAAAGGAAATTTTTGGATATCTTCCCGATGATCTCGTGGATCTTTCAATACAAACCTTGAAATCTAAAAATCTCATTGATATAATTGCCTTCACAGAAGAGAAAATCATCAAACAAGGATACTCAGCTGCCTTCACCGTTATTGCCTTGCATCAAAAATTTTTACTATCTGAGGAAGGAATATCCCTCCAGCTTTCTTCTGAACAGAAAAACAAAATCGCCAAGATTCTTTGGCAAACCGATAAGAGGATAAGTGTTGGCTGCAACGAAAGCGTACAGGTCCTGGACTGTATGTTCAAATTATGTAATGTGTTATGATTTACTTGTGTTGCAAAAAGTAACAACGTAGTAAACTGATAATTTAGGCTGTTTTAATTATTATATAAATATTAGACCTTGAAAGGCATGCTTTTTATTCATTAAAAAAACTGATACCATTCATTATGGAGATGCCTTAGTATGGTGTGTGAGGACGACTTGTTGGTAGTGATCTGCCATTCGGCAAATTCATATTGATTGCATTCACACCATTCATGTTCATCATGTTCATGCCATTAACTCCATTCATACCATTCATGCCGCCCATAGTGTTCATACCATGCATACCATGCATACCACTCATGTTGTTGGCTCCGTTCATGCCGTTCATGCCATTCATTCCGTTAATTCCATTAATACCATTCACACCGTTCATGTTCATGTTCATGTTCATGTTCATATGCGGTGGATAAGCCGGGAAGTTTTGCCCATTAGGCTGTTGCATGCGAATGTTTTCTTGAACTGGTGGCGTACTAGCCTGAGCCCGTGGAGAAGCCGGAACAGAAGCTGGTGGGGCATCTTGACTGGACTTTCTCTTGTTTTTGTTCAAAAGCATCATGAGAGGGTGGTTTGGAGCCATGCCGGGCATGTTGCCTGAGTTATTGCCGTATGGCAAATTTTGCCCGTGCAATGGAGATTGGTGTTGTGGTTGTTGCTGCTGTTGTTGCTGCCGTTGTTGTTGTTGTTGTAATTGTGTCTGTGGTGATTGACGTAAATGGCGTGGTTGTTGTGCCTGTTGGAATTCCCTGTGCTGTGATTCTTGCTGCTGCTGCTGTTGTTGTTGTTGATGATGACGTTGTTGTTGGAGTTGTTGTTGGTGAAGTTGTTGTTGTTGAAGTTGTTGTTGTTGAAGTTGTTGTTGAGGTTGAAGTTGAAGTAATTGTTGCTGCTGTTGTGGTTGGTTTAGTTGATGTGAACCCGGTTGGTTTTGCTGTTTGTATTGTTGCTGGTATTGCTGAGATGTTACAGGAACTCCATTTGATGGGTATTGCATTTGCATGTGTTGAGGGAAAAACTGCGTATTTGGTTGCAGCCCTTGTGCCATCCTTGGATCGATCCCTTTTGGCGGTAATTGGTGCATTGGTGGGAGTTGATGCTGTTGTATATGCTGACCATGTTGAGGCGGAGGTGTAGCAGACTTGGCCATCAAAGATTGCAAAAACAGCTGGTTTCTGTCAATGGGACCGCTGGCCTGAGGCATGATCATTGGCTGAGGCGAGTAGTTATTTGATTGCATGATAGGTGGGGAAGTAATAGGCCCTTGGGAAGGTAATGGAGGTGTTGATGAGGTCACTGGGCTCTGAGTTTCGTCAGAGATGATAGACATCAGTCTAGAGGATCTCTGTTTAGAATCTATAACAGGTGGTGAAGATTTTTCAGGGCCAAAAAAAGAAGAGAAATGTGATCCTGATGTACGAGTGTTGGAATTAGTCGGTAATGTTATATCGAATTGGTCATCAACACTACGGTGGACTTTCTCTTCAGAATGCTGGTGTTCAAGAAATTGCTGTTGTTCTTGTTGCTGCTGCTGTACTGTGGCTTCGCCGACATTTTCAGCACTATCTTTTACCGTTTCTCCGTCATCGGAATCTCCTCTCCATTGCTCAGATTGATCATTACTTTTGTGTTTGTTAGTTACAAGTTGTGACTTCAACTTGTCTAACTCTTTCATATCATCAGCATTTACTTCTTCACCGTTTCTCTTTGCGGTTTCAATTCTCATCTTCAATCTCCACATCTCAAAGTCGAGGATGCTGTTACCTGTGACCGAGTCTTGCTCCTTCATCCATTCCGGAGTATCTGCAAACTCATCTCCTTCCTCAATGGCACTGTTATCCATTTTCTGCGATGTGCCACGTCTTTTGTTTTCCCGTTGACGTGCACGCTGTGTGCGACGGTCTTCTCTAGCAGTCCCGGTGCCCGTAATCTCTTTCTTCATGTCGTCGACCAACGCAAAAGGTTTGTCCTTCTTGAGGTTGCTTCCCCGTCTTGCATTGCTTGACTTTCTTCTCTCACGGCGTCCATCGGTTGGTGCTCCTGTCCCAGTGCCAAAGGAACCTCTTGGACCTTTGTTCAACCTAAAGAACTCAGGTGGAGGGAGTTCAGATTCCCAGAAGGAAGGTGGAAGCACAAGGGGTGAAAATTCTAGGCTCAACAAAAACTTCACCTCGTATCTGACTTTTGCTGGCTCGTCTCCCTTTGCAGGGCTGATTTCTTCTTCCTGCTTTTCTAATTCGAGCTCATTTTCTAAGCTGTCAGCTTGCGACTCTTCGTCTACTTTCGACTTGCTGTCTCCATTGGAAACCTTCAACATCTGCATGAGCAGCATCTCCTGCGGAGTCAGTTGACCGGCGCCTTCATTAGGCGTCGATCGCTGTTCGTTCTGGGCATGTAAATTGGCCTGGGCAAGAAGCCTGGTAATAGGGTTTTCAGACAGTTGTTCTGTCATCCCTGTGTCCATTTCCGATTTCTTCTTTTAAATGCACCCCTTTACTTCTGTTGGAAAAACTGGCAAGGTGTAATCGTTGCTTCCAGATTTCTTACTCGGGTTCAAATCTGTTGGTGCTACTGTAGTGGTGGCAACGGTTGATTTAGGGAAAGTTGCTTGCAGGGTTCTTCTTATTGTAAACAGTTTCTATCTAATTACACATACATGCCTCTCTCCCTTCGTCCTCTTCGTCGTCTCGTTTCGTCTTCCTCCAGGTTCAAGCTATTGTCTCCGCCATCACAAAATTTGAAGACCGTGCCATCCGTGCACCCCCTGCAACACACACTCTTCCTCCTTCACGCCGAGTTGAGCAACCACAACATTCTCGCTGTCGTGGGCCAGCATGTTTTTCTGGCCATACACCTCACAGAGAACCAGCCAACCACGAGCATCATCACCCCAGCTGACGGTGGCCAGGAGGAGTTCAAGATGCTTTCTGCAGCGGGCCAGACACGTTGTATATTCCTTTCTATGTTTGCTTTCAAAGGCGCCCTCTAGCACCTTGAGACAAAGCTGTGTAAGCCCCACGATCGTCTCTGCGGCAGTGACAGATTCGTTCTGTGGCCACTGTCTGACACCACCGCCAGCCTCGACGATGCTGAGGGCATCCAGAAGAGAGGTCTTGCCACTCTCTCTCACTTCGAGTGAGTCACTTCCGGCGTAGATGCACCCGCGGCGTGCCTCGATTGCTGCCCGGTGGATTTGCTCTTCGGAAACGTCTTCGTGGTAATGTGCTGCGGTATTGTTTCTGCTAGTCTTGGTCGAGAGCATCATGGATGGAATCGAGTAGCTGTCTGCTTCGTCGACACATTGGAGTGCGGTTGCTGCATCCCCGACCGATTGGAAGATTCTCGATAGAGTGAGCCACATCGTGCGTAGTAGAGTGACTTCCTTCGGTGTGAGGGACCCGTAGTTCGTAGACTTAGAGACGCCGTTGGCTTTCTGCTCGGGCTCCCTTTTACCGCTGCTGTGGCTTAGCCTGTTCACTTGCAAAGATTTGCGGAGGGTTTGTCCAAGTTTCTTGGGCGATGCGGCCGCCTTCAGAGCAGCACCGTCTGTATCCTGGTGATCGCGGGATCTGAGTTTCAGCGGGTTTAGCAATGCCTTGAACTTCTTCTCCTTCACCGAGTGGTTGCTGGACAGCGATGCGGTAGAGTTCGGCGTGCATGGAGCACAGCCATCATCAGCAGTGCCGCTCATGGCAGTCCTATTGCCTCCCCTCGAGTTGCTGGCGCTCTTAGTGTGTGCATTGCTGCTTTCAACTGTTCCGTTATTGACGCTGTGTTGATTTCCAAACAATTTGTTCACAAACGCAAAAAATGGAGCCAATGCATCGATCGCAGCATCGCCCAACAAGGTCAAAAATATGAGGTATGCCTCTAATGCATGGCGTTTCTTTCTTACTGACCATTTCAAGCAATCCTCGGTAGAAATTGACTCTGTCAAGTTCTCGATCACTTGTTGGGAAATCAATAAGGAGTTGTCAAAATTTTCTTCGTCATTTGACAACAACTTCACGTAATAGTTGATGTACTTGATATTATCGGGCGAGTATTTCATAGCGTGCTTGGAATACTTGATTGCTTGCTCGTGCTTCCCCGTTTTATGTAGATAAAACGAGTAGATGTAATAAATCTCAGAAATCTTGGATGGACTTACTTTCAGTTCATTGTTCTCGCAGCTCAATGTTTCGACGGCATGGCCTGCAACTATAAGAAGATCGCTGATCTTGAGGAAAGGACTGGATTCCATTCTTAAAAAATTCTCATAAATTTTTGTCAGTGAGAAATATGCGTTAGCAAGAATGGCTCTCAAGGGATCATTGAAAACTGCTATATTATCGCCAATGACGGCTCTGAAAATTTCCATGATCTCTTGCACCTCCTTGAACCATTTTTTTAGCTCGGTGTATTCTTCGTTTGATGTCATATTTGATGATAGGTTTTCCAAGACTTGAATATAGGTCTGGATCACATCCATGATGTCATAGTACTCTCCATTGTTTTTAATTTTGTAGTCGGCCACATAGTTCAAGTATGTCCGAAACGTCGCCTTTACCTCGTCAAGCAAACCAAGTCCTATCGAGTTTATGCACCATAACTTCATAATCCCCGCATTTTGATACGTGACATAAATGTATTTGTTTGTTATACGGTATATATCCAGATATGTCCGCAATGTGTTGTCCTGCATTAAATAGACTGCCAATTTCACCAGTGAATCGATCTCTTGTTGGTTGGTTTGGTTGGCAGTCGGGAACTTGAATTGTTTCTGCGACGAATCTAAGAAGGATCTAAAATTCGAAGACACTGCTTCTAATACCAACGGGGAGGTCTTGAAATGATTGAATGCAAAATAAAAGTAAAGAATCTTAGTAAAGTCACCGTCATGCTTGGCTAATTGGTTGAAGGTGCTAGTGAAGGATTCAATATTTGAACAGAGCTTAAATGTCGTTTCACTGAAAAAAGTTGCTATATTGTCTAACGCGTCCCATGCCATGATGTTCGAAAATGCAGGTAAAGACTTCAGTTCTACAGATGCGAGTTTGTTCAACACTGATCCATTGACGATGTTGGCATCGTCGTGACTCTTTTGTTGATAACGTGTCAAGAGGGATACCAAAATGGCGTAATCAAATTGGTTGGAAATGGCCTTCTTTTTCATCCACGACGTGATGAGCTCGTTATCCCCCTCCTTGATCTTTTTCATTACGGCAAGTGTGGAGTCCAGGATATCTTCCGGCGACGTGCCATTATTGACAACCTCGAAGTACTGAGGTACATCCACCCCAAAGATCGCTTTTTCCTGAATAGGCGTCAGTGTCGGTGTAGCGGTGACCATTGTGGATAGTTCTGGCACTGTCATTGTGTATGGATCAACTCCGTCTTGTGTTCCTAGCCTATCTTCACGTTGCATCAAGCCATATCAACCCTGAGCCCTAGTGGTCTGGCCTTTGATACTTGACCGACGTCTGCGAAACTGCGCTTTCACTCGGAAAGGAGAAAAAAAAGGAGCACGTGACGCGAAGTCGATGGTCTTGAGCTTCTTGTGGTTATTCTACTAATATCTCTAACTATACAGCTGCTATATAAGAAACGTCAATGGTCTAGGAGACGTCCTTTCAACACCTCCCAGGCCATTCTCCGTCTGAGGTTTGGCATGTCCGCCTGGGAGTAATCCAGTTCTCTATTGCGAGCAAGATAGTCAACTGCAGTGCAAGTGAACACTCCGCAATCGAATCCGTTTTGCTGGCCAGGACCCTCGGCACGTCCGTTCATGTCGTAATTGGCAAAGTCTCTGCCGTTCATGCCATCGCCGTGATTCTTCTTCGTCTCCTCTGTCATGTAGTCCAACAGTAAGTACAAGATGCTACTTCCATCGCCAAATAGAGAGTCGATATACTCGAAACGTTCGTTGACATTGTCCACAACAGCCAATGCCCAATGAGTCTGGTTGAGATTCACAGGGACGAATATGTAGTCCAATTCTGAGACATCAATTTTGGCTCGCTTTGCCCATTTGCGGACACCAGTGTAACCCTTGGATTTCAAGGTTGTGTAGAAGAATGTGCTGAAAACGTGGATCTTGGAGATCCCTCTCTCATTTACATAATCCTTTACCAATTGAAGGTAGAAATCTATGACATTATCATTGAGCCAGTGTCTGTCTGATAGGGTGAGTAGATCCCTCGATGTTATTTTGATACTATATTTTGACATAAGCACACCATCGGGCTGATACATCCAGATTTTTTCAACTTCTTTGGCTTGTTGTTCATTGAGTGGACGTACGCCCAAACCGTGCTCTTTGAGTGTCGATAGGCGGACCAATTGTTGCATTGTCTTCCTCTCAGCAATGATTTTCTGATACTCCTTGAAAAGTTTTGTGGATTCAAGATCATTCAAGTAATCTTCCTTATCGTCAACAAGCCATTCAAGATCTTTGAATCGAGTGGTGGATCTTGTAAAAGTTGGTTTCGACTCAATCTGTGCTCCCACTGTCGAGCTATCATTGCCGGAATTGAAAAAAGACATCATGTTTTCTTTGATTTCTGATGACTTACTGAAAATGTTTTGGGGTCGTTTTTCCTCTTGCATCAACGGTGTATTCATGGCTGCCTTCAAGTAAGAAAGCTCTAAATTCACTTTGTTGTTTGTATTAGCCCCAGAATTGAAAAAGAAAGTCCCGTATTGCTCCTTTGTCGTGTTTTGACTCAAAGCCAGTTCTTCCAATGAGAGTGATTTGGGTTGGTCTTCTTTCTCCATTTTTCGTTTTTCCTCCAAAAGCTTTCCGTTCACTTCATTGTTAATGGACTGCAATTTTTTCTGAAACAAAGGGTTCTTAATCTCTTTTTTCCCTTTCACATCGTGTTGAGATACCGCATCAGGTTGGAATATGGATTTTTTTGTACGTGGAGTACTTTCCGCCACCAGTTCAGCCTCGTCGTCTGGTTCATTCCAACTAGGACTTGGAATGGTTCGTACCTTATTCAGTAGCAGATAAGAGAATTGGTTCAAAACCCAAAGCACCCACAGAGCTCCTTTGCTAACAAGAAGGTATAAAAGAGAACCAAAGTTAGTGAATAAGTCAAAGAGTTCGCTTTGAGGGTCAAGGTCATTTCCTTTACTGTTTGAATTATGGTCTAAATGCCGATCATACGAGTGAATTCGTGCTCTGTCTGAGTTCCCGGACCATGCTCTCCTTCCAAAAAGAAAATTTCTAGATAGCCTGTCAGTGGCTGTATTTGAATATGATTGTTTGTTATTATTTGACGTAAAATTAGATGGTTTTCTTGAGTCTGTGAAGAAAGATTTGTTTATTGGATAATTTTTCGATGGCACAAATGGCAACTCTACTTTATTTGGAGTTGCCGAATTCGCTGATAAGTTATAGAAAGAAGTTTCATTCTGAAAAGATGCGTTTGGATGTGAGCTGTTCCTTTGGGAATTCCTTTTGCTCGATGCAAACGTCGGTATGTTGCCGAAACTGTAGTGATCCAGGTACGAGGAATCAGTTGAAGATGCGCTACTCGTTTTCCTCATCTCAGCTGCTGAAAAATGTTCACCAGTCCAGTGATAAAATTGGCCAGAGTTATCAATGTCCTAGAAAAGAAAAAATACCAAAGGCATGTGGCATGTAATCCAACTACAAGGAACCGAACCAAACCAAACCAAGATAAATTATATATTATCAATAAGAACTCCAGCCATGCTTACCAGGCTGGCGTTTTTTCTCGTTTTACACGCACAGTTGACAAGTAACAAAGAACCGCACCAAAAACTACTCGCTCCTTCTCATGTTTGTTAATTGGGGTTATCTTCACTCAAAAGAATACGCAGCAAGAATTTATACAGTTATTCAAAGCATTTACTGCTCATCACAAATGCGAAAGTCAACAAGACAATCAGTAGTAGCTTTCCCTTTGTCTACAGTAGATTTTGTCACCTTGTCGACCACTTCTTCTTCTATTTGAGCATCAACTGAGGGATCGTACTTGTCGACAAATTCATTCTCCAAAGCCGAAAGAGTGGTGTATAGGTCATTATCAGGCACATTATGCAAGATATGCTGTAGCATCTCATAAGTGTTTAGTATCAATTTGTTTTGAGTATTTTGTGCGCCTTGCGTGCTATAGTTTTCGTCACAGAGTCTTTGGAGATCCTCAATTTATTTGAACGTATTTTGGCTTCCTTGATGATCTCATCAGGAAATAGTCCCGAGGATTCAACTACATCTATTCCATATCCGGAAGCCCAATTGATTCCTGGCTTCATCTTAAACTTATCGCTGCTGTCGTTACTCACCCTTACATGCATTTCAAATACCCCTGGTTTGTTCTGGAAATTAGGGGAATTCCGACAAAATGAGTGACAAAAAGACACGTACTTTTCAAAATCAAAATCCTTTCAAGCATACTTATGCAGATGGAGACATCATCTTTGAAGCTGGTTCCTCTGCCAAGCTCATCGATTATAGTCAAAAAATCTCTGTTCGCATTTTGTAAAATAAACGACATTCCTGCATCTCTATGCTAAATGTGGACATGTTCGGCTCGGTGGCATCGTTGGATATCCTTGTAAACAATGACTTAAACATTTTCAGAGATGAATATTCAGCAGGTACAAGCAATCCAATTTGCGCAAGGATCACAACTAAAGCAAAGTGTTTGATGTATATCGACTTTCCACCCATATTTGGGCCTGTAATTATTTGAACACGAGAAGTATTAAAGACAATCGTAAGATCATTGGGAACAACAAAATCACTAGAGCTCTATTCGTAGTGTAAATGTGCTCTAATAGAGGATGCCTACATCCTTTGAGTACTGTATTTTTTTGATCAATTTCAGAACAGATATACTTTCCGTAATTGATTCTCGTTGAGACTTTGGCGAAGGTACACATCAAATCAAGGAATGCAAAAACTTCTGATACCAAAAAATAAGATGCTACAAATTTTCGACACTGGTTGATCAATTCATCAATTGCATCTTCTGTCATGAGGAATATCTCGTTCAACGCCAAGTTAATTCTCAAGTCTAACTTCACAATTTTCATGGTGACTACTTCTACGTTGGTACCCTTTTGAATATAATCAATAAAAGGACTATTATCAATTTCCTCCAAAAAGGTTATATCACAATTCTTCACCAAAATATAGAAGCCACGGTTTTTATCATATTTGTTCTCCATAGATAAATTATGCTCTTCACTCAATGTTTCGATGATTTTTAAAATTTCATCTATTAAAGTCTTGTATAGTTGCCTACTAGCATCCAAGATCCCGTTATGCCCCACTTTAACCGCGTAACACTTTTGATTTCTTAGATCTACAGGTTTAGCAACCCATACAAAATCTTCATTGATATATTCAGATATAAGAACCAAAGATTATTAATATTCTCATTTTCGAAACTCTCGACTATCTCTTTAATAAGCTCACGCTCAAAAGGCTTGAGCAAATTTCTAATATTAGCAATGATTGTCAACACCCGTTTCAAAAGTAACACGAAATTTATTTTCTGTTGACTAACAGTTTCAAAATCTGCTTTTGGTTTTTTACAGAGGTATGAAAACAAATTGTCCATATCCACGAGCTGTTTCATTTCATTCCTGACCTCAGATGTCACGTCATCGTTTTCAATTAATTCTTTGACTGCCTCGTACCTTAAAAGATGTTTTATTGGTCAAAGGCTGCAAGATATTATTTTTCAACAATCTCTGTCCCATTTTGGTTACTGTAAAGTTTAGGAATTTAAAAAGTGAGAGGTTCTTGGCACACTCTTTGGAATTTTGATTATCAATAAACTCAAGGTTCTCAATCGCTGAAGTACTGATAAACAAAGTATCTTCTGATGATTCGTACTTGACAATAAAGCTATCATGCACAAATGCATGATCTGATAGTCCTTGAACGTAAGATATGCAAGCGCTAGCAGCGGCAAAAGCAAACTTTTTGTGCCGTAATTCCACCTGAAATGAATTTCTTTCTGAGTCTTTCCCAATTTTTCAAAGAAGTTCCATTGATGTAGTGCCAGTTTTGAAAGAATGATCTGGGATATAATTCAAGAAAGCATTTTTAGGTAAATTTGCTTTTAGTATTTTCAGGAAGTTGGACTTCTTGCTAAGCAAGCTAACTGGTACAAGAATTTATAACGATAATGCATCCCTCTGAACATTTAGTTTATGTATTGTTCTCACAAAAGTTGGGGAATCCGCTATCTCAACTAAACTCATATTACTTATATGTGGATCAAGCATACATATACCCACTTTTGGTGAAAGTTTTTTGGACTCAAAAACTGCGCAATACACGGTTGAGTTTACATATTGGGCAGTGAGAATGCCGGTATACATGAGTGTCTCTGTTCTGTTATTGTTGGCAATTGCAAGTCCTGCTGTCTTTCCACTTCCATTTCTAGTGGAGTTTGTTTCTCCTCTAGAGACTTCTTTCTGAGCCCACAAAGGTTTCCAGGAGGAAGTGTTGCTGACCAGTAGATCAGAAGTGGACTCGTGCAATGAAAAGTAAGCAGGTATCCTTCTGTGTTTCATCGGTGTGAGTCGCTTGCTTCAAGATTCTACAACAACATACGTGAACCAGTTGGATTGGTTTGTCAAAGTTTCAGGAAAGAAAAAATAAAACGACTGAAACAAGCTGAGCCGACAAAGTGCATGGTTACGTAATGCTGACCTTTCTAACGGCATCGGCTAGAACATCAACATCTTTGTCCTTCTCATTCTTCTCTTCCTTCCTGTCAGATTCAAGACCAGCTTCAACTTTCTCCGCTATTTCAGTAGCGATAGCAGTAGCCTTATCCTTTTGGCTACTTGAATCTTCAGTTTCATTCTCAGTTGTGTCACGTACAGATTTATTCCCTGCAAGCCAAAGAGATTCAAGATCCTTGGACCAACCTAACTTCTCACACAACAATTCAGCAATAGTATCACAATCCTTCAACAAAACAATATCTGATTTACGTGGATTGGTCTCAAAATCTCCACATATTTCTCGGTTAATCAGGATCCTGTTCGCTTTCTTGCCAACTTCCGCCGGAAGAGATGCAAATGGATAAACAGCTAGGGATGTTCCGGCAACAATAGCCACATCAACATCATCAACATCTTCCTCCCAAAACTCCCAGAGTTTTGCTGGTAATGCCTCGCCAAAAAAGACAATGTCTGGTTTTACGTATCCTTCGCAACTTGCACAAGTAGGAATTCTCTCTTGATCCATGAATTCTCTCAATTTCTCCCTTGACATTTCGTTACTGCATTCGATACAGTGGTTGCCGCTGAATGATCCGTGTGCTTCTAGAACTTTGTCATCAGAAATACCAGCTATTCTTTCTAACGTGTCAATATTCTGAGTGTAGCAACGCTTCAAAATACCCTTATCATGGCACAGTTTAATAAAATAATGGAATTTACTTGGCACAAACTTTCCTGGGAATAACTCCTCTGCTAATGTATAAAAAGCCTTTGGTTTTTCCCTGAAGTACTCAATATCAAACACAGCCTCAGGGTACGGAAGATTTAGCTTCCGTAGGTTGGAGTACAATCCTGTTTTTGGTGATCTAAAATCTGGTATACCACAATTTGTAGAAATACCTGCGCCAACAAAAAAGGCTACTTTGGCATTTTTTCTTTGAAGTTGTGATACAATGGCATCTATGTGTTTCGTTATAGTTTCTGCACTCTGCTCTTTACTCATCCTTATTTCCCTGGTCCCGCTTAAATCAATGACCAGTGTAGCCCAGAGAAGAGCTCAATAAAGATTAATAAATCCCAAATGGGTACGTCTGTTAAAAATAATAGTATCTTCGGGCTGGCCCTCGCAAGCAATTTTCACACCTGTTTCTTCTTTGTCAAAGGTTTCTGATATGTTACATTTGACCTAAACCCAGAATTTGAGAACTTTCGGCAAAGTAGTCACTGAAATAAAGCACACAATGAAGCAAAGAGTTTCTTCCTTGGATTTAAAGATTTTGGTTTCCGAATTGGAGCAATCTATAAAAGGGTATCGGCTTCAAAATGTTTACAACTTGACATCGAACAATAGATCCTTTTTGTTGAAATTCAGTATTCCAGATTCTAAGTTTAATGCTGTATTGGAATCTGGCTTCAAAATTTTCCTGACAGATTTTCAAAGGCCAACACAACCTGAACCCTCAAATTTTACAACGAAACTAAGGAAGCATTTAAAAACCAAAAGGTTGACTAATATCAAGCAAGTTGGAGACGACCGAATTGCCGTCTTAGAGTTCAGTGATGGATTCTATTATCTTGTTTTAGAATTTTTCAGTGCAGGAAATATTATTCTACTAGATTCCGAATTAAAAATCTTGTCACTCTTCAGATTTGTAGACACTTCAGGAAATGTTCAAAAATGCCAATATGATGTTGGCGGCACTTACACAATGTTTAACAAATCATTATTTGAGGAAAATTCTCCAGTTCTTCGTAATGCTTTATTCAATCAACAAATGATCCTAGGTTGGATATCAGATTCTAAACAGACTGAAAAGGAAAAGAAAAAGATCTTTTCCATTGAAAAACTATGTTTCAATCATGCTTCCTATTTATCATCTGATTTAATTCATATCTCTTTGTTACAAAATGGAATTAAGCCATCCACAAGCTGTTTGGAGTTATTAGAAAATGAGGAACTTTTGGGTACCACTGTCAAATGCTTGTATGACACTCAAGCTAGGTTCAATACTCTTCTTGAAACGCCAGTTGGTGAAATTACAGGATACATTTTAAGCTTGAAGAATCCTTTGTTCAAAGAAGATAAAGAATCATCCACGGAGAACTTGGAATATGTTTATCACGAATTCCATCCATATGAGCCTATTCATAAAATAAAGGATAACGTCAAGGTGGAAACTGTTAAGGGGTACAACAAAACTGTTGACAAATTCTTCACTACCTTAGAAATGTCCAAGGTTTCATTGAGTCGTCAAACTCAACAGGCAAATATTGAAAGAAGGTTGCAATTTGTAAAAGATGAGCATGCAAAGAAACTAC
Organism: Pichia sp. PH4023; assembly: GCA_025531575.1. Taxonomy (NCBI): domain Eukaryota; kingdom Fungi; phylum Ascomycota; class Pichiomycetes; order Pichiales; family Pichiaceae; genus Pichia; species Pichia sp. PH4023. The sequence goes on along the minus strand of JAMGYR010000008.1, from coordinate 242,553 downwards.
AGGCATTGGACGATGTTCAAGGTTTGAATTATAGAAAGGGTTATTTGATTAATCTATACAATGAGCAAATTGAACAGTGTAAAGAAGCAGTTCAAAAGTTGATTGATCAAAAGATGGATTGGAAAAATATTGAGAAGTTAATAAAAGTGGAACAAAGTAGAGGTAATGAAATTGCAAAAATGATAAAATCATTGAATTTGATAAAAAATGAAATTACTGTTTCTTTAGTCGATGAAGAACATTCGCTTGATATTGACTCTGACAGTGACAAAGCCGATTCTGGCTGGAGCTCAGATGACTTTGATTCATATTCTGATTCTGAGACAGAAACAGAAACTAAAAAGAGCTTGAAGGCTACCAAAAAGCACATCAATACAATTGACGTAGTCATTGATATAACTCAGTCTGCGTTTGCTAATTCATCAAGGTACTTCGACATCAAAAAAAGTGCAAAACAAAAACAAGAAAAAACTGCAAAAAGTGCTGTCCTGGCAATAAAAAGTAGTGAGCAGAAGATTTTGCAAGATCTTAAGAAAATCGAGAAAGAAGCCAAGCAAAACGTGGAATTCAAGCAGCTTCGTCCAAAATACTGGTTCGAGAAGTTTTTTTGGTTTATTTCAAGTGAAGGTTACCTTTGTATTGCTGGACGAGATGACACCCAGATTGATTCTATTTATTACAGGTTTTTTGATAATGAAACTGACTTACTAGTGTCTAACGATCTCGAAAACGCGTTGAAAGTCTTTGTGAAAAATCCTTACAAAAACAAGGACATTCCTCCTACTACTTTCATGCAAGCTGGTATTTTCTCATTATCTTCGACTAGAGCATGGGAAAATAAAATGGTTATCAGTCCATGGTATGTTCAAGGTAAGGATGTTTCGAAAAAAGATTTTGATGGAACAATCCTTCCAAGCGGTTTACTAAATGTTAGCAAAGAAAAAAACTATCTACCACCATGTCAAATGGTTATGGGTGCCGGCTTACTCTTTGTCGCTGACAATGAAACTTTTGAAAAGTACAGAGATAACAAAGAAGCAAGGGACAAGGAGCTTGAACTTGTTTCTTTCGATAGGGCCGCAGGTTATTCAAACAAAATTCGGGAGTTGAAAACCATGCTGCAAAAATTGGAGAGTCAAGAAAAGCCAGCCAGAGATTTGCGAAACGGTATCGAAAGTGTAATAGAAGCGTCAGGTGAAGCTGAATCTGAATCTGATCATGAACTTTTTGAGAATAACGCTGCTGTTCCTCCTCTTCCATCTCAGCAAACTCAGTCCAAAATTAGAGGAAAGAAGAACAAGCTGAAAAAGATCAAAGAGAAATACGGAGAGCAAGATGAAGAAGACAGAAAGTTGAGAATGGCTGTCCTAGGTACATTGAAACAAGTCGAAGAGCAAAAAAGTCCTAAAGAATCTGTAGATAGTAAAGAGGTGAATGACAGAATGAGTGCTGCGGCCAAAAAAGACAGAAAGAGACAACAACAAATCAATCAGATTAGCAAACTCATTGACGAATTGGAAAACAAAACCGATGATGTGGAGACTATAGATGATGACGATAATGGCGTCAAACAATACGCAAAACAAATCAGCAATATAGATAACTATCATGTCAACATTACGGGTCTTTTGTCGTCTCCAAATAAAACTGACAGGGTTACAGACTGTATTCCTGTGTTTGCCCCATGGGGCGCCTTGAACAAATATGCTTACAAAGTTAAATTACAACCAGGAAACTTGAAGAAAGGAAAAACTGTAGCCGACATCACCGAGGTCTTCAAGAGGCATACCAAAGAATTGAAAGAGGAAGAAGTTGACTGGCTTGATAGCGGTAATTTGATTGAGCTCATAAACCCACAAGACTTCATGATGATATTGACTGCTTCTAAGTTTAAGGTTGGAAATGGAAATGGGCGTGATTCAGGCAAAGCTAATAGCAAAGGTAGTAATTCTAACAGTTCCAGGTCGAAAAGTACCAAAGGGAAAAGCAAGAAAAAGTGAGAAGGATATGGTATAATGCATTGTTATTTATGTTCTTTTAGATACTATGGTATTTTTACGGATGGACATTATACATAAAAAGCTAACTTTTTAGATATTTGTACCTTAAAAGCCCTGTTGCAAACGTTCCGAAATGTTTTTCTTTGCGAAGTTAAAAGCGTTCAGTAAACCTTTCTCTGAAAGATCGATTTTGATGTTAACAGCATCTTCGGTTGGTGGATTTGTCACTCTTGCAGCGATCGCAGAAGCGTCCGTTTCTAAAATAATACCATCGTCAACAGTTTCATCAATTGCAAGAACTAGCATATCGTATGACTCAAGCATCGACCTCTTATCTAGTTGAGAGCTTAAAATGATTTCAAATGCGCCGGTAAGTCCTTGTAAGACATTATATAGCAACACTTCGCTCTCGTTAAGGCCGCCTATGATATACACGATGGTATCGGCGTATTCTTTGTATACAACGGTATGGTTATCAAACAGAATGATGTCCGTGTTTTGTTTTAGAGTCTTTTTGAATAAGTCTTTCTCAAATTGTTTTTGCTTCTTTATGTTTGTTATCAAATCATTTTCAGGGGTCTCATGTGGTGGCTTGTAGTATTTGGTAAATATTCTATTCTGTTGGTTGTCCAAAATAACGATTGCGTCAATTGAATATAGGGATACGTTAAAGCTCATGGTAGTATCTTTTGGTAGAAAGTTCACACAATTATACCGAACACTGTTTATTCCCTTTCTCTTTTACTCACATCCCTTTCAGGATGATATCATGAACCAACGGGGCCAGATCAGCCACGGTGTAATAATTCATGTTTGCGGTTGTATCTTAACACGTCGAATGGGCGCGTAATCATGTTTTTCCTCACAGTGAGGAATTCCAATAGGAGCCCGTTTGCGAAGATGGCAGACATGAAGAATGAAGTCTGCCTGGGAGACTTCGGCAGCAAATTCATGAAAATGATGAGAGTATAGAGATATCGGATGAAAGCAATGGTGCTAAGTGGCTATTGTAGAACAACCAAGGCAGATATCATATCTGCAGAAGAGTGATAGTTTAATGATGGTGACTTTGTCGTAAAAATTGAGCTGTACTTAACTCTTAGCTTGATTGTGGATGCTACTTTATAAGCGGCACAATTTTGTAGTAAGCTTGGAGTAACCTAATGGGGCATTTGTACTGACTCGAAGTGTGTGACATTTTGGTTTTTGCTAACTTTTTTAGTCCCAAATTATTTATAACTTCTGGGGAACTTTACTTATCAGGCTAAATTCAACTTTACCATTTTAAACAAGATCAAGAAACTTAAACAAGTCAGGTGTTACTATGACACTACAGGCACTAAATAGTACTTTTGGTTGCTTTGATAGTCTTTTCTAGCACCTCAATACCTATTAAAATGTGAACTTATATTAAGTGAAAGTCTCTCGATCACTACAAATATGATGTCGCGTTCCTGAGCCTTGTCGCATTACGAGAAACATGATGTCCCAGAGGGGCTACACAAAAGAGGAATATCTTCTCCTCTTGGGTATCACCGGCCCCTTAACCTAGACATCTACCATCACAGTCTTTGTGATTCTATAGCAGAGTACTATTCAGGTAGTCACGGACATGAAATCCAGCAATCGATTCAAATCCAAGACAGTTTCGCCGTCAGGTATGATATATACCGGAATCTAATAAAAGCCACTTACTTATTGACGAGATGAATCATCTTTAAATTTGCACTACCTTGTAATGGTTGGTCATCATTGCGGTCTACGGTCAGGTTACTAACTACTCTTACTTCCATTCCCTATTCCGCGTGTTTTATATTAGGATCTCTACTGAGTTCGGATAATGCTAGAGCTGAATTAGTATCCGCATTGAGTGAGAAAACAGCACAACCGTTCAGCGCCTTCAAAACTCCTTATCTCAACACCAGCAGATGGAATCATATTGATAAGCTAGGTGACGTTTTTGGTGCTCAGTTCTTTGCAACAAGTAAAGAACATGGATACGAAGATTTTGCGGAAAGAGGCATCAGTGATACCTATGATAACAACTATGAACCGTATCCAGCGTGGTCAGCAGAAACTGCCCCTATAACCAGGGATCGGATTCAATCTATTTTCATTCACATTTCCAAGATTTTTGGATTCCAATATGATAATACCAAAAACATGTATGATTATCTAATGAAAATGTTGGACTCGAGAGCTTCAAGAATGGGTCCAGCAAAGGCTTTGAGAAGTATACACGCTGATTATGTTAGTGGTTACAACTCAAATTATAGAAAATGGTACTTTGGGTCTCAAATGGATGTTGAGAATAATATTCTTTCCGAAAACCCTTCTTTATATGAGTCAGATGTGAAGACCAGAAAGAAGCTTTTCGCTTCGCATAACTATTCTTTGAAAGATTCTGAGACAAATTGGGCAAATACAACAAACTCATTTTTACCAGAAGATTGCATTATACAGCTTGCAATCTATCTCTTGATTTGGGGCGAGGCAAACAACATAAGGTTTATGCCTGAATGCTTATGTTTCATCTTTAAAGCTTGTGTAGACTGCTTCTACTCGTTGGATTTTACAAATGACATACCGCCTCTAACCGAAAGCTTTCTTGATCACGCAATTACACCGCTATACGAATTCTACAGGAATCAACTCTATTCAAAAATAGATGACCATTGGGTTATCAAAGAAAAAGACCATACAAATATTATTGGATATGATGATATCAATCAGTGCTTTTGGTATAGGAAAAGTTTAGAGAAGATTGAACTGTACGACAAACAGAAGTTGATGGATTTCCAGCCATACGAAAGATATCTTTATTTGAGCCAAATCAACTGGCAAAAATCGGTGTCGAAGACTTACCACGAATCTAGATCTTGGTTTCACGTTCTTTTAAATTTTAACCGTGTTTGGAATATTCACTTGGGTGTCTTTTGGTATTACACTTGTTTCAACTGCCCAACCCTATACACAGAAAGGTATCTTATTACTGCAGACACCCAACCAACAACTTTGGCTACATTAACGTGTTTGTCGCTTGCGGGATCTATGGTTAGTTTTGTGAATTTGGTGTCTTTGGTTTTGGAGTTTATTTTTGTTCCAAGACACTTCCCTGGTGCACTACCTATTTTGTCGAGATTATGCTTTGTCACATTTTGCTTTATCACGGTCACTCTTCCGACCATATATTTTTTCAGGATAACTGGAACAAGTGATTCATCACCACTAAATTATGCAATTGCCGTCTGTCAGTTTATATTTTCTCTTTTGGTTGTTTCTTACTTCTCGATCATGCCTTTATCCCGTTTAACTGGAAACAATCATTCCGAAGATCAGAGGAGATATCTACCATCATATTATTTTACTAACTTTATATATTCACTCAAGGGAAAGAAGGCCTTGGCATCATTAGGATTATGGGGAGGTGTTTTTATATCAAAGTTTACTGAATCCTATTTTTTTTTGACATTGAGCTTGCGAGATCCAGTTCGTGAACTAAGCATCATAAGCATTGATAAATGTTTAGGAGACGGGTGGTTTGGATCTATTTTGTGTGAAAAAGAGGCAAAAATTATTCTAGCATTAATGTTTTTGACAGACTTGGTTTTATTTTTCCTAGATACATACCTATGGTACATCATTTGGAACACTGTACTTTCTGTTGCTAGATCCTTTTATTGTGGAGTATCAATTTGGACCCCTTGGAGAAACATGTTTTTTAGGTTGCCTAATAGGATTATCTCAAAGATTTTAAATCCAGCTGCTGTTGGAAAACGCACCGAAGTGGAACGTAAAAACATGATTTTCAAAGTTTGGAATTCAATTGTAATATCAATGTACAGAGATCACTTAATTTCTGTTGATCATTTGGACAGCTTAATCTATCAATGCACGAAAGGTGAAAATGGTGAGAAAATTGTGGCAGAGCCAAGCTTTTTTATCCAACACGAAGATGGCGACAATATTTCCAACAGAAATGACTATTTGAAGTCAGATTCAGAGGCTGCAAGACGTTTGTCGTTTTTTGCTCACTCTCTCTCTACTTCAATTTCGATGGCTATGCCACTAGATAAAATGCCATCTTTTTCTGTATTGGTTCCCCATTACTCAGAGAAAATCACCTTGTCTTTACAGGAAGTGATTCGGCGAGAAGATGATTTCTCTAATATCACATTACTTGAATATTTGAAACACTTGTACCCCCAGGAGTGGCATAATTTTGTCAGAGATACCAAGTTACTTGCTTCAGAACAATATAGCGATAATGAAAAGGAAATGAAAGATATGAGTGACGTACCATTTTACGCTGTTGGATTCAAAGCTGCAACACCTGAATATATTCTAAGAACTAGAATATGGGCATCTTTACGGTCGCAGACTTTGTTTCGTACGATTTCAGGTTTTATGAATTATTCAAGGGCGATAAAACTATTATATTCAGCAGAATGCGAAGATCAAAGTGTAAGCACCTTGGTAAATATTGAAGAAGCAAATGTAATGGCACAAAGAAAGTTCAGGATAGTGGCATCTTTGCAAAGACTGAAAGAGTTTTCTCCTGAGCAAGAACAGGCCAAGGAGTTTTTGCTAAGAACATACCCCGAGCTTCAAGTTGCTTATCTAGATGTTGAAAGAGATCAAGTAACAAATGAATTCATATACTATTCAGTACTTATAGATGGAAATTCTGATATTTTGAGTAACGGCCAAAGAAAACCAAAATATCGGATTAGATTGTCTGGTAAACCTATCCTTGGTGATGGTAAAGCTGATAATCAAAATCATGCAATAGTTTTCTGCAGAGGAGAGTATGTCCAACTAATTGATGCTAATCAGGATAATTATCTAGAAGAATGCTTAAAAATCAGAAGTGTTTTGAATGAATTTGAAGAATATGATGCACCAGATAATCCTTATACTTATGACCCTAAAGATATGTCCGTGTCGGTAGATTACATCCATCCTGTTGCAATTTTGGGCACCCGGGAGTATATTTTTTCCGAGAATATTGGTGTTTTGGGTGATGTTGCAGCAGGGAAAGAACAAACCTTCGGTACTTTGTTTGCTAGGACACTGGCTCAAGTTGGTGGTAAACTACATTATGGCCATCCAGATTTTCTCAATACTATATTCATGTGCACCAGAGGTGGTGTTTCTAAATCACAAAGAGGATTACACTTAAATGAAGATATTTACGCAGGAATGAATGCTTTAATGCGTGGAGGTAGAATTAAACATTGCGAATATTTTCAATGTGGTAAAGGTAGAGATTTGGGCTTTTGTTCTATCTTGAATTTTACTACGAAAATTGGATCCGGTATGAGTGAGCAGATGCTTTCCCGGGAATATTTTTACCTTGGAACACAATTACCTCTTGACAGATTCTTGTCCTTTTTCTATGCACATCCAGGATTCCATCTCAATAATGTACTCATTCTGTTATCATTAAAAATGTTTATGCTATTCTGCATTCACTTGGGTGCCTTGACAAATGACTCAGTTTTGTGCTCTTACAATAAGAATATACCATTTACCGATCCACGTGTACCTTCTGGTTGTACTAATTTAGTTCCAGTTATTGATTGGATTCAACGTTGTATTTTATCAATCTTTATTGTTTTTGGAATATCTTTTTTCCCATTGTGTGTTCAAGAATTGATGGAAAGAGGATTGTGGAGATGCATGTACAGAACGTTCAGGCACTTCACCTCTTTATCGCCAATGTTTGAAGTTTTTGTTTGCCGGATTTATTCACAATCGTTAGTAAGTGATTTGGCCATCGGAGGAGCTAGATACATTGCTACAGGAAGAGGATTTTCTACTGCAAGGATTTCTTTCTCAGTGCTTTATGCCAGGTTTTCTTATGAAAGTTTCTATTTTGCAGGTACACTATCATTGCTGCTACTCTATGTTTCTTTGGTTCTGTGGAAATTTAGTTTCCTTTACTTTTGGGCTACAATTTCATCTTTGTTTTTTTCCCCATTCTGGTTCAATCCAAATGCATTCAATTTTACTGAATTCTTCATTGATTATAGGAATTTCTTGAAGTGGCTAACAAGTGGAAATGTGAGAACAAAAAGGGATTCATGGATTTCTCATGTGCGTGCTACAAGAATGTCAGTCACTGGCTCTAAAATCAAGAGGTCGAAGGGTGACACAACCTTCATGGGTTCAAATTATCAAAGACCTTCGTTTCTTTCTTCGTTCATTGCACAAATTGGTTCCAAGGTGGTTACAACAATATTAATAACCATTGCTTATTTGTTCACAAATTCTCAGAACCAATCAGGAGAAGGTGTTCCGTCAAGCTCTTTATTAAGATTACTAGTTGTGACTTTTGGACCTATCGCTATCAATGCCGGTGTCCTATTATGCCTCTTTATTGTATCCATTTTGACTGGACCACTCATCATGTGTTGTTCTAGTTCTTTTCCTGGGATGATTGCCAATCTAGCCCATATGATCAGCGTCTTTGTCTATATCTTTTCATTTGTGTTCTTGCTATTATGTCAAAATTGGGATGTTGCAAAATCAGTATTGGGAGCCTGTGCTTCTTTCAGCTTACAAGAGCTATTCTTCAAATTGATCACGATACTTGTCTTGAATAGAGAAATCAAAGATGAGAAATGCAACAAAGCTTGGTGGACGGGATCGTGGTTAACTTCTGGTCTAGGTTGGCATATGTTTACTCAACCATTTAGAGAATACATCTGTAAGATTATTGAAATGTCTTATTTTGCTTTGGATTTCTTAATCTCACATTTTATCCTAGTATGCCAGGTCCCTGTTTTATTCATTCCATACATTGACACTGTTCATTCAATGCTATTACTGTGGCTTAGCCCAGAGAATATGTTGAAAAAGCCGATTTACTCATCAGCCAAACGCAGAATGAGGATGAGGGTAACGATTACATACTTCTTTTTATTTGTTTCAAACATTTGTGTGATTTGTTCAATTGTTGTGGTGCCAATTATTTTTTCTCGTGTTTTTGAAGTTGACTTTGATGAATACATGCCCGAATTTCTGAGTATTTTATTCCAACCCGCTGAAATGCCTAATTCACGGAAAGGGTTACAAAACTATATCCCTCCAAAATTACACGGCTAAGCACTATACTGACTAATCGAATTGCTCAATAAAATTGTTGTTTGTTTTATAAATAGAGTACCAATTTGTTTAATGCTATATACATTGAGTATAACAGATTTATTTTATAAAAAAAAATCTTTAGATTACGATTGCCTACAACCGTGATACAATTATTTCCAGAATCTGCAAAAATCTTGATCAAGCTTGTTTCTAAACAATACTTTTAACCTTTCAACCTTAGACGAGTCAGCAAACATAGATGTGAGAGAGAATCTTGGCAGACTTGCAAATAGCAATAACAAACTCAAAATGCTATTTTTGTATTGCAGTTTGTCATTCTGTAATGCATATATACATGCATCCAAGAAGAAATTAAGAAACTCAGGGTCAAGTCCTGTTACCTTGTATATATCACCGTATTGCCGGGGATCAACACTGAGAACATATTTATAATAGGATTGAATTTTTGATTCAGGCTGCAATCTCAATGCAGAAAGAAACTGAACTGAGGGACGTGAAGGATACTCAGTACCAGTGTGGTTCTGTTTGTGACTTTTAGTCATTCTCGTAGTAGCGGTGTAGTTCTGTTTACGAAGTTCAATCGTACTTAGAGTACCTTCATTCGATATTTCGCTAGAGATCTTCTCTCCATCTGGATTTGGAGAAAAGAAGTCCTTTGGAATTTCATCCACTTCATGTATGTCCACGGTCACTAAGTGAGGTTTTGTACCCCCATCAACGTTATCCTTTGACAAGTTGCCATTTTGCATTACAATATGAAGCTCTTTCTTCAAAGTTTTGTTCGCAGGCTCTATGACTAAGGCGTCCTTAATGCAGCCCAATGCTTCCTCCAACCTACCACTGTTTCTCAATCCGATAGCTTTTCGACAAAGGAGTTTAACCTCAACCGGTCCCAAAGCGGCATTCCCTTCACTTTCAATCAACTTCAGTCCAGTATCACAGTCATCGATTGCTCTTTGCCAAACGTTCAAGTTCAGGTACGTAGCAGCTCGATTAGAATATAGCACAGGATTAGTCTTATCCAGATTTATGGCCTTTGTGTATTTCAATAAAGCTGACTCAAAATTTTTTTGCCCAAAAAGTTCATTTCCCTCCAGCTTTAACTTGTTCGACATATCCATCGACATGGGCTGAGTAGCATTGATTAGTGTGATGAACCTTTTTTGTATACATTTTAAAATCTTCTTCTGGTACTTCGCTTTGGAGATATTTGGATCGATAACATCTTTTTTTTCCGAGGGGGTTTTTAAAATTTCAGTCAAATTTCCATGCCGACAGGAGATAAGAGAACGGTCTTTGAGAGGGGATAAACTTTGCCTTTCTTAACACACACCTGTCTTCCCAGAAGCAATGTCAGAAAGCGAAGATTTAGAGCTGGAAGTGGGAGCAATAGAGGCGATATACCCAGAGTGCATAGAGAAACTTGCTCTCTGTATCTATAAATTCAAGGTTCCTCAACATGAGCATGTAATATTCCAGATGTCATTTCCCGAGGATTATCCAGAAACCAAGCCCCATATTCTTGATGTTATCTCTGAAAAAGAAGGGTTTGATGAGAATTATTTGATGGAGCTATTCCAAGAAGTATTGGATTCAATATATGTGGCAGGTAATGTTGTAATCTTTGATCTCTTCACCGAACTTGATGCGGTGCTATATACTGGAGAGGAGGACCAGGAAGTGCTCGATGATGCTGATCACTGGAATACGGAAGATACAGCTTTGAGCTTAGTATCAGAACGACTAGCAGCTAGTACAATTGAGGATACTTCAAAGAAAGATTACTCGAACTATATTTATGATGAAAGAGTTGAAAAAGCTAAAAGGACTACACCTAAGAGAAATGATACCGTCAAAAAAAATGGTTCGAAGAATTCAAAACAGGGGAATCCCTTGGATGGCTGGTTTATTAGTGATCCCATCTCCGATCGTAAATCAACTTTTGTGGCGTTTGCTATCAAGGTGCACACAGTTGATGAAGCTTACCGACGGTTCTCCGATTTGATGGAAGACAGTAAGTGTAGACGTGCCAATCATGCTATGAGAGCATGGAGAATAAAAGATGAACAAACAGGCGCAAGGTACCAAGACTGTGATGACGATGGAGAAACTGCTGCCGGAGGACGAATGCTACATTTAATGACTATCATGGATGCTTGGGATGTGATGGTAGTTTGCTGCAGATGGTTTGGTGGTGTCCACATTGGGCCTGACAGATTCAAGCACATCAACAGTGCAACCCGAGATGTTTTGCTGAAGGGAAATTTTGTCCAGCTAGAATCCAGCTCTGGTAAAAAGTCAAAGAAAAAGAAATAGTACATGCCTTTTGCAAAATTGTATACATTTAAAGAAAAAGCTTCATTTTTAGAAATTGTTATTTTCTGTTTGCTTTCCACAAATCAAGCAAGCTTTTGGAAGTGAGGTCAACCTCTGCTGGGTCGAATTCCTCGTCACTCTTGGTTACAAATCCTTTTATCACTTTCGATTTCTTTGTTTTTTTGGATTTTTTGCTTTTACCCTTTTTTTCAGGTTCGGAGTCCACATTTGATTTCCCACCGTTGCTATTAGGCGTAAACACCTCTTCATTATCTTCCTTCTCATCACGGTTTGGCTCCTCTACACTCGAAAGCTTCATTCTCCCCAAGGTGCCATTGTTTAAATCTTTCGATATACTCACCGGGCCCATTGAATTTATTTTGGAAAATCCCACTCTCCGGACTTTTTTGTTCTTCGACTTCATCACTTTCAAAGCTTTTGTGCTGACAGGAAGAGCCCATTCGCTCGAGTCCTTCAGTTTCTTTAGCCCATCTTTTTCAGCCGCTAAAAATTGATCTTTTCTCTGCTTGTCTCCTGCGACCTGCATGAACTTCATGTTTTTCACCCTACTGGACAGATTCCCACCACCCATCTTGATTTTATTATTGTCTTGCCTTTTGAAGCTTCAAATCTCTTAGCCTTTCCTTGTGCCCGGTTCCCGCTTTCACCCTTTCTCCTCCTACACGCCGTCTCTGTAGCAGTCCTTTTTAGGTTAAGAAAAATGTCAACTTTCATGATGTTTGAAAGATATTCGAATCCAGGAAAAATAGAGGTGCTGACGTAACTGGACTACCCTTTTGGGAAACTTAGAGAAAAATTTTGTAAAGCAAATTTTTCGATTCTTCACTTGATTGTTCTGAAGATAAACGTAGACTGGCTTTCAATCTTCCAACACCTTCAGATTAGAACACATCAAAGAACGCATACAAACACAGAACTAATGAAGAGTGATTTCAAGTTTAGCAATCTTTTGGGAACCGTGTACCGACAGGGAAATCTTGTCTTTTCTCCTGACGGAACATGCTTATTATCTCCGGTCGGAAACAGAGTCTCAGTTTTCGACTTGATTCATAGCAAATCGTTCACATTCAATTACGAACACAGAAAGAACATTTCAGCAATTGCTATCAATCCACAGGGATCATTGTTGATGACGATCGACGAGGACGGTCGTGCTATTCTTGTGAACTTCAAAGCTAGAACCGTATTGCATCATTTCAACTTCAAAAACAAAGTCAGAAGTATTGAGTTTTCACCTGATGGAACACACTTTGCTGTTGCAGCAGGAAGATTTGTCGAAGTTTGGAAAACGCCGGATCTAGCAGAGGATAGGCAGTTTGCTCCATTTGTGAGATACCGTGTATATGCTGGCCATTATAATGACGTTACTGCTGTAACATGGTCGAACGATTCAAGATTTATTCTTTCTGCAAGTAAGGATATGACAGCTAGAATATTCTCACTACATTCAAAAGACAAAAGCGTGAAAATGTCACTTGCGGGACATAGAGATTACGTTGTAAAGGCATTTTTTGACTCTACCCAAGAATTAATCTATACTGTTTCCAAAGATGGTGCAATTTTCAGATGGGAATACACAGAACGTCCCGGAGAGGAAGAATTACCAGAAGAAGATAAGACTATGACTTGGAGAATTATCTCCAAGAACTTTTTCTTCTCAGATGCATCCTTGAAATGCTGTACCTTCCATTCGAAGTCTAACCTATTGATTGTTGGATTCGGAAATGGTGAGTTTAGATTATATGAAATGCCATCATTCACCTTGATTCAACAACTTTCGATGGGCTCAAATGGTATAAGTGCCATAACTATCAATTCCAGTGGAGAATGGATTGCGTTTGGCTCGCAAACCATGGGCCAGCTATTGGTGTATGAATGGCAATCAGAATCATATATCTTGAGACAGCAAGGTCATTTTGATTCCATGAATGCTTTGGCATACTCTCCGGACGGATCAAGAATAGTGACAGCATCAGAAGACGGTAAAATAAAGATATGGGATATAGTGTCTGGCTTTTGTCTTGCTACCTTTGACGAACATCAATCCTCCGTCACGGGAGTAGCATTTGCCAAAAGAGGACAAGTGATGTTCTCGTCATCTCTAGATGGAACTGTAAGAGCTTGGGATTTGATCCGTTTCAGGAATTTTAGAACTTTTACCTCTACAAGCCGAATTCAGTTCTCTTCTGTTGCTGTTGATCCAAGTGGTGAGATTGTCGCTGCTGGGTCTTTAGATAACTTCGACATCCAAATCTGGTCGGTTCAAACCTCACAACTATTGGATCAATTATCAGGACACGAAGGCCCTATTTCGTACCTCAGTTTTGGCTCCGAAGCCAACGCTAAATTGGCAAGTGCATCATGGGATAAAACAGCTAGAGTTTGGGATATATTTGGAAGAACCCAGGCAAGTGAACCTTTTGATTTAACTTCTGAATGTTTGGCATTGTCTATGAGACCAGACTCGAAAGAATTTGCCGTTTCAACTATGGATGGTAAGATATCATTTTTCGATATTGAAAATGGTAGGATGATTAGAGAAATTGATGGAAGGAAAGATATATTACAAGGTAGATACAAGGAAGATGAGTTTGCGAGTGCTAACTCAAAGCGTGGTAAGCATTTCACAACCATTGCTTATAGTTTTGATGGATTAACATTGGTTGCTGGCGGTAACAACAATAGTATATGTATGTACGATTTGCCAAATGAAGTTCTCTTGAGAAGATTCAAAATCTCACTGAACATGCAGTTGAATGGTACTCTTGAGTACTTGAACTCCAAAAATATTGTTGATGGTAATGCTGTTGATCTTGTGGATCGTTCAGGCGAGTTATCCGATGCTGAAGAGAGCCATAAAGCTGATTTGAGATTGCCTGGATCTCATCGTGGTGATGCAGGACTAAGATCCACCAGACCGGAAGTGCGTGTGATGAGTGTAGGCTTTTCTCCTACAGCAAATGCATTTGCAGCTGCATCAACTGAAGGTCTTCTGGTCTACTCGGTTGACGACTCAATGATTTTCGACCCAATAGACTTAGACATGGACGTGACACCAGAAAATACTCTGCAATGCTTGAAGGAGGGAGAGTATTTGAATGCAATTGCGATGGCTTTCAGATTGAACGAAAGATACTTGATTCATAAAGTTTACGAAGGAGTGAGTAAGGATGATATTCCACTTGTCGCAAAAGATTTGCCGGCCATTTATGTTCCTAGGATATTAGAGTTCATTGGAAGTATTGCAATGGAGAGCCAGCACGTAGAGTTCAACCTATTCTGGATCCAAAACTTGATAACTGCTCACGGCAAATTCATAACTAAAAACAAGCATATGTTTGTCAAAGGTTTAAGATCTATTCAACGGTTTTTAAGCAGGGTAGTGAAAGAGGTCATCGGCTACGGTCATAAAGTGAATTACTTGGTTGAATTCTTGCTCGTGTCCTTTAAGACCGAAAGTTTGGCTTTGGATATCAAACACGAAGATGAAGACGTTATAATTGAGGATGTTGAAGCTGATGATGCTGCCGGAAACTGCCAGGATGTAGAGGTTGAAGAAGAAAGCGGGGATGAAAACAAGGAAGACGACGATGAGGGCTGGTTCGGTCCAGGAGACGAGGAGAAGAAGTACACCGACAACTTTTCAAATTCGGACAGCGATTCTGAGGATGACGAAGATGGCGAAGAGGATAACTAATAAGCGATTCTTAGGATCGTTTTCATGTACAGATTCTCTAAGCTAAACCTAATTACGATTTAAACACAGTGTACATATTAATATACTCCAGGTGTAAGATAGTAGACATGGTCAGTATATGTCGGATGATGTAAAAAGTCACTGACATCCATCAGTCATCATGCAGCATAAAATATCCATTTTGTACCAGAAGGGCAGATAGCATCGAACATTTGGAGTGATGATATGACCTTGCCATTAGCAAGTAAAGCATCTCATCTTTCCACACGTTTGGTTCAAAATATCCGTTTAAAGCACAAACCGCTAACCCGAATAAGGACGTTTTATACTATTCCCACTCAAGATATAGTCATCATTCTACTCTAGGCTCTCTTATCATTCCCTTTACCCACCATCGTAATTACGCTGAATGAACAATATAGGATTATCCCATCTTCCCAAAAATCCAAGGAAAAACTGATTGTCGGCTAAGACGAAGGTATCACAGCGATCATTAGAACAAGTGGCGATCCGGCCAGTGAAAGACTTTCACTAATTCCCCTAGTTCAAATAAATAATTCAGCGGATCTCGGCAATTCCTCAATTTCTGAATCTGTAAAATCCTAAGCTCAGTGATGCAGTTGATTCAACCCCACAAATCTGCATTTGGCCAATACAAATGCCATCGCTGCATCCAATGATACCCAAACCGTCACCTCGTCTGGCGTTTACACAAACACACCAACTGTGACTAGACGTTCTGAAAGACAACAAAACCTTCCAAAATCACATACGCTACCTCGGCATGTAAAAATCGTTGACATGATATTATAAAGTATGAATTTTAGAGTTGTAAAATTAGAACTGTTCATTAACAATCTAGAAAACGAAGAATTTAAACAGAAAGCAGTCATCCATTTCTGGACAAGCTAAACTCAGAAGCTCTCTGCTTGATATATATATATATGGGATATATCCTTATACCTAACTAAGATGCTCATATACGAGGGTTGTGGTGCTATCTAGCTTGTAAAAACAACCGGTCATATAAAAAGATAGATACTATCAACTATGGCGAGTAATATTCTAACCCACATATCTTCGAAAGATTCGCCGCATCGGCAAAAAAATTGTAGCTTTTCTCCTCGGAATGATAGGTTACACTCTGGGCGCCCTGATATATTTATTGCCGTAAGATGATCAGAAGATAGAAAAGCTGCTCTGTCAGCATAACCATGAACATGGAAGTTCAACTTTTGGAGGAGCTACGTGTATTTCTCGAAAATGAGTTTGGAGACCCCAGTTTGCTTATTAAAAATCTCGGAGAGATTGTTCAGATGACATCCTTGATGATGACAAATGACAACATGTGGGAATATTGCGTAGAGCTGTCTCAAAGTAAACAAATATGGGAGTTGCTTGAAGTGTTGCTGATTAAAGTGACCGAAATTCAGAAACTAAGCATGGACCAATTACGAGTAACCAAAGGAATTGTTTTAATTGTACGCAACCTACTGATAACGCATGAAAAAATGGTTGAAAGGCAGAACAAATCATTTGATTACAGCTTTTCTCTGAGATACTTCCGTTTGGCGCATAAACTGGGTAAGCACATGAGTGATATCTTTCCAAGCGAAGAAAAAGATGTACTTAAGTTGAAAACTTTGGATATCTCGATTGTCTGTTTTCACTGCATGTTTAATATCTTGCAGTGCTTATCAGAGGAAATGAAAAAAGATCTTGCTGAATTTCAAAGTACGTTGGATTTATTGAGTAATATTTTGGTTGAAATGAAGTCTACTGGAGGCGTGTTTGAAATGAAGCAAATTATCCTGCAATTCAAGGAGTTCTGTATGCTCCCTGAAGGCCGAAGTATAATAGTGGACCACGATTGCCTTATGCTGAGGAATTTGATTACAGCACTTACGCGATCTTTGGAGTTTGGTGTTGATACAGATTTTGTGATTCTTCAAGAGACTTCCAAAGATAAATATAACTTAGTATCAACATTAGCTCACACTTTGGTTTATCTGTTCCAGGATGAAAAAATCGGTAGCACCTTTTACAGACTTGAAAAAGACGCCGGGGAAGAGTTTGTGAGTCTGGATGTATTATTGTTCCTTACTGCGTGCCAAATGACATTTAGTATAGATGCATCCATAGTAGAATCCAAAATGGAATGGGATTATGTTGCGATTGCTTCCATGTGTTTGGATTTTTTTCATTTGTACAAGGACAGGTGCATTGTTTTATTGAATCTTAAAACATGGGACTCAAATAAGGAGGAAGAGCTTAAAATTGCTCATCGGAAGATGATTGCAATTTTGGATATAATCTCAAGTCGATTGCCGTATGAAATTTTCAAGAAGACTTTAAATTCCTACAAGTTCTTACAAGACATCATAGATTTTTTTCAAATTGTTGAGTCAAACACAGAAAGAAAGAGGTTAAAAGATTCGAGCGAATTGGGGCTTCACAAGAAAAGCTTTCCTCAAGCAAAGATAATTATAGTGGAAATCATCACTTATTTGATTCACGAAGACTTTCACAATCAAGAGGTGGTGAGAGAACACGGAGGTCTACAGTTAATTTTGAGTAATTGCAACCTCGATGTGAACGAGCCCTTTATAAGGGAGCGTTGTATTCTGTGTTTGAAATACTTACTTGAAAACAACCAAGGAAACCAAGCTTTCATTGCATCTTTAGAGGCCCAAAGAGTAGAAATTGACAAGAAAAACGAGAAAGTCCTTGAGAAATGTGGTTACGAAGTGGACATTGTAGATGGGAAAGTACAGCTTAAAGCGCAACCGGGGGTGGAAACTGCTGGGGTCGACGAGAACAAGGTTTCAGAACTTTAATCGCCTGAAGTATAAGACGTGTAAAACATGTAGATCATAGCAGAGTGACATGCTCTAAGGGAAAGATAAAAAAATTCAGGCTGTGCGAAACAGCTGAAAAAATAAAATTTTTTTATCCATGTTTTCCTTTCTTCAACAAATATCGAAGAGGTAACAACTTAATGCTGATTTTGAAAGGAAGTATTGGGTGGTAGTTGACAGAGAAATAGAGCAGACAAAATGGCCAAATATAATGAAACAAGTACCACCGTTGGTGTGGATTTGACGAGAGCGCTAGCGCACGGGAGTTCCGGAATAAGAAAGAAAATGAGAGATATTAGTAGACTTTTACAAAGAGACAATCTTGCAGCGGATATCAGGATTGCCAATGAGAGAGCATTGAAGACATTGAAACTTGAGCTACAAAAAGTGCAAGGGGACCAAAAGGAGAGGAAGTTTGCACAGAAATATCACAAGGTGCGTTTTTTCGAAAGGAAGAAAGCCATCAGGTTCTACATCAAAAGTAAGAAGAGTGTTGATGCACTGAACGAGCAGATTGCTGAGATCGAGGCAAATGAAGATAAAGAGGCAGGAAGAGAGTTGAAGAAGCAATTGAAGAAGGAGAAACGAGTGTTTGGACATTCTCAGATTGACCTTGCGTATGTTTTGAATTTCCCAAAGAACGAAAAATACATAGCCTTATACGCAACCAACACGACACCGGTAGAAAAACTCCCTAAGAAGGCTCAAGCGGGAATCAAAGCATCCAATGAGAGGAAGGAGGAGTTCAAGAAGCTATTTGCGGAGCAATTAAACGAGGGTACGCTTGAAGTAGGTTTAGAGGAAGGATTGAGGAAGGAAAAATCAGAAGAGACAGCAGAAAAGAGCAATAGAGGTAGAAGCAGTGCAAACCAGGTAAATAAGAAAAGTCAGCAAATTGACGATGTGGAAGCTGTCACTGAGAACGAAAAGGACGATTTCTTCGAATGAAATTATATTTACTGTTTGTTTATATGGAAATATAATGTGTACAGCGCAAGCTGGAAAAAAGGGGTCTCGACATATACTGCCATGGTGAAATTCAGACTATGTACACATGCTAAGTTAATGAAATCTTCACCGAACTGACAATCGAAAAATGTAAACGATCGAAATTTTCTATAATACGGAAACTCTATATGGAGTATCCTTTCAGACTGCAAAGGATAAACGAACAGTAATTGGCATATCAGGAATCCGTAAGAGGCAACAATTCAGTGTCTAGAAACTTTACGTCCTTCAATCTGTCCGTGTCTATTGCTTCCTTTTTGAGCAAGCCGAACTGGATCATATCTCCGATGAAAATTCCTATTTTACCCAAGGCATATTTTTGGTGATCGAACTCGTCATCCAAAGTAGGCCTTAGAAACTCATCATCACTGTCACTTTCATTTTCATTCATCGTTTCGTTCTCGTCAACGATAATCTTGTACTGTTCTCCATTCGGACCTATCTCGAATTTGGGTGTTTTGAAATCCAAGTTGTTACTTTTATTGGCATTGCTGTTGCTGTTGCTGTTGCTGTTGCTGTTAGTGTTTTCACTGTTTGCTGTGTCGATTGATCCTCTACTGATGATTGCCCATAATGCCCAGAAGATCGAAGAAGTCGAACGCCAGTATATAGTCTCATTGTACAAGTGCGTGACGCTTGGAGGAAGGTCTGCCAATTTGATAGAAACAACCGAACGCGATGACTTTAGAGGCGGAGCAGGAGCAGGAGCAGGAACAGAAGAGTGCTTGCTGAAGGTCGAGGAGTTGCCTATTGGTGTGGACAAGGAGAAGACCGAAGAAGATGATGAGGATATTGGCTTTAAGTTTGGCGTTGAAGAGCCAGGTACGTACTGTGCGTATGAGTTCAAATAGTTGATCCTTTCCTCGACGGTAGGGTATTTTGTTTCATCGGTTTTGTAGTTGTATTGAGGGTCATGGTAGTCGTACATCCATTCAGAAAAATGGTTTGTGATATCGTAAGCAGGAGGATTTTGACCGGCGTACTCGAAGTCAATAACTGTCAATCTAGTATCGTACTTGAAATTTGTATCGGTGACAATGGGGAGAGGCGTGTCTTTGTTTATTGAGTCGGACAAAGACATTGAGGTTGAGTGATGTTTCAAAGAGAGTTGGTCCATTTGGTTTGACAAGGATAGACTCGTGATTTCGCTATCATCGATCAGTACTTCTCCGTTGTCTGCTTGCACTTGATCGTCATCGCCCTCTCCTTCGCCATCACCATCATCGTCATCACCATCGCTTATAGGTATACTCTCGGATTTGCTATAGAACAAGAGATTGCCGTATTGGGTATCATTGTGACAAAACCTGAGGGACTCTTTCAAGTTTTCCATGTTTCCGTAGGTCGAGTATAGGTAATCCCTGTAGCTTATGATCAATTTTTTAGAGTCGGACCAGTTTTGGATGAAAACATTTTTCTGGTCTTCAGCGGAGGAATTTTGAATCAACTTGTCGACGACGGAAATCCATTTTTCAATAAGGATCCAGGCTTTCGGGCCCGAGTTGTATTCGTCGTAGTTGAGGTTGACACCGTAGTGGAATTCCTTCATTCTTCTGGCTATCATTCTGCTGATCTTCGGGTCTCTGAGCTGGGATTTATTTAGGGTGATGGAGTTGTTCAAGAACTCTTCGAATCTTCCGTTGTTGAAACAGCCCAAGAGCTTGGGGCCGATGTTTTTCCTCGAGAGCCTGATTAGAGTCAGAAGTTCCGAGTTTCGGTCGATGATGTTTTCCACGTCTCCATAGATTCTCAGGAGGAGTGGGTAGTAGTTCTGGTAGGTCATCTTGTAGACGCAATTGGTCATTGCGCCGCTAATTCTGTCCAAGTGGATGGCCTTGTAGTTTGCCTTGCTGATTTTCCGCCATTTGGGGATGCGGAGCGACTTCAAGACGGAGAGGATGTCCTGTTTGAAGTAGTCTAGTGGGAGGGAGTTGTCGAGGTTGACATTGAGGATGTTGTCCAGAGACACGATGCTGCCGCCTCGGCTGGCGGATGCATGGCTATGTGTGTGTGTGTGGGGGTGGGGGTGACTATGGTTATAATGATGTGCCATGTCCTGGGCGGCAACTGAGGGAGACAGCAGGCTGGAGGCCGTGTCCATAGTCGTGGAGGATGCTGCGGACGCAGGTCCGGCCGTGTTGGACGTTCTTCTCGTCCTGCTCCTGCTTCTGTTTCTGCTGTTACTTCTGGGCCGCAATGCGACCGTACTCATGGAGGCGGCGGCGGTGGCTGCCGTGGCCCGTCTGGCGACCAACAGCGGCGACGCTGGGGCGGAGGAGCGTTTCCTCGTGAAGGCGGGGCGGTCCATCTGTGTGTGCAGGGGGTGGACCGTATATAGGACGTGATGGTAGCTGGGGAGAAGGCTGTCCTTGCTGGCAGAGACGGGATTCTCCGGAGTTGGTGTGTTGGTGTAACCGGAAAAAGAGGAGGTCTTCCAGCTGAGCATTCCTGGCGGCGAACGGTCCGAGGTGTCAACACGAACGAGACGAGGAGGGGGGACACCCTCTTAGCTCAGCGCTTTCCACCTCCGTCCAGCCCGTCTGTCCCAAAAAACGCATGTGAAAATGGACAGACCAAAGCATGTGTCGCGCACGTGACCCATTACTGTCACGTGATACTGGGCTAAATGCGCTGAGCCTCCTTTTAATTTTGGCCGATCGACTTATTTGCCCTTTTTTTTTCTTCGTTTTCTCGCTTTTTCCGTTTTCGCTTCCGTTTCGGGTAGTTCCCCGTTCGGGCCGTTTATTTATTCTCGGCCTGCTTTCCCGCACGGTGCAGTTTTCGCTGCTTTTTTTCGTGCCCGTGTGATTTGGCCACGGATAGCACAGCGGACAAACAGAGACAGAGCCGGTGCGCCAACCGTTGCGGATGGTGTGGATGCGGGAAGGGGAGGAAGGAAGGAAGGAAGGAAGGATGCAAAAGAGACGGTTCATCGCTGCTGTTGCTATTGCTGTTGCTTCTGCTTACGAGCCTATCATCTTCTCCTTTTGGCAACGCTGCATCCTGTGACCGCTCGCCCCGTCTCTGCACGAACCCCCCTTGCCCCTGCCCTTCTGCGACCACCACTCGAGACCTAGCTCGTGCTACCCAGCTGCCTATTCATCGACGCTTCCTGCTACTACGGCCGCCGATCGATCGATCCCTCCACTCATTTGACGCAAGACAGAGAAGAGCATTCGCATTAGCACCACACAGCAACTTTTCCCCACCCGCCCCGGCTAAGACAGACACAAGATCAAACCAACATTCTTCCGTCTGCCTAGCCTTCTTCCTCCCAATTCTAGATTATATTCCTCACCTCAAGTCTCTCCTTAAAAACTTACCATAATATATATCTTCTATTGGCCGAGGCCCCTTTGAAAACGCAGGTTTACAGTCCCCTTGTCACTTACACTACTTATCCGCTTGCCTATTCTCCTACCAATGTACCAACATTCCAACCACAGCATGGACTCCTCCTCCGATGACAGGTTCATCCTTTCATTCTCCTTGCCCTACCAGTACTTCATCAAGCCTTTCAACGTGCACCGCGAGTTCCTGATCCCCTCTGATTGGAGAATTAACAGCTACTCAAACCTCAACTTGAACCTGAACACCTTGAACCTCTCGAACAACAACAATGTTTTCGATACCTCGAAGCTGAACAACCTCCTTAACAGCCCTAACCCAAACCTCGCCAGCAATGACAGCTTCAACGACAACAGCCTCATCTTTGACAACCTCAAAAACTTGGGGGTCATTGTCAACCAACTGAACGAGTCGTACGCCTCCTTCGGAATTATCATCATCTTGAACGAGTTTAGAATCTCCGACTACAAAATCACAATCTCCATCATCGGGACAAACCATCTGAAAAAGGAAATGCTAGACATCAGACTCCAGATCCTACAGAACTTCTCCCAAATCTCCAAGTCGATAATCGTCCTCGATCCGGTCAAAAATAAACATTGTTTAAACATGGATAACGAGCATGATTTGAAAATGGAACTCATCAGTTTCATTTCTAGTGTCTCCAATTTTAACAAGTGTTCCATATATATTGAGAAAAATGATAATTTTGCATTCTCAATCTCAATCATCGGTTACAGAGACCAGGTCAAAGTCACCGAGAATAAAATAAACCTATTCATTGATGACATGAACCCACAATTCTACTCAGACTATTTAGAACTCTCATCTGTCTCAATATTACCTTTAATTTGTGGTACCGATCTATTCACGTTGAAGAGAATAATAAAAGAAACAAACTGTAACATCTACCTGCCCAACCTATTGCCAAGTCTTTATTACAATAACTCTTTGGAAGTTGAACTGGGAAACCCGAAAATATTCCTGGCAGGATTAAGATCTGAAGTATTGTTGGCGAAAAAATGCTTATCAGACATGATTTTGAAATATACCAAAACCCCCTTTATCAAGCAATTATCTCTTATGCCAATCAAAAGAGAATTTTTGATCTTGGATCAGATCACCAAGAATGGTGGAGATTATTTTGATAATCTAATGTTCCATACCTCATGTTATATATCTATGCCTTCTCTAGGTTCAAAAAATTCAAATACCTCAACTATCACTGCTAATAACAACAACAATAACAACAACAACAATAACAGTAAACTAAATAATGGCGTTGGTGATAAAATAAATTTTCAAGGAAACTCTATAGAGGAGGTGGAACTAGCAATTAATGAGTTCGTTAACCAGATCTCCACATACTATTCCGAAAAGGTAGAGTTCACGATCAAAAACAATGATAATAGGGTCGATATCAACAAGTTATTGAACTTCAACGATTCCTTAGCTTTCAACTCGAATTGTTTCATCAATTGTTCCAAAATAGATAATAAGTATACTTTCCAGATTTTGGGCAATTCAAATAACGTTAAAGTCGCCACCAATTGTTTATCCCAGTTTAACTCGTATATAGGTGAAACATTAAAGAGTCAGTTTGTGAAATTTCAAATAGAACTACCAAATAACGAAAAGGATTTTATTGCCGGTAAGAAGAATGGTAAGATTATCAAGATCATTAACATGTCTTCTGTCTCAATTAAACTATTACCCTTTACAGATCAAAACTTTGTTGTAGAAATATCGGGCAACGACTTAATGGATTCAATATTAGGCTTAGGTTTATTTGAGGATGAATTACCCACTATTTACAATTTTAATGTTCCTGAATCTTTTCATAGGCAAATTATTGGTGTTGGAGGTCAAACCATTCAGATTATCATGAGGAAGTTCAATGTTTTTGTTAAATTTTCCAATTCTTTCGAGCTATCTGATAAAACTTTAGATTCCCAACATTCATTACAATCCACAAATTTCCAACAATCTTTTATCAGAAAGAATAACGTGATAATTAAATGTCCTTCCAAAAATAAATTTGAAATTCCATTGGCAAAGATAGAATTAGAAAATTTGGTCAATAAAGTAAAGAGAAACAGCTACTCTTGTTCGGTGGTGAAATTGTCAATTCAACAATGGAAGTTGATAACATCTTCTGAGTTCAACATCTTATACAACATCAACCGAAAGAAACCTACAAATTTCATCACCGAGTTAGAGAAGAAGACCAACACCTTTATAGATTATCCTTCCCTTGATTCCATCTCGAACAATTTGAACTTCATAACTATCAAAATTTATGGAATTGAAAATAACTCGAAATTGTGTTGTTTGGAACTGAAGAAAATCATTCCTTATGCTTACGAGTTCAAGTTACAGAAAGATGCAAAATGTTTGGATCTACTTCATATTCTCAAACTCGATAAACTTTTATTATTTCAATCGGATCAACTCTCTCTTTTGCAGTTGAATTTCTTGAATAATATTGTGGTTCCAATGAAGCTACTGTACAATATTGAACTACAGGTCAAGATTGGCGAGCAATATGATTCGATAATCGTGAATTATTACCCGCATTCATTTGGCTTTAAATTGAACGTTACAACTCCTGAAAGATTATCTGAGCAATCTCAATTACAAGTGATATACTCAAATTCCTTTAGTCAAATTACTGGAGGCATGAACAAATTTTTGAACGATTGGTCATTTAGAATGATCTCTTCCGAAAGTTACAATCCAGATCTGTTGATTGAAGATTTGGGATATCAGCACGGTAATAATAGTAGTTCCGATTTTACTAAAAGCAGCAAAAACAATTCCGATGATAACAAATGAGGCTATTAGATAGTTCGTCCTTTGATCCCCTCAATTCAGTACTTCTTTCCTACACCATCCCCACATTTCTTTGTGCATCAAATTACAATTTATGATCCTTTTTTTATTCTACAACCGTTAATAAATATATACAAATAAATAAATATATATACAAAAAAAATGACCTTTAGAGCTCCTCAAACGTTTTATGTAATTTGTCAAGCTTCTCCGAGAGTCTAGAGTTCTTATCAGCCGATCGGTATTGGCTTGGAACGCTTTCCTTTTCCTTTTCATCTTTGTTATCCTTATCAGCATCTTTTGACTGATCGCTATTCACCTCAACTTCCGTTTCAACTTTCTTTGAGAATATATTACTTTCCTTTTCCGCTCCTGACAGTAATCCCCCACCAGAATCTTGTCGTTGCTCCTCCAAATATTTCAACTCAAGTCGATGATGCTTGTGCGCAAATTTAATTCGAAATTCAAGTTTAGAATAATCAACAACTAAGTTCATCTTTGAGGCGCAAAAGTATCCAAAGGAAGAATTGAATCGTGAATTGACAGGCTCGTTTTCGATTCTCAAATTCAGATCTTCGGGTTCAATGTCCGTAGGTTCCACCCACTCTAACAACTTACTTTTCAACAAACTGGTCTCCTTATTACCGCCCTCCGCAGGTTCGATACTCGGAGAGTCTGCTCTGTTACTCTCTTTATGACTCAAGTTAATTTGGTCGATATCTAAGCCAAATCGTTTAAATGCAC
Organism: Pichia sp. PH4023; assembly: GCA_025531575.1. Lineage (NCBI taxonomy): Eukaryota > Fungi > Ascomycota > Pichiomycetes > Pichiales > Pichiaceae > Pichia > Pichia sp. PH4023. The sequence continues at coordinate 216,616 of JAMGYR010000008.1, read as the reverse complement.
TCTTATCTTCGGAACAACGGAAAGATACATAATACTTGCCATTTTTCCACGATGATACGTAAAACTTGAAATCACATTCACATAGTCGTAGAACATGCCGTATACGATCAATGTAATGAACTTCAAACGATTCAATCAAACTATTTTTCAACATCTCGTCTTTGTTTATTTGCATTGAAAGTAGGTACGTCGAGCCATCTGCTAGATTCTCTGTTGCTTCCTCGTGTGCAAAAAGCTCTTCATCAACATTGATGCCATCTGCTTCTTCACCCAGGTCTGAAATATCCGCATCCGCATCTTTTTTGCTCTTTACGCCATTTTCAGTGATACCCGCTATAATTTTTGGAAGTGTGAAATTGTCTATAAGGACGGTTTCGTTTATCATTAGATCTTGACTTTTCACATCGTTGCAAATAGTTTCCAGCAACTTTCTGAATTCAATAGTTTTCCTTTTAACCTGACTTCTTTTTGCCCCGGCTGCATTTGGAATAATACTGACATTAACTCGATCATCGCTTGAATTTTTCTTATCTTTTTCAACTCTTTTTTTCTTCTTTACATGGACTCTTCTATACTCTTTCAACTTGTTCCTGCAAGAGACACAAGTTTTGTAGTTGGAGAGGTCCGCAGTGATAGGGTCGCTTATACCAACCACACGTTTAACTTTGCATCTGCTGCATGAGATGGGCATCTTAATTTGTATACCAACTAATCAGAGTAATACTCCGGTATCTAGTTTTCTTATGTCAAGAGATCAACATTATTCTGCGTAAATCCAGCATTACCGCATAATTGCTCTGCGCGCTTGGAGAAAAATCATAAAACGCTCAAGCTTACTTCATTCTCAAAAAGGTTCGGGTCTGTTTTGTAATATAGTTTTGGGAGTGAAATACCCAATTAAAATAAATTCCTAAATTCCACCTAAGAAAGGTAAGGAGGCTCACCAAAAAAATGAGCTCTTCTTTACTTCTACCAAATCCTTGCTTACTAGGCATAGTTTTCACGATTGCGACACACGATGGGAACCAATTAGTTTTTCATTACCCGCCGAAGCCAAACGAATATGGATTTCAGGCTACACCATTAGACATCAACGAATTGTCAAACGAGGTCGAAGGGTTAAACGACTCAAGTGAAGATGAGTTATATGAAAATGAAGATGAAGATGAAGATGAATATGAAGATGATATCAGGTACAATGATGAAAATGACGATTACGGAGTTGAAGATGAAGAAGAGGACGACACCCAAGACGAAAGTGAGTTTAATGATAGCGATTTAGATAGTGTTGGAACAAAGAGCAACCGAACATTAAGCACAGATAGTCTAGCCAGTGATCAAAATCGACATCAACGAACTTCTTCTTCATCAAACAATCGGTATCAGTCTGGTAGAGATTTACTTGAGCTTATGTATGAACGGGAACAGAAGAAAAAGAAGAAGAAAATTTTGAAAAGGAAACAAAGAATGAGAAAACGCAAGAGAGAAAAGAAAAAAGCTTTCTTGGATTCGCAGTCGGCAATTTCTTCGTTGAAGACGTCAATTAGTGACAGCACTCATAATAGCCAGAAGAAAAACCAAAATAAGGAATACAAAGTTGAGAAATTGTTTTCATTTGATACTGATTTCATAAGTGATTTGGCAACGCCTCCAAAATCGTTATGTAACACAAGGTTTGAATTAACAGTGGAAGACATGGTATTTTTAGGCCTTCCCATTCATATACAAGATGATGGAAGTTGGAGAGTCTCTAAGAAGTCTAAATTCATCAGGTCCAAAAGCATGTCGACTTCACAACGGTCAAGAAAACAGTCTTGCTCAGACTCAAATCAGAATGAAGATAAGAGATCTGGAAGCAATCGAGCGTCATTCAACAATTCGATCAACCTTGATGATCATAAAGTCAATGATACTGAAACCAAAAATGATGATGAGCTGCATGACGATCATATAGACCATCACAATGATATGGAAGTTCTCGAATATACTGGTGAGAATTCCCGTGTGATAGAAAAAGATTGTGGAATGTATCAGTTCCACATGTTATTTGTTATGAACCCCCCTGTTGTCGAGTACAACCATCGAATTGATGAAATGTTCCATTATATCATTAGTAGAATTTCATTGTTACTTCGATACGAACAACAAAAAACAAACTATGTATGGGAAGAATCTAAAAAAATTTTGGAATTAAAAGAGGACTTGGTACATTTACCAATAAACCAGCAGTGGAAGACAATAATTGAAAAATCTTCTCTAGCTAAGCTAATATGTGAGACCTATAAGGCAGTCAGTAGGTCTCAGATTGTCAACATTGAGATCAATGGAAAATTGAACTCATTTCAAATTCCTATACGGAGAGAATTTGTGGTACTGCCTCCCAACTATGTTGAACTACCTGAATACTCTACACTTTCATCAATCTCCCCTTTCAATCAATTGAATAGTTACGAATCTCCTACCTCGTTGAGCCAGGCAAATGATGTAATGGCATTTTTTGGATTGATCTTGCTGGATGACACGGAAAGAATAATTAGAGACATCAAAGCGGAAAAGGATTCTGTCATTGCCAGTTTTATAAGACTGATCAAGCCAAGTGAGTCATTACAAAGACTATCAGTATTGAGTGGATTAGATATCCAGGAAGTGAAAATGTTTGCAAATCATTTAGTCTACTGGAGAAGGGCCATGGCAATCCTCCCATTAACATCCAGAAGCATATATGTTGTGTCTCCTATTGCTCCGATAAAAAACATTTACAAAGATTCTCCAGATTTTAACCGCACATTTCCCAACTTGCCTCCGCTACCGACATTTCTATCTATGATCTCCGATATTTCCACCAACAAGCCGAAAAGCATAAGTAACATAATCCCGAGTAGAGATCATCGAGATTTGTATATGGATGCAATTGCCTGGCTTTTTAAACATGGTTATATTATTCAGCTATACACTTTCTTATATTTGAAAATAACCAAAGAGATTAAAATCAAAGTTGCTGAAGAAGTCGAAATCGAGATCAAGAGGAAACAGGAGCTGAAAAAAAAAAGTGCCCTGATTGATAAAGACTTAACTGGGGCCAATGAGAATAACTCAGATAGTGATAATATGGGTACAGATAACAAAGCAAAAACTGATGTCAGCGACATCGAAGATTTAGAATTGACAGACGGGGAGGATCAAAGTGATGGAAGAGTATCGTCAAATGGAAATAGTTTGATCGATTTAAAGGATGGAGAACCCAGTGATAATGAGACAATAGAGGTTGATAACAACGGCAACAATAAACTGGGAGCCAGAATGACAGACAATTCTGCCGAAACAAATCTAGTACAAGAACCGAGCGATTCTGTGACAAGTCAAAATGCCGTAGCCGCTTCCAGTACGGAAAAGCGATTGCCTAATGGAGTACGGGCGGGAAAGAATAATCCTACAGATAACCTTCGTGATTATGGCTCCGAAATCCAAGAAAATAATACCACCTTGCCCAATCAGTATATAAGAAAAGACTTGAACAAAAATAACGGAGAAACAGGTAATGCACACTATCCTTCCCCTTCAGGAACAGAGAGCTACTACAATAATTCAGGTTCTTATGATCAAATCCAATTTGAGGAAGAAGAGGAGGAGGACACTATATTGCTTGAGCCTGAGTATTCTACCTCTTTGGAAAGACGGTGGATAGCAAAAGTAGTGGAGGGCCAGCCTAGTGAGATCTCAAATCTTTTCTACAAGGTGCTCAAGTACATGAATGGTCGAAACGCCCAAGAGGTATTCATGACTCAGGAGAACATCAGCCGTCATGACATGAAGAAACTCTGTGATGCGGTGGCGGAAAACTTTGTCGTAATGCGACACTGGTGATGTTGTGCTAAAGTATGTGAGAGCTTTTACTCCCGTGCACCAAAAAACGGTTCTGTACTTCGGGTGAATTTATTGGGACCGAAAAAGGAGAGGTATGTATGGTAAAAAGACACGATCCATTATGCGATTGTTTGATGGTTAAGTACAAGAACGGTTACGGAGACTAAAAATTTTATAGCAACAAACTTAGTACTTTGCACTGATTGCCTTTGATGCCTATTTATTGCTGAGATACACTTTATAAACGGCTTTAATTAGAAAAGACAATCGATCCCAAACGCTAATTCCGAACTTCAAGTGTTGGCATTTCGTGTAAGTTTGTTTTCGATTTTTGATCTACACTTTTATTGTTTTTCTTTCCCAACTCTGATCTGTTCCTTTTGAGTGCCCAACATTAATTGTCGACTATTTTTCTTTCATTAGCATATTGGTTCGATCGTAAATGATTAATATAAAACTATACTAGAGTTTCAAGCATGCAACAAAATACAATGGTATCTCCGAGTCTCCGAAATACACCAATACCCATTCCAAGCTCTCAAAGATCAGATGAAATCAAAGACAGATACAGCTATCGTGCGAAAAAATTGAGCCAAACGAATTCTTCGTATGTGAAAGTACTGTTCCTTTTTGGAATACTTCAGACCATTGCTTTGGCGTTCTTCACAAGAGGTTTTTTATTATCTAGAAATGTTCTACCTGATCTTTCAACATGTGAAACACAACAAAATGAGATCCTTTCATCAAGCGGATTGAACACTGGAGAAAGCTCATGTTTTCACCCTTCTGGTTTTAAAAAGGCAGTTATACTGGTCGTTGATGCCCTACGTTTCGATTTTACGATTCCAATTCCGGGTGTGTCGGAAGGTTCCATGGACTTTAATTATCATAACAATTTCAATGTTTTTTACGACACCTTCAGGAGATACCCAGAAAATTCGTTGCTTTTAAAATTTATTGCTGACCCACCTACAACAACTTTGCAACGATTGAAAGGATTAACCACAGGCTCGTTACCAACTTTTATAGACGCTGGTTCAAACTTTGATGGGGATACCGTCACTGAGGACAACTTGCTGAGTCAGTTATTCCATAATAATAAAACAGTCGCTTTTGCAGGTGACGATACATGGACGGCAATGTTTTCCCCTTTCCTGGCTCCCAATTTAACATTTCCGTATGACTCTTTGAATGTTTGGGATTTGCACTCGGTTGATAATGGAGTCATAGATCATATTTTTCCGCTATTGAAAAAGGAAAATCAGCACAAGTGGGATGTCCTTATCGGCCACTTTTTAGGTGTGGACCATTGTGGCCATAGATATGGACCGGAACATTATGCCATGAAAGATAAATTGATACAGCTGAATGGTATAATTGAAAAAGTCATGGATCAAATTTCGGATGACACGCTCTTAGTGGTTTTCGGTGATCATGGTATGGATAGGACTGGCAATCATGGAGGAGAATCTGATGACGAAGTAGAAGCTGCTTTATTCATGTACTCCAAAAAAAAACATTTTAAACCTTTTAATCACATAGATAAAAACGCTTATGATATCTCAAAAATGGGAAAAAATTACAGAAGAGTGAACCAAATCGATTTAACACCAACTCTTGCGATGCTTTTGGGTATACCGATTCCTTTTAATAGTTTGGGCTCTCCAATTGCAGAGGCTTTTATGGCGGAGAAAAAACTGTATTCTGTTGCTTCAATGCTCACATCTTCGCAAATTAATAATTACAGACTTAGCTCAAATGAATTGAAAAGTGATGAGGATATTAACGAGCTTTACAAAGAACTGTTTCAAAAGTGGACAACTAATTCTGCAATGCAGTCTTCACTGGTTGACTATAGCTACGAGTATCAACGTTCGTCGTTACAAAGGTGTAAGGAACTTTGGGCAAACTTCGACGATCTGAATATTTGGATCGGCATATTTTTGATTTTTGTTTCGTTGATTGTCCTCATTGTCTATTCCAAACTAGTTCCTTCTGTTGTTGTATCTCAGCTAAACTATCAATGTTTTGTTGCATCCATAATTCTTATTTTGGTATACTGTGTTTTGTGTTCTTCATTCTCTACTGTGTTCAAACCAGAGGGCCTACCGTTGAGCTGGTCATTGGTCTTGGGTGTCGGCCTAGGAATTGCCAATGGTATATTAGCTCCAATTATGGACAGATACTCTATTTTCTTCTTGCTTTTGCAGGTCAAGGAAAATTTGATTCAGAATGGGTGGACTTATTTGGGCATTTTAATCATCTTTTTGCATTCTGTCATATATGCATCTAATTCATTCATAATCTGGGAAGATAAGATTGTCTCATTCTGGTTGAGTACTTTTGGCTTTTTAGCTTTTTTCAAGTCTTTTCAAAATGAAGAAAAACACAAGAGGTTCATAGGGGCATATCATTCCTTAGTCTTCATGATCCTTACACGCTTGACCTCGTTGATCACTACATGTAGAGAAGAACAGGGTGATAAATGTGTATCAACTTTCCAAATTACCTGGTGGTCAGTAGGACTGTTGTATGTGTCGACCCTTGTTCTTCCTCAAATAATCAAAACTTTCTACAAAATTTCGTATTCTTACGAAGGGGCTGCACCAATGTGGATATCTAAAGGATTAAGAGGTTTAATGCTTTTAATTGCAGTACTGTGGACCTTAGAGTTTATTGAGAATGATGAATTTTTGAACAACAATTATGACTTGCAATTCATTGCCTTGAAAAATTGGCGTATTATTCTTGGGCGGATTGTCCTGGGTGTCTCAATGATTGGAGCCAATTTTGGTTGGAACGTTGGTCCTTTGTGTATCCAAGTCGAATTGGAGCAAGAGGAAGTTGAAACCGGGATGGTTAAAAGCAAAAATAAGAGAAATACGGCTGCAAAAAGTCAACAGTTTGAGATGAAAAAGACAGCTAGGATTGTGGGATATAGTAACGTCTATGGATCTTCCTATTTTTTGTTTTTCATCAACATTCTATGCTGTATTATGGTCGTTTCCAAACCTCTTGGAGGCATATCATTATTTTTTTTGGTTAACCAGCTACTCACATTGCTTGAATTAGTGGATATTTTAAATATTCGTACGAATTTGATATCTGTTGTTGTGATTTGTATGCTAGGGTATCTCCATTTCTTTTCCACAGGACATCAAGCGACTTTACAATCGATCCAATGGGAAACCGGTTTCATGTTTACAGAGACCATTGTTTTTCCGATAACGCATCTGGCTATCTTATTGAACACATTGGGTCCTTTCATATTAGTAGCAATTGCCATTCCACTATTGACATTATGGAAAATACCACCTACTAACAAACCAGTTGCATTAAGCTCCAAAATTGTTGAAAATGCTTTGACAGTGTTAATTTATCAAACAAGTTTGACACTAGTTACGTTGATCATGACTAATAATTTTAGAAGACATTTGATGGTCTGGAAAATTTTTGCACCTAGGTTCATGCTAAATGCGTTGATTTTGGTACTTTTCAACGTGGTTCTCACCTTTGTTTCAGTCGGGTATTCCAGTGTCAAAGTTGTATCCAGGTGGTATGAAGTTTTTGGAGCATAATATTTATAGTTTTGTAACCTAATTATTCTGTATTTATTGGAAATTAAATTTCCCTCAATAGAAAGTATACATTCTGTTTGTTTCCTACAGATACCATTTATACATAATTTAAAATGAACAATTACACTACATGTTGAGAAAAACCTCGTTGCTCAATGATCCAAAATCCCCATCGTTATCATCATTATTGTAGTCACCTGAATCATAAAGCATTTCATTCTCAAAGTCAAAGTTATTCTGGGATTTCAGGAACGTATTCATATCGTTACTTGAAGGCTTTTTAGTAAGGTCTTCAACCAAATCTGTCGATGTCAAACCTTTTTCAACATCCGAGACATGGCCATTAAGTTGGGAAGCGTCTTGCGGCACCAAATCCATGTGATTTTGACCTGGTATTTGATTAGCAACAGCAGTATGTCCATGTGCCAGTGGCAATGAAGGCGAAATATCTTGCGTCTGGCTTTGTGATGCTGATACTAACGTTCCCTCCGCATTTGCTGCTACTAAATCGTGTGGGCTGAATGAAATAGAAGCCGATTGCTCAATTGAAAGTCGAGAAGTTGGACTTGTTTGGGTGTTGTGGCTGATCTTATCATCAGTACTTTCTCCTGGAACTACGGATTCATTATTTTCTGTTTGTAGTAGCGGTGTTGCTGATGACAAACTTTGGGGAATACTGTTTGCCTCCAAGTTTGCTTTCTTGAATTGGTCATTATATTCTTCAGCCGTTAATCCTGTTTTGATTGAATCAAAGGCTTGTGTCTTAAATTGCCTTTTCTCATTTGAATCCACAAGTCTCGTTTTGAATTTCGTTTTCAAAACTGATTCTATTTCATTTACTTTGCTTTCACATCCTTCAGCAGAACTGGCAGTATAGCTCAGAAATGTTTGATGTAAATCATCTATTGCATTCATGTTATAGTTAAACCTCTCACTAAACTCGAACGGTTCCTCTACTTTTTGCTGGGTTGCTGTTTCAGTTTCAGCCAAAGCATTTTCCTGCATTCTCATCGTTTCTAGATCTCCGAAAAGAAAATCAGTTCGAACTTTAATGTTCATACGAGATTTCAGATAATCATTGATAACTTTTGTTGTCTCTGGAGAATCTTTTGGGTAAGGGACTTGGTATCTTCCAACATCAGGATCGTAGTCACTTAAATCATCATCTATATCATTGACAGACGCCACTGTTCCGATGCCAGTAACATTCTTTTTACTTGATTTTGCATCGGAATTTTCTGCGTTGTGCTTCGATTTGTCTTTCCCATCTTTGGACATTTCGTTTTTATTTTCTTCCTCCTTACGATCTATTGAGCTGGTGGAATCATTTACCACCTCAGATTTCGCATTTGATGTAGCTTCCTCGTTATCTTCTGTTTCCTTCTTCAGTTCCCTTTCCGTTTGGTCCAACTGTAAAGTTGCACCTCCATTCTTCTTTTCATCGTCCCTGTTGAGCTCTACTCGATCATCTTGGGATTTAGGTTTTACTACTTCTGATGTCTTGACATCTTTCAAGAGCTCTGCCCTCTTTTTCTCATATGGCATCCCGTCCACAAATGCAATAGGAAATAGCCGTGGAGGTATAATTTTATCGGTGGGTATTGGCTTTATTATAATGTTTTCTAAGAGGTCATTTAGCATCTGATACTTGGAAAGAAAGTGTTTTCTAGGAAAGTACATGTCGACTTCATCATTAAGAAGCGTTGCTTTATGGGGATCAACACTTGGGATAGGGAACTGAAAAACAGGATTTCCGCCATTTGTTATGTTTTGTCTATTACTGAAACTTGATGTTTTCAAATCAGGACCAAAAGTAAATGGGTTGGTGGCATTCTGCTGTATGGTTTTGGGCTCCTGGACCGGATAAGGATTCGTTTTGAATGTAGTCTTCCTGGATCTTTTTCTTTTCGTGGCGACGGGCATGGCTAATTTTCAGCAACTCCTGTGTTACGTGGCTCAAGCTCGGGAGTACTCTATTGAAGAGAAATAGAATGAGGTGTAGTGAATATGAAAAGAGTGTTAAGAAAAGAGCGGGAGTTGATAATGCCTGCGCGATAAATATCAACAAAATGATGTACGGCAAACATTTAAATCTGGTTACCCCTAATGTAGCGGAAGTGATTACATTGAAACATAACAGATTCCAGGTTACAAAGATGAACAGCAAGGAGATACTGGAGTCGTACCTCGATAGAGACTTGGCAGAGGTGTTTGGAGAAAAGGGCTTGCAAAACATCGTTGCTTCCGAAACTGATCATAGACTATCTGAAACAGAGACGGAAATTTTGACTGCTTTAATACAACGAAGGCATAATGAGGTTGCAATGGAAAGAATCAGAAAAAATGTATCTTTGTTAGTGTTCAAAAACGTTTCTCAGCAGACAGCCGTAAAAAACGATTCTGAAAATGATAATGCAATTGAGGATTTTATCGCTAGACTAGAAAAGATATACAGTAAGCTGGAGAACAAATACTTGTCTTTAGAAAAAGAGAAGGAAAGCGAAGTAGACAGACTTGAACAATTGGTGGAGGACGTTTCAAAAAATAACCTCCTTGTCTTTAATGAAAGTGATCATCTAGATGCTGTAACTCAGGAAATCAACAAGTACAATTCTACCATGTTGAGTAAGTCTTAATATTTGTTCGTCCCTTACACATAAATAGACGGATCTATGTCTTCGACTTCATCTGCTAGCTGCTTGTCTAGATACTGGAATGCTTCGAATTTCCAATTCAAAACACAAGATAAGTGGATCATTTCTCCTTTTCCACTGTTTTTCCCAATACCACCGGTTTTCGGTGAAGGCTTCAAATAAACCAACTGGGATATACGTGAGTGGACAAGTCCCATCGAACACATAGAGCATGGCTCATGGGATGTGTATACGTGGTACCTGAAGCAAAGATAGTTATTTGCTTTGGGATCCTCTACTTTCCGTTCTTGACGTCTAGTTAGCTCACGGTCGGCTATTTCCGCTATTCCGTCCATCACCGTATGTTTTATCGGATCTGATGGACATCTTTCGTCAATTCTAATTGATTCTATCACGTCTTTTGAAGGATCTACGAAAATGCTGACAACTGGGCATTTTGTTTTCTAGAGAGACAGGTTACCAAGTCAAAAAGAGGAATCATTAACTGTTAGTACATGTTGCCGAGTTTGATGGGGTTGTTTTTATTTGAGATTATCACACATACCTGCTGTTTGGAGAGTTCTGCGACCTTTTTCATATATTTGCTTATTATATTTATATCAATGCCTTTGTATATTTCGTTGAGATCTTGCACAATAGGATTACCTTTCCACAAAAGCGGCCAATACTCTTTCGACCATTTGATATTTATGTCTTTATCCGAGGGCTTGTTCATTGGAATGCTTTTGATTTCCAACCCTATATTGTCTTGATGGGTGGCACCGGTCAACATACTCAGTAAAGCCTCCTTTGTGAGTGGGTTTTCCTTAGGCTGGACAGGGCATAGTAAAACTTTCAAAACTAATTTCCCCTTGCCATTATCTTCCTTGTATATTCTTTTTAAATGCTGTAAACTATCGACAGTGTGTTGAAATTGTGATTTTATAAGGCCAAGAACTTTTGGTGAATTTTTTGGATCTATGCTGCAGACCCAGTACTCTTGTAAAATTGGGTTTATGTCCCCAGCAGAAGGGGCCATTCGTTGCAATAGCCCATATAAAATCTCATTCCTATAATCTATCTGGAGCGTCATATCGAGCAGGTTAACCAAAGTTCACTACAAGCACTGTGTAATGTAAGTAGAGATCATGTTTGTGGAGAAAAAAAAATAGACGTAGCAAATCAGCACCGCCAGAACATGCATAGGTTAAGCGGTGTCTATTTAAAGACTTTTTTGCCATCAGCACTAAGGTGGCAGTAATGCCTACGCTTGAAGAACATATAATTGAAAAGGTACCAACATTTGATAGGTGTACATTAGTGGAATATGGATCGGGTGCTTTTTTTGAACAGGCACTGTTTCTTATTACCAACCTTGAGCTGCAACCGACCAAGCTAAAGAATAAAGTGATTCCAGCATTATTGATATCAAAGGCGACATTCTGCTATCACAGTGAATGCATTGATCTTTTAATTGAATTCATAATTGACAAAAAAATAGACAATGTTCTCAAATTGGGATATACGGATGGTTCCTTTTTCAACTCGACTAAACCTTACATTTTTAAAGGTTACAATTCTACGATTGACCTGCTGAAGTCGAAGCCGATGGAAATAGTAAGAACTATCATCGGGGTGGAAGAGTTCCTAGGCTTGATTTTACACTACAATGGTATATGGGCTCCCTCCAATCAGGTACTGTGGGGTGAGTTTCAAAAAAAGAGCTATGAAAGATGTCAACGGCCACATTCAGTCAGTTTCAGGTCAATGCTGTATGTCCATACTTCCGTATTGCACAAAACGAACCCGGTGGCTTCTGAACCCTGGAAACTTCTCACTTTAATTTTTAAGAATGATAATCTTCATTGCAGAAAGAAAAACGACCCACCTCGTCGATTACGAAAAGCCTTCAAGCTAGTCAAGATGCTTATATCCAAACACAACTCCCATATGAAAGAGTATCCGTATATAGTGGATCAAATTTGTGTCAATAATAACTCTGATGAAAAAGACAATCTCTCACTTTCCACTGATAAAAGTAAAGTTATTGAAGTCATCATGACCATCATATACAAAATAATACCTGTGGAGCTTTTTGGTACATCAAAAAACCGAGGTCTTATCATGAGATCAATACCCCGATTGATAAATACTACTGTCATTGCTAAGATCTCAATGGAAGATGTCATTCGTAGTGTCAAGCTAAATCAGATATCCTGGATCAAACCAAGAGCCCAAAGGACGCTGAGTAAACCTGAATTCATTAGAGCTAAGAAATTGTTTTGTTCATTTATATCTTGGCTGTTTCAAGTATTTATTTGTAAAATCACTGCTGCTTTTTTTTACGTTACCCAAGCATCTCAAAAAAATAGACTTTTATTTTTTAGACATCACATTTGGAACAGAATGACCAAGAAGTATTTATCAAAATATGTTACGAATCACTTGATTAACTTAAAAGATACCCAAAACAGTTTCAGCAACTACTCCGATAATAAAGATTTCATAGGCAACCTTTCTTTGCAACCCAAAAAGTCAGGTTTCAGGTTGATCGTGAAACCTTTCAAGGGATCTTGGGATAAAAAAGTTGAGTATTTAACGTACCAGAAAAGAATTTTACGCCCGGTAATGCAAATACTTCAAAAAGTTAGAATTCACAATAGTTGCAGTTCTGTTACCGAAATTATCGATAGGATTTATTCTTATAAAAGTCAGCTTCTGGCAAGTTATGACGGGAAAATTCCTACCATTTATTGTTATAAATTTGATGCGCAGAATGCGTATGATTCAGTCCCTCATGATATAGTACTCAGGGTTCTCTCCGAGAGGTTAAATGCTTTCACCAACAAGGATATGATATATTTACAGTCCTTCAACGAAATCAGCAAATCTGGGCTTGTAAGACGAAGGAGGAATGTTGTTGTTGATTGCTTAACTGATTTATCTGTGTTGAGAAATATTGATCAGCATGAGAACGAGCCGTATATTATTAGTAGCAAAAGGATAATAGATAATCACGAAACCTTCCAATTTACTAAAAGCGAAATTTTAAGTCTTGCAGCTAGGCAGTACAAGAATACATGTTTTCATACAGATTCTAGGTCCTACTATAGAAAGATTGGCTTCTATCAAGGTTTTCCAATGTCTGCCCTATTGTTTAATATTGTTTATGATTCCTTGGTGGCTGATTTTTATGCTGGATTAGGAAGTCATGAAGAAACAACCATCGTTCGACTTATGGATGATTTCCTTGTTTTGAGTACAAAGAAACATCATATCAACAAATTGAAAAAGGTAACCTCAAGATGCATGAAAACTTATAATTTGAGTATTAACCGTCTCAAAACTGAGTTTTCAACTTCTGAAGTCTCATTTGCTGGTTTGCATATTTGCATAAAAAAATTGGTATGCCATAAGCTACTGGAAGACTATAATAATTCTCCGATTCAAACATCCACATTCCAGAAACTTTACAAAAGCTTGATAAAATTTGTCCAGCTCCGCACGAAAATTGCAAGTTTATTTGATCTATCAATAGATAAAAGTGAAAGGGCAGGTTGTAAGAAAAATGTACTCTCATTGCTTAAAAGTATATTGTTCAAGTTTTGCAACTCATACAGGCTACTGAAGACCAAAAGTGACTTCAAGATTTCAAACTTTTACCATTTTTTAACAAAGATCTTTTCATTTCTTACAACCAAGCTACCGCTGAATGACATAGGTGTGAACTTGGATAGATTCTGGTTGTATACTTTAAGGATACTTAAACATAAACGTATAATACAAAATAGTGTTTAGGAACGGATAATTAACTCGCTAATTACTTAAACAATTCCAAATGTACTTTTCATATGTGCCTGATCTTTTTCTTGACGTTGCTTCTCAATTTCAGAAATTCCACCACCATTTCTCTTCAATTTTTCATTACTGACAAAATCTCCCAACTCTTCTTGGAACTCGTCTTTTAATCTTAGCTCCTTCTCCATTTCTCTTACACGCTCCGCTTTCATAATAGCTTCAACTCTTTCCTCGTGGTTTGGATTGATAGCATCAACTTCTGCCATAACTAATTTGGAGGCATCCCAAGGGGAAACTGAAGGATCTGGAACCGGAAGCTTGGATTTATATGTCAGCGACCCCTTTTCTAGTTGTGTTGCACAAGAAACTATCAAATCAAACGTTTCCTGAGCTGACTGGTAATCTTGTGCTAATAGTCCCATAATTTCTTCTTGTGCTTTGAAAAAACGTTGGTCAGCCGATATGGTTGCCATTTGTTTGCTCCACATCGAGAGAAGGTTTTTACGTTCAATTTGTGTATAATCAGTTAATGAGCTCAGCTCCGCTTTGGTGTTTTTCATTTCTTTGGATAGATGTTCAAGCTGTTTATCAGATGGCTTGATATTGTGTTTGGTTATGTCACGTTTAATAAACTCAATGACATCTTGCAAATCATCAAGTTTTTCAACTAAAGATTCACAACCTTCACTGACTTTAGCTTTGCAATCTTTAACGTATGTATTTTCTGAAATCTGTGATGCTAAACCGTCTGCTTGGATTCTGTCAATAGTTTCCACTGTGGAGCTAATCATTCCATTTATTCGTCTCACGGATTTAATTTGATGTTGTTTTACTTTTGTTAGTTCATCTTGCAAATCATCAATCAATTTCTGATAATTACCTTTATCTTCTAAGTTTTTCTTTATGTTTCTCTCTGAATCAATATCTGTAGATTGTTTAAATGAAGGTGTTGCTGGAGCTGAGCTTTGCAAAGCTTGTAATTTTTCAAGTTGTTTCAAAATTCTGTCCTCCATATTCATCATATCGTTTTTGACTGTCCCTATTTGTGAATCTACATGACTAAGAATAGCATTTTTAAAATCTGGCTGCTGCAACGATATTATCGAGCCATATTCAATTTCCAAAACATTTTCAAGTTCATAAGCAACTGAATTAGGACCATCCTGTATGTATATTTTGGGGTAAGAAGATGTTGCAGGAGAAGAGTAGTTAAACTTCTGAGCGTAAAGGACTTTGAGATTCGGCAAAGTCGTGGGGAGGTCTATCCTAACCTTTTTGACTTGATCTCTTAATTTGAGAAAAATCTCGTTTTGATACTTCTTCTCTGCATGAATTTGTCCTCCTGTCAAAGATTTGGCAGTATCACTTAATGTTTCTTCTTTCAAAGATGTTAAGCTGTTGACTGAAGTTTTATCTGAAACTTTAGGCAAATCCGGTTGTCTTTTAGTTTCATTTTCATCAATGTTATCTAATTTTGTACTATTTTTAGCTTTCTCTAGATCCTCAGCCGTAATATTAGGAGCAATATGCATTTGAACTGGCGTTTTTGGAAGCTCGGTAGTGTTAAACATATTGTCTGACATTGGTGACTGCATTGAAATTATGCTTGAAGTTTGATATGCTGAAAACCTCTTGGAGGCTCTTCTCATCAAATCATTGTTATTTTGAAGTCTAGTTATAGGGTCTTTCGATGGTGTGCGATTGAAATCTAATGGTGAGTGTCCGGAAGATGAAGTTGTTGGTGTAGTCTGTGAATTTGACTGTTTAAAAGATGAAATAGAGGATGATGCCGATATGGATCCATTTTTTCGGTTTTTATCCACTGTACTCAAGTCATTCTGTTTCTCTTTTAACATTTTCATCAGCTCAGCAACCGAGTCTCCGATCTGCGGTAAAAACTTATCCAGAGATTCTTGCGAAGGCTCCATTACGAGAGAACCTTCCAATATCAATCGGACTTTGCCAGGAATATCCGGCAGCTGTGAAACATCAACACCACTTGTGGAATATGACCTTTTCAAACTTTTGTAGGCATCTCCAAACTTGACAAATCTGGACGAGACTTCAGAGACACTAGTCGTGTTTTGAGACCAGCTGGTTAAGGACTGTAGTAGAGCCTTCGTGGCAGTTAACAAATGACTAGTTGCTGTTGCAATCGATGGTACATGCTGCTTAATCGCAATTGGTAATGATGAATTAGTAGGATAGAGTATGTTAGTATTTATTACATAAAACTTCGAAGAGTCCATACTTCAGACGTAAACAAAGAACACTTACGCCTTTCCTCCTGGTTGGACTTTTACGTCCGAAACTACTTAGGTCAGTTTCTGACATATAAATGTATCAATGAGCGTTTTGGGTCGTTTATAAGCGACAGAAGCCTTTGTATACCATTGTTCTCAGAATTCCACTTCCAAACAAATACACTTCCATGAGTGTTCCATGAATAGCCATGAAAAGAACATCAATGATTTAAGCTCAAACTGATTACGTCAGCAATGTCAGTGGAGGGGCCTTTTTCAATTAAGTTCTCTAGATCTAATACCTCCTGTATGAACTCAAACGGTGAAGGCAGAAAGAAAGTAAAATCGGCTTCTCAACTACCCAAGATGAGTGATAATCATTTGATAGATGATTCACAACCGGAAGACTTGCTGGACTTGTCTTTATCTTGGGAGTACATCAACAAAGAGAAGGAAAAGTCAACGCGTAAAGCAAAACAGCTGGTGAAGTTACATAAAGAGTTACAGCCATTGAACAAGGAGTTCGAGTACGTACAATTAACAAGGACAAGGAATAGTTCGTTTCACAAAAATAACCAATTTACGGTTGTGGCTGCAGAATTTCTCAATTTGAGCTCCAAAGCTGAACTCGATCAACTTTATGCAGATGGATATTCAAAACATGAAATTGAGAATATGCTAGAAAACAAATATCAAGAAAAGAAAATATTTTTTACTGATCTTAACGTGAAACATCACAAATTCAAAAGGAAGAGCTTTGAAGCTTGGAGAAGCATGAGCAACTCGCATAGTGTAAATACAAATACTTTTACCTCGGAGGAAGAATGCATGTCACAGATTAGCAAATCCCAGCAGTTACGTCTAAAACGAATAAATAACAAACCACTTAAAAAGTTCACGACAGTTACACGAATCAATGAAAAGATCAACGGTATACTCACCAAACCTTCAATAGAAGAAACCAATTCGACTAAAAAAAGCTCCAGATCTAATTCTTCTTCACGCCTCAGAACTCAACCTATTAGAAATACACGTATAGATATACCCAACGAAACCAGCTTGTTGGCAGTTTCTTCAGAAAATGATTTAGATGCTCAGAATAGTAGCCTGTTAATGTTTAGTGAGATGAATGAACCACAGAGCATTACATTAGAAGTGACCAAAACAACGACTCATAACCCCTCTGCAGTCGCTAAAGATAACGTTGCGGCTCTACACTCATCAACATTGGTACCAGCAGAAAAACTTGACCATACTACATCTGGGTCTGATCTCTTAAACCAAGATTCTCAGATCCCCAATACACAGACAGAATTATTGGAGATATTTAGTGAGAAAAAAGACACGACTTTTATATCATCTGATCAAGCAAACAACGAATCGCCAGAAGGACTGATAGAGCTTCCTTCTTCTCCCGAAAAAATGATGACTATTCCCAATTCTCAGGGCACCGTTAGAGATAAAATTATGAACGAAAATATTAGCAAAATCATTAGCTCACGAAGGACCCTCAGACATAGAACTATTGTAAATAAAAACCCTTATCTTGTTGACAGAGCCGAATACTTAGGGTTATCTACCAAGTATGAGCTCATATATATGACGGAAGAAGGAAAATCAGACGAAGAGATTTTATCTTTTTTAGACTTTAAGTATCAGCAAAGAAGGAAGGAGAGAAAAGATAAAGAAGTTGGATTTGGCCCATATTCAAAACCTACCTTTTACGATATCATGAACGGGAAAATTCATACTGATGATTTGTTGGCACCCACTAACGCGGATTCGTTGATTGAATCATACCAGGCAATAGGGGAGCATTCAGTCTCAGATCAAGAATTTGAATTGTCAATGGATGAGGAAAGTAACCATCTTAGTGATACCTTCAATGAAGATTTTGACCTCATAAACATTGAAAGTAGCAAAGACGGCCGACAGGACCAAGACCATGACTTAAAGAATGGGCTCGTGGAAATAGACCAGAACTTGCCGCAGATGGAAGATGTTTTTCGGTTTAATATGAAGGAATTAACATCAAAAGCTAACTCGCCAACTTCCATGACTCAAAGGAAGAAAAGAAAACACATCACTAACACTTCCTCGAATGCTGCTAAGAGACAAAAGTCACTAGAAATCACAGGTACAACACAAGTAGTTGCAGACGATGCAAGCCCAATAAAGTTATCAGCTTTGAATTCTACAGCCTTCAATCCATACTCTATGAATTTTTTAACTTTATCTGATGAAGAGCCACAACCCGAGCAAGAAACCAATCAAGCTCAACCAAAGACTAAGGTTGCAAAGCGGAAAAATCAAGAAAAAACTGTTCTTGAATCAGCCAAGAGACCAAACCGAACTAGCGTGGCAAGCGTACTTGGCCAATCTAACGTTTCAATCACCAAAAACGCTTCAGCAGTTGGTGCTGAACTTCAATCTAAACCGGGAGTCCCCTCTCTTAATACAGATACAGAACTTAAACCGTCGATAAACAATAAACAGAAGAATATTATAGGCACGACTCATGCCCCTATCCACAATTCGAACTACGTTTTCAACAGAGCTGTAAACACGGGTACCTACCAAGAAGAAGTCCTGAAACCTCACTTTTTGGATGAATTGCCTTCACCAGCCATCACAGAACTGAATCTTGACTTTGCGAAAGATACAAGCCTGAAGTTGAAAAAAGCTGAAGATGTTTTGAATCCTAAAATTTTGGCGGAGGGCAAACCCCCAATTTATCATCTATGGGTTAAATACAAAGAATCCGAAGACTTGAAGAAACAAAGGTATAAATTTCTATTGAACCTAAAACCTTTGGATTACAGGAGCTTGAAGGCAACTCAGTCGTTTTTATCTTCTACATTACTTGCAAGGTCATTATCAGAAGATGGTGATTTTTATTGGAACAAGACGATCAAGGTTGATTTTTTATCACTGAAAATGTCATTTGAAAAACCTTTAAAGGCTGAAGACACCCTATCAAAGATGAAAGCTTTTCACGACATCTTATTAGGTGCTCTCAAAAGTAACAGTTTTCGCAAACATCAAATAAAACAACTGAGGAATTCACTCATTCATTTTCTTATGTTACTTTCTAATATTAAGCGTGATTGCCCGGTTATACTACCTCAAGTTGGAATGGAAATGAACTCCTTTCTTAACCGATATAAGAAGAACACAAATAATAACGAAATATTGTTCTGTATATTTGCACCATATTTTCTGATTTATATGAAAATGTTTCAGAAACTCTTACCTGCTTCTTCTGACTTCAATAAGAGCTTCAAGAATACTGCATCTTGGTTGAGTAAAAAGATTGTCTACAATATTTGCAGTATTTCATTTGAAAAAATATTTGTTCACACCAAAAGCATATTAACCGAATCGCTTTACATCTTCTTGAACTGCACAAGCAATCCTTGGTCTTTCGTGGAGAACTTACAACATTCGATAGAAATTGATGTCTTGAATGTTTTAAATTTTTTATATTTCTGCAATTCTTACAATCACGTGGAAATGGATTGGGAGTATTTCACCACTATTTTGACATGCTTCTGCGATAAAACAGAAAAACAACCAACAGATTTGTTATTGATCAAGTATATTTTTGCTTCTATATTGAAGATTAACAGAGAATTGAAATGGGACTTGGAAGATCACCTTCTTATTAGGATGTTTAGACTTCTAGCAGAGTACAAGTTTGAGAACATAGGATCAGCAAACCTTGAAAAGCCCACAATATACCCAAATATACCGGCAACAGACTCTCTTACAGAGGAAGATGGGTGCTTGGACATGTATTTCAAAATCTTAAATATCTATACCAAACAATATTTATCAGAGAATACAAAATCTTTGGTAGAGAGATTGATACCCATTAGGTCTACATCGGGGTATTCTTCGGTCCAGCTTCAGAATAGAGCAAAAGTTTTGCTTATGATGGTTTATACTTTTGACCAAGACTTGAGCTCCAGTTTAGAATCAATTTTGAACGATATGATACGAAATGGATCATTATACTCTCTTAAATCATCTTTCGCTTTGATTCGGACTATAATACGGCAGACTCCGAAAAGACCTTATAATTTAGTTAGAAAATATCTTCCCTTGCTAATCAAAAAGATAAACCACTCACAGCCGGATAGAGAAATTTTCAGCATCTTTAAAGACCTTATCTTTAGTGTAAATGAGCTATTGAATGGCCAAGATATATCACATTTAAAGCGGATGGTAGACTTTCTGGCTATTATTTTAACCTTCAAACATGCTGATGCTGACACGGGCTTTGAAGTTGTCCTTAATAAATCTTTCATGGTATTATCGCAACAATATGAGTTTTTGAATGGTGTTGAAATTTCGGAAAGAGATGAGATAAGACTTCGAAAAAGCCTTGCAGAAGTAAGTAAGAATTCAAAAATGAGGCTTTTGGATGAAAATACGAAAAGTTTCACTATTAACAAATTATACCTCAAATTTTGGTTATACGCCGTTGCCAAATCTCAGCAACCTGCTATTCAGTTGCTGTACACAGAATGGAATTATTTTGGCTCTCAACAGTTACGAGATAAATACGAGTTAACATTTTTCACCTATTTGGTACAATCGTTTGATGTATCTAACATCAAAGAAGAAGTTTTAACAGTTTTCTTCAGGCATCTTGCTCTAATTTTCACAGATCTATCAAGCTTTTTCCAGGGCATATTAAAGCAAAAGCTGCTTGTGCTCAAAAAATATAGCTTCCAAAATTCCACAGTGCAATCTTTTCAATATAGAAGAATTGAAATAACTATCAAATGCTTATTATCTCTTTTTAGAGAAAAAGATGAAAAAATGATTTACCATGTACTTAAATCATTCTTGGTGTCACTAAAAAGTCAACTTGTTAATCATGAGGCAAAAAACTTTATTAAAGAAGTTGGGCTCTATTTATACACAGTGGCTAATGATAAATATGACATTCCCGAATGGGACTATTTGGTCAGTAAACTGAAGCTAGAGGCGGTCGAGGGATCGCTTTCTAAAAAAATACAGTTTGTGGAGACTGTAGAAGACACAATATTTCTTCTCGAAAAAATATACATTGGCTCCATTGCCGGTAATACCTACACTGATTTTCAGAATCAAATGACTCAGTACTCAACCATGCAAGTGTCTAGAGCTAAGTTATTGACTTCTTTTTGTGGCATAATCTCCTTTCATGTGGAATGCATATTGAAGTCGAAGAGTGATCACTGGATGTATTTGAACCACTGGATGGATAACTTTAGCTCTCATGTGGTAACTCAAACATACAATCAGAATATGGGCCAAATATGCAAAGTGTTTCGTATACTATCCAAGTTAAACATTATGTTTGCAACAGCTTACAACTACAGATTCTATTATTACAAAATTTTACGACAGTTATATGCATTGTTGAAATGGTCCTTGAGAATGTTTATGGGTTTTGATGATTCAAGGTTGTTTGTTGAAAACTTTTGGATTTTTGCAGGCATGGACCCGGTCGTTGTTAACCCACTAGCTTCTTCTTCTATACAGCCACTGATAGATGAAGAGTTACAGCTGAAACTAATAAATCTATATAACACGTCTGATACTATTTTACAAGGGAAAGTGGTGAACCCAGCCACCGAGAAGGATTTATATCTGCTAGAAAATGAATTAAAGAGTCAACGTATCTTATTAGTCAAAAATTGGAAACTCCCCAATATTGAAGACTCCGTGTCTGCTGAGCCCACTGATGGGAGGACGCGAGTTTGATGAAAATGGGAGTGAGGATTCTCGGAGTTCGGGGTAGGAAAAAGGCAACAAGTTTAGCCTTATGTTTGCATCTCGATGAAGATGTCCATTGGCCTGTGTACTTCTCGTTACTCATAGTAAAAATTCTTTTCCACTTCACTAAACCTTAATGAAAAACAGAAATAGAATTTCCTCTTTGAACGACAAAGCCGGAGGGGTTAAGGATCTCATTTCTGCCTTAGAGCAAAAAAAAAGTCAAGACAGTGGGGACGAAATAGTAATAGAAGGTGATTCGAAAGGAATCATGGAAATTCAGTATGTTGGCAAGGCTGAAGACGCTGGGTTCCAAAATTCTTATAAAACTGTAAATTCGAGTAGTGACGTTCAAGACTTGGAGTCGCACAACGCCGAAGACCAAATAAACACCTTGATTGATGAGTACAGGAACAGTACTGGGGTAGTTGAAGAAACACCTGAAAATAGTCAGAGCTGTTCAGAAATAGAAGAGAGTGTAGATGATGTGAATATTGTTGATTTTACTGCAAAAAAGGTTAGACAAACAGTCAATATACCTAATAATAGCCAATCTGCAAAAGTTCTGGTAGAGGACAACATTGGTAATGAAGCTGAACAGACCTCCTCAGTTTATCAATCTGATTCAGAAGTTAATTTGCATATTAATCGCCAACCACCATTTGCCGAGGCCAGCCCAGAAACTGATGCTTCGAAGGTGACAAGTACATGGAGAGACGGGGAGCTATTGATTAAAACTTTTGGCTACAACTCTAATTCTAACGCTGGTTCAGATCAAATTTCAAGTAAAGAATCTCCAAACCTGATAAGCAATTTTGGAGATAATGACACTTTGCAGCTAGGTAGATCAGATTACAGTGGCTCTGTTCACACCAACAATAACTTGGTTACTAGAAGAAAAGTGTCATACAATTGGAAATTTGGAGACATAGACGGATTAGAAAGAGCGTCACTGAAAACTGCCAGTACTTCAGAACATTATTCAGCGATAGAAAATACCCTTGCTGCTGATGGTGTCGAAAAAGATAAAACAATTCCATCAACATTCAGCAGAGCCAGATCTGTTAGTTTTAAAGACGGTGCCAATAAGACCTATTATCCTGGAAATGAAAAAAATGATGATCCATCTCTTATTGTTGAGGAAAACAACATTAACCCATGGAAATACATTTGTTATGGTATACTAGCTACTCTTGCCTTATTATATGTACTCACATTATCTTTTAAAGAGTTTTTTGCATCAGGCAGGCCAACAATAATTCTTACTGAGCGTGACGTTTTTGAATACTTTGACAAGAGTTCCAGTGGGACTAGGGATATTTTATTCAGTGAGCTTGCAAAAAGGTACAATACCAAAGTTTTTGGTGATGACAGAAATAAAAATAGCACTAGTTTGAAGAACCACAAAATTCGATATGCCCCAAGAGAAAATGATAAAGAAATCAACGTGATACATAACTCATTTGCAAACATTAACTCTGAATTTGGAAACGACGTAGAAATAAAGAATATGATGGAAACTGACGACTTGAAATTCATGTTTTCGGGAATAGCGTATGCACCAGAGGGAGTGATGGAACCAGAATGCGGAGCTACACTACGAAACGTTATTTTAGATATAGCTAGGCTTTCTAAAATCACGGGCAGCGTTAAAACGTATGGCACACAATGCAGACAGGCAGAGTTTATTTTAGAAGCCATCGATCAGTTGCAGGTGAATTTCACACTTGCTATGGGAGTTTGGATTGGTTCAGATGAAGCAACAAACCAGGAACAGTTGCAGGTTATGAAGGATCTGATTAAAAGATATCCTAGGAAGTACTTCCGTTCGATATTCATAGGAAATGAGGTGATTTATAGGAAAGAAAAAACTGTTTCAGAGCTTATGGGATATGTGAGAGAAGCAAAGAATTATCTTCTTAGCCTGAATATTAGTGATTTACCTGTTGGAATATCAGAAATTGGATCTCAAATTACAAAGGAAATGTTCATTGAGTGCGATTTTGTCGGAGCAAATGTTCATCCATTTTTCGGAGGAATTGATGCTCAATATGGTACTCGATGGGTACTTGATTACTATCACAATCAACTACTTCCACTAAAAGAGGGTATTAACACAACTACAGAAATAATAATTTCGGAAGTTGGCTGGCCATACCAAGGGGGTGAGTTTATTAAATCTGTTGCAGGAAGCTGGGAATATCAGCAATTTTTAAATGATTGGCTCTGCACTTCACCTGCAAATATTTTGAACAACTGTTTTTATTTTGAGGCTTTTGATGAACCTTGGAAACACATTTGGTGGGATAACGATAGGACCTGGGAAACAGAATGGGGTTTTTTCACTAGTGACAGGAAAATGAAGAAGCATATTTATATACCCGACTGTTCCAAGTATGGGAACCCCTCGCTTGTTGACTTTGAATATATTGAAGGAGTGGAAGATCCATATGCATATGGTGAGGATCATGATTGAGATGCTTTGGTTATTACCATTATTCACTCGTGTAGAGTTGCTGAATCTCCATAATTGATGTTTCACTTGTTGAATATTGTATGTTATCTAGCTATGAATTATTTAAAATTGAGTACATAAAGTATATTTTGACTAAGGAGTTTCCGTTTGGTAGGAAAATAGGATTACAATCAGTGATCTAATGAACCTTCAGCTTTGAACTATAAATTTGGAAAATCTTGTAATTGAGCCAAATGTAGACCAAACCGAAAGAGACAAAAGATACCAGCACGTTACCGATGACCCACAAATCTGGAAGATTAGCCGGTGGAGAAACAAAGCAATCAAGATAAAATGACATAGCAGCAAAGAAATAGAATCCAACAATAATAACTTTCCAAAACCAGCTGTGTGGCAAAACTGGAATTGCATTCTTTCTTTTCGAAACAAATGGAATAACATAGTTGGTGTATTTACGGACCCAGCTTAGATTCCCCATAAGCCAATTACTCAATAATCCCAAAACCAGGTACTGTAAAACAAGGCCATCCTTCTTCAAAAGCGGTGTCATAGAAAACAAACTGACATTGCAGAACCAGCAAACCATGGAAATAACATCAGGGTCTACTTCGTTCAACAATAAGGTGATTGGCATCCACGGTAGCAATATTGATTTTTCATGGACTTGAAAGGAGAACAAGAAAAAAGACATCGAGCACGATGCAAGACACCACGATAGAAGTCTTTTACTATGCGTGACAAATATAACGTAACATGCTGGAGCCATTCCTACGATTGTAAGAAGTAGGGAAAGGTTCTTGAGCTGGGAAGTTGAGAAGATTCTTTTGTATTTTATAATTACGTTGGTAGCACACCAAAAGTTTGCAACTTTGTCTTCGAAAATACCTCTATTGAAGGGGAACATCCTAAAGAGAATTTGTTTCACCTGAGCGATCCCGCCAGCGTACATGAACGGTACAAAAAGGAAGGCCAACGCACTTAGTACTGAGATTGCGATATATATCAACCGGGTCAACTTGAAGCGTGGGAAAAAACACAATGAAAGTAAGTAGAAGAAAAAGATAGGGGCATAGTAAAGTGCCATCTGTTTAAAGCCGATTGACAACGTGAAAAATATAGACGCCAGTGCTAGCTTGTCGGAGAGCAAATTATTAAGGGCAAGCAGGGATAAACCTAGCATTATTGAGTTATACTGGAAATGCCCGTGGTCAATGATAATAAGGTCCGGCAGAAAAAGTATGGCGGCGGCGATTATTGTCTGATCAATAGAGGGAGCTTTATTATAGTATCGTCCCATCCAGCGTGTGTATATTATGACTGCGGGGATGTAGCATGCCAATTCTGAGAACAGCACAGTCAATCGCATAAACGACTTCAAATCAACGCTCTCTATTCCACGGGACTCATCCAACGCAAACCAGGTGGTGTCCACGAGGTTTCCAATTTTCCCCAAAAACCAGGAATGAAACGCTGTCAGAGGTGGGTAGTCCAAGCCCCAGTATTCTAGGTCGTAAAAGTACCATTGTGTTATAGGCAAGCTCGTGGTGATTTCCAGCCAGTGGCGCTGTGCTTCAAAATCACCAAACATTGGTCGAGTGTTCTCTCCGGAGTACGAGCCCAAGCCCACAGCACACCGTATAATCACGGCGAATATGACAATGATGTACCTGGCCACCCATTGGTTCGCTGCCTTCTTGAACGGATAGAGGAAGTCGTTCAAGGGAGAGCCCTTAAACAAGAATACAAAGTCTCTTCCATCAGCAACTTTCTTCTTCATTGCGCCCGATGATCCTGAGTCCAATTCCAGGCTCCGAGGATTCTTGTTCATGTGGCAGTTGGCTGAAGATGGAAACGTGTATGCAGAGCTCTCTGTTTTTTTTAACCCCGACTCCAGCTGACGTGGAGTGCGTGAAACCATCATTCCGTGAGAAATATAGACAATATTCTCATAGAAAAAAAATGATTAAGTAATCAGCCATAATAAAAATGCTGATAGATCATATTCGTAACAAATATGATTGGAAACACGAAAGTCAGTCTTTGAAATGTCTATGGACTGTTGACAAGTATAAAGGATGATAGGTCTTCCCTGTGCTCTATCTCTTTGTATTGCTATTCTCTTGGATATCAAAGAGCGGCTAATTTATGCAACTTGGGCTTATACCTAAAAGAGCTATATATAAAATATTGAAAGGTATTATTATTAGATAAAGATCGTCATTTACCATTATTAGAATGTAGAAAGAACACTTCATCTATGATGGATGTTAACGATTTTTAATTCCTTACCTATGTAGAATGGATTCAGATGGCAAGTTGGATAATGGTACAAAGAAGAAGTTTGATAAGCTACTGGGCTCTATATCCTCCAATTGTTGAAGACGTTGCTCAATAGCGCAGGTAAACCGTTACTACTCAAAATTTAATCGGCACACCGGAATGTTTTACTTTGAGCAGCTCCGGGATTTCAGCTTCTCCGCGACAGGGATAAATGGGGGAGATCATGGAGGCAATCGATGATCGGCTGCTGTCAAGAGGACAACTGAGCGTACCTCTTTGCACGAGATGTGATGGATGACTAAAGCAACAAAAAGGTGCTGCACTGAAAAAGACAGTGGCATTGGTAAATGGGAAGAGAACCATCTAGTAAAAGCAGAAATGTATTACCCTAGTATTTTTCAGGGTGAAGGCTCAGCTTAATAAATGTTCAACGGTCGAAAGTCAAGCTCAACAGGGATACAATACACCCGGGGCCTGCCGATCGTCGAAAATGTAGACACAAGATTTGTAGAGCATCTTTTGTCCTCCAGCTAACCTTGGCACTGTTGATCGATGGAATCCTACAATAAAAGAAAGAACATCCTAATATTTCTCCATTAAGCGGGTTGTTCTAGTTGCTTGCTACAAGATATATTGGGGTACTTTTTTTTCTTTTATCAACTTGCCAGCATTACGCAAGCACTACAGATATGCTAATAGCCATCATTATCAAGCAGTTTCAGAAATCCTCTGCTGGAATACTCATTGCCGAATCACGTGATCTGACATGGAAAACTCGGAGTTATTTTGTTACGCCAGCACAACGGCCAGTTCCAACTGCAAGAAGAATATGCACAGCCCATACACATATACAAATCACCACGTATACAGGTCACTAGCGTATATGGAGCCAAGCAAAAGCAGGAGGCCGACGTGGCGAGGGAAAGTGAAGCACGAGGGTCGTCGTTAACGGAGCTCACCCGCGCACGGCTTGGGTGATGCGGTGAAATGAAATCACTACATGTGTGCATGTGTGCATGTGTGCGGGGTGTCCAACTTTTCACAGTAAGGTCCCAAGAAAGCTTCCCAGGCAAGGCTAAAACTCAGAGCCGTGTTCCCGATCGTCCCTCTTGAGATGAGACACTTAACAATATGAGATCTGAGAGTCACACATGGTATCTGGCTATTTACAACGCTCCAGTGAGGGTCCTTCAAAGCTCCTGCTTGCGAGTAGGACTCTGCTCCTTGCGCTAACTCCATGCAGCATGCACCCAAGGAGCTGCAAGCAGAAATCGCAATATGGAAAGACAGAATATTCCCACGTAACAGCAGTATCACAGACAAGGTTCGGGATTTCCAGTCGATTACTAGCGATCAATAGCTTAAGATAAAAAACCGGGGCATTAGAAAATTACTCCTAGCTAATTCGCGGGGCGGTAGCTCCCATAGACGGAAAGGATTTATCGGACTCTAAGTGGATAAGAGGCAGCACATTTTCGGGAAGTTCAGCAACAGCCATTCGGTCACGGACATGCCGTTCAAGAGCTCACGGTAAGGTTGCAGCAGCCGTGGCAGTCGTTAGAGCCAGTACGATTCTGCGAGAGTGTACACAGAGCCGGCTGTGCAGTGTGATGTTGTAGGTCGGGCTCAAAAAATAGGCACGGGAACCGACTGTCCAATTATCTTCCATGCTGTCGGGGCTCTCGGTGCGTGGTTGCTCTATAAGACCGAAATCAAGCCTATTTTTCTAGGTTCCTTAGGGGCAGTTGGTGCTTCGACCAGAACCCTACAGCACACGTTAATTCTGCCAAAGTCGTTGAATTTGATTGTCGTGTCTCTGCTGCTACTTTTTCTGGGGTATATATATTTCAAACGTTTCCTTTACCTGGCTGCTTGTGTGTCTCGCTTGTTTTGTCTGCTCGTGTTGTTTCTTCCCTCCGTTACTTCCTTTTACTTCCTATTTTTTTTCTTCCCTGGTTGAAACCAAGAGTAGAGCTTTTTGCATTTGTAAAGGCAGTTCAGTACAGAATACACATTCAACATGGCTGACGTTTTCAATGTGCAGATTTTCTTTATTGTCTTCAGAGAAGCCTTAGAGGCTATCATTGTTATTTCTGTCCTTCTTGCTTTTGTTAAACAGTCCATCGGAGAGGCCAACCAAAAGTTGGCCAAGAAGATTAAAATCCAGATTTGGTGTGGTTCCATAGCAGGTGTTGTTATCTGTTTGGGTATCGGTGGTGGTTTTATCGGTGCATACTACACTCTTGGTAAGGATATTTGGGGTGGTGCAGAAGACCTTTGGGAAGGTATTTTCTGTATCATTGCCACAGTTTTGATTTCTTTGATGGGTATTGCGATGGTTAGAATCAATAAGCTTCAAAAGAAATGGAGAATTAAAATCGCCAGAGCAATCGTCACTCCTCCAGCTAAGAAGGCCGACCGTCTGAAAATTGGTTACTTGCTCAAAAAGTACTCCATGTTCATCTTACCTTTCATCACTACCTTGAGAGAAGGTTTGGAAGCCGTTGTTTTCGTCGGTGGTGTTGGTATCTCTGAAGCTTCTGCTAGAGCGTTCCCATTACCTGTCGTTTGTGGTTTGATTGCCGGTTTGGCTGTCGGTGGTTTCTTGTACTACGGTGGTTCTGCTGTCTCGTTACAAATTTTCCTCTGTATCTCAACAGCCATCTTATATTTGATTGCAGCAGGTCTATTTTCCAGAGGTGTCTGGTATCTACAAACAGACCATTTCAACAAACAGACTGGTGGTGATGCTTCCGAAAACGGTTCCGGTCCAGGTACCTACAACATCCACCAAAGTGTGTGGCATGTCAACTGCTGCAACCCAGAACTTGACAATGGTTGGGATGTCTTCAATGCTTTATTGGGGTGGCAAAACTCTGCCACATATGGTTCAGTCATTTCATACAACATCTACTGGTTATCCGTTATTATCTTGCTATCCTTAATGCTCTTTGAGGAAAAGAAGGGACACTTGCCTTTCCTCTCTATCGGTTTCAGACACCTGAACCCTCTTTACTATATCAAAAATAAGAAGAAGGATGAGTTGTCCAACGATGAGGCCGACAGATTGTTTGCACAAGCCAAGATGCAAATTCAAGACCATGCTGAAGAGCAAGAGTTGAACGAAGCTCATGAAGCAACCCAACTAAACAGCACCGCCAAGGCTTACTGAATATGATCGATGAAGTTTTCCCTGGTAGTACTGAGGTTCAGTTTTATCATTTTTGGAAAACAAGATAACTCAGAAAATGAACCAAATTTTAGTTGAACACTTGAATCTCTTAATATAATCCGCTTACTTACTTTTATTTAATTTCATGTCTTTTCTCGTTTAGATAGTCAAATAATTTGTCGCTTTTATAGCACGTTCTGTTCCTTATGGGGAGGACTTGGTAGAATACAATCAACTGAATCTTATATTTTTAGGAAACTAGCTTGATGAACTTGTAGAAAAATCAAGTCAAGCGTATTGGAATAGCTAAAGAATCACGTTTACCTCACCCTTTTGTGCAATATGATCGAGTTGCTATAAATAGAAATATACAAAATGTACAGTACTCAGCAATATTCTTCTAATTTCTCCCCCTTCTCTCCAATTATGGATTTTATGGCTGAAATAATGCTAGAATGGACGGTCTTTGATGCTGCAATAACACCCTGACTGTTTAAGGTACGGCCGTAACCGAAATTTAAGTCATTACCATAAATGTCGGTCACCATACCACCGCTTTCCTTCACGAGAAGATACCCCGCAGCATGATCCCAGATCTTTTCTCTATAATTAGGGTTTGTTGGTAATCTCAAATAAATTTCAGCATCCCCCTTGGAAAGAGCACAGTATTTAGCTTGTGAATCTAAATTCACAGAAGGCTGGCTGATGCCTAACTTAGTCTTTATCAGACCTTGCAACCCATGCGATGAGTGACCTTTCTCGACACCTTCTAGAACCCTAGCTTGGTCTAAGCTATATTCATTATGGACACTAATATTGGTAGAGGTGTTTAATGGGTAGGAAACGCTTTCATTCAAATCTTGAAAGTATGAGCCGTGACCTTTAATTGCTGTAAACAAGCCACCTTTCTTCGAACCTGAGTCACGGAGCGAGTGTGGGAGATTTGGACAACCTATAACACCAACCTTGACTTCTCCGTCGACAATCAGAGCTAGGCAAACTGCATACTGATCCCCTCTAAGAAAACCCTTGGTCCCGTCAATAGGGTCTAAAGCCCAAATTTTTCCCTTACTACCACCCTTCGAGTTACCCTTGTCAATTGAGTTGCATAATTCTTCAGCAGAACTAATTCTACCCAACTCCGACTCGTGAGCAGCATCTGTCTGTTGAATGGTGTCCACATGAGTGTAAATCAAGTTCTCGATCTTTTTCTCCTTGATTAAGGCGGAGTCTTCTTCCCCGACCACTTCGTCGCCTGGAAAATTTTTCAAGATTGCGTTGATAATGATCGCCTGCGAGCCGAAGTCACCAACAGTAACAGGAGAGTGGTCCTGCTTGTCAATGCTTTGTTCGTTCAGATGCTCCTCGCTGACCTTGCGTGTCAAAAGTGCTGCTCTTTTCACTGCGAGCTGTGCAATGTATGCCTCCTTTGCGTACGGTGTTGTCAAGCTAATACTCATTTTCCTGACTGTAGAATTAAACAAGCCCATTCACCCACCGAAAACTTTCTGACATTTGTTTCTTGTTCCTCCTCCTTCCCTCCTGCTCCTCTCCTGCTTCTCCTTTTTTGTCCACCGTGACAAAGAATGATTCATCCACCTCGGCTTGACACAGCCCCAAAATTTTCTGTCATCGGTTACGTAATTCCATGAATATTCATGATTGTCGTACAGTTCGTACAATTCGTATAACTCGTTCACATGAATTCATCAGTCAAACATGTTTCCATTCTTTTATTAAAGCACCTATTTGTGCCTTACTTGGACTGCTCAAAGGTGTTATTTAGAGCTGCTCTTGCTATTGAAAGCTGTTACTAAAAGGTGTCTCAGCTGTTGATTGTACTTGAATGATAACAATGTCACAATTGAACCCAACAACGAAAAACAAAGATTTTGGAGGAGCTATAGGAGCTGCTGTGTTGATCGTATTTCTACCTCTGGTAGTTTTGTTTTTGTACTTGGCTTGCAACGATCAATATATTGCAGAAGGAGTGAAGATAGATGCTTCTGCTATTGCTGCTATATTTGAAGAACGTGTTTTGAATGATTGGAAGAACGTGTTTTTTAACCAAGAATGTTGGAAATTTTACCTATTTTGGTTTTTCACATTGGTTGGGTTAGACATGTTTATTCCTGGAAAGGTGATATACGGGGTTGAGTTGCGTGACGGCACTAAGTTGAAGTACACTATTAATGGATTTCAGCTTGTTGGATTTTTGCTGGCTGTTCTCGGCTCCAGATTTTATCTTTACGGTTTGCATGTACCAGAATTGGATTTCTTGTATGATAACTTTCTTTGTATGATGGCTACCTCGTGGATTTTTTCTGTGCTTTTGAGCTTCTTTGTTTACCTTTGCTCCTTCTTGAATCTTTCTGGAAGTCAGAAAAATGGTAAGGGTACCAAAGAGAGAATACTAAGTATTGGTGGTAACTCTGGAAATTTCCTATTCGACTGGTTCATTGGTAGAGAGTTAAACCCCAGAATTGGAGAATGGGATATCAAACTGTTCTGTGAATTGAGACCAGGATTACTGCTTTGGTCTCTTCTCAATTTGGCATCTTTGCAAAGACAGTACCAGAAACTTGGCTATGTCACGAACTCGATGATTTTGGTGAATGTTTTGCAATTCATTTATGTTATTGACGGTGTTTTGAATGAAGAAGGTTGTTTGACAATGATGGACATCACTACTGACGGATTCGGATTTATGCTAGCCTTTGGTGACTTATGTTGGGTTCCATTCTGTTACTGCTTACAAAGTAGGTACCTATCATTGGTTGAAATCAACCTTTCCAACGTTGCCGTTTCTATCATTATTGGCGTGATGACCACGGGATTCTACATTTTCAAGGCATCTAATATACAAAAAAACAATTTTAGACAAGGGAAGTTACCACACTTGAGATCGATACAAACTGACAGAGGAACCAAGTTGTTGATTGAAGGATGGTGGGGTGTTTCACAGCACATAAACTACTTTGGAGATATTCTCGTCGCTCTCAGTTGGTGTCTACCAACAAGTTTTAATACTGTCTTGACCTATTTCTATGTGATTTATTTCACAGCATTACTATTGCACAGACAGACCAGAGACGAAGAGAAATGCAGAAGGAAATATGGTAAATACTGGACAGAATATGAAAAACATGTGCCATACAAAATAATACCCTATTTTTACTAAGCAGCTTTCTAGGTTTGATTTTATTGTTCATTTGAGATATTATTTTATACAGTTGTAACAACAAACTATTGTAATTTCTTTTCGAAATCAAACGGCTTTTCAAACGCACCATAGCTGATTTGCATACTATTCAACCATCCTAATGCAATGCTTAGCAACCATGCCAAGAACAATAGGACAATCGTACCCATCCAAATACCAGTCGAAAAGAAACCATACTTATCAAATAGTGAGCCGTCAACCATTATATGCTTCTTGGTATTGGTCTGTGCTCCAGAGGAATAGACGTTGCTTTCGGACTTCTCGTAAATTTCAGCCAGTTGATCTTCCAAAAGCTCGTTGACTTTCTCAAATGATTCTTGCAATTCCCTCTCGACTTCTTCGTAATCGATATCTTCTCTTTTGCTGTTATTATTATTCTTCTTTCTGTTGAGTAAGTTCAAAGTTGCTTGATTGAATAATGTGTGTGAAGGATCGTCAAATGCAGGCAAACCTTGAACGATCACGTTTGAATGGCCAGAGAGCTGAAGTATTTCTTTCAAGTCATCCTTTGCGCTGTCCTTGTATATCTCGAAGATCATGACATTGGAAGATGCATCTTGCATAACTTCAGCCCAACTATTAATTGATTCAACATCAACAATTGAAACATCGGAGCATTCTTCACCTATGTTGTAACCAGTGGTATCTTCGGCTGATCTGTACACCACATGGTCAGATACAATGCTCAAAGAGTAATGTTCAACAAATTCTTTAGTGATATCGGATTCATCCAGACCATGAAATCTAACGTATGTAATGCTTTGTTCGGGGGATTTCAAGCATATTGAATCGGTTATCTGTTTTATCTTCTCAGAGGTTTTTTGTATGGTATCAATCTCTCTGAAAGAAACGTCATTCGAAGCTAGTGCATTCCAATTTATCAATAAAGGTGCTGTGTTTTCGAACGACGCAGCAGATGACAGCCCAGAAAGCGCAGAAACAAAAAGAAAGGGGAATCTCATACTTCCAAGCTTCATTGTCTGTTCTCTTCTAACTTATTGTCTT
Source organism: Pichia sp. PH4023 (assembly GCA_025531575.1). Classification (NCBI taxonomy): domain Eukaryota; kingdom Fungi; phylum Ascomycota; class Pichiomycetes; order Pichiales; family Pichiaceae; genus Pichia; species Pichia sp. PH4023. The sequence goes on along the minus strand of JAMGYR010000008.1, from coordinate 182,575 downwards.
TGAAACAGTGTTCAAGTGGCCCTGATGCTGCTGCAATCTCCAAGTACTGACACGACCCTCAAAGAAAAGGCAGCACATCTTCCTCTTAGAGAGCAGCCAGGCTCCGGGGCGAAAAGGGCAGCTGTTGAGCACCGGGTAATGCCCTAGTCACGTGCACGCATGAATTTGAGAAGACGATTCTCTCAGCTCACACCATGAGGATTTCGATATACAAATACACAGATGCCGGGGGATCACTAATGCGTAAATACGTGGATATACAGAGACATCGCTGTGTCAGCCAACTCAGGCAAAAGAAACGCTCTTCTTCTTGCTGTTGTGGTTAACCTCCTTTGCGAGATCTTTCTTCGTCTCCTTAGCACTCTTTCTTCTTGCGGATCTGGCAAGACTTGCCTTCTCTTTGATGTTCGCTTTGGCATTTTCTAGTTTAGCCTTCTTCGCATCCTCCTTGCCTTCCATCTCCTTTCTCCGGAGGTCCCGTATTTCTTCTAAACGCTTACTTTTTTCTAGCTTACTTTCGTTGACAAGGTCCCTCTCGTCATTCACCTGTTTGATGAGTCTCTGAAGGGTGTTGGTGTCATCGTCTGAGATAAATGTCTTTCCCTTCTTACCACGTTTCACTATTGCCCCTGGAATGATAGCTTTGTTAAGCTGGGGAATACCCAACTCTTTTTCAGTGTACTCACGCTCTTTCTTCTTCTTACCGTACAATTGTGTACTACGAAGATGTTTCTTCAAATCCTTTCCCCTCAGCAATCTCTTGGATGCTTTTGGGGTTAAGTTAGGCTGGTTCTGAAGAAGATTTCTGGCCTGTGAATCACTTCTGATCTCTGGCTCAACTTCACGTTGCTTGTTCATAACATTTTTCCTTTTCGCACTTTTGGTCTGTTTGTTGATGGACATAATTGGTGAATGCTGTGTAATCAAGTTCAAGTTGCTGCTCCCCTCGGAATAAGTATTATACACTGCACAATATTCGGAAAGATAGAAAACTGGTTATCTTAGAACAAATTTTTTTATGGGAAACTAGTATTGAAAAAAAAAAAAAAAGTATCTTCATTTGGGCTTACGTAATTGAATATCAAAAAACGTCTTCTCTGTCTTCGACGCCATCAAAGGACATGTTGTCTAAAGAGGTTGTCTCAGATTGGTCAGCTGATATGGGTTGTCGATTGAACAGTCTACTTATCACGATTCGGTTCATCTCCGAATCATGCTTCTTTAATCTTCCGCTGTCTTCATCGTAATCTTCTATTCTCGTTGAAAAATTACACCCTCGTATTTTCAATTCATTATGCTTACTCACTATCATTTTGACAGATTCCTCAATTGTCTTCAGTCTCAGGATCTTCTTTTCTTTGCCCTTGAGTAGCGAATCTCCATCGTTTAATACATCCGGATTCGGTGGAGGCTCTATAGGATTCATCAACGTAGTTTGAATGACATCGGGAATATTCTGATCATTTTGAGCGTTATCATTTCCATTTTCTTGGAGGGTGGTATCGCTAAATAGCTTACTGAATTCAAGCTGCATCTTCTCATCTTTGACCTTATCAAAATAAGACACATTTTTAGTTATAGCACTGGGAATAGTGTTGCGCATTAATTCGATGTACTTTTCAATGCACTGCCTCAACTTCATTCCTATTTGAGAGTCATTCGTAAGATCTTTTTTGATAAAATGATCACTGAATAACAAAAAAGCAATTTTCTGTAAGCTTGCAACACTATAACACGTCTCAAATTTCAGCTTATCAACATTCGCTGGTATACAGTTTTTGTTTAATGGAGGAAAACCTCGTTCAATACTTTTATTATCTATGATGTTATTACTAGTATTTCCTTTGGCATGATTACTATCATCAAAATATTTCAGTCTTTCCGCATCCTCATAATCTAAGTCCATCATTTCAGGAAAATCTTTTAGCATTTTCATTTTCTCAGAGTCATTTCCATCATGTCCAAGCTGCCGGTACTTTGTTTCGAACTCTTCGGCTATGTTAGTATTTGGTAGGGTATAATATTTGAAGGCATTTTCTAGATATTGTAACGGATTAATCTCCGTAAATTTATCAGAAGAGGATTTGATGATGATGTTGTTAACACAATCAATTTTATAATTTGAAATTAAACCTTTGTTGTAAATTTTAATCAACAACTGTTCAAATGATAAGTCTGTGAGACCAAGCTTTCCTGTGAAATAGCTAAACTTTACCCTTTCAAAAACAGGAATATGCTCAGTAATATAATTTGTATAAAAAAGCTCTTTTAGTTCAGGCATAAAGTCATTTATTATCTGATAATCTCCAACATTACTAATAAGGCCTTTACGATTGACAATGACATTAAACCTATCAATATCCATATTCTGGAATGCACCATAAATATCCATCAAGTTCTCAATCGATCTGATTTTTATAAAACCTTGGAAATCACTTGATTGAAAAGGGTCGACTTCAGATTGTGATAGCATCGAGCTTAGAATAAACTTGACAAGAACATTCACTCTCCTTTTATCACCACAATCGTTGAAACTCTTAAAAGCAACTTGAAAAAAACTGTTTGCTGCTTTAAAATCACCTGAATACATCGACACCAAGCCTGAGCCTTCGTTAATAGCCCCCAATATTTTCGACTGGGGAATACCGGAAATCAAGTTGTTTGCCGTTTCAGTTAGCCTCTTAAGTTCTAGCATGTTGGCTTGTTTACTCAAAAGTAGAAGTATTTGAGCAGCCAAGATATCTAGATGGTACGTACTTTTAATTGAGTCATTAGCGTTGATTATTTCATTCTCTAAAGCTGAGAGTATTTCAGAAACTTGATCCAAATCTCTGGCATTCAAATAACAATTAGCAATGCATAGTTGGACTTTAATTTTCAGTTTTTTGTTCGAAGTTTCATCCTGCTGCTGGGGTGAAAGGAGAGATACATAATGCTGGAACTTTAGAAATATGCTCTTAGCAAATGAAATTTCATAATTTTCTCTGTCTATTCTGTTCACGATCTTAAAGAGTGATGAATTAAAGTATAGATTATTAAGATTTGGGTCATCTTTCATTCCAAACAATTTATCTAGTGCTTCAAGTATCTTACCTAATTCTTTCTCACTCTCATAAATCTTTACTAACTGTTTCAACGATTTGAAGACATAAGTTGAAGTGGCATTTTGATTGCTCAAAATTATTTCAAACACTTTAGCGGCATCAATTGCATTATTTTCTTCCTTCAAGTTCTTGGCCTGGAAGTATAGGCTTTCCTCATCAAACCTCTTTGCCTTTTCAATAAGTCCTTCCTTAGTTTCATCGATATCTTCATCTTCCTCAAAAGAAAGTTCTTCTTCTTCATCATCATCATACATGTCCTCTTCCCAGTCAGACATCTTGCTTATGTTCAGAATTATGTTAACTTCAATTGCAAAGATCAAATTCTATAACAGTATGGCAATCGTTTATCATAAGGAATGCTTTAATTGTCCCAGATACATCCTCAAAAGGTAGGTAGATTGCTTACATAATCGCTATCATGAATTTGTCTTTCTACAATGGCATCAACTTCGATCTTACCATGACTAATAGTAATCAATCCTAAAAAAGAAAGAAAGGATGCGAAGATAAAAACTGTAAATAAAAACTGACATCTTAATACGAAAGGGTTCGTAGTTTTTCGATACAAAATAGAAGCTCGAATTGCACATCAAAATATAGAACTACGTCAGCTGGGCAGAAGTATTATTTTAGTTGCTAAGGTTCATGCTTCCATAAAAGATTTTACAAGGTATCGTATGATGAGAATTATCACAACATTAGTTTTTGTGCTTTCCTAAGATTACAAATTTCTAGAAAAACTTGCCCTATAAACGAAAATGTAAATTTTTATGGTATGTGGAACCTTTTCCACCCGTTGCTTTTTATAACTGGTATAATATGGATATCAGCAGTAGAAATTCTTTCAGCCACAAAAATAATCTTCTCAAAACAGAAGATTTCATTTTCATAAGAAACAAAGGTATAAGACCTGCCAAGAGGCAGTAGAACAGATCCAGAGGCCAATGACTGTAAAAACTTGTATCTTCATCACGTAGTCCCTTGATTGTAATCAGAAATTGTTCTTGTGACCAGGGTAATTCTTGCTGAGATGACAGCAAAGTTACATTAGTACAGAGAGAGTTTTTTTCTTACATAGCTCAATGTATTTAGCTGTGCGTAGTTCTTAGTTCTTAGGTATGAACATAAGTTTGGATAAATATTCTTGTCAAAACTTAGTAATATTGAGTTCTTGAAAGCGCTCTTCTAACTCCATTTGCTCGAAGTCGATGATTTCGTTTAGCTCCTCCTGTATAACATCGTCATCGTAGTCTGCGTCGTAATCTGTATCTTCCATCAACGTGTCTATGATTCTGTTATGGTTGATCGTGGCTTCTTTAGAAAGTTCGTGTTTCAGTCTGTTATCGTCTCTTCGGAGCACAAAATCAATATTCTCCAATTTTTCCTTGAATCGGTGATGTCGTTTCCCAAAGGCTCGGGAGTTGTTGCTTAAACTTTGGATGGTGGTGCTGCCAACGTACTCTGTCGAATCATTTTCCACATTTCCTGAATTGTGAATGTGAGTGTGAGAATGATCTTTGTGTGACATGTGTTGAAGTGAAGGGTTTGAATAACAGTTGTGCGTGTTCATTAGCTGCGAGTTTAGCATCGATATGGAACCGTGTCTGTTGCTGGACACATTTTCGTTGCCGTCGTCACCGAGATCAACATCATTACTGAATGAGGTACATGTTGAGAGTGAAAACTGCGTAGAGTTTGCCGACGACTCTGAAGACATAGTCGTATCGTCGTGTTCTCCTCTATACTTCGTAGATATCGGACTACTTGGAATCATGGTGCACGACATGTCTTGATCACATGTGCATTTCCGATACTTTGTTCGCCTCCCGGTCAACCCTTGTGGGTGTGGGTGTTGCTTGCTGTTCATCGACTTCATTGTCTGGAATGATGCGAGCACTTACGACTTTTAAACATCAAAAGTCCTACCCAGTATGACACACTCGTACAATCCTGTAAAGCCCGTCTTTAGTTCCGTTCCATTGATGTTCCGAGACAAGAGATTGTTCACCCTTGGTATAAATAAAAGATTACGTAATAACAAACAGTCGATCGTCCCAACTTATTTTTTCTGACTTCCTCCGTTACCGGGCCTGACTTCTTCGCCGTATCTGACTTCTACACCTTGCCGTGTCTCGGAGAAAAAGTTCAGTCATACCGATCATGGACATGAGAGAAAAGTTCACGAGGAAAACAATTTCAAGATTTTGAAGTTGAACAGGGGGAGACGTTGAATTGCTTCACTTACCAACTCTAGACTCACTTAAAAAGTACCAACTAAGCCAAACATGCTTTCTAGATTAGTATTTAGCTCCGCAAGGAAGAATGCTTTCTCCACCATCAAGGTACGTGATAACTGAAAAGGCACGATTTAAATCTAAGTCTTTTTAGTTTCCCTCTAAAGTTTTTCAGTTTCCTGTATACTAATACACAAGTTGGCATTGCCGTTCTTTGCTGTATCTGTTGTTTATTCCAGCGTTCTTACGCTTTGAGTGCTCAAGCGCAAGCCTTGATTTCCAAGAATGTCAAGGACATCGACCCTGAGATGTACGAAATTTTGCAATTGGAAAAGGCAAGACAAAAGAACTCGATCACCTTGATTCCATCTGAGAACTTTACCTCTCAGGCAGTCATGGATTTGTTGGGCTCTGCCATGCAAAACAAATATTCCGAGGGTTATCCTGGTGAGAGATATTATGGTGGTAATGAATTTATTGACATGGCAGAATCTCTTTGCCAAAAGAGAGCCTTGGAAGCCTTTGGCTTGAACCCAGAAGAATGGGGAGTTAATGTCCAATCTTTATCCGGTGCTCCAGGTAACTTATATGCCTACTCTGCCATTTTGGAAGTCGGTGATAGACTAATGGGACTCGATTTACCTCACGGTGGTCATTTGTCTCACGGTTACCAAACCCCTTCAACTAAGATCTCTTATATCTCCAAGTATTTCCAGACCATGCCATACAGATTAGACGAGAAGACAGGTTTGATCGATTATGACATGTTGGAGAAGACTGCGGTTTTGTTCAGACCAAAGATCATCGTTGCAGGTGCATCTGCATACCCAAGAATCATTGATTATAAGAGAATGAAGCAGATTGCCGACAAAGTCGGAGCATACTTGTTGTCAGATATGGCGCACATCTCCGGTTTAGTGTCTGCAGGTGTCACCGAGTCTCCATTCCCTTACTCTGACATAGTCACAACCACCACCCACAAATCGTTGAGAGGCCCAAGAGGTGCTATGATCTTCTTCAGAAAGGGTATTAGAAAGGTCACCAAGAAGGGTAAGGAAATCCCATACGACTTGGAAAAGAAAATTAACTTCTCCGTTTTCCCAGCCCATCAAGGTGGGCCTCACAACCATACCATTTCTGCATTGTCCGTAGCTTTGAAGCAAGCACAGACCTCAGAATACAAGCAATATCAAGCTGACATCGTGAAAAACGCGTCAGTTTTTGCCGATGCCTTGGCCAGTAAAGGTTTCGATTTAGTCTCTGGTGGTACCGATACTCACTTGATCTTGGTTGACCTAAGATCAAAGAATATCGATGGTGCAAGAGTGGAAGCCGTTTTGGAAAAAATCAACATCGCAGCAAACAAAAACACCGTTCCAGGTGACAAATCCGCTCTTTTCCCATCCGGTTTGAGAGTCGGTACTCCAGCAATGACAACTAGAGGTTTCTTGGCTGATGAATTCAAGGTGGTTGCTGACTACATTGACAAGGCTGTCAAGATTGCCATCGAACTTAAGGCAAAGGAGGAAGGTGCAACTCCAAAGGAAAAGCTGGCAAACTTTAAAAAATTGGCCGCAGAGGACATAAACGTGCAAGCACTTGACAAAGAGGTTGTCGACTTTGTTTCAAGGTATCCTGTTCCAGGTGAATTATAGATGACTGTGTATCTTCTGAATCTCCTTTCCCTCTTTATAACATCCTAAAAATACAGAAATGTGTTACGTAATATTTTTTTCCTCGCTTGTTGACCTTTCTCTTATTAATCACGAAAGGTAAACAAATAAACAAGAATTACACGGAGAAAATAGAAGGGTTTAGCAGGCCAATGTCCTTGATTGATGCAAAGGTGCCTGACACTAAAGAACCACACCTAACTATCTTTGCTCTTATTGCTGTCAATCTTTATTTGGCGGTACTCTTGTTTGTTGGATGGCTCTAGTTGAGAATGCAAAGCAAAAAGGTTTTTCTTCACCTCAATCTGTGGCGAACCCCTTCTTGATGAAAATGATCCAGAATGAACCTTTGGACGAGGAGATTATCTGGAGTTACACTGAAAAGATGAGTATGGATTGTAAATCAATGAACTCTGAAAAATCATGGGAAGCTCTTTTGACCAATTTACAAGTACTTGATCTGCTTATTTCACGCAATACAAATCTCCACGTGCTTCGAAGTCTAGTATGCACAATATTTAAGACCTTCTTGTACCTGAGTGCAAATCCAATCAAAGAGGATATTCAGCTGCATAATATACTAAACTATCAAGATGAGAGTATTTCCAATGCAACCGAAGCTCAACAGCGAGCCTATTTACAAATAAAATCAAGCTTGTTACGAATATATTCCCTTGATGCTAGCTCTGTCAAATCTCAATTCAAAGAACTTACACAGAATTATGATAGTAACTCCAACTTCTACAAACTTTTGGTTAAATTTCCAATTCAGAGTAATGAAATAGCATATACTTTGTCCTACTCATTCATCAAATTATCTATGTCCACTAAAACGGCTTATAAGTTGGTTTTCTTAATCCTGGCTACGCATTATAGTGTATTCACAGGCAAAATAAAATCTGAACTTTTCGACAAAATAGCCAAAGATGGAAAACAAATGTTTATGAAATCTGACTGTTTGATTTACAAGCTTGTTTCCACTCATTTGTTTGCACTAGATCGTGTCTGTGAACTCAATGGATACAGTGACAAACCTTTGGATAGTTTGATTGATGTTTTTAGCAAATTTGAAACGAATGAACTCAAAAAAAAAAAATCCGGAGAAATATCTTCTTCTTCAGACTTACTGCAGCCTCTAGTTAATATGAATTTATCAGATAACATTCTAAGTCTTTTAGATAGCCACAGCCCGGATCATTTGTTAAGCTCTAAAAGCTTTATTAAACAATTTGTACTAATTATCAAAAACCTTGACATCGAAGAATCTTCAGGTAACCATGCTCTAGCCAAAATAGTTGCTTTTCTTACCTCCATTTCTGAGCGCTATGAACTTGCTTTCAGGTTCTTTGATCTCATTGCCCTAAAACTCAAAGATCTCAAATGTACACCTGCTAATATTGAATTTATTCACACCAATTTGGACAAACTGTCCATTTTCTTGATAAATAATAATCTTACAAAAAAACTAACCAACTTTTCACGGCTATTCTTTCACTTCAGTAATATTGCATTAACATTTGATCCACAGAAATCACTTTTATTTTGGGCTTCTTTTCTCCGATGCGACAGTATTCTTTCTAACTCGATAAGCATAAAAGAATCAACTTCAAAGCGGTTATGTTACGTATCGAGTGATCAAATTTTAAAGAATAATTTTGAGGTTGCAATAGCAATCCAACTATTGTTCTTGAAGACAGCTCTTTCTGATGGAGACGTATTTGGTTACGAATCTTCTCTACAGCATGAATTTTTGACTTCCGTCAAACTGATAACAAACTGTCTAGTTCGTGAAAGTCATTGCTCTGAGACATTGTTTAACTATATTCAGGATGAGTCTTTGATAACAGCGCTAGTATTGAGTGCTATAAAGCTTATTGATAGCATGAACTTGGGACATCAAAAAGAAGCATTGATTAGCCAGTTAATAATAGTACAGAAAGAGAATTTGAATGACACAGGATTATTTTTATACTTTCTTTCGAGGATATCTATGATAATAGATTTTCCAATCAACTTCAAAAACAGCTCTTTGAGCTTTAACTTGGATTCCGCTGTCATTGATTACGAGAATCTCGTCATTCCGCATCTATACATTCTTCAGTCGTACTCAAACGCTCGATATAGCCCCCAATTTTTGTTGAAATGCTGTGATATGATCATGGTTTGGATTAGAACAAGTGATTGCAAACACATATATTATGAGTTTGAGATCATAAAGTGTATATATTTTGTTCTCCGGTACAACAATCTTCACACTAATTGCTTAGAAATTGCAAGGGCTTATTTGAACAAAAGAGCTGGAGTAATATCAACAAGCAACCACGCAATGTTGCTATCTCTTACCATCGACTCGTTGATTTTTCTTGAAAAGTTTACTGAATGTGAAGAACTCATTGAACAGAACAAGAAACTTTGTCATGCAGATAAAATAACAAGTTATGCAGACATGAACTTATCAATATCTGTACTTCAATTCTCAACAAATGCTAACGGTCCCGAAGTCACCACCAAATGCCGGCAGATTTACTCAGCATTAAGCACTGATGAAATGTTTTCCATTTCAAAACAGGGTGATAGGTATAAAGCTGTGGAACTATTAATCTTGCATTCCAGATTTTGCTTGGTCTTAGGAGGGTATTCAACATCTGGTCACCTGAATTCTGTGACTAATATAAACAAATCTATGAGTATAATGCAATCCCTTTTCAAGACCTTTTTGCTTGAATCTCCTCGAACTCCATCACTAAATATCAACTTCAAGTCACTTTTGAAGATAAGGTTTTCCTTGGAAATGTTAAATTGCTATAGTAGCATCATAGAGCAATTTTCAATAATTGGGTTAGGTAAGGAATTCGATCATTATTTGAAGGAGTTAGACATGTTTATTAAAGTTCAGCCATCTATTAATTTACAATACTACTACAATTTGAAGCTCTTGGAACTCAACATTTTGAAAGGTGCAATGAAAACTGCATCGCAATACTTTGAGTACATAAATTCAATTCATCCTGATAAATGCACAGATCAGAACGATCTAATGAAAATATACCACCTAATGGTAATTGAAAATTATGCCAGAAAGAAAGGAGACAAGGAAACTGTTATTACTACGTCAAATAAATTAGATAGACTGATTGTCCACTTCTTGAAATCTGAAAACTGCAACTCTCTTTTTATCAAGCAAGTGGCAACTATCCTGTGGAGAAGATTCGAGAATTTTTGCGAAACAGATGCCACTGAAGGTAGTATATTGACCACTGAAAAAGATTTTGAACTTTATTCGATGCTTGAATTGCACTTAAAAGTGTTGAAATCTTTTGATTTATCTTTGATAAATTCCAGTTGTGTTTCGTGTTACCCAATTAGAGATCACAGCTTAGCATTAGCTACTCCAAATCATGAAGCCGCAGAATTGCAGAATCTAAGTTTGAAATTAATTGATAACTTTAAAAATACATTCGGACTCGCAACAGTGGAGATATCTAAAAGTCAGCTTTGCATGGTTATTAATTGTTTTACAGCCATGATTTGCTGTGATAAATCGATAAAGGCAAACACTGAACTGTCTTGTATTATTTCTTTGAGCGATCAGTTTTGGTATCGTCCATTTGAACTTGAAAAAGAGTTTGCACTGAATTCCCAAAAGCAAAAGGATCTACTTCCCACCATCTTGGACAGTCCTAACCCGCTTTTCGTCCCAAGAGATCAGATTATCAATTTGAAAAGGATATTACCTACCGATTGGCACGTATTGACTATAGACTACGTCGCTTCCACCGACAGCCTAGTCGTAGTAAGGTACAACTACAAAGCTGATGATCCTTTATTTGTCAGTATCTCACTCAAAGAAAAAAGTAGTCAGCACTCTTTTTCAAATATATTGGATTCACTAAAATCTATCATAGAAGAAAGTGATAAGACCACCTCTTCTGAAGTGACCAAGAACATTAAATTGTATGAGGAAAAGTTGAGATGGTGGGAGCTCAGGAAAAAATTAGATAGGAACTTAGAAAATCTTCTCTCATCAATAGATACAGAGTGGTTCGGTGGTTTTAACTCCCTTTTTCAGCTCGGTACAGCCAGCTCAGAAGATGTCAAAAGTTTCAAACATGATTTGATTCAACTCGTCACAGAAAAAGTACACCTGAAGGAGACTGATCTTAAATTTCTCCAGGGAAGTTTACTGGACATTCATGATGAAATCTATGAGCTATTTCTGAATATTGATAGAATTTCTGTGGAGAAAGTTGTAAATTTACTTCAATTCCTTTTCAAAGAAGTTGAGCCCAAAGATGCATTTTATTTTGATGACGATGAAATCATAAGCTTAGCCAAAGATTTGAAAGTGAAGATTGTGGGATTGGGTAAGAATAGAATCATTCACAGTGATGCAGCTTTTCACACTGTTTTGATTCCAGGTGCAAGCTGCAGCCAAATCCCGTGGGAATCGATACCTTCTTTAAGGGCCAAGTCAGTAACACGCATGCCAACATTAATTCAGTTGAAAGATCATTTGATAAAATATAGAAATTTGCTGGACAATGGTATTGACGCATGTAAGGGGTACTATGTGATCAACCCTGGTGGAGATCTACAAAGGACAGAATCAAATCTTGCACCTAAATTTAAAGATTTAGATGGTTGGAGTGGCTTGATTGGTAAAGCGCCGGATGATTCTGATATAGTCAAAGCATTTGATGAGAAAAATCTGTACATTTATGCGGGACATGGTGGAGGAGAACAGTATATCAAATCTAGGAATATAAAGAAAAGAGACTTTATTCCACCATCTTTACTTTTAGGTTGCTCTTCTGGGTTGTTGAAAGGTGGTGGGTCGATACATCCATATGGGACGGCATATAATTATATCAATGGTGGGTGCCCGATGTTATTAGTGAATATGTGGGATGTTACCGATAAGGACATTGATTTGTTCACGATCAGTGCATTAACAAAATGGGGTTTTTTTGTTGATTATGATTCATTTGATCCTTTCGACATTTCGGTTGATAATTCTACCATTTCCCTTTCTGTTGCAGAAGCCAGGAATGTCTGTAAACTTAAGTATTTGAATGGGGCTGCACCAATAATTTATGGACTTCCTTTACGTTTAGAGACGATATAAGACTAAATAAATGTAAAATGGAGCTATTATTATATGAGCAAAGTTATCAAAAGGTTATACACGTCCGTCCATAAAAATACAATAGGCAACAAGTTCTTTGATCATCCTCAAGCTTTGATCATTAATTGGTATGAACCCAAGAGGGAATTTATCAGTAAGGTTGCATTTAATTTTCTTATTGTGTTGTGCCATGCTGGCAAGATTTATCGCAATAGAGCTGTTTTTGAGAACAATAAGTTCTTCTTTATCATCTTCAAAAAGTAATAATTTCGACTGAGCGTTCATATCAGGAACAGTGGAGGGAAGTTCTAACAAGGACTTCTCAACTTGATCAGAACTTATTTTCTCTACAACTTTCGCTGTGTTCACATTCCATCCAACACTCTTCCAGTCCTTTATATTGGGATAAAGATTCGTATTGACTGAGTATTTCCTAAGTGCTGAAATTTCTTTGTTTTGAGAATCCGGATACTTTTGTAGAAGAGATCTATTTCGAGGATAATATGCGACAGGGTCTTCTGGCAATTTCTTTTCATTAGGATGAAAAGGTGCCATTATGTATTGATAATCGATTTTTCCGGTAGAAGCATTCTCTTTATTGTCGGAGTTCATTGGATTCCTCATTATCCTGAAAGGAATAAGCAAGTCACGAGGCACGACTGTTCTAGTTGCATGTGTCATTCTCGGAGGTGACGATAAAACTTGGGCAATGCATGATTGCTCCAATGCTTTGTACGATTGAATCCTTTCGGATTCCTTTATAAATTTGAATCTTGATATCCACTTCTGCGGATTGTGAAAAGCTGGAGATCTCTTGATAGTATCAAAAGTAATCTTCCTCGGACAATAGCCATTTTGCAGTTTAGGAGCAAATGCTGACTCGGCCAAGGTCCTAGGTGTTTTGGCTATACTTCTTTTTGAAGTGGACATGACATCGTTGCACCACAGAGTCAGGTAAACTGTAGCTGAATCCAATATCCTTTCCTGAAAGCATCATGAATCTGTAAATCATTGCCAGAAATGTTTTTGTCCGCGGAAAGTGGAGATGGTGAAATTTGAGGTTTTGAGCAGCATTACGTCAACCTGGGCATTTCAGCTCATCATAAGCACACATCGGAGTGAGTCAAGATCCAGACAAAATGAACTCATGGAAGGCCGGTGAGATGTTACTAAATAGACTGAAGGCCCCTTTCCTTTTGGTCAGAATCTCATCTCGCCAGTTCTTTACTGAGTCTCCTCTCCCACCGATTGAGGAGTACAAAAATGCAATGGCAGCTGTTGGAGCTCAAGGTATGTTTTGCTTTCTTATGTTCATTTCAAATCTTAGTTCTGCTAACTAACATTTACTTTTTTTTGCAACTTTCGTTTCAGCTATGATCTTAACTGCATCGTTTTCAGGAACACCTGAGATAAGAAAAATGCACGGCACAACATTGTCCTCGGTTAGTTCTTTGACGGTGAACCCTGAGCCAATTGTACAATTTAATATTCAAGTTCCATCTGCTACTTCAAAATCAATTCATGATAATAAATATTTAGCCCTCCATATTCTCAAGCCTTCTAATGATAGTGTTCGACTAGCTAGAAATTTCAGCCAGGGGTCAAGATATATAAATGGATCACAGCCCTTGCTGGGAAATGCGAACAGTACATCCACAGAAATAAGTACAACACCATTTGAAAGAATTAGTAAAGACCAATGGAGCCTTTTTGAGGATGTTATGCACAACAAGCGACCCGGTTCGGTCCGTCTTGACTCGGATTTACATCTACCTATCCTCACTAAAGACTCAGAAAGAATATTAATTTGCCAAAAATACAAAGTTTTCAAGGTCTTTAATCATGAAATTTGGACGTGTAAAGTGAGAGAGATTTTGGTTAATATTGATGACGATGTGAAAACCGGCGGCTTACTGTACTTTGACCGAAAATTCCACCATGTCGGAGAAGCACTAATCGAGATGAAGAAAGATGAAAAGGAAGGTCGAAAACTCCAAACCTGATATGGATTTCACTGTATAGATAATTCATTAAGTATATAAATCGTTCATTTTATATACCTCTATAAACAAAAGGTAGAAGCCAGCATTTGTCAAAATGGATTGAGAGTTTTACCTCTCAGCTGCCTTTCGATTTTCTTGATATCATTAATAAGAAGCTTATATTTCTCCTCGCGTTGAATGCTCCTAAACTTCCTCCTTTCAACCCGCAAAGCAATTTCAGTCTTCTTCAAAGATTTGAGTTCATTTGACAGTAGCTCCACCTCGTGATGAATACGGAGTTTTTTGGAAATCACCTTTTCCTTCTTCACCAACAACTGGTTTTTTTCCGAAAGTAAGGACTTTATATCCTTCTCTAGAGCCATGATACTATCCTTATTATCGTTTTCAAACTTATTGAATGAACGCAACTCAGTTTCGTACAACCTTTTGGCGTCAAGATACTTTTCTTCAACCTCTGTTTGTAACAAGCGTGTCTCTTCGGATTTCTTAGATAGGTTGGTAACCTCTATATCCGATTTGGCCACAATCTGGCGTAAACTGTCTAGTTTTTTATAGTTTCTTGACTCATCTGAGAAATTACTACGATTGTTCAAGTTCTCAATCTCCGACTTAATTTGCGAAGATTTTTTCCTCCAATCAGTTTTCATCTTCTTTAATCTTGCCTTCTCTCTTTCAATTGCTTCCTGTGTTGTAACAACTGACCGTTGGAGAGTAGCCAACGGAGATGATACGTTAGATTCTGTGACAGTCTTGTTTTGGAAAACCGTAGAAACAGTGGTAGTCGTCAAGTGAATTAGCTCACCATTCAAAGTAATTTTCACAAAGTCAATATCATATTGACTCAATGGACTCAAACCGTTGATGATAACTAGTTCTCGTCCAAAAAAAGCACATGATGAAACATGTTCCCATATGATACCATTGACCTTGATCAACAGTTGTTCAAGACTGATTTTATGAAGCTCGAATGCCAGAGTAGTTTCACCAGTAAACCAAATGAAGCATTGAGAGGATGAATTGGCATTTCTGGCATAATCATCCATGCCATAGCCCGTTGTTACCACAGCATTTTGTGAGTAATAATCTCCTGAATAATAATCTTGTCTGGAAAACATGGTTCGTGCTGCATTCAAAAACAACCACAACCTTTGTTGGTACTTCAGTTGATTGATTTTTGCTTTCTTCTCAGAAGGTAAAGAGCTTTTGGACTTAGAAGCAACTCTTTTAGACTGAGAGTTCACCAGATGGCTTAAATGAAAACTAGAGCTTTTATATTTCATCGGATTATTATTTGAGTTAGATGATGCTGCCATTGTATTCGACAAATTAGGACTATTAGGCGTTTGTACAAAGACTGATCCTGATGTTCCAGAAGATGGGCCTATTTCGGATAGTGATGAAGAAGTTAGTAAATGTGCTGAAGAGCTCCATATCATTTTTCGATAGTTCTCAAAATTTTGAGCCACAACAAAGCTTGGCGATGAAACATCGTTCATATTAACAACTTGATGATCCTCTGGAAACCACATTGGAATTTTATTCTTGCTTGATTCGCTACCATCGTTTGGGTCGGAGTCTGTGCTATTATCGTCATCTGATATTTCATCATCTTTTGCAAAAGGCGCTCCTTGTTTAGAGGAGTCATCAACAATAATTCTATCAGAATCTAAGGTTGGAAGATTAGAACCTGAAATAGTCTTAGGAATTTGGAATATATTTTGGAACTTTGGTTTTTGAGCATTACTATAAGCTGAAAAATTGGAGGGAAGTGCAATATTAGGAGCCACAAAATCTGATGATTGACTTAAGGACTCTTGTAGTTCTGTCTGTTCTTGCAAGGAAAAGGAGTCAACATAAATGTATGCTTTGTTTATAAGAGAAAACCTTCGCAAAACTGGATTAAAATTATGCATAATAATGTACAATGATAATGATGCATGCAAAAATTGTAGGGCATATTCCATTTGAAACATGAGTAAAGAATTTTCATGAATCTTATGGAACGTCAAATGAAATAACAAAGTTTTGGTGACACTTGCTGTAGGTCTATAATACAAAGGATATAAAAAGTCTGTTGATGAAAGTGTCGATGTCAATGACAGTAAAGAGTCACCCCGGAATATTTCAAAATGTTTGATAGTGTACAATATGGTATTTTCTAATGATAAGAGCAGAAGGCATGCTGCAAATGCGTCCAAAATGTACCTGTTTTTCAAGGAAGTTAAGTTACTCGCTATCAATGACTTAGAAAGCAATATGATATATGGCACAAAAGCTGGAAAAAAGTAAAAGATGAAAAGCATGAAAACCGCATCCAGTAAAAGATACAGTATGAATGATATCAATGAGAGCCTTCCAACTAAGGAAAAGGATGATGATTTTGAGGACGAGTTGGGTGTTCGGTTCAATTTATGCTTCAAGACAAATGACAATATAGAATCCAAAAACTCGGGGTTACCCAAAAAGACATAAAGTATCAACGTTATTGTACTGAACCAATGTGGAAATATCATTAGAATGCACAAAAATGAAAAAGTATCCAAGAGTGGATATGAGGGAAGGCTGGCAGTCTTCTGTTGCTGGTCACTCTCCGATGAACATCCGGATTGTGCAAAAGCTTTTTGCTGGTCCAAATGGTTTTTGGATTCAAAAGAAGCAGTGCTGTCCCCATTCTGACCACCCAAAGCTTCGATTGCTCTATTGATGCCTGCTGAGCTGAAGTTGTTCTCATTCGGAGAGACCGTGTAACCCGTGGACAGGGAAGAAGGCATGCTTTTTTTCTCCACTCCAGGTAACGGATCTGGATGCTAACCTAAATGTCTCTTTTGAGTTTCGACTTGGTGCGATTCCTCCAAAACTTTCTTTCCTTCTTTCTTTCTTTCTCTCTCTCCTTTCAGTGTATTGTTGATGTCCAACACTTCGGAAACGTTAAACGGAAAATGGAAAGCTGAGGAAAAAATAAGACGGAGCGCAACAGCTGCCGTGTCGCAAAATAGACAACAAATGAGGCGTCGCGAAGCCACGTTTCTGATCGTTTCACTTCGTTACATGAAAAAGGTATGTGGCTATAAAGTAAGCGGGAGATCTGAATCTGGGCAAAAGGTCGTGTATTCATGAGCCAGCTACGTCTGCAATAGAGAGTTCAGCATTCGAAAGCCAAGGCCAGCATGTCTTTGCAAGCGATCAAGTTTTCAGCTACTCCGGAGGTGTCCCTTTCCATCTTAAACCAACTCCAGATACCATACCAGTCAAAATACATTAACATAGACTCTATTGCACCAATATCGGGTCTTACTACGTTTTCCGGTTATGAAGCAATCAAAGGTATGTATACCAGAGGAGCTCCTGCAATTATGCTTGTTGGCTGCTTCTCTATTGTCATTGAATTGAACAGGGTTTTACACGGTGGTATCGATTCTGCGCAGTATTTCAAGTACGACCTGAACGACGCTGGGAGCTTTAAAAGGCGTTTGCTGGAAAGAATTGATCAATTGATCAAATCACGTCCAACTGCAGTGAACTTGGCAAATGGTTGCCAAAAGATCAAGAAGATTGTGGTTTCTCACGAAAGTTCGGATCTCGAGCTTTTATACACCCGAATACTCCAGTTTTCAGAGGATTTGTATAAAGAGGATTATCAATCCAACATTAATATCGGCGAACATGGTCTACAATACATCA
Source organism: Pichia sp. PH4023 (assembly GCA_025531575.1). Classification (NCBI taxonomy): domain Eukaryota; kingdom Fungi; phylum Ascomycota; class Pichiomycetes; order Pichiales; family Pichiaceae; genus Pichia; species Pichia sp. PH4023. Next base: position 164,755 of record JAMGYR010000008.1, on the reverse strand, counting down.
AAGATGTTCTCAAAAAGGAGAATTTCAAGGGCCCTTTTTCGGTGATGACAATCTGTAACACTGGTTCTTTAGCAACTTCCGGTTACGGGACCGCATTGGGGATTATTCGTCACTTACACCAGTACTTGTCGAAAGATAAATCAACCGATGATTTTTACTTTGAACATGCCTACCCATGTGAAACCAGACCTTATAACCAAGGCTCAAGGCTTACAGCATATGAGCTTCAATACGAAAAAATTCCATTCACCTTGATAACAGACAACATGCCTTCCTTTTTGATTGATAGTTTGAACAGAAAAGAGCAACACACTAACCAAGGTTCTTTGGCTTCATTAGCATCAACTGCTCCAATTAGATTCATTATTGTAGGTTCTGACAGGATTGTTAAAAATGGCGACTTGGCTAACAAGATTGGAACATTCCAATTGTCTTTACTGTCAAAATTATATGACGAGATCAAATTCATTGGAGCAGCTCCGACAACGACCATTGATTATAGTACCAAATCAGGTGAAGACATCAAGATTGAAGAACGGCCAAAGGATGAACTTACTATGGTATTGGGCGCCAAGATGAATGGTAATATGTTTGCAGAGGATAAGGAATCCAAGGACGTTGTATTAGAAAGAGTTAGAATGGCACCTTTAGAAATCGATGTTTGGAATCCTTCCTTCGATGTCACTCCTCATCAGAACATCGACTGTATTGTCACTGAAAAGGAGTACTTGGTCAAAGATAGCTCTGGCGAGTTCCACCTTTAATAGCCTAGTGATCGCCAAATAGTTTTTAGTACAATATATTTTAGTTATAAAATAGGAACAATATTTAATAACCGAGTCAATTTAAAATAGTAAACTTCCAACTATGACTAGAGAAAAACAAATGAAGAAAAGAATCGTAACAAAATAAAGAAAAACAAACAAATCGAAAATTCGACTTTCTAATAACTGAACAAAAACCATCAAAATGAATAAATATGTAACTTGGCGAATAAATAAATTCTCAAATTCTAAGTCTTTTTTTTCTATACTTTTCATTGAATGTCTCGAATTTTTTTATTCGTGTAGAGCTGATACTCTAAGTAGCATCAGAATCTACCATTATCAAAGCCCATTCCTTTTCATTGTAGTCCAAGTGGAGCAGCAGCACCAACCAAACCATTGGTAATCATCAATGGTTGACCCAAAGTAGAAGTTTCTTCCTTTGCATTTTCCTTTTCTTCCCTGACTTTCAGATCTTTGTATACAGCGTCTATTTTTTGTTGGTTCTCTTTGGCAATGGAGATTTGATAAGGTTTAGTCAAGTCATCTAATCCATGTAACCAAGAAAGCTCTAGAACAACATCATATTCAAGGTACGAATAGCATGAGTATAGTAAAGCAACCATGCACGAACGGTTACCTGTTTCAACGAAGTATGTGAGTAATTCACTGACAACCTTAGGAGATTTAGAAATTGCAGCAGTCTCAATTGCATCGCCCCAAAGACCATCAGCTTTGAGTAGTGAAATGGCTTTATTGTATTTCTTATTGTTTCTGTAGATAACAGCTGCAAGTTGTCTGAAGAAAATCAAATCGTGCTTTTCCAGTCTTTCAGCAAGTCCAATACTATCAAACTTATCGTAAGATTCAATTGCTAGACGCAATGACTTGTAATCTTCTTCTTCAATCAATAAGTCGTGATATGCAGAATTCACAATTGAGTTGTTCTTTTCTAAAACAGAGATCAAAAATGGTTTGATCAAAGGCAAGTTGTCAGATTTTTGGAAAATCTTCACAACTCTTGGCAAATCTAGTCTTGGAGTTAAAACAGTCAACAAGTCAATCAACAAAGTTGGATGTAAGTTTGTGTAGAAGTTGATAGCTCTGTAGTAAATTTCCAGGTTAGAAACCTTGACAATGATCTCCTTGAAAGAAGAATGTTCAAATGCGGTTTCGGATCTTTCAATCATTGCCAAAGCAGCATTATCCCACTCATCGTAATGGCAATAAAGGAAAATCAACTCAGGCCACAAGTGTGCATCTTCACAAGCTCTAATGACCTTTGGAATGTTAATTCTTGACCAGAATAATTTCAAATGTTCCATAGTCTTCTCTGGTTCATATTTGGTGTACAAAATGGCAAGCTCTGTGAACATACCCATATGAGCTCTTTCTAGGGACAAGCCATTTTCAAACAATGAGATCAATTCCTTAAAGTAGCCATTGTATTCGTATTGAGTTACAAGAGGTTCTAGTTCTTCAGCGTGAACAATCAAATGTAAACCACACATTTGAGCTAGCTTGAATTCTTTGTTCTCAATACAAGCCTGGTTAACTTGCTTCCAAACTTGGACATTAGAAGCCTTTCTTGCACAATCGACAGCTGCGGTGTAGTCTTTCAAAAAGACTAAAGTTGAGGCCAACTTAGAGTAGTTGGAGATACTTTCATAAATGAGTTTGGCAGCTTGATAGTTGCCATTGCCATATAATTTATCACCGATGTTATCTAGATCTGCAACATTCGACAATTTCAAGAATCTCTCAATCTCACTTAGTTTACCCAAGGTAGCATAAGCGTTGATGATAGCACCATCGATCAATGGTTCTCTCAATGTTTTTCTAGCCATCAACAAAAATGGAACTAATTCTTCTTCCTTACCAGCATGTTCGCCAACTTCGACAACGTTAGCAAAGTTGGATGGATCTTCAGCTTTCAGGTAGGAATTAATTGCTTCTGGGATTCTCAAACCGTTTAACTGAGCTTCACCTAGTTGTGACCACAGTTCTGGCTTGTCCAATTTTTCAGCATAGTCTTCACCTCTGTCCAAGGACATTATATCCTCAACCAATACTTTCATTGCAGCACTGTAATTTTCAAACTTGTTGTAAATTTCAAATGCTTCCTCGTATAATTGGTTTTGGACACAAATTGGTGCAACTTCATCAGGATTATAAGCATCGATCTTCTCAATGTAGTTTGTTATACGAGATGGATCAACCTTGACAGCTGTTAAGATCAACAAGGCTTGTAATGAAGGGTTGTCGTTGAATGGCGAAGGCTCCAAGACAATCTTTTCTAATAAATCAATCAATTCACTTTGAAGTTGATTATCCATGAACGCCTTGACCGCAATGGAAATTGGTTGTGGGTCTTCCAATTCAGGAATAGCAGTGCCAATCACTTGGTCGACTAGCTGCTTCTTATAGATATTGTCAGAAGTCAAAACCTTAGCCCACAATTGCAGGTCAGACCTTTTCAATAAGTATCTTGCCTGGTATTTGAACATGGAGTTTTCATTGGTAATATTGATCAATTCGTCATCGTTTTGACCCTTATCGTAAGCAATGTAGGCCAAAAATGGGTCTCTCTTTTCACAATATTTACCAACAACTAAAGTGTCATACTGGTCGTTTTCTTTCAAAAACTTTTCTGGGTTGTTGTTAGAATCAATATAAATCTTTGCCAAAGTATCGAAGACGGCTTTATCTTGGGAACCTGATGCTAAAGTAGATTCTAAGAAGGGTAATAAGATCTTCAATCGGTTTCTCTTCTCAACTTCGTCACACAATTCACCAATCGGCACCTGTCCTGCAACGGATTGAAGCAATGACTTAATGATGTTCTCGTCACAGTCAACATCCAAAAGTGCAGCAATAACTTGAGGAGTCTTGGACGGGTTGACTTGTTGAACATACACTTCAATAAATTTGAAGAATTTGTTCTTATAGAGGTAAAGAATCAAGTCATGAACAAAGTTAAATCTATCGCAGACAACAATAAGTGGGAGTTGATCTTCCAATTGAGCCTCTTTCAAGAAGTTCTTGACTTTTTCACCATCATAAACATTGTTATCTCTAACAACTCTCTCAATCTCCTTTACCTGGCCCAATTTAGCAGCACATTGGATGTACTTCAAGACAACTTCTGGGTCCTGAGTGACGTTAACAATAGACGATAAATAGTAGTACAAACCTTCAACAGAATTGTAATCTTCGAAAACTTTGATTAACGTGATAGGACCAATCAATTCAGAATATTTAGTTGCAACTTGGATGGCAACCTGTAAGTTTTGAGCAATGTTGTTAGATAGCATTTCTCTCAAACAGGCAACGCATTGGTCCACTTTCAAATTTCCGAAGTAAGAAACTAACCAGTCGGTTGGTAAAGCGTTGGCATGAACAATAACTCTCTTGATATCTTTGATGTTGTCGTATAATTCCAAAGCTCTTTGGTATAATCCTGCCTTTTCACAAAGTGTTGCGATAGTTGGCTTGTCGTAGTGAGAGAACATATTGTTGCCCAAAATGGCATCTGCGACTTGTGGGGCATGCAATAAGTTAACCTCCAATAACTTAGTTTGCAATTGGCCATCTGCTGGCTTATCATTCTTTAAAGCATCCAAGAGAAAAGCGGTTGCTTGTTGGATGTAATTTTGAGAAAAGAAGATATCCGAGATTTGTTGGATGTTAATATCTGGTTGAGATTGTAAAAGGGAGGTTGCAAATTCTGCAGCCTTATCTGGATTCACTCTCAAGATGTTTTGGATCAATACAGTGAAATTTGGAGTATAATTGACCTTTTCGCAGAATGGTATGATCTTATCAAATTGGCCTAATTCTGCCAAGCATTGGATGACTTTGCTTGGAGCATTAGCCTTGTAGTATACAGCCAATGCTAGTGTAATGTTCAAAGGTTTGATCAAATCACCCAATTCTTCGGATGTGTCTAGCTTATCTTCCTTCAGGTATTTTTCCAAAGTTTCAACTCTATTCTGTTGTATCAAAGGTCTAACCAATTCTAAGGTTTCGAATTTGTTGAGGGAGCCTCTGTCTAACAAGAAAACTAGATACTGTAGGAAAGGAGCGGGTTGACCTGGCTGGGAAGGTAGGCTCTTCAACTTGGAGATAGTATCTGGTGTTCTCAATTGAGGTGAAGATGCTGCAATTTTCACTGCAGATTGATAATCACCGGTGGCAATCGACTGGTTGAACTGTTGGGAGAACAAGTTTTCAGCACCTGGAAGACCACCTCTTGAAGCCAAGCTCAACGCCAACTCGACATCTCCCAAGTTCTTCAAGATGTATGGGACAATTCTATCGGTCGCAATGTCAACTGCCAAGACAGAACCAGATCTGTTGATTGTAATGATACCACCATCATTATCGAAGCTTGCACCGGTGAAGACAGGATCTGACGAAATTCTATTGAGGAAGATTTTCTTTCCTGTTTCCACGTCATACAAGTGGATAAAACCAAGCTTGGTGAGAATGTAAGCGACACCGTACTTGGACGACAACTGGATGGCGACAGGGAAATCGTTTCCTACTTCGGCAGGAAAGAAGACGTCGACGGACTTCTTGGCAAAGGCAGGGGCACCGTCTTTGTGATCTATTTCGTTGATGTGCAAGATGCCGCCTGATTCTGTTCTCGAGGCGAATGCGAAAATTTCTGTGTCGACCGCAGACCCCTGAAGTTTTAGCTGGGTAAAGTTACAAACATGGCCCTCGATTGGTTGGGAAATGTTTCTATCTTTAGAATACAATTGGATGTGGCCAACGATCCTGTTGTTTTCCTGGGCGATACCGCCTATTGCAAACCAGTTCAGGTTCTTGTTTGCTGAGAATTGGGTGATCTGGCAGTCGTTCAAGCTGACGTGTCTGGAAGTCAATAGGACAGGTCCGGCGTCGGTACCATCGAAGATGTTCCACGTGTAGACGGAGCTAGCAGTCACCAAACCGAGAGTCTGATCGTCTAGCCACTTCCAGAAAACGATTTTCTCGGACATGATGTTGGACTTGAGTCTCTGTTTGTTTTCTAGGTTGAAGATCTGGATGGTGGTGTCGTTTGCTCTCAAGGAAATGACCATCTGACTTGGGTGCATGATGACCGAGTCGGCAGACATGGACTTACGGATGACATTGTTATTGTTCTTCAAATCGACAATGACGGCGGCGTTTCCCGACTCGCCCGTCTCACGGCAACAGACGTAGTGGTCGGACTCGAGGGTCGTGCTCAAGAAGTTGAACGATTGCGGGTTGATTCCCAACGAAGACAATTGACAAACGTCAACCAACTCAATTGGAGGAGCCTCAGACATGGTGATAATTGACGCAGACAGCCTTGTGTAGCAGGGAGGAGGAGCACAGAGAAGGATAGCAACATCAATGGAACACCCCATCCCTGATGTTGTTGTTCACCACCTATCGTCTTGACCACCACTACTACTGCCAGCACGACCGCTGCTGCTGCTGCTCCTACCGCCTCCACTGCCGCAACCTCCACCGGCCCACCCACCACTGCCACGGTGCACGATGGCAAGGGCGAACCGCGAGAACGCCGAAGGAAACGGGACGGGGGGCTCACTGGGCGTTTTAGCGTTTTAATTTAACGTGAGAAGGCTTGCAGACGCCGATCGACGGCAACATGAATTTGGCGGGGTGGCGGAGTTACCCAATACGGTAATTGCTGACTAGGAAAGAGTAAGGGCGTTCAAAGGAGGCTCGGATAAACAGATAGACGGTGAATTTTCTTTCTTATACTTAGTTACACAAATAGATGAAACGAAAGTGAGTCATATAAATATGAAAAGGGGAGAATATAGATGTCGTTATAGATGAAAGGATGGTATTAAATATATTAGGCTAAAAAATTAGAACAGAACACGTGCAAGAATTTTTACGAGATTTTTTTATTTGTTTGAGTCAGTCTGTGGAGGAGAGATAATGCTGAAGTATGTATGATGCTTAACAGTTGACTAATTCGACAATGTCCAATTCAACTGGGGTACAGACGCTACCGATGTCCTTGGCGTACAAGTTGTAGAAGTTACCGGAAAGACATTGGTAGAAGGTAGTGCTGTTGCCGATGGCCAACTTACCTTCGTCGGAGATGGACCAGCCGGCAGCGTACAAAGCACCTGCTTGTGGTGGAGGACCATCGAACTGGAATTGTTGGTTGGCAACGATAGAACCAATTCTACCCTTGGAGTCGGTCAAGATACCGTTGTGCAATTGCATGGTCAAAGTACCGTTGGTGGCACAAGCTTCGTAGTGGATGCCGTCGTCGGTTGGGGCTGGAGCTGAAGAAGATTGTGCGGTGGTGGAAGCGCCTTTCTGGACTTGTCCGTCACCGATTTGGGTGGCAGCAGAAGTGGTGGTCTTAGCGGTGGTGGTTGGGGTGGTAGCGGTGGTAGCTTGGACTTGACCGTCACCGATTTGGGTAGCAGCTTGAGCAGTTGCCTTAGTGGAGGTGGTGGCTTGGACTTGACCGTCACCGATTTGGGTCACTGGCTGAGCAGTGGCAGCAGTAGAGGTGGTGGCTTGGATTTGACCGTCACCGATTTGGGTCACTGGCTGAGCAGTGGCAGCAGCAGTGGAAGTAGTAGCTTGGATTTGACCGTCACCGATTTGAGTCACTGGCTGAGCAGTGGCAGCAGCAGTAGAGGTGGTGGCTTGGATTTGACCGTCACCGATTTGGGTCACTGGCTGAGCAGTGGCGGCAGCAGTCTTGGTGGTGGCTTGGATTTGACCGTCACCAATTTGGGTGACAGCAATGGCAGTGTTGGTTGGCGAAACAGTCTTGGTGGTAGCTTGGATTTGACCGTCACCAATTTGGGTGATGACGTTGGTGACCAATTGCTTGGTTACGGTAGCAGTGGTAGCTTGGATTTGACCGTCACCGATCTGGGTGATGACGTTAGCGACAATGGTCTTGGTGGTAGCTTGGACTTGGCCGTCACCGATTTGGGACACTGGTTGAGCAGTAGCAGTGGTTGCTTGGACTTGACCATCACCAATTTGGGTAGCAGCTGGAATGGTGGTGGTGACAACAGTACCGGTGGTAGCCTGGACTTGGCCGTCGCCGATCTGGGTAGCTTCGGCCTTTCTGACGTTCTTGCCTGCAGCAGAGGCGGTGACGGAAGGAGCAGCTGAGCCAGAAAGGGTGGTTAATGGGTTGACGGCAATACCGAAAGAGCCAGAGTATTCGGTGGTGGCACCGGACAAGGTGGCGGATGGGGTAAGGGTAGACCATGGTTCGGAAGGAACGTAAGCAGCGATGGCGTTACCAGCCAAGGCCATGACACCTAAATTTCTGTATTGCATTGTGTGTGTGTGTGTGAGTGTGTGTTGGGGTGGGGTTGATCTAGGATGTAAGTCCTTGTATTGAAGTAAACGAGCCTGACAAAAGAAAAAAGAAGAAGAACAGGAAGAAAAGAGCGTTACGAGGATAGGCGGAGGGTGATACGGTGTGAGCAGAAGAAGGAAAGAGGAGGGGATGGGGCCAGCTTTAAATATGACTTGCACCGGGGGCGTCTGGCGCCCAACACACCTCCCGGTTGCTAATAATAGGGTTCGACACCTTTCTTCGGTCTCTCCACACCGTAGAGAAGGGTGTCTCCAGATCACTCGCTCTCCAACCGGGCCGCAGGCCCCATCCCTTTAACTCCCTCGATCAATGGATCCTCGAAAAACCGACTCATCAGATTTCCCCTTTCGGCAGCCCTATGGCGTCTGCCGAGCCTATTAATTTGCTATTTTTAGCAGAGCAACCCGGCGGTGCCTCTCCCGCTCCGTGTCTGCCTCCTCCACGGCGGCCAATGGCAGGGGCGGTGTCTCTCTATCTCGGTCGTGGCCTTGCGCCCCAACGAGCAGCCCTGTAGGCGACGCACAGCTGCGTATACCGCACGCGTGGGCAGGGAGCAGGCCGCAGACAGCCCGTCCGGCAGCGCAGGCAGGCAAACAAGGCCTGGACGTGCCCAGGCGGACGTGGGCGCAGGCAATTTGCTCCTCTTAGTAATATAATTGCGAGCAGGGCCATATCAGCCTCGTAGCTGCCGGCGTCTTTTTCCCTCTGCCTCTTCCCGTCCGGCTCCTCCTCTTCTCCTCCTCTTTTCTTTTGCTCCGCCGCCCCGCTCTTCGCCCCCGTCCCACAGCGAGGAAAAAAAATGTGTCAACAGGCGCCGACGGGTCCCCTGGTGTGCCGTCGTGTCCGGCGTGACGCGTCACATCCGCAAATTCGAGACCCTTTCTCCATGCACGCCCGACCCGCTAGGCTCTATTTCCGGCCCGAACGGGCGGCCCCGCTGTAGCCGTTGGCTGCAGCCGCCCCTCACCCCCTCGTATCCCTGTCGTACCAGTCGTTGTCTGACGGAACCCGCAGCGACGCGGCGGCGCCCGCCGCCATGCTGTTGACGTCTAGCCCGATCGGGCGATGCCCCCGTCTCATTAACCCCCGTCCGGGCCGTCTGCGCCAATGCCACGTTGTCCCGTTCTGCGTTCATTACTGCTCATTACGGCTCATTACTACATCCACTACATCCGCTACACACTACGCCTGAAGTGTTGGGCCGGATGAGTCGCTGCGCTCTTTTGGGCCAAATCGCACCGCTGCAACCACTATGCTGCATCGGGAAGCAGCTCGTCGGCAACAACCGCCTCCACAGCCCCTCCGCACGCCTCGGGCAGCACCACTGCTTCTGCTGACGCAGACGCTGCTGCCCGCTCCGTCCGCACGACGGCGTCTGTAAGCTCGCCACCGCTCGCTACACTCGTCACAACACCGAGCGACTCAAACGCATGCGCAATCTCGGTCTGGTGGTTGTCCTGCAACCGGTTGTTCACCATCACGATCAGCCGGGGCGGCCGTCTGTTCGACTCAGCCTTCCGCACCCGCAACGTGTCCATGATTGACCCGGTCCCGGCGTGCGAGATCACCAGCTCGCTCCACCGCGTGTATCTTTTGATCAACCCCACGTCAAACTGTATGCACTTGACGGACACGCTGCTCCCATCGCTGTGGTATGTCCCACAGACAGTGTGGCCCGTGTCAGGCTCGTCCCGCTCGCTGGCAACACACACGCTGTCGCCCAGCGCCCCCAGCGCAGCCCGGATCACCGCAACAGACCGCTCAGACCGCCCGTACTGCACCACCACCCTTTCGTACCCGTGCTCGGCCAATGTTTCCAGGAACCGGGGCTCCAGAACAGCCCAGATAAGTGCCTCGAACGTCACCGTCGCCCCCGTCGTCACCAACGCCTGTTTTGCTATCCGTCCTTGCATGATACCTGCCTATATCCTTCTCCTTCTATCTCCCTCTTCTCCCTCCTCCCCTATTCCGTAGCACCACTCCCACCACGACACCCCGTCCTTGTGTCGCTCTCGATTCCTTGTCCTTCCGCACTTCTCCCGACGCGACGCCAGAAATGTCAAATGCCCCTGCATGACATGATCTGCACGTCCGGAATATCTTCACCCTCAAGGTATACGGGGATGTCACATTCTGCCACCATCTGTATGCCCCTCTGCCGGTCCTAACCAGCCAAACCGTCTCCACCATCTTCCCCGGATGTGACAGAGTGTGGAAGAAACCCAGGAGAATCCTCCTTTTCTCGCCCCAACTACGCCTTAGGGTCACGTGATACAGTCTCTTTACCTCCTTGCTCCATCATTTTCTCAATCCATCTGTTCTAAAGCGGGATTTATTTCGTAATGAATCGTTCCTAGCAATACGGGCACCTGTTATCTCTGATTGCTACGCAAACCCTTCCCCAGTCCCTCAGTCCAGCCAGCCCCGCACACACCCACCACCAGATAACCTGCAACTGCCACAATGTCCAAAACAAGAAGCGATGACAGCCATTTGGTCCCGAGGATCATCAACCACATGAACAAGGACCACTCGCATAACATCGAGGACTACCTCGTCGTGTATGCCCACGTTGATCCGGAGATCGCCAAGCGTCGTCCAGCTTTGGAAACGCTTAATTTGGGGGCCATGTCTCTCTCCTACATTGACATGCAGGGCACAAAATGCTTTATCCGGGTCCCCATCGAACCCACCATGGAGTCCTTCCACGACGCCCGTGCCAAACTCGTCGAAATGGCCCAGGTCGCAGCGGCAAGACGGGGGTTCAGTGAGTATCTCGTCAACGATGTGCCTTTCTTCTCAAGCTTCAAAGACTACGTCAGTGTCGCCCTTTTCGCCTCCCTCTACACTTTCGCAGCCAAGCCGTATCTCTTGCAGTATCTCGTCGACGACGTCTTGCTCCTCGGCCCCGAGATCTCCGGATACATCATGGACTACCATGTCACCGTCTTCAGAGGATTGCTACTTATCAATGCGGCTGAGGCAATCGTTATCTTGTACCCATTGCTCAGGAAGTTCAGAATGGGTACTGCAAAGAAACTCGCTTGTTTATTGTTATGTCTCGTCGAAGGAATCTTCTTTCTAAGTGCGTTCAAAGAGACCGTCGACCGTGCACAGAATCCAAACAGAAACAAAGAGAAATAAATGCGATTCTTCTCTCCTTCTCTGTTGTTTTCTACTTATTATATCTCCCTATATTTGAATGATTCTTACCTATATATAACGATAACGAAATTACAAAATTGCGCTCATTGCATCGAATAGAGGGAAACACTAGTCTTCTTGTCATCAACAGTCTCCGTCTTCGACACCCAACTGAAGAGCGCCTTGTGTGTGATAAGTTCCTTGCGCTTGAGCTGGTTTCTTCTTCGTCTTTCGTTCTCCTCTTCCTGCTTCTTCGCATCCACCTTATCAATCTTACGGTGCAACAACTTCTTCAACGTCTCCTTCTTCTCGGCCTCCAGCTTACGCATGTTGAACGTTTTACGCTTTCTCGCAGCTTCGGCTTTTTTTAGTTGTATTTCCTCCTCCGTCAATGCTTTCTTTTTGGAACTACCCTCCATCAACGCAAGGACACTCTTTGGTAGCTTCTTCCCCTCGTAGAACTCGGGCGTCGTCTCTTCCGGTTCTTCAGATACTCCCAAAACTTTCGATCTCTGTCTTTCGCTCAGCTTGGAAAAATCAACATCACTTTCCTCAATATCATCCATATTTTCCTCTAGATCGAGATCCTCATCATCGTCAACTTCATCGTCGTCCTCATCTCTGTCATCATCTTCATCGTCAACTTCATCATCGGCAGTAGCAGCCACCTGTCGACCACGTCCTTTGCTGCCACCTCTGGCATTGTTACCTTTTTTTACACTGGAAGGTTTTACCTCCTCCGCTGTATCTATATCGCTTCCAAAATCATCTTCATTTGGTTCAGTATAACTCACTTTGATATTTCTCGTCCTGGAATTGGCCTTTGCCGCCACTTTTGGTTTTGTTTCTTTGGAACCCGGAGAACTAGGTTGGCTTAATACAGTGGAGAGTTTCTTTTTGTCCACAAAATTCATACTAATTAGCAGACTATTCGTGGATTTGTTCATGACTGAGACGTTGCTCTGTTTCTTCTTACTGCTTTCAACTGGCGCCTTCGCCTTCGCCCTACTTTTACTTCTAGCTTTACCAAACTCTTCGAAATCTTCTTCCTCATCTTCTTCATCTTCGTCTCCGTCGTAGATTGCTTCTCCGTCATCGTAAACATCATCGGCCTCTAGTTCACCATCATCCATTGGTTCATCTTCATCATCTGATATGAGGTTTCCTTCTCCTGATAGTGCGTCGTCTTCGAGCTCCTCGTCGAGTCCAATACTATCTTCGTCTTCATAATCCTCACGATAAGATCCTTGGGGAGAGGAACTCAATTTGTTCGAAACTTCCCTTTTCGGCCTTGCAGACATTTGCCTATGTATTCCTCTATTCTTGATGGATTTCTTCAGATCAGCTCACCATCATTGCTGTTACATACTTGATCTTTTCCTTGTGATAAGTTTGTACCTCCCCGATAGTGTCGAATAGAACACGCATGCGAGCGCGGTGCACGGAGGTGCCGCCCCGTGGAACTTTATTTGAATTTTCTGGCTTTCTCTTTGTTGTTACCAAATGGTTCATGTTCAGGCTCCGAAAGATATGCTTCTCAACTATTAGCACCAACACGGGCTTTTCAGAGGGTTAGCTAGAGCACCCGAATAAAACTACAGACAAAGGTCCAGAAAATGCAGAAGTCTATATCTGATGACTCGCATTCATTCAGCATAGAAAACATACACGGAATAGATAATCTTAATGATTTGCATCTAAGTCAGTTAAATAACCAACTACGATATGAACTACGAAATTTGAACACTGATGTCGACGTGGGGATGCACATCTCAGGAGATGAGGAGGATTATGAAGATGATGTTGAAGAGGTAGACGATGTTGAAGAAGCCAACAATAGTAACATAAGTGATACCAATACCAGTCCACATGATCTGCTGGACATGAAGCATTCATCCAAAGTCAGCAACAATAGTCCTAACCATAGTATTGAACATACTTTGCAAGGTGCATTCAACGGAAGTGATAGTGAGCCTTTCAAGAATTATATTAAATCAATAGTTGATCGTGGGCGACGTGAAGTGAATAACAATCACTCTGATATACCTGCGCATGATAGTAGTGGTGACGCTAATGCTGGCATACACACTAAAGTGCAGAACAGACAAGACGAAAAGCTCGACCATTATGAAATACGAAGCACATCTACAATGGAACAGCGAAATAAAAGCAACGCAGGACAAAAACCGCCCTTTGTTACACGTATCAAAGATCAATTGAAACAGATCCCGGAAAAGGGTCGAACTGTAAAGAAAATAAAGCTTGGGAACCCAAAAGTGATTCACAGTGCAAATAACGTGATGATTGAATTAGATCCTAATAAGAGCCAAGTTGATAAAAGCAGTAAGAAGTCTAATGGTGATGATCTGATTGTACATATCAAAAAATGTTCTAGATGCAGAATGAAAAGATTACAAGAATCACCTGACGATCTTGAAAAATACCAAACATGTATGCAATGTCGTGAAAGACGTAAAGTTAGGGATCGGAAGCCGAGAGTTTTGGTTAAATTACCGAACTTATCGGATGATTGGAAAACTTTCATCTCCAAGATTGAGTTGAACAATGTCATTGATTTACATCAGCATAACTACCGGGCATATACTGATGAAAAAGGTTTTCCTAGGTATCAACCTGAAGAATTAACTATTCCTATTATTCAGTCGATAGGAGAAAAAATCGTGGAGAAATATATCCATCCATTGCAGGATGTTACGGGTTTCAAATTTGCAGTGAGAGACCACCACAATCCGTCCTTATTTGACCACAACCGGGCTAAAAAGATCACATGGATGTTTATATGCTCACAGGACAAATTTAGAAGACGTAAAAGCAGAAGCGAAAACAAGCGTCAAGTCTCCAATCGGTTAAAGACCGAAGAGTGCTGTTCCAAAATAACGCTTAGCTACGACCTAGTGTATGGAATTGTTCAAATCAGCTATAACCACAAGCATCATAGACCACTGAAGGTAGTCAGCGGTGGAGATTATAAAGTGAATGGAAGACTGGATTCTTCTGAACAGAACAACGGGAACAGCAGTATTGTTTCTTCATACAATGCGGAGCCTGTGAATCACCCTGTGATATCCAATAGAGGCGAGCATCGTAGAAACGGTGATATCAGTATAAAAGATGAAAGCAAGGAGATAAAAAGGTGTAGCGACGAGGAAGAGGAGGAGCGGGAAGAGGGTGGCAAGAAGCTCGATGCCGACAGAGAAGTGGTTGAGGCTGCTGCGGCTGCCGTTGCTGCGGTGGCTGCTGCTGCTTCGAGACACGGTGTCGAAGAGGAGGGGGGAGTGCAGTATGACCAAAGCAAAGTGTTTGACAACGAGCAGTTTGGCAATATCAACATGCAGGTTGGGGATATCAACATGATGGGTGTCGGGGACGACGTGGATGTTGACGTTGACGTTGGGGTCGGTGTCGACGTCGACGATGTCGACGTGGACATCGACGTGGACGACGTGGCGGAGATTGCAAAGTTGTTGAAGCAAGTTCAACAGGCGCAGAGCCGGCGCTTGTCAGAGCTGAAGGAGTACGAGCATGAAGAGGACGAGGATGATGACCGCAAGCCGTCACAAGAGGGGTCCCATGGCGGAGAGGACCACCCGCAGAACGGATCTGACGGCCTCGGCGAAGTCAAGGAGGGAGCGTCGCACTACCTCATCAACCAGAGTTTGTTGGAGCAGGTGCGAGAGCAGGTGCGTGCCCACGGCGGGATTGCCGACGTTGATGAGGTTGATGAAGATGATGGTGGTGATGAACACGATGATGATGATGTCGAAGACGAAAATGGCTCCCGCAGCACGTGACTGGCACGTGACTGGAATAGCCTCGTGTTTTCGCACTTTTCGCTTTTTCTTCGCTCTCTCCGCTCTGGAGCGCTGGCGGCCGCGGCCGATCAGTCATGGCCTCTCAGACCGGAGAAAACAAAGAGGAAAAGGAGGAAAAGGAGGAGAGGCAAGGAGGAGTCGCCTAATCGGGGAACGGGTAGAAAAAGAGCCAGCACTGCATTGGTGAAGGAAGACGGGCTGACGTTCCAAGGAAGGGGGTGTATGTGTAGACGTCGACGGTACCGGTCGGAGGAGTGTACTTTTACTTTTTTGTATTCTAGGTCTCAAAAGAGCCTATCAAGGACAGGATAGCTTAACGGACAAAGATGTTCACCGTGGGCTCTAGAACCGCAAGCCGTGCCGTGTGCACCACCAACGGCAGTCAGCTTCTCAGAAGAAGCACTTTGCAGGCTTTAGCAGCGTCGAACAGGGCCAGACTGCTTTCTACAGAGACCAGGGCTAGTGCCGGTAGTAAGGGCAGTAGTGGCAATAACAGCAACAACGAGGTGCTCAAGTCGGGCGTCTTCACGTGGTCGTTTCGTGCAGTGGTCTTCTCTGGGATCGCCGGATGGTGCTACTTGACCTGGCTGGTGTACCGGGAGTCAAACCCGGGTAGTCAGCTGCCCCAGACTGAGCTCAAGGAGAACGGCAGTCGGAAGAAGAACATCGTCGTCTTGGGTTCCGGCTGGGGGGCAATCTCTTTCTTGCACAAGTTGGACACGACCAAGTACAACGTGACCATCGTGTCGCCAAGAAACTACTTTTTGTTCACCCCGTTGCTTCCGTCCGTGCCTAGCGGCACAATCAACATCAAGTCCATCTGTGACTCGGTGAGAACCATTGCCAGACAGACCCCGGGCGAGGTCACCTATCTCGAGGCCATTGCGACAGACCTCGATCCGGAAAACAAGACCGTCTCCATCGAGCACAAGTCCCAGAGATTCAACATCGGCGATGCCTTCACCAACGACAGCGAGCCGATCGAAACCACTTTGCATTACGACTACCTCGTCTACGCCGTCGGCGCCACCGTCAACACATTCGGCATTCCGGGTATCTACGAGCACGCGTCTTTCCTTAAGGAAGCGAACGACGCCACTGCCGTCAGACAGAAGCTCTTTAATCAGATCGAGGCTTCCCGGTTGTTGCCTAAGGACTCCGAAGACAGAAAGAGACTCTTGAGCTTTGTCGTCTGCGGTGGTGGACCAACCGGTGTCGAGTTGGCAGCAGAAATCAAGGACTACATCTTCCAGGACTTGTGCAAGTTTATCCCAGGAATTGAGAACGAGATGAGCGTCACCTTGATCGAGGCCCAGCACAATGTCCTCTCAATGTTCCACCCACGGTTGATCGAGTATACTAAGGATGTCTTTAAGCAGCAGGGCCTCAACTTGCAGACCGACACCATGGTCAAGAAGATCGACGACAAGAACGTCTATGCAACATACCGCCATCCAAACGGTAAGACCGAGGACGTGGTCATCCCATATGGTACTCTTGTCTGGGCTGGTGGTAACGCTCAGCGTGAGTTGACCAAAAAGTTGGCCTCCAAGATTGTCGAACAGCAGACAGCAAGAAGAGGCTTGTTAGTCGACGACTACTTGAGATTGGACGGTGGCGACCAGATTTACGCCCTCGGTGACTGCACCTTCACGCAGAACCCTCCAACTGCACAAGTCGCCCATCAACAGGGTGTCTTCTTAGCTGAGCATTTCAACAAGCAGTCGAAAATCGAAGATCTCAAGTACGAGATCGACTCGACCACAGAGGAGGCTAAGCTCAACAAGCTCAACCAGCGTCTCAAGCGGCTCGAGAAGAAGGACAAGCCCTTCGAGTACATCCATCAAGGTGCACTTGCCTACATCGGTTCCGAGCGTGCTGTCGCAGATCTCTCCTGGGGTGACTGGTCCACCGTCGCCTTGGGCGGTACCATGACCTTCTTCTTCTGGCGGTCTGCCTACGTCACCATGTTGTTGGGTATCCGTAACAAGATCTTTGTCGTTTCGGACTGGTTGAAGGTTGCTATTTTTGGTAGAGATTGTTCCCAGGAATGAGCATAACTCGTATTCGTCTATGTATCTGCTTTTGCCAGGTTGTAGTCTAGCTACAAATATTTTATTCCCATCTTCTTTAATCAGTTAATCTACATCTAACACTAATCGATTTCGATAGTGTCAAGCTATCCATCTTATACGCTGTTTCTTTAAAACGGCTTCGCACACTTCCTCTTCTCTATCTCTCCCGTCCCAGGCGCCACCATGGTTTCCCAATCCAACGGATAGAGCAACTCTCCCTCTTCGTTCCTTGCAAAAACAACACCCAAGTCATTGCTAGCGGTAGTCAAATAGAAGCTGGCACCGTCACCAAGGGAAAGAACAGTCGCACGTATTATATCACCCGGCTGAAAACATTCCCAGGTCTTCACGCTGTCACGCTCTGTCGAACGCACATCTTGAGATCTGATCAACGCCTTGAAGTACTCGCCCGACTCGGTAGGAAGTAGATTCAACAATTGTAGCTCCTCAAGATTTTGACGTGCCTCTTTGCTTTCCTCTGTCTTCGGCAAAGCACTCAAGATCTCGACGTTCACTCTCTGGTGCGTTATTTTGCTAACCCTTGCAAGAACCACATCTCCCACCTGGGGTGTAACTGCCTTATAGCTCCTACATTTGATGTCATTCACACGATTTTGAGACTGTTTTTCCTTTCTTGCTATCACGGACACAACTTTCACGTTGTGCGCAGTTGCTGGTGAAGAGTCAGAGTCATCTGAAGGCTTCTCAACTTCATCTGTTATCACTACGTATCCTAAGGTGGTTGAGATAAGCGTTGGAATATTCTGGTTGTCAAACTTTATCGACTCTAAACGAACATTTTCACCAGGTAAAAATTTTATACTTTCAGAGTTTTCAGTCGGTTGATAGATTGGCAATATCGGTTGTCCTGGTAGAACTTTCTCCGGGTACTGTGGTGCCTCCATTGTGCTGTTTGTCTGCTTGAATCCTTGTCTTATATTGGAACACAAACTAAAGGAGGCATTAGACAGATTGGTGTACAATTTTAATATGCCTACGATCTCGATTCATGCGTGATACAGAAACTCTTCTTCTCATGCTTGCTTACGTCATATTTATGAGGGTTTTTTCCTTTTTATCTGATTAACTACTTTTTTTTTGAAAAAATTTTTTTCATTTGAAAAGTTCACTTCATTTTCCTGACATCTAAAAATTTTTCTTATATTTTATGTCCTTCTTTTCTCTTGTAATGTTTCTTCTTCTCTTCATTTCTTTCTTCCTTTTACTTTTTTAACTATTAAAAACATCACAGCATACACAATGGCTAAGGCAGATACTAAGAAGTCCAAGAAGACCGCTTCCAAGAAGCAAGAAGAAAAAGCAATAAAGGAAGTCAAGGCAAAGAAGCAAGAAGTTTCTGAATCTGATTCTGAATCTTCTTCTTCTTCATCCTCTTCCTCTTCATCATCTGAATCCGACTCTGACTCTGAGTCCAGCTCTAAGTCTGATTCCGAGTCTGGTTCCGATTCTGACTCTTCTGATTCCGAATCTGAAGACGAAAAGAAGAAAGAAAAGAAGGAAGAAAAGAAGGAAGAATCTTCCGACTCTGAATCCGACTCTAACTCTGAAGACGAAAAGAAGGAAGAAAAGAAGGAAAAATCCTCTGACTCTGATTCCGACTCTGACTCCGAATCTGATGACGAAAAGAAGGAAACCTCAAAGAAGAGAAAGGCAGAAGAATCTAGCGAAGAAGAATCTACTACTGCTTCTCCTGAACCAGAAGCTAAAAAAGCAAAGACCGAAGAAAGCTCCGAGCCAGCTACTCTTTTCGTTGGTCGTCTTTCATGGAACATTGATGATGATTGGTTAAAGCGTGAATTCGAGAAGTACGGTGGTATTCTTTCTGCTAGAGTCATCACCGACAGACAATCTGGTAGATCAAAGGGTTACGGTTACGTTGACTTCGAATCTAAGGATGTTGCTGAGAAGGCACTTGCTGAAATGCAAGGTGCTGAAATCGATGGTAGACCAATTAACGTTGATTTATCCACCTCCAAGCCACGTCAACAAAACTCCAACGACAGATCCAACGACAGAGCAAAGAAATATGGTGACGCTAAATCCGAGCCATCTGACACTTTGTTCATTGGTAACTTGTCTTTCGACTCCGATAGAGACAATGTCACTGAGTTCTTCGCTGAATATGGCCCAGTTATCGGTGTTAGATTACCAACTCACCCAGAAACTGAACAACTTAAGGGTTTCGGTTATGTCCAATTCTCTTCTGTTGAAGACGCTCAGAAGGCATTAGACAACTTGAACGGTGAGTACTTGAACAACAGAGCTGTGAGATTAGACTTCTCCACTCCAAAGCCACAAAACAACAACGGAAGAAGTTTCAGTGGCGGTAGAGGTGGCCGTGATAGAAGTTTCGGTGACAGAAATGGTGGTGGAAGAGGCGGAAGAGGTGGCTTCGGTGGAAGAGGTGGCTCTGGTGCCAACTCTACTCCAGTCACTAACTTCAGAGGTACCAAGAAGACTTTCGATTAAAAGTCTTAATTCCATCTGATTTCCTTGTTTCCTTTCCACACACATTTTTTGTTTTCCAATTGAGTATCTTTTCTTTCCAAACATCTTCGTGCATGTATAAATAGTATTTTTTGTTTCCTTCACGTTGATTTTCTCGATTCGCAACATTTTAACTAAATATATTTACTTATGTAGAGTACCTATGTATCTAACTTCGACGAACGTTAGATATGCTTTAATTTAGACTAAAACTTTATTTCCGATCAGTGCCTGTCTTTAAAGGGATAGAAGTTTTCTTTTTGTGGACACAGATACTAATTTCGTGAACGATATAATTTCACAATGAACTTTCAGGAATAATACTACAGGTGAAAAATTGTAGTTTTTGAGTGAAACAAATTTGTCAAGGTATTCACCTTTGTAGACTATCACCATGTTTTAACTTTTCCCCCTTCAATTGAATCCTGCTTCCAGTAGAGCTCAGCAATTGTGCAGCCCTGAACAAAAAGGTTTCAAGAAAGATTGAAAAATTGCAACACCAATTTTGTCGCAAACTTGCCGTGTCTCGCATGTTTCAGGCTTTTTCTTCAACACCAATATAACTTTCGGTCAGCATCGAGACACAGTGATCTATTGCCGGAAGGACGATCGATACAAAGTAAATACTTGATAACAGTGGCTCGATAAATGCAAGGTTCTGGTCATGCTGGTCGGCATTCGCCGAAAAAATCTTTGATATCTCAGGACCTCAATTTCCACATAGCAAAATTGCGTTCCCCTAGCAAGCGAAGCATGAGGGAACTCAATAGACTGGCCTACGAGAATGCTTTACAAAATCGACTCGTCTTATCTGACGAAGCAGATCCGCTTTCTATCAACGAAAAATCAATTATAGATGAAATTATTCGATTGAGCAAAGAAGACGGCTTGAGTCCATTACGTCGTGAGGAGGGAGATGATGAAGAAGAGAAGCAAGAAGAAGAAAAGGAAAACGAGGAAGTCATTTTCAATAGCAAGAAAAGGAAATTAGAGGGCACGAGCAATCTTCCTGAACAACCTTTAACATCAACAATGAAGCGTCTGGGAAAAGAAGAAGAACTGCCTTCAGTCACTACCTCCAACGTTACCCCTACTTCCTCACCAGTGAAGCAAGAAAATATAGAGTCACCCGACACAACGCCTTTACGCAGAAGTGCAAGAAAGAGGTCATCCGTTCTTGAAAGGTTGGAAAGCGTGTCCAACGAGTCTTCACCAAGATCTTCTAGAAGACAATCAGCTAACCTACATTCCAAATTCAACACAATTAATGATATAATACCCAAACATCATAGAAACATCAAACTTATGGAACCACCTCAAATTGACACCAATGATGATGAATTGCTAATTTTAGATTCCATGTCAAAACAGAGAAATTTATATCATGATGGATATGAGGCTTATTTTGAACAAACTCAGACTCGTGGAAGAATTTCAAAAAGTTCGATGACGAAGGCGCCAGAGCTTTCATATGAGGAATTCAACAGGTACAACAAATTCCTTGATTTCATTTGTACCGAGCCTATTAATAGTTTGAATAAGTTATATGAATTCCAGTTTTCACAATGGCTTTTCGAACTCCGAGAAGGATTCAATTTGGTATTTTATGGTATTGGTTCTAAAAGAAGACTTTTGTTCAACTTCGTTCAAGACTTTTTATTGCCCTTAGCCCCTCAATCAAAGTGCATTGTCATCAATGGATATAATACAGAATTCAACTTGAGAATGCTTATGCGGGAAATTTGGAGGGTATGTTTTCACAAGTCATTACCAACAGCAAGAGAGACGAGGGAGGCGTGTAATTTTACTCATCTAGAATTTATGAAATCAAGAAATAGAAATAAAAGGCTTTACATTCTACTACACAACATTGATGGTGAATCTTTGAGAAACGATGATTTACAATACATGCTCAGCCAACTTGTAATTATAAGGCAAGTGTCCATGATCTGCTCAGTGGATAACTTAAACATGCCACTTTTTTGGGACGCATCGGTCATTTCAAACTTCAATTTTATATGGCATAATACGTCCACATTCCACAGCTATTCTACAGAAGTGAGCTTCAAAGATCCTTTGAGCATTGGTAGGACCGATGAACTGCTTGGATCTAGAGGTGCCAGATATGTTTTAAGTTCGTTGACAGGAAATGCTAAGAGTCTATACAAAAATTTGATCTTACAGCAACTTGAGAAAGTTGATGCATACATTGGCAATGACACGAAGCTTTTGGATAATAGAGGTAATATAAAAGGCTCTCTCAAAACTTGTTTTTTTCTCAGAGACTTTTATGAACTCTGTGTAACCGAGTTCATTATTTCCAATGATATTTCATTCCGCACAATTTTGGGAGAGTTTGTGGAACATAAAATGTGCAACTTAACCAGAGACACTTCGGGCACTGAGGTATTATATATCTCATTTACAATCAACGAAATGGAGAAATTATTAGACGAAGAGCTAATGGACTAATGACTTCCCGTGTATAATAGCATATGTATAATTACTTTATAGATAGATCCAATCTATTATTTGTAGAACTTTGTTTAAAGAAAAAGTTAAAACATCTAAGAATGTTTCTTAAATTGAAACTTGGATCTACATAGTGGACACGTAGAGGAGCCGGAACTCTTGAACCATCTGTACAAGCAAGCGGAGTGAAAGTTATGCTTACAGGTTGGACAAACCTTATTTGGGGTTGAATGATCAACTGCATTCAAAATTGAGTAACAAATTGCACAATCCTCATAATTTTCAAAGTTGGCAGTGACATTGTCCTTGAAGTGCTTGATAGAATCTAGAATTGTCCCGTTCTGAAAGTTGATAACATATTGGGCTGACATGATCCAAGACTTCCATTTTTTTTCATCAACACCAACTCTACTAATTCCATTAACTGTAATTTGAGATAAAGGAAAGTTTGAAGGTAGCAAAATGGATATTTCCATTTTCTGTTCATCAATATTATAATGACATTTGATTTCGTTAGTTTTTCTGTTTATGTTTATCTTAAATTCCGGATCTTCCAGAGCATTTTTATCGGACAACGTGGAAAGGATGTCATTGATCAACTCAGGGCTAATAAAACGAATAATAAACTTTTCGACACTTTGCTGAAATTGTTTATCTTTAATGGAATGAAACCAGTTCTGAGCAAATGTTCCTCCAATATTATTCATGATTTCATAAGCTAAATTGACCAATAGCTTTTTCGTTTCCTCCTCATAATTGAGGCTTAAATTATCTTTTAAGTCATAATTCTTCACATAGGTTTTGTCATCTTCATGAATCTTGAACCGATTAAAGTCCAATTCACCAAATATAAAGTTTAAGAATAAGCAGATCCTTTCTTCTCCCAGATCGTTGATATAGTCTTGTCTCATTTGCTGAGTAATGTTTTTGAAATGGTCCATAATTAGATACCAGGCCCACAAATACTGATAAACTTTCCAAGCGTCCTCAAACTCAATGTAGTCAGTAAGGGGTGAAGATGAGATTTGAAGTAAAACTGCAGGTAAATGAATTCCTGAATTTCCTTTTTCATCTGCCTTTTTCTTAGATAAAGTGAATTCCACGACAAGGCTATCCTGAGCTTCTGGAATCAGTTGGTGAAGTAGAATACAGCCCAGACGTTGGATTTGTATGTTTCTACTCTTCATCAAATCATAGAAGCTTTCGTAATGTTTGGCCATAGTTTTAGGTTCTACTAATTCACTCAGAATTTGAGAAAATTGACTGCAAATTATCCTGATCGGCTGATTGATATAGCTTATTCTTGACACCTTGAAAAATAGCTCAATAATTTCAGCTTCAGTGTCTGAGCATTCATCATCCCAAGTTTCAATATCTCCTTTGTATTTGTTCATTATAATATATAACTTCAATGACCAGCTCAGTAAGTCAAGCGGAAGTTCATCTTCACTATTTACAAGGTTGACTGTCTCAGAAAGGAGTTTAGCACCGAGCTGAAAAACTTTGTTGATAAAGTCGGAAGGGTAATTAGAGTCACACACGTAGTAGATACCATCAATGTACCGTTGAATGAATTGCATAATAACAATTCTCACTGGTTGAAAACTCTCTTCGTATGTCACTTCGCTATCAAGCCAATTTGAAATAGTATTTAATAAATTGAGGCATCTCTGAGGAGAAATCATAGTAAAATCATCAGGTATGTGATTATTAAGGTCAACATTAATGAAAGCATTTAAAATCAACAACTCTTTCATTCCACTGAAACAAATATCAGAAGGTTTTCTCATGCTGATTAGGTTAGCAACAGTGTTGGTTCTTGCATACTCCAAGTTTTTTGATGTTAAATGCTCTTTCGCAGAATCGAGCAATGTGAATAATAAGGTTGGGTGCTTAATGAAAGGCTTGAAATCAATCTTTTCAAAAATCTCGTTTGATAGCTGCTCCGCTTTTTCTACTAGAATCTTCTTCAATATCCTGTGTGAGTAATAACTTTTCACCTGACAACTATCATGTAACAAAGATAACAAATAAGTAAAATTTTTTTCATCATTTTTATCGGAAATCAAACTCTCAACTATGCCAGTGTAAGTTGAGTCATCAAACAAACTGAGCAACATTGTCTTCGTAATAGTTTGATACTCGATTATTTTTTCTTCATAATTTGGAGATAATGAGGTATTCAGAAATAGAATGTCCGACGAGAACTCAGATACCAGCGATAAATTGACAATATTATTTTCAGTAACATCGTCATCTAAGCCATGTTTCTTCAATAATTGACAATAAAAGAAAGCCTTATTAATAATTGTCCTGGCATGTTCAACATCAATCGCATTTAGCTTTTTGTAATTTTTAACAAACATGTATGAAGAAAGATCGAATCCGTTTTCCATGGACAAAAGGTTGCTCAATTCAAATGAGGATAATTCTTTGAATTCATCAACATAGTTGTTCTGAAGAATGCTTTTGATGAACACTGCTGGAAGTTTTGCTAATCTCGATTCCAAAGAGGCAAAGTTGAGATCTGAATTTCCTATTGCAGTTAAAAGAGATTTTTGGTATAACTGTGCGAATGATTCATCAAACGTTAAGTTTTCTTCAAGCTTATCAAGTAATATTGAACCAGCTAAATAATCCGTATTGTCCAAATTCTCTTTTTTCATAATTATAGATAAAAGCTGTTCAATGAAATCGGGATTTTCCTTGCTGAAATCCAAAAAAAGGTTGTTATCATAATGTTTGGAGCAATTGGAAATAAAAGAAGAGAAACTTTCGTGTTGATATAAATTGAGTAAGATTTCAAGAGTTAGGAATTGGTATAGGGAACCATGTTCTTCATTACCAACAGTGCCATCGATATTTGCATCTCCTGATGATTTTGAGTTCTGTACCAAATAGTTATTTAACTCGGTTGCTTCATGCAAATTAAAATGCCCTAGATTTGGGATAATTTTGAGTAGTTTGTTAACAAGGTTGAGCTTCTGCAGACTAATAAACGTCTGATTTATCAAAGAGTTAACAAACGAATCATCGGCAAAGCTCGAATGGGAATATAGCGACAAAGTTTCTAAAGGGGGATCGACAAAAGTTTTTGATATTTGCTTTGGTATAGTTTCAACAAATGTATTTATTGGATCCGAATATTGAACGGCATTTTTTTTGATGAGAATGTTTAAAACTGTGAAAGATAATGAAGGTGATACAGATGGTGAGCTGATTTCTTCTACAGCCTCAATGGAATTTGCCATCAAGATTTCCTCCAAATCTGATTTGTTTGAAACAAGTAGGTTTATGAACGACTCCACGAAACAACGCGTATTCTTGACCGTATAATTAGCAAAATCGGTCAAAATAATGGGTTTATCAGGAAGTGCATCCATAATGGCTGAGTTGACATCCAAGAGAACATCTTTATTCTCGTTTGCAAACGTATATATTTCATGCATCAAGTCGACGAGTATCGGTGACATTACTCTTGGGGAATCCATAAGTTTGGCTAATGATAAAGTGAACTCATCAAGAATCTTATCTGTTACCCTGTTTTCAGCAACCAATGTTTGGATTATACTGATCAGAACCTTCCAACCTTTTTCTAAAAATTGAATAGTTCTCTCCTTTTCAAGGCTTTTAAGAAAAGCCACAAAATATGGTTCTACTATCGATGGATTCTTCAAATCCAATACTTCAGCAGGCAATGTCTTCAGTAATTTGTAGACTATATCGTAATAGATCGGTTCACTATTGAGGGATCCGAATTCTAGTAATGATAGCAATTTTTCATCGGCCTTTTTGATATTTATCCAGAGTGCAGGATTATAAGAAGTGACACAAACCAACGTGTCCATTATCGTTATTATCACATTTGAATATAGTATTGAGTTGACCTTGGAATCAAACTTAATACCCTTGATCATTGCCTTTGAAAGAGCCTTGTAAGAATGCTTGTCCATAATTGAGTCCACATGTTTGGATATAACCAACGATTTGAAAGCCATGTAGGCTGATTTCTTCAAACTAAAGTCCTTTGAACTAAAAGCATCGAGAAGGTTTTCTTGACTGAATATAGAGGACAATAAACTCGTGGTATTTTCGTTCAAAGTGGCAGAGTCATTCTCAATCAAAGCATGGACGACCACCAGAATTGACGCTTGAAGCACACGCAAATATTTGGCCTCACTTTCATCCTTCGTTGAAAATCTCTCATCAGAAAGAGTATCCTTGTTTTCGTAAGCCAACACCTGATGAGAGTACTGCACGATCTGAAAAGTGAAGATCTTCCAAAGGTTTGAAATTTTATCCTTTTTGGATCCGAATGCAAAATCAATAGATTCTCGGCATGCCCTTGCTGTCGATCTGTCGGCGTCGAACACCCCAGACAGCCACACACCTATTGTGTCCCGCAGATATTTCACGTATGACTTCCCCAACGTGAAGACAAACTGGGACTGTATCTGATGTGCCACAGACCGGACCTTTTTTGAATCGTCTATGGAGAGCTTGGGGTACATCTGCACCCACATCATGATCGTCAGGTCATCGTCAAGTTCTGCAGGGTTCTCCCTCACATACTCGAGCATGGCACTGATAGACTTCTCTTTTGTGCTGGAGTCTCTCTTCAACAACGACTTAAACGCCAGTTTAAGCGTATTTGAGCATAGTAGTAGGTTGGGATCTGGGATACCTGTGATATAGTTCAGGGAAACTTCAAACCCGTTGGTCCCCAGTCCTGTGTGTTGTGTGTATCCAAAAGCAGTACTCATCTTAGTTAGCGGGCTGACCAAACTGACGGAACCGAACAAACACGAGGAGACTTTAAAGCGTTTTGGGCACTTCAGGATGGCAATATCCTTCCTTTCTTCATCATCTCCATGTTCCGAATACGGATGAAAAATTCACAATCGGTGAAGAAATCCCGGCTGCGCCGATCGACTTAGCACAGCCCGATGTTATGTCCGGCCGATAACTGCATTTCCGTTTTCGGAAAGAGGTAAACACGGATTATGTCAACACGAGCGGCAATTTGACTTCTCAAAGGGGAAGGAGTGCCCCAGATGGAGACTCTTGTGACAGACGAGAATTGACGGAGCAGGGAGGAGGTGTTGTTGATGGCGGTAGGCTACTCCGTGTGTGGTTACGAGATACAGTTGACTGGCAAAGAGCACAGGGACCAAAGCTGCTACAGAGACAGGTTATCTCATTGCTAATTCGGGGTATTTTGCATAAGGGCCTATTTATTTACCTCTGTTATTTCTCTAAACGAGCTCGACACGCAGGGTAGAAGGGAGAACTGATTATCTGTGATCAAACAAGTACGCAAAGCAATCGGAACGAAAACGAAACAGCATTATGGGAAAAGAAGAAGTTCCTCCGATCGAGTTTTTAAAGGGCAAGATCTACTTGGTGGTAAGTGACGAGAAACCAGAAGACACAGACGAGTTTGTGTATTTTACGATAGAAGACTCTCTTCCATACAACAACTTCAATCTGGATTTTGGTCCTCTACATGCCGGACACCTGTACAGGTTTGCAGTAGCGTTGCACAAGATTCTCAACGAATCGAAGAACAAGAACAAATGCGTTGGTTTCTACTCCTCGAATGACTCGAGGCAGAGGACAAATGCAGCATGCATCTTGTGCTGCTACATGGTACTGGTTCAAAACTGGGCTCCACACCAAGTATTGCTTCCGATAGCCCAAGTGGACCCACCGTTCATGCCTTTTAGAGATGCAGGGTACTCCCATGCGGACTTCGAGCTCACCATCCAAGATGTTGTTTACGGGGTATGGAGGGCCAAAGAGAGGAATTTGTTGGACATGAGGTCATTCAATCTAGAGGAATATGAACAGTACGAGAGAGTCGACCAGGGAGACTTGAATATTTTGGCCAACGATTTCATACCGTTTGCCTCTCCTAAGCAATCAAGACCCGGTGCTCCATTGAACGAACCTTTTAAAAAAGTCTTGGAGTTTTTCACTGATCACGATGTCAAGTTAGTCGTCAGATTGAATTCTCATCTGTACGATAAGAGAGAGTTTACCAAGCAAAACATCCAGCACGTAGATATGATATTTGAAGATGGTACTTGTCCATCAATGGACTTTGTGCAAAAATTCATTGGTGCTGCGGAGACCGTCATTTCAAAAGGTGGGAAAGTCGCTGTTCATTGTAAAGCTGGATTGGGCAGAACGGGGTGCTTAATCGGGGCTTACTTGATCTACACCCATGGATTCACTGCGAATGAGTGTATTGCGTACATGAGGATGATTAGGCCCGGAATGGTAGTTGGGCCCCAACAACATTGGTTGTATTTACATCAGAACGAATTCAGAGATTGGAGACATACGATGGTCTTGGACACAATACCAAATGAATTTATTGGAGGACTTTTCCCTCTCATTTCGTACGAAGAGTACAAAAAGAGAGAACAAGAATACGAAACCAACGCAAGTGAAGAGTCTAGCGACGATCAGATGAATTTTAAGAATGATCAACTGATCAGAACTCCAGTCAGAAGAAGAAAAATTTCCAACGGTTTGAAGGTCATGACAAAGGCTGTCCCAATGGCCAGTCCGGGTCAGCCTAGGAAGTACAGGTCACTGGATAACCCTGTGCAGGCGTATGCCAACTCAGATGACGAAGAAGCTTACACATCGACCATCAACCAAACCCACAACCAAAGTACAATTGAAGATAAAGAAAACAAGGAAAGTAGGTCCAACAACGGCTCTCCATATTATAAAAAAACTACCACCACGACTACAACAACCATGATCTCATCTGCTAGTTCGCCTGAGACCAGTGGCAGGGTGAAGGAGGATCCTAACTTTCTCAAGATCGGCAAGCAGAGGAAAACCATTGTGCATGCCGCAAAACCAAGATCCCGCGTGTCCAGCTCAGAAAAAATTATAGGTGGCTCGGGCGTTCGCAAAGCCTCTTCTACCAAGAAGACTTCGTACGTTCACATGTAGATGAGTACAAAATAACAGGCCTCTCTTTCCTAACTTGAAAGACCCTCTTGATAGGTGTAGTTTTATAGATTGTTGATAGAAAGCAGTTAACATAATCCTGAATTGTTCGCGAAGCTTCCATACTTTCTTCCTATGAAAAACATGACATTACTTTTATAAGGGAAGGTTTTTTGCCGGAGTTGGCAGATGCGTCCTACGATTCCTTTAACATTACGGAGAACACAAGCTGCTCATACTGAAAATAAAGATAATATCGGGAACCATTAAAAAGCAATGTTTGCATCCACAGTCTCCAACAAGCCCGTGGCAGTGGCACAGCCAATTTCTCCGCAGAAGCAGATGATTGAGTTTAAACAGGTGCCCATAAAACAAGTATATCATCTCTCTATCTTTATGCTACCCAATGTTCAATTTGATCCGGATTACACAGCTCTCGTCTACTATCAGATTGTGCCTGAGAATGATAGTACCGGTAACCAGCCCTTGAGTAATAACCAGCAAGTTGTTCAAAATGATTTCAAATTATTGGGGTTTTTGAATGACATGAAGCAAAGTGCAATCTTTAAAATAAATCCTGGAAATATAGACACAGTTGTTGCAGGTGCAAACGACGAAGGTGATATTGATATGGAATCTGGGATTTCTGAATTTGAAGAGCTTGAAACTGTCACAATGATTATAGGTATTAGCATTGAACCTAACCAAACGGCCACTCAACAACTAGATTGTTTGAGAGTCACAAGAGATTACAACGCTAGTACGCTTGCACCGGCTGTGAAAAGTACAAGTACTGTATCTATACCATCGCAGTCTGAAATATATGCAGTCTCGAATAAGATCATCGGAAATGCATACAATTACCTTTCCTCCTTCACAGATGAGCAAAATAAAGTGAGTATAAGCAAGTTTAATAACTGGTGGGATAAGTTTAAGGCTAAAATGAGGAATGATCCAAACTATTTACAGACGTTGGAGTAATATATATGTATATGTGTACGTATTTCTAGAGATAATGCATAGGACAGATTCACGAGATGCCTTCAGCTTAAATATTTGTTGAAGGCAGTAACCCTCTCTTTCACTTCTTCGGGGCCCAACAGTTCAAGAATTATGGGAAGGTTGATACCGGATTGTGGACCACTCAATGCATATCTCAAAGTCTGGAAAACTGCCTTTTTTTTCAAGGTAGGGATATCTGTTAGTATGTCACCTATTGTGGTATTGAAGCTAGAGTGTGTAAGACTATCTAAGTGAGTGACAAGTTCCTGCGCTATAACTTTCAAGATATCTTCATTTATTTTTAACTTTGAAAGCAATTCACTTTTGTCGTATGCAGGTTTCACAAAAAAGTAGTGATACTGTTCGGTATCGAAATCATTTATCGTTGTCAAACTTGGGTAGATCATCTTCAAGACCTTTTCAACCTGAGTGACATCTAAATTATCAAGTTTTAATGTTTTGGTCAAACTTTGGTGGCTTTCGGTCACGCAATTCCTGAAAAAGTCACTAGAGGAATTCTTTAGCTTCTCAGATAAGTAATGTTTGTTAAAAAAGTCTAGTTTTTTCCAATCAACTTTAGCATTACCTTTAGTCAAACCGCTGAGCAACCATGTTTTTGTCAAATCATCTAACGTGTGTACTTCACTAGTTTTCTCACCCAGTTCTCGTTTTGGATTCCAACCAAATAAAACACTGAAATTGACTAAAGCCTCGGGGAGGTAACCTTTCTTCTTCAATGACATGATATCGATGTCTCCAGATCGTTTGGAAAGCTTTTTACCACTCACAGTTGTCAATAGAGGAATATGAACGAATTTTGGTTTTTCCCATCCAAATGCGTTGTATAATGCTATATGTTTTGGAGTAGATGCCACCCATTCCTCACCTCTGATAACATGTGTAATTTTCATCAAATGGTCATCAATCACATTGGCAAAATGATAAGTTGGCAAACCGTCGCTCTTCAACAAAACGGGATCCTCGTATCTTCGGTCAGTTGGGTTCACCTGCGGCTGCAAATTAATCGTACCGTGTAATAGGTCTGTAAATTCAGGATAAGAATCTGGCGATTTGAATCTGATTGTGAAGCTTTTACCTTCCTTGGAAAGCTGGTTGCTTTCCTCCAAAGATATGTGTTCAAGACAATGCCTGTCATAAGAAACTGTTGTTGGAGGCTTTAATAATCTTGCAGAATCCCTCAAGCCATCTAGTCTTTCTTTTGAACAAAAACAACGATATGCTAAACCTTTTTGCAATAACTCGTCAGAGTACTTTCGATAAATTTCTGATCGTTCACTCTGGCGATATGGCGCAAAAGGACCACTAACGGTTGGTCCTTCATCTATACCGACACTAAGCCATTTCAAAGTATCATATATGTTTTCCTCTGCTCCCTCAACAAGTCTGTTCTGATCTGTGTCTTCTAGACGCAATAGAAATTGTCCTGCAGTCGATTTAGCTAAAAGATAGTTGTATAAGGCTGTTCTCAAAGAACCCAGATGTAGAAATCCCGTAGGTGAAGGCGCAAAACGTGTTCTCACAGGATTATCCGGTTGCACAAGTAGAGGGGAGTATTTGTGGTGTGAATGTTCATGCTCATGATGCTCTGTACATTTTGATATGTCGGTTTCTTCAATTTTGTTCTCCTTCAAAATGGTTCGCAAATTAAATGCCAGGTTTGCGGATGACTTATGGAGGTATCTTCTTGATACTAGCATTATTAGTTCTTTTAAGATTTGGCAGTATTATCCTTGAGCATTAAAGCAGCTTTGATCTAAGATGCTAGGGAGCGTCAACTCTGTTTACCGATGGTGCAGAACGATGAACCTTCAAAGAATGATAGTATGTTCTCTCAGCCCAAAGTGGAAGGTGAGCCGAGAAGGAAGAAAAGTCTCGGTGGAAAAATCTTTCACCTGATAGTGAGTGATCTCTACTTCCTCGATGATCCATCATGATCCTTTAAAATTCACCTCTTCCATAAAGTAGACGAGTACTGCAAGCTACAAGCCAACTGATCATTCCAGAAGTTGCTATAGGTGTTTGTTGAAAGACTGGCTAGACAACAGAAAATACCTTACGAGCGCAAGATGGAAGCACCACAGATCAGTCAAGTAGAATTACAGAAAAGCAAGGCAGCTCTTCAAAAAGCTAGACTTTCAAGAGCATACCTTGATGCTGCAAAATCATTTGGAGTTGAAAAAGACATGGAATTTTGTCCATGCTTTGACATGTCCACGATAGAATCTTCGGCATCCACCACGGGGTACCCTGCATCTATGAGCATGAGACAGCAAAATTCATACATTGATTCTGAATCCATCTTCAAGATCTTGGCTGCTGCTGGTAATGTTAGCACGATGAAGAACAACAACAATGGTATTTCCAGCAGCGCTAACCAAGCAAAGCTTAGTTTGAAAGAAATCAAACAGATGGGAATCAATAACAAACACAATATTGCCGCCAGAAACAAATACTATGGTTAAACGCTTTCCCCCTTTTTTTTTTCAAAATCTTAATCAATTCTCTCAACATATTCTTCAATAGTTTGACTCGACTCACGAATTCGCCTTTTTCTTCTCTGCTATAAACACATTCAAAAAAAAAAACATAATGAAACGACAGCTTTTGTTCCCATGACTCGTTGGACTACTACTCCCTTGAGTTTTTTTCCTAATATTTTACTTCCCCAATTCTTAATTCTTCTATATACTATTACACAGGCACAAATATATAGTATATACTCATACAAAACCGCCCTATACATTTTGTTTCGGTTTGTATAAAAAATATATCCCTAATGATTTTTTTTGATCATTTCAAAAAGATTAACAACACCAACAAAACGAACGTTAGAATTATAATACACATCCAGTCTCCCCGTTTTTTCAATGCTTCTCTGTATTGCTGTAATTTGTTGGTGGAACGTATCAACCTGCTGTTGGAGCTTTCTATTCCCCTTTCCAAATCGTTGAGCAATACAAACTGATCGCTAGTTTCACGATTAATATGCATGGATATTTCTCGCTGTTGCTTGATTGAATTGTGCAACTCATCCAAACGATCATCCTGATGGACAAACTGTTGCTGGTTGTGAATGAAAATCTGTCTGTCAGACAAGTCTATAGGGGGATTATCTATCTCTGAGTTATCTGGATCCAAAGTTTCAAACAATGAATCTTTATATCGACCATTGATATCACTGCTGTTATTGTTCTGGCCATTGTCATGTATATCAAACTCTTCGTCTATGTTATCCTTGTAAGGCTTGAATAACTTCGGAGGTGCCGATTCAATCAATTTTTGTTTGAACCGTACTGATTTGTTCTGATGTACGTTAATCGTTGGGTCAGCAGATACAGAGATCTTTGCATCATGTTCTCCTTCATCCGATTCAATTATTTGCTCAATATCGTCACGGTATCTCCTAGCATAAGTATCCTCTGGTTCACTCCTCACCGGTATGAAAAAGTTTGCAGGAAGCTTGAGTTTCTTTATTTCTTTCTTCTGAGTTTCGTCCAATGCGAAGCCCGAGAGCAGTGAATCCATCGACCTTTCATATTTTGCCACCAACGTGTTGAAACTCTCGGTATCGTTACCACCCGGCGAAGGAGCTTTCTTCACTAACGCCTCACGGAGCTTGACAAATGCACTATGCGAAGACTCCAAAATAGGCTTCAACTCCTCCAGCGCATCCTTATCTATACTTGCCGAGTACGAGGATGATAAGGTAAGCTGATCTTCCAGGATGTCCTGCAACTGGGCAATCTTGTCTGAAACCTGCAGAAAAAGCGGATGCTGCATTGGCTAAAAAATGATACTGTGACCGAAGCTCCCTTCCCCTTTGAGCCCTTGTTCCCTCCACAGATTGACTTGTTTCCGTTTTTAAACTTCACCAGATCCTCTGTATGCTTCCAGTCCAAGCTGTAGGTAGACTACATGTAGATCTCCTCTATATTACGACACACTCCGATGTTGTGATGTTCACCGCATCTGATTGAGAAAAGCAACACACCCGTGCACCTCAAACGAAACAGGCAAAAAGAAGCACCAGCACAACACAAAATCGTGTCATGATACGACATTTTGCTGCTGCAGTGGCCTCCACCGTCTCAAGATCAACCAGCACAATGCAGACTAGAGAAAACTACTGAGCACACCGCCACACGATGCACTCCCACTCGGTGCACTGCAAATTATTGGCCAAAATGCACGGGAAAAAGAAAAAACCGTCACCTGTACACACTGGCAAATTGTATCTCAAATGCACAGTGGAATCCGGTTGTCTGCTGTGGTTCTAGTTCCCTCCCGTATCGTAACCTCCAGAGATTGAGATACATACATATATACAGTTGTCTGAGAATCTCGATTCACTTCTTGTGCCTTGAAGACTTCATATACGTGTGTTTGTGTCCAACCATCTTCACAGAAAAAGAGATCCCTTTCCATCCCGTGGATTCCCTCCTCAGACCAACAGACTTCCCCTACTTTCACAGGAAGACATCAATCCCTCACGCAATTGTCTTGGCTGTTTGAATGGTACTTGTGATTCAACACTTTTCTGTCTAAATCGACCGAAGTACACTACCATACAACCGACACCTCCGTATCTATCGGGACATACACCTTTGTTGCTGGGATAGACACATTCTCTACCTTCTGGCTCGTTCCGATCCAATCTATTGCAGCTGCATCACTAAAGCACATGCACACTAGATACCACTTCATCCACTAACAAATTTAATTCCTCTGATTTTTCTTCCTTCTGTCAGCATATTCTCTCTTTTTCCGTTATCTTCCTTTCTTGGTTTACCTTTACTCTGTTATTAATAATCCAGTTATATTCAATCTAGTTATTCCAATTTATTGTTTTTCCTCATTCATAGTATTTCACATTTCTTCTGCCGATAGATTAACACCCACATACTGATAAATACAAGATGTCAGCAATATGGCCTTTTTTCAATCATTCCTTCTCCAACGCCAACATCAATAAGATCTTGAACGAGATTGAGCAAGATGCTTCGAGACGAACATCACAGGCTACAATCACACCAGTTCTGACAGCTACTTCAAGGTCAAACGGCCCAAAATCCACCGCCACCCAAGGCTTGAGCTCGTCTCCAGTGCATACCTCGACTTCTGCGTCAGCACCAATCTCAACTACAAGCGCAGTGCCAATATCGTTTTCTGCATCTTTACTAAATGGTGGCAACAGTAACGGCATCAACAGTAGCAACATCGTCAATGGCTCCAACAATGCTAATAACAATAGCAACAGTCCCATAGACAGCTCTCCTTCTACTGCTTCACTCTCCCCCCATGTGGCGTATTCTCCGAATACCACCCAGTTTAACATAACTGCCTCTCAGCTATTACACTCTATTCAGAATAATTCGCCTTCACCTTCACCTTCTCCGCTCTCGAAAATCACCAATAGTCCTTCTATGCACAACCCAAATGACATACCTTCTACCGAGGGCGCTAACATTAATAGTAAAGATAGCAACAACACATTCAATAACTTGAATACAAAAAATGGAACAACCAAATCTTCTGCTGAAAGCTCAACAGGTTCAAGTACCAAAAGCAAATATCATCAGTTGACGGGCAACTCTTCACCTCAGATTGAACCATTGCACTTTAATAAAAGCAATATAAATGTGTATCTTTTCAACAAATTATTAGATCAGCCTAATTTGATTGATGAGATCAATTTATCTAAAAATCAAAAGTTGATCAATTACTTATCCCAAAAAGATGTTATCAACACAATGTTTGAGTATATTCTATTCTCCATGAAGCTCTCAAAATACACAAGTGTATCTGAACTTCCAGCAGAGTATTTAACTCATGATATTTTTGTATCCTCAACTACTAGCTTTGACCAATCTGCAAATAACTCAAATGATGATTTCTTAGAGAACACATCCACCAATAATGATAATAATGATACTAATGAAAATATCAATGATAGCGAAACCAACGAAAACGGAAATGACAATGAAAATGAAAATGAAGACGTGGATATGCTTCAAAGAGCATTGCAAAGAGCTACTGTAATTTCAGAAATCATGATTTTACCAAACTCTAACATACGTCAAACATTGTTGACAAATTTTGATATATTCACTACACTTTGGAGAGGCTTTATGAATAACGATCCTAGATTCTATTTTAAGAGTATAAAATTGATTGAAACCCCTGATGATGAAAAATCTACGAATAATAAAACTGACCTAGAAACCTCTCCATTCGAGAGCGACATCCAAGTTGATACTACTGATTTACAAAAACTATCTGAGCTCGAGGAGTCTAATAATTATATTAGTTTAAGGGATTCACATGAAATAATAATGTTCAATAATTTCTTAAAGTTTGTTGATGACCTAGCATTAATAAATATAGGCGGCTTTATGAATTTCATCAGATTTGAGCAAGAATATAATTGTTTGACTGATCAGTTTGTCAAATTCATACCGTATTCACAGACTGTTTGCGACTTATTAGTGAGATTAATTTCTACTGACAAGCCTTATAATTCAAATGGTTTGATAACTATTTTAATTGACCAGCAGTTAATCCTGAACTTGTTGAAAATTTGCAAGAAATATTACTTGGATCATCAAGTCCAGGATAATGTTTGCAACCTGTTGAATGGGATTGTCGGAATTAGCTCAAACATTGGGTTCTGGGAGGATCATGTTCCAGTGAATAACAATGGTGGTAATAACCAGGACGAACAACAAGACCCAAATACAAATAATCCTAACATTGGACCTAATGACCTGACTCGACAATTGGTTTCACAAGAATGCACAGAAGAAATGCTAGATATAATTCTAACTCATGGAAACTATGGCCTAGTGACAATTGTGTCCGTTATAATTGAGGTGATCAGGAAAAATAATTCCGACTACGACGAATTTGACTGGATATCCTCTGTCAACTTCAACGATGAAAATAAAAGCATGCCAAATTCAAGAGATCCAATTTATCTTGGTAATCTGTTGAAACTGTTCTCGTTGAATTTAGACAAGATTGTAAAAACTTATCTGACTGATGGCTATTACGACTTTAAAAAGTTGAACTGCTTAAATAGCTCGATAGGTCACAAAATTGAACCTTTGGGTTATGAGAGGTTCAAGATAATGGAATTGATTGCGGAATTATTGCATTGTTCGAATATGATTTTGATGAATAAATCAATCGAGTTGGACAAGTTAATATACAGAAGAGATTCTTTACGAGATATAAAGAAAACTGAGCAACTGGTTAGTGACGCAATCAATGGGCTTATCATCAATAATGATGTAGAAGGTGAGGACGACGAAGCAAGTGATAATGACAGATTATCACTCAAAAGTAACAGCACTATCCCATATCTTGAAATCCCACTTGGATTATCGGTTGGGAATTTCTTCAAATACCAATTACTTACGACCAATGCGATCCCACTGATAACATTGAAGCTGGTCAAATTTCCATGGAATAATTTCATGCATAATGTGATATTCGATTTAATCCAACAGATATTCAATGGAAGGTTGGCAAATTGGGATGAAGATAGAGCTGTTAACCAAGAGGAGACCATCTTTGATGATAATCTAAGTTTGAACAAGATTTTGATCTGGTCACTTTTCGGTGATTATTCCGACTTCTTCAATGTTAGCGATGATGATGACAGCGTGGATATCAGTGTTGGTTCAACATTTTACAAGGACTATGAATGCAAAGATAAAGATTATCCTGGATATTTCAATCTATCATTATTCATAGTGTATTCGTACAAATTGTCAAATAAGCTGTACAAGATATCCAATTTCAGGTTTGGATACATGGGTCATCTTACATTGATTGCCGAAGAAATACACAAGTTCCAAAGTTATGTCGAGAATTTTGGACTAACCAAAAACGAGAATGCTTTTGGTTTACACAAGGAGGCTGAAGACGATATTAGGCCCTTTTACTTGAAGAGCAGTTACTTCATTTTCAACGAGTTGTACGAGTCTATATTCGAACACAAGGGAGATTTCCAGCCTTGGCTTGATTTTGTCAATTCTGAACTCAGAGAAATCAGTTCGATGTACAACAAAGTGTTAGGCAATCCCAACGAAATAGAAGCTGATGTGACAAACCAAGAAGATCCACATAACATTGAGAATCACGATAATCAACTGGAAGAGTCAGCCCCTATTGCTCGTGTCAGCTCAGAGGAAAATGACAGTCCCCATCTAGGGTTGAGCAGTGAACAAATTATGGCCAATCTGGATATTCAGGAAACTCCTAAAGCCCAGAATGCTATTATATTGGACAACGGAGATAGCGACGAATTTCGAGAAAGCATAGGAGACGATGAAGAGAACGTCAGTGCGGATCATGACAATAAGAGTTCTAATACTAATTATGATGACGAAGACCTAGGTGAAAACAGCCGCAGTGAAACCAATGATGATATCCGTCAGCCGTGATATCCGGTATGCACAAAAAATGATGATAGCAATAACGAAAATCAAACAAACAAAATGTTAATGATAGATTTATGATAACTTTAACGAATAACGACTACAAGAAACATTCAAAACTACTACTTTCCCCCCCCTCTCTTTCTCTTTCTCTTTCACTCCTATCTTTCAAACTCTATAGTATGTAAATAACTTCCTGGCATTTGTTTTAAACACGATGCAAAAATATGCACAGCATCCATCAGCAGCCGGCGTTGTTCAACCAGCTGCTAACTAAGACCCCTTCTATCACAGAATCTGTAATTTTGTATGGGAACAGATCGGACAATAATTAGCGTCAACCGTGCAATGTATGGTAGATTCGTATTTTCAATAGAGATTACTCGCTAGATCGAGAACCGTCTTCTACAATGCGTATTTCACAGCCAGCCCACATAAAGTGGCCATTTCTCTCAACAATGCGTGTTGCTTAAAGTGGCAGAAACCGCCCAAAGCTTCAGGCGCCTGCATCACAGCATCACTAAACTGGTAGTGGCTATCCACCAATGAGTAACGCAACAGAGCCGGTTTCACAATAGACGCAAGCACCGGCATCAATAAGCAGCTAACCCGTTGCAGATGGATCTCCATGTGGAAGTCCCGAGATTAGTTGGCTTGCCTGGCATCTATATCACTCCACCCTGGCAGGAAGAGCTAAGTGCTGCCAGGGTACTGTACGACCCATCGACCCGATCCGTCTCTGTAAAGGGGGGGGGGGGGGGGGGCGTAGATCGGCGGAGTGCTGTGCAGTGTGCGCAATTTCCGGGATTTCTGTGCTCGGCCACAGAAAGGCGGTGTGGGACCGAGATCCGGACGTTTCAGGTCGTGCATGGACTATCCAGTGCACGCAGAGCTGTGGCGATTGGTCACACCGATCTGTGTCAGAAAGGAGAGAGTTTTCTAGAAAACTAGTTCACCTCCGAACTGCGCTGTCAGCTTTTTGATGTTATTTGCTAACTCGTCGTCATCGTACTCATCGATCTCTTCTGACGGATTACCATTTCCACGATGGGTGTTGTGTAGCTCGGAACTTTCGGAATAGGAGACAATGGTGTCCGTGTCGTCGTCGTGGGCGTGGAAGTTCCCAGGGGCACCACCACTGGCATCCAATGCTGGCCATTTGGAGTCATCGAGGAGCGGGTTTTTTCTTCTGGTACCGAAAGTCGAGCCCTCATAAGAGACAAGCGATGCTGCGTCAAAGGACGTCGTGGATCTTGTAGGTTTTGAGTTAATAAAGTCATTGCTTTTCGGCTGGAATCTGGTCAACTGTATGGACGAAAGCTGTAGGTTGTCAATCTGGCCCTCGACTAGACAACCTTTGCCTCGATAGAAGGTGAGTAGGTGGTTCCACAACTTGTCTCTATTCAATGCTTTTGGGTTACCCAAGATCATCAACCCATATTTTGCACGGGTCAATGCAACGTTCAAACGACGTGGATCACGCAAGAACCCGATCAACTGTTGCGAGTTGGCTCTCACACATGAGAGGATGATGTAGTCCTTCTCACGACCTTGGAACGCATCGACAGAAACAACCTCGATGTCGGCATACATGTCTTTGTTAGTAGAGGTGGAGTTCATCTGCATGTATTGTAGAATGTAGTTTCTTTGACCTTCGTAGGGGGTGATGACACCGATCTGTGAGGGCTTGACGCCGTCTTTGAACAACCTGGTAACGATTCTTTCGACATTCATGGCCTCTACTCTGTTCAAGTAGGAGGTGCCACTGACTGAAATCTCCTCCCGTCCGTAGACAGCCCAGAACATCATTGGTGTATCCCTGATTGGCCATGGGAATGACGAGTTGAGGACTTGTCGATCTTCATTCGTAATACCGTTCTGTAAACTACCGTCGTAGAACATGTTACTTGGGAATTCACTTAAGCATGGATGCATACGGTACTGAACCTCTAATCTGATTGGAGTGTGCCCCAACACAATCAGTCTTTCAAACAACGATTGTCTCAAACCGGCCTGGCTGGCGTTCTTGTTGAGAATTACCGGTCCTAGTTGCTGGTGATCACCAACTAAGATGAGTTGTTTGCAACCTTTAACTATTGGAATTAAACTCTCTGGTTCTGCAGCCTGGGTAGATTCGTCGATCAAAACTGTTCTAAACTTGTGTTTATCTAGTCTTTTATCTTTAGCACCAACACAGGTGCAGCAGACAACATCACAAGTGTTGAGAATGTCACGCTCATACCTTCTCAAGTATGAAAAGTATGTGTTGTTGTCCGATGCGGACAACTCACCTAATTCCTCCTTCAGCTTGATCAATTTCTTGAACTCACCCTTTGCCTTCTTCTTGACCAATTCATGTAAGCAGAACTTTGTAATACTCGAGTCTACATCTTCTCTACTTTTGGCAACCAATCTCACAACCTTGATACCCATCTTAGTCAATTTTTCGGTCAAATGGTCAACAGCAACGTTTGAAGGAGCGCAGACCAAAATCTTCTCTTTCTTATACATATGGGTCAAATGGTAGACAATTGTTGCTGATGTGACGGTTTTGCCAGTTCCTGGAGGACCTTGAATTAATGTTAGTGGAGATTTCAAGGCAGTTTCAACTGCAAAAAGTTGAGATGCATTCAAACTTGGCATTTTCGGTATTGACAAATCCTCTGGTAAATTCACTTCAAAGAAAACATCAGGAACGTCTTGTCCCAAGAGTTTAAAACATAAGTATTCAGATATAGATTTGGAATCTAGAGCAAAAACTTTCATCGCATCCTGCATTCTTTCATATGATGTGCCCTTCCAAACGAATTCCGCAGTGAATCTGTTGGTTATATGAATTGGTGGCTTCTGTAGTTTTGCAGAATGGATCATCTCCAAGGTATACTCTTCCTGGCGTGCATCTGGTAATCTGATGATATAACCTGATCCTTCCCATGGAGCGTCTAGCTCTGGGCCGTCATATCTTAGAATCATTTCATCACCGACTGCAACTTTCAAATCGGCAGAGTCGGAGGTTGAAAAATAGAAAGACGCCAAATGTTTGTTGTTCAGCGACAGGGACCATTCAACTGATATATAATTTAATCCTCTGCTTTCTTTCATTGCCTTGTCATAATCGGCTTCAATCTTCACCAATGGAGCAAAGGACCTCTGGTATTGATAGGGATCGGTATAACGCATCAAAATTGGAGCGATTTCGACTTCTTTTTCTTCTTCTAAATCGTCGATAGTAGCGTTTTTATCAAGTCTCCATTTCATTTCAAGTTTGATAATTTGATCATACGTGATGGACGAGGCATTGATTAGATCTTCATCTGTAGGGTGATGGGCAACCCAAGACAATAGTTGACGATCTTCGATCAAGGACTGCCATTCCGTTGTATCCCAGTTTGAGTCTTTCTGCTGGGCACAA
This sequence comes from Pichia sp. PH4023, assembly GCA_025531575.1. Classification (NCBI taxonomy): domain Eukaryota; kingdom Fungi; phylum Ascomycota; class Pichiomycetes; order Pichiales; family Pichiaceae; genus Pichia; species Pichia sp. PH4023. The sequence goes on along the minus strand of JAMGYR010000008.1, from coordinate 122,748 downwards.
GGCAAACGACAAAGAATGACAACGACATTTTCTTGCTTTGCTGAAACAAATCCTAAAACGAAGATGTTCTTGTTTCCACAATTGTAGCATTCGAGCGTGGAGTCACCCAAATCACCATCGGGATGCAAGGACACGGAATTATGTTTTGAGAGAACCAAATGGGTGATAATGTGTGACCCTCGGTTACCTAATTTCCCATTGCAAAACCATTTATTGCATATTTCACATTTGACAACACAGGAAGCATTCGAAATTCCACAATATGAGCATGCATAATAGGGTCTATCTGATTCCAGGTTATGCCCATCGCTTTCCACCATCGGGAGCTCACCATGAGAGTCTGAATGAGGAATGCTATGGTCATGACCAACGTGATTGTGTATCTGTTGGGATTCGTCTTCCACTACCGGAAGCTCTGATGACATTTTATGGTCTTTTTTCAGTTTTTCCAGAGTGCAATATTTACTATCAATCTGAAATCTCTATGGCAGAAGAAAAACACGGAAAATATACGGATGATCAATGATTAATCTTCATGTACAATATATATTCATATATCTATTTCTGTAATATCGCCTGGCTCATGTACGGGGGAAAAAGCTATACTGGTCTTTTCCTAGACGGCCTAGTTCTTCAACTCACTGAGAAGGGTGAAAAGAATCGGTAACGGTTGAAGGAAAAAACAAGGCGAAAGAAAAAAAAGGGGGAGCTGTGTGCCCTTTTACTCACAGTACGGTGAAAAAAGGGCGATCGGCGCACTCAGTATTTTTCACCAGTTCAAATAGGATAGATTAAAGAAGAGTATAGATAGGTAGTAATGATGTGAAAGAGAGTCACTTTTTATTTCGGGAAATTCAGATAGCCATCATGAAGAGAGAAGAATGAAAAAAATAGGGAAACTTGCAACAAAAATCAAAGTCAAAATAAAGCAAAAAAAGAAGTGATAAATAGTAGAATGTATTATATATTAGTTAATGTTGGTATTGTTGTTATTGTTGGATAAGAAAAAGAGGGAAAATGATCAATAAACAACAAGAATTCAGGTATGGAATATATCCCCTGAATCCTTTATGCGAAGCTTGGAACAAAAATCAAAACTGACCGGAAACCAAGAAAAAGAAGTATGGATGTTGTTACTGTTGTTAGAATATCTTTTTTGGAGTCATCGAAGGGTCGTTGCAAACAAAGCTATTTCTCAACTCTCTCGTTCTTGAAGATAGATAATCGTTAGCAGAACAGACGTTAACGACAGGGACTCCGACTTTGGAGCCAGCATCATGAGTGGAACATTCTTCCAATTCATCTTCAAAGTAGGAGTTGTTGGTGGTACAACTTTTCAAGCTAGCCATTTCTTCGACAATACTTTGGCGTCTTGACCCAGTTCTTGAGTTCTCATTGTTGAAATTGTTGTCTTCTGGAACCCAGGATTGAATTGAGCCGTCTTGCTCGTCCTCCTCTTCTTCATCTTCCAGGTTTTGGTTGTTTTGATCATTGTCGACAGCAGAGGAGGAACCAAAGACGCTGTATATCGGTGTACTGCTAACTGATGATTTAATTTCAGAGTTGTTGGCATAGCTATTTTTTGAATTTTTAGGTTTGTTTATATTCAATTCCTCATCGATTCTGGCGTCACCATCTTCCGCACAACCTTGGTGGGCCATTCTTCTTGCCACGATTCCATGCTTTGGGCAGTTGATGGAGAGAAGGTCACTAGTGAGTTGGTTTTCCAACAGTTGCGCGTTATTCAAATCTCTCAAATCTTCTGCTTCTTCTTGGGCGTCATACATGTCGCTCTGTCTTGTCAAAAAATCATTATTATAAGTTGGAGGAGAAGGAGAGGTGCTGCTAGTGTAGTTTTTGTTGTTACCGCTTGACATTCTTTCATAATTCAAAAGATCCAAATAAGAGTAGAATGAGATCGATTTTCTTTGTGGAGACACAAGAGTAGAATCAGCATTGAGGGGATTATTTAAGTTGTTATTGTTATGATTATTGTTGCATGTACAGTGAGATTCTGATTTCGTCTTGAATAAAGGAGAAGAAACGTTTGAAAGAGAAGATTTTGATCTGTTATGGGAGAAAGAGGTTTGGAGATGCTCTAAATTAGTCTGGTTCTTCGATAGGCCGTTGTTGGCCGGGTTTGAATATTTCCTAGAGATGGAGTGTCTTGGGGAAGATGAGCCTGAGAATGAAGCATTGGAGACGTGAGAATGGCTCTTGAAGAGTTGTTGGGAAGCACGGGCATGGGGCACTTCGACCACGTCGGTATCGTCAAACTTTTCGCTGGATATCAATTCCACAGTTGAGTCCAAGACTGGAGAGGTGTAGTTTTCAGATATCAAGTGACGGGGTCTGCAGCTGGAGAGGATGTACGAGTTGTTTAGGTTTGTAAAAGACTGGGAACGCGAATGGGAACGCGAGCTCGAATGAGAAGGTGGTTGTGGTTGTGGTTGTGAATGAGGACGGGCACCGGAGGAGATTAAATCGTCATTCAAAGTGCTGTTATTCGTGCTGGTGTCGAAATTGCTGTTGGTGTTCAAAGGACTGTTTGAGAGGTCTGTTGAGAGGTCTGCGTTCTGGACGTTTCTTTCGAAAATGTCGACCGGGGACGAAGGACCACCGAAGGGTCTGTGGAAGCTGAAGTTTGGGTTCAGGTTATTGTTGTTGCTGGAGATGTTGCTGGAGATGTTGATGTTGCTGGATGTGGAGTTATTAGAGCTCATGCTAATGCCGCCGGTTAAGTTCTTGTTTAAAGGAGAAGTGCAGGCGTGTTTGGATGCTGGGGCCGGGGCAGAGGAAGAGGATGAGGAGGGGGAAACGACTGACAGCTTGTTAATGCTGGAAGGCAACTTCTTGCCTGGCTGGTTCCTCTGCTGGCGCTGGATGTCATTGGGCAAGGATTTGTTCAACGTGGAGAAGCTGTTGCTGCCCGTGCTGGCATTAGCGTTTGCGGTGGTTGTATTTGCGGACGGTGGAGGGGAGGAAGCGTCTGCGGTTTCAGACTCGTCCGGTTCGTACAGCGGGTCGTTCTTGGACATTGCCGATGACGTTCTGGCTATTCTGTGGCCTGTTGCGGATGGGATGTCCGACGACGATTTGTGAGAGCCATTTGACAAGTATTTTTTCAAGCTGGTGGAGAGGGTCATTGTCTTAGTGCATCCCAGGGCCAATGAGAGAGTGAGAGAGTGAACGGTGGTAGGTTAATAGATAGGTTGGTGGGTAACTAGATGTGACAGCAGATGTAACACTGATAGGGATCTGAGCTGAGCGGGCTGGATCCGGGGAGAGACAGATATATATGTGTAGCTGGGAATATGCTATCTGGACAGCAATCGAGGAGCTAGCAGGCGGGGAATGTTCAGAGCTAGGTGTGCGGTGCGTGTGCGGGTGCAAAAGGAGCCGAAGGGGTGTGCGGGGAGGGGAGGGAGCTGGGAGATAAGCAGGTCCAGACAAGGCAGGATCCAGCGGATATATAACTGCGGATAACCGTAGCGTCAGGGAGGGTGGTGACGGTGTCAGAGCGTGGGAATGTGAGAGTGTGGGAGCGTCAGGCCTCTCCGTGCTAGTGCTAGTTATGGGCAGAGAGCTGGGGGAATGTGGTGATTCGTGCGCTGTGTTACAGCTCCATGGTGCTACACAGACTTACCACATACTACAGGTCCGGCGGTCAACAGGGCGGTGGTCCCGTCGCCTCCCGCCTTTCGCGTGTCCCGCCTCGTTTCCCCGGCGGGCTGGCCACGCTTCTCAGACGGTCACTCGCTGCGGAGGACGCTGTCGGCGTATACGTTCAGTGGCGCCAGTCTTCTCCGGCAGGAGCACTGCAGGGTGGACGGCATAGTTCGCTGCACGGAACGCGGCCAACTGCAAGGCCGCGCGGCAAATGCTGGGCTGACTTTTCCATGCGGTGCATGATCCCCGTGTCCGCGTGCTAGTGCCAGCACTCCGTTTTTCTACGGCCGGCGGCGCCTCTCCTCTTGTTGTGCTGGCTGCCGCGCTCCCCGCTCTTTTTCCCCGAGTAGAATTGACTCGTAAGGTGGGGGGGGTCTCGTCAGCGATGACCGTCCGCACATCGCCCGGGACAGGCACGTGACCGGAGAACAGCGTCATTTTTTCCTTTTCCCTTCTCATTCTTTTCATCCGTGCACCAGGCCTATCGTCTTGCGGTCGCTCGACGCAGGACACTTTTGCTTACGTACACCGGCTTCCATTCTTTTACCTCCCCCCGAGTTTTTCAGCACTCTTTGTTGTCGCCGAGGACAATAACGGGTAGACGTAAACAAACAGAAATGGATCCAACGTGTTTTGCTGAGAAACCAGATCCATCGCTCGTGCTCCCATCTCACCTCCGCTGCTGGCGTCCCCTCGTCCTCTGTTACCTTTTCTCTCCTCTCTCTCGGCCTCTGCATCTCCACTCGTATCTGCCTCTATATTTTTTATTCCCTCTCCCTCTGCTCTTGTGACCTGTCTCAGCAAAGCGTAGAAATCCTCTCTTTCCCCCATTCACTCCACTCGGGCTGACATATGTATATAAAGACACCGTGAGAACCATTCCTGTAGAGATACACAAAAAGCAAGACTTATAGATTTCCAAGCGAACACACACACACCTACAGACACACACACACCAACCATGGCGTCCCACCAACCCACCTCAGGGACATCCAAGGTGATAGAAAACCTCCAGACCACCATCGACTCGCTCAAGTCCGAGCTCAACGAAACAAAGGCCACTCTCTCGGAAACAAAGCAGAAGTATGCCATCCTCTCCAAACGAAACGAGAGCATGGTTGAACAGCTTTCCAATGTCAAACACCAAGCTGAGGTCGCAGAGTCTTTGCTCAAGAGAAAGGAACGAAGAGTACTCGACCTCGAGTCGCAGATCACAGAAATCGCCTCCAGCTCAGACTCGTACAGGTTCCAGTGTGAGACGTTGAAAAACAAAATGCAGAACACGGAATCAGATAAATCCAGACTCCTCGCCGAAAACGAAAGGTTGTCCAAGTCCTACGACATCCTGCAGTCTTCCTTCAATGACTACAAACTCTCCATCAACCACTCTATCAGCAGCTTGAAATTTCAAATCCCGACCTTTATAGACTCCACAAAGAGCAAGCTATCAGAAAACTTGACCCAATTACAGACCTCTCAACCGCAAATAGACTCTTCCTACAACATGATGCTGAAAAACTCAAAAAGATTGGAAGAACTCTACAGTCAAAAGTACGATAAGGTCAACAACTACCTCCTGCTCTTGGCAGAGTCCACTAAGCAGCATGGCCAGTCAACTTCAATAATCATGGAAGAATGTGAAGATATCTTGAAAAAGCTCAACAGAAATGAAGACGTTCTTTTGAAAATCAAAAATGAAACAACGGGTAATCTTACAGACCTTGATAAAATGAAAGAGTTCAACAAAAGAAGAGACTTCTCCATCTTGAGCGACTCCTCCAACATCCACAACTCTCCATCCGCCGCCTCGTCGGCCATCCCTTCTCCATCGCTAAACTCCCCCTCCACATCTGCCTCTCCTTCCTTATCAGCAGTCACTTCCACAAAGGCAAAGAACTCACTCTCTTCGCCGCTCTCCAATGGCACTGCAAAGTTCACAGAAAAGAGAAGAATATCCCCCGGCATACTCGATTCCAAATTCAACCCGCTAAACAATTCTAGCAGGAGCTCCTCTCCAGAGGTGAATGAAAACGATTCTCCAAGAGAGAGGTCTAATAACAACAATACAGTCAACCGTCACAGGAAACGTAACAGTCTCAACAACATACCGAAGAAGGACCAAAGAAGAAGAAGCTCCTACAGGCAGTCGATGAATCTCGATGACCATGCCAATTATGATCAGCAGAACGACCAAGGTCATATCGATAGAAGAAGAAGAATCATTTCCGGTCCGAGTAACTCGGGACCTTTCTCCCCTACCTCTTCTAATTCCTCCACCCTCAGCAGGTCGAACAGTTCACGGAGAAACAATAACAGGCCCAGCAACAGAGTGTCTTCTACAAGCTCGAACTCCAGCAATAATAATAATCAAAGAAGGTCATGGCAGCCTCATGATATAAATGAGTGATGGATATACTTCTACCTTCTCTCTTCTCTTCTCCTACCACACTAATAAATCATGCTACTTGGGAACTTTTGTATATGGATTCAAAAGTCAAAGGCTTTAGTAAGGTTGTGGATGTTTTCCCTCCCCTCACCTGCATGTTAGTCTATTCTTCCCCCTTTTCTCCTCTTCCTCTCCTTCCCCTTTCCTTATCCTATTTCTTCTTCTTCTTCTTCTTCTTCTTCTTCTTCTTCTTTCCTTTTACTAAATAGAAAACAAGTTGTAAAGTTAAACCATTATAGATACAACAGGAATAGAAATCTATCTTTATTTTTGAAAGTTACACTCATAAATATAGACACAATGTCTTACATACATGTCGGATAAAATTACAACTAGAACAAACCTTCGATCTCGCCCTTCTCGTTGACTTCGACGTTCATGAACCCACATTTGGTGGCAAGCCCTGGAATAGTCATGATCTTGTCTGCCAACGCATACAAGTAACCTGCTCCTATACTGGCCTTGATATCCTTGATAGGGAACTCGAATCCCGTTGGAACACCCTTCACCTTAGCATCATGAGAAAGAGAGTATTGCGTTTTGGCAATACATATTGGCAACTTGTCAAAGCCTTGAGCAGTGTATTCCTTGATCTTCTCCTTGGCAACATCGCTGAATGACACAGAGCCGGCACCGTACATGACCTTGGCGATGGTCTCGATCTTGTCCTCGATGGTTCCCTCGAGGGAATAGAGCGTGTGGAACGTTTCGTTAACGTCTTGCGTTGGGTATTCCTTGTTGGCGCACTTGATGACACCTTCAGCCAAGTCCTTGGCACCTTCTCCACCTTCCTCCCAATGGTTGGAGACAATAGCGTCGGTGGCTCCGGCTTCTAAGGAAGCCTTCTTGATGACCTCGTGTTCGGCATCCGTGTCACTGGACATCTTATTGATGGCGACAATGACGTCGACACCGTATTGCTTGGCGTTTTGGATGTGCTTTTGCAAGTTGGCACAACCCTTGGCTAACATTTCGACGTTCTCGCTTGTGTACTCGAATGGAAGTGGGGCACCGGCCTTCACTTCGGCGCCTCCACCGTGGACCTTCAATGCTCTGACAGTGGCGACAATGACAATGACATCTGGCTTGAGTCCGGAGGTACGGCACTTGATGTTGAGGAAACGTTCTCCTCCCATGGTAAAGTCGAAACCGGCCTCGGTGATAACGTAACCTTGCTTCTCTCTGACCTCTTCAGGAGAGAATGATGCGGAGGTACCGGCGAGCTTTAAGGCCATCTTGTCGGCCAAGATGGAAGATGCACCGATCGAAATGTTGGCGAAAGGACCAGCATGGACAAAGACTGGTGTGCCTTCCAAAGTTTGCATCAAGTTTGGCTTGATGGCATCCTTCATGATGGCGGTGATGGCGCCGGCAACACCCAAGTCCTCGCAGGTGATTGGCTCACCAGCCTTGGAAGAGGCAACGACGATTTTCCCGAATCTCTCTCTCATGTCCTTCAAGGAGGTCGACAAAGCCAAGATGGCCATCACCTCGGAGGCGACGGTGATATCGAACCCGGTCTTTCTGATCAATCCCTTTTCGGTTGGCGCCTCGTTGATGGTAATCTCTCTCAAGGATCTGTCGTTCAAGTCCAAGACTCTCTTCCAGGTGATGGTCTTTGGGTCGACGTCCAATCTGACGTACTTGGAAACCTGTTCCGGAGTCCATTCATCGATCTTGGCCAAGTCGAGGCCCAGCTTCTTTGCTCTGTAGGTCAAGCCGACGGGCACGTCTCTCGTGCCGTCCTTCTTGACCGGACAGAGTCTCTTGAACAAGCCGACGTCGGTCTGCGTGGCCTCGTGGAACATTCTCGTGTCGAGGGCAGCGGCAACCAAGTTGTTGGCCATGCCGACGGCGTGGATGTCACCGGTGATGTGCATGTTGAACTCGTCCATAGGAATGACCTGCGAGTATCCACCACCAGCAGCACCACCTTTCACACCGAAGGTTGGGCCCATCGAAGGCTGTCTGACGTTGGCAAAACAGGTCTTGCCCAACACAGCGCCGATGGCCTGTGCCAACCCGACGGTGGTTGTCGACTTACCCTCACCCAATGGGGTAGGCGTGATACCGGCGACCAAGACGTACTTACCGTCGTTTTTGTCTTGCAATCTGTCCAAGACGTCCAACTTGACCTTGGCCTTGTATGATCCATATGGCTCCAACTCGCCAGAAACGATTCCGGCCTCGGACGCAACGTCGGAGATGTGTTTAGGAACCTGGTTCCGGGAGATCTCGTAATCCGAAGGAACTGGCTTCACCAGATCGAGCTTTAATCTTTTGAATTGTTGTGGCATGGCGTGCTGCTATCTGTGCTTTGACTACGTAGACAAGAAGAAAAGAAAGAGCTGGGAATACGAAGCGAAGAAGAAGGGGGTAAAAGGTCGAAGAAAAAGGATGAAAACTACCTGTTTGCTAACCACCAGGGGATCAACGGCTCCAACTGCACCTGATAGCACAGCTATTCCACTTCACCATGTGCAAATTTCAGCAGCAGACGTGGGGAAAAGACCCGACCTGGACAGAGTCAGACTCGGTCTTGGACTCAGCCGAAGCCCTTCCGATTGGCTGAAAAAGGCTATTTGGGTCGATCGGCGCAAAAAAGCTGGACGTGGGTGTTTTCCCGTCTCGGAGCTTCTCCGGAACATGAATCCGGGCCAGGCGAAGCTGAAAAGGAAGATGGGAGGGGAGAACGGGGAAATAGTCGGTTTGTTGGAGGGTGTCGATGCTGGCAGAGAACGACGGATGAGCGGTCGAGTCGAAGAAGATGCCGAAGCTATCACGGTGGGTCCGGCTGCGCCCGAGGCCGGTGGTACTGCAGGACCGACGACGAAGACGCTGACGGTACCGTCGAAGACAGTGGAGGCGGTGGCGGGCTTTTCGGCGGGCTTCTGCACGACGCTGCTGACACACCCGCTCGACTTTGTGAAGCTGCGGTTGCAGTTGGACACGACGTCTGTGTCGCAGCGGCAGGCCGTGGGACGGATCTACAATACGCTTGTGGCAGTTTCGACGGACGCCGCCACGGGAAAGGTATCCGTACCGAGGTTCCTCGAGAACTTGTACCGGGGGGTTGGTCCGAACTTGCTTGGCTCGACGTCTGCCTGGGCGCTCTACTTCTACTTCTACCGGCAGTACAAGAACCTCGTGCTGCACTACGCAGATCTGGACCAGGACAGTTCGTTGCAGTCGTGGCACTACCTTCTCTCGGCGTTTGCCGCCGGGTGGACAACGTCGGTGCTCACGAACCCGATCTGGGTCATCAAGACGAGGATGATTTCCACGCAGCGGACGGCGCCGGGCGCCTACCGCTCTGTCCTCCACGGCCTGCGCCAGATCTACACGGAGGAGGGCTTCCTCGGGTACTACCGGGGGCTCACGCCGGCGCTCTTCAACGTCGCCCAGGGCGCCGTGCAGGTGTCGCTCTACGACATCATAAAGCGGCATCTTGTCGACCGCAACAACGACGCTGGCGACACCAACAACAGCCAGCGCTTGACTACGCTGCAGTATTTCTACGCCAGCTCGACCTCCAAGATGCTCTCCACGGGCGTCTTCTATCCGCTGCAGGTCGTGCGCTCGAGGCTTCAGGTCGTCAACCACACCCACCGTCTCCGGAGCGTCTCAGCGCTCTGCGCAGACATGTACCGCCGGGAGGGCCTGCGGGCATTTTACAAGGGCCTGGTCACAAACCTGCTCCGGGTCGTCCCCGCCACGTGCACGACCTTCCTCATCTATGAGAAGATGAAGGAGCACCTCGGCGCCTAGCCCGGCCACCCTACCTTACTATTCGTATCTGTATACTTTGAACCTGTACATATCACACCTTAAATGTGACTGCACGCGAACAGGACAGAGGGCTCTCCGCCTTTTTTCACGTTCTGGCTGGCCGCTGAGGCCTCTGCCAGGGAGATCAACGACTTGGCTCTCTAGCGTTGGACCCAAAGGAGATAAGAGCAGCGGGCAGCGGGATACTGCACAGGAGACCAACAACAGCAGGAAAGATAGAAGACGCTAACGCAAACACAAAGCACAGTACCAGCCATGAACATCCTCTTGCGGCCCGGGTCGAAGAGAACGTTGGCCTTGGAGTCGACGACCCACGTCCTCCTGTTCAGGTACATCCACGAGACGCAGAAATGCGCCATTGAGCTGATACCGAAGGCCTGCTTCGTCTCGCAGCCATACAAGCAGCTCTCGAGAACACGTCCGCATGGCTTCCTGGGCTTGATCGAGATGAACGACGATGTCTTCCTTTGCGTAATCACATCAAAGATCCACGCTGCACAACCCTTGTCCGGCGAAAGCATTAACAAGATCGCCGACGTCGAGTTCCACTCGCTCACAAACGACTCGTGGGACTTCCTCGACCTCAATTCGAATGGGTACCCGAACATGGAGACAGACATGGACCCGCAGTCGAGTAACCAGCCTCCTAGAATACCGCAGCACCCGTGCTACGAATTACGCAAGCTTCTCTCGGACGGCTCCTTCTTCTACAGCTCTGACTTCGACTTGACAAGCACCCTCCAGGGACGTGGGGTCAACGTCAAGCAGCGCTTGTCCGTGGACCTCTTCCACACAGACTACATGTGGAACGATTTCATGATGGAGGGGATAGTCAGCTTCAGAAACAACCTCTCGGACAAGGACAAACGGGTATTGGACAACGACCACTTCCTCACCACCGTCATCCGAGGGTTTGCAGAGACATTAAACACCGCTGTCAACGGCAGGAGCTCAAAAATCACCATTATCTCCAAGCAGTCCTGGAAGAGAGCAGGCACCAGGTTCAACGTCCGAGGTGTCGATGACGACGGGAACGTCGCCAATTTCGTCGAAACAGAGCTAATTTACAATGACGGTCACCAGGTTTTCTCCTTCACGCAGATCCGCGGTTCAATCCCGGTGTTCTGGGAACAGGACACGGCGTTGATCTCGCCCAAGGTGCAGATCACCAGAAGTTTTGACGCAACGCAGCCAACGTTCGAAAAGCATTTCGAGAACTTGAACAGCAAGTACGGACCCGTGCACGTTGTGAACTTGTTGTCGAAAACTAGAACCTCCGAAATAGAGTTAAGCAAAACCTACAAGAAGCATTTCCTCGAGTTGAGAAAGAAAAATCCAGACTCGGTCTTTTTTACCGACTTTGACTTCCACCAAGAAACTTCAAAGACTTACGCCGATGCAACAAGACTATTGCCCCTCTTGAACGAATCCTTTGATGACTTTGAGTACTTTCTATTTGACCTGGACCGCTCGGTCACCATCTCTGAACAGAAGGGAACTTTTAGAACAAACTGTTTGGATTGTCTAGATAGAACAAACGTAATTCAACAAGTCATCTCCTTGCAGACTTTGATCGACCATTTCGAGAAAAGACATGTCCACGATTTATCAAGCTTAAAAAACAGTCACAGCACGCTTTGGGCAGATCACGGTGACAGGATCTCCCAAATATATACCGGTACAAATGCCCTCAAATCTAGTTTTTCAAGAAGTGGGAAAATGGGCTTTGCAGGCGCCCTATCCGATGCCACCAAATCCATCAGTAGAATTTACATCAACAACTTTGTTGACAAGAACAAACAGCAACTTACAGATACGTTGTTGGGTAAGATATCCTCACAAAGGCAAGTCCTTATATACGATCCTATCACCGAATACGTGAACAAGGAATTGAAAACCTATGAATCGAAGTTCACATCCCATAATGATATCACTATTTTCACAGGAACGTTCAACTTGGCAGGGGCTAGTGACAATAGAAACCTGACAGAATGGTTATTTCCAGACGAAGGGTTTAGCCCGGACATCTTTGTAGTCGGGTTTCAGGAAGTTGTTGAATTGAATGCGTCCAACATCTTGAAAAGTGACGGATCTGTCGGCGAGTACTGGACCAAGGAGGTTGAGACAACCATAAGGAAAAATTCAAAAGACAGCTACGTCCTACTAAGGTCTGAATTTATGTCGTCGATCCTTTTGTTGCTATTTGTGAAGTCGCAACATGTTGCCAAAGTCACAGACGTCGAAGGTAAGTCTAAAAAGACCGGATTGGGTGGTATGACTGCCAACAAAGGTACAGTTGCAATCAGAATCAATTTCTGCTCGACGTCTTTTTGTTTCGTCAATTCACATTTATCCGCTGGACTGACTTACACCGATGAAAGAAATAACGATTTCATCAGCAGTTGGAACGGCATCAGGTTTTCCAGGAACAGATACATCAAGCATCACGACAACATAATATGGCTCGGAGACCTGAACTACAGAATCACGTTCCCGAACGATAAAGCAAGGGCTTTAATTGAACGCAGCGACTTGACCACCTTGTTGTCAAGGGATCAGTTGTCCTATCAGATGATGCGTATACAGGAGTTCAAGTTTTTCAAAGAATCCGAAATTACCTTCCCTCCCACATACAAGTATGACAAGTTTTCAGACGACTACGACAGCTCGGAGAAGCAGAGGGTGCCGGCATGGACAGATAGAATCTTGTACCGGGGGAAATTGCTAGACTCCCTGGTTTACTACAACGCCAGCTCCATCAAGTTTTCCGACCACAGACCCGTGTACAACATCTTCCGCTCTAGAGTTAAGGTGGTTGATGAAGACTATCGGGACAACCTCTCGAGCAAGATCCGTGAGTCGTACAAGATCGACGTGAAGGCGAAGAACGACCGCATCGAGTTGAACGACGCCTCTCCTACGTCGTCGACTCCGTCTTTCACCGAAGATTTGAGGTCCAGGCGGTCGGCAGGCTCCTCTATGGCGTCACACACGCCTACGACGGCAAACCTGATAGACTTCGAAAGTGTTTCCTCGGTGTCTCCGCCGCTCCCAAGACGGCCCCTTCCGCCCGTATACAACGCCGATGAGACAAAGAGCATGCTGATTTCGGGTTTGACACCCTCCAGTGTGCAGCAGTCCATCGAGAGCTCCATGAGGCCACTGCCACCACAGAAGCCCGACATCGCCGCGTTCTCCGTAATGTCTCCAACGGTCTCACGGTCGGGTACGCCGGTCACCGCATCTCCTCCACCCCCACCCCCACCGAGAAGAAACGTCTCTACGCCGTCCACGCACTCGAAGGCTCCGTCTGTTGCCGACTGGGCCACCAATGCTTCCACCGCAGGGTCTACATACGGGTCGTCCTCCGACGATGCCGCCAGGCAGTCCCATAAGGTCGCCCCCATCGTCCCGTCCAAGCCCCGGATCTTGAATGATCTCTTTGCAGCCGAAGCGTCGTCCAGTACAGCAGCCTCCGCACCTATGGCGCCAACCACAGCGTCGGCAACAAATCCTCCCGCCACGCCGGTGTCCTGGACCGCAATGGCTCCGACTAAGCGACTCTCCTAGCCAGCAGCCTTTTTGTAACCAGCATTATATCACATATCATGTATACAATCGACACGACTCCACACGATTTATTATCTCCCTCGGAGTTCAGCCTGCCGCGCCCGGGTCTCGGACCGTCGCCTCGATAGGGCACTGTAGAAGGGCAGGTGTTGAAGTCCGGGGGAGGACAGCAACGACAACGAAGACGACAGAAACGGGCTAGAGGGCTGGGTAGAACAAGCAGGGAGGAAATAGCCGAAACGGCCGAAAGATATATAGACACGCAGAGCCAGTAGACCCGGGGTACGGCGGCTGAGCAGCCTGGGCATTTGGGCACGGGTCATTCGGCGGCTAAGGACTGGAAACATGTAGAGGTCAAGCCAGTGACGGCAGAAGGAGAACGTGTGAAGGCTAGAGAGTGCAAGGCGCAGAAAGAGCACGTAGGACAGCAGTGTGGCAGTGCGTATGGCCCAGGTTTCTGATCCTGCCGTGCCTGGCCACACGGGTCAGGGAGGTCAATATGTGGTGTAGCGCAGAGTGGGACAGGTTGACGTGTCGGCGGATAGTAATAGGTGCAGAAAACCTTGAAAGTTTCGAGTTGGGAGGAGGAGGAGGAGGAGTAATGGTAGGTACTGACTACCTTTCCCTACTATACGGCTTCTCCTTCCCTTTCCTCTCCTCCCCAGCCTGTCCGTAGATGGCATGGCTATGTCGCTTTATATATAGGTCCTCTTCCCCAACTTTGTTTCTTATGTCTTCGATCGGTCTATCAGATGTGCAAATCTTTCCTTTGTCCTTTCTTCTGCAGAGTGATACATAATATCACGAAATAAACAAACAGATTCAATTAAAACAAACAAGATGACAGGCGCCAATACTATGCTCAAGACCTTAGTGTTCGGACTTGCTGGTATCTACGTGATCAAGGTCGTTGCAGATACTGAGGCCCCAAAGCCAATAGTCGTGCGTGAAAAGATCGATGCTGCTTCCGGCGGAACTTATGACAACCATGACAAGGCCTTTCAAGATCTTCGCAAGAGCATTTACAACTCTGGCTCAGATGCCTCCCAGAAGGCAATGTCCATGTACGAAGAGGCTTACCAGAAGGCAGTTGACGCAAAGAAGAAGCTCGAATCGGGTAGCAACAACGACGGTCTCAAGTTCTGGGCTGACTCAGATGATGCTTTAAGACAGAAGTACCAGGAAGCTCAGAAGAATTTGGAAGACGCCAAGAACTCATTGGGCAAGTACTCCCAAGACTACAACAGTATCCTTCAGGACGACCTCAACAGAGCCAGTGACTATGCATCAAAGAAGGTTCAAAATGCAGTTGACTCTGTAAGCAACTACAAGGTCACCGCTGAAGACAAGTTGCAAGCAAACCTTGACTACTATCACAAACAGGCCGAGCAAGCAAAGGCAGACTGGGACTCGACTAAAGCCAGCTGGTGGAGATGGAGAAAGGCGCAAACCAAAGAAGTTCAGGACCGTGCTCAGGAAAAGTACAACTATTTCAAGCAACAGAACGATAAAGCCGTGGATAGCTTAGTTGACTATTTGCAAGAACAAGGCCGTTCTGTAAAGGAGGTATTCGACAAATACGTCAATAAGCAAAAGGATAACCTTGACTATGCGGGCAAGTATGCTGCAGATCTCAAGGATCGTGCTGTAGCTGCAGGTTACGATGCAAAGGACAGTGTTAAAGATAACGCTGAATACGCCAAGAACTATGCTGCCGGTGCAAAGGACAGCGTTGTTCAAGCCGGCTATGACGCTAAGGACAAAGTCCAAGACCGGGCTGAAGTCGCCAAGCACTATGCTGCCGGTGGCAAGGATAGAGTAGTCCAGGCCGGCTACGACGGCAAGGAAAAGGTTGAGGAAAATGCAGATTACGCTAAACATTACGTTGCTGGAAAAAAGGACCGTCTGGCTCAGGCCGGTTACAACGCCAAGGATAGAGTTGAGGACGACGCCGAATATGCTAAGCATTATGCAGGTGGTGTTAAGGATAGTGTTGTCCAGGCTGGTTACAATGCTAAGGACAGAATTCAAGACGACGCTGAATACGTTAAGAACTATGCCGGTGGTACCAAGGATAGCGTTTTGCAAGCTGGTTACAATGCCAAGGACAGAATCCAGGATAATGCTGAGTACGCCAAACATTACGCTGCTGGTACTAAAGATAGTATAGTTCAAGCTGGTTATGATGCCAAGGACCAGATCCAGGATGACGCTGAGTATGCTAAACACTATGCTGCTGGAACCAAAGATCGGGTTGCTCAAGCCGGTTATGGCACAAAGAATGAAGCCGAAGGTTATGTATCTGGTGCCAAAGACTGGATAGAAAAGGCAGGTTCCGCTACTAAAAACTACTTGAAAGACAAGTACCAAACATTGTGGAATTCTGTTGGTGTTTTCAAGACTAACTCAAGAGAGCTTGCTGAAGAAGCAGTTGCATATTACGATGCTGAAGCTAACAAGGCAAGAAGAGAGTACTATGACACTCAAGCCAGCTGGTTCAGATGGAGAGCAGCTCAATCCCAAGAGGTTCAAGACGAAGCAAAGGCACGTTGGGAAGTCTTGAAAGCCAAGGATGAAGCTGCAAGAAGTGAGTTGCAAAGATGGAAGAATGAAGTTGTTGACAAATGATATACTTGGGTAGCTCTTTCATCATAAACGTTATGTAATTTTTTTTGTTTTTTATAATGTCCACTTCTTTCTCATGAAATCAATTATCTGTTACGAATTTAATTTAAAACCTATTAAAAAACGTATAAATTATGTTCCCCTCTATATAAAAATGTATGTATAAATACGTTACGAGAGAAGGAATGAGTTGTTCCCTTCGTTCATCGCCTGAACGATTTTGGTATACATCACTTCCTTACTCGTATAACAAGGCAACTTCAAATAGTTTGCGCAGGTCATGACGCTTGGCAAGTAGTCGTCAGGTTGCAAATTATCTTCGCAATGCTTCAACACGACTGTGAACGGAGGAGACAATCCTTTGAACCCTTCAAATGGTAGTCTAGGTGATCCTGTGATGAATTTCAAAAACTTCCTCCTCTCATCTTTGTCAAAATTTGACATTATCTGAATCAACCATTCAACTTGAGACGATTTGTTGTTATACCCGTGATCTGCATGAATCATAGTTATTAATGTCTCAACATTCCAGTTTTCGACGTCATTCCCAGATAATCTAGTCAATTCTTCAGCAGAAAATAAAATCATAGAAGTGAATGGAAAGATTTCAGAAAATCCTGAAACAAATGACTTAACTTGATTTTCAATACCCCCATAAATGGTGAAATTAATAATTTTGTTGATGTACATTTCTAGATTTGAGCTGTTCACTCCAATCTCATCACCATTTGGAATCAATTTGATTTCTTCATAGCCAGGCAAAACAAATGTGAGCATTAAGTCAGAAACCTTACATCCTGAAATTTGAACTTTCTCCCAGTCTGTTTCAGGTATACAAGCAAATTCATCAAGATAAAGTTTCAAATGTTGTAAAGACGAACTCAAGCTTTGGTCGACATTTCTTATTTTCTTGATTGATTCAGAAATATCATGCTCAAAATTTTTGGTGACAGCATACTTCATTGCAATCTCGAAAAACAAAGGATTGAAGTGAAAATCAACAATCCTTGAATCCAAAAATGATCTTGCCAGGAATTTACCCAAAACCTTGAAGTACAATAAAGTGTTACTCAAGTGTGGATCCAATTTATGTAATGGTCTTGGGAATAACCCGTGATGGTCATGGACATAGATCTCATTATTGTATTTAAGTTGTGAATATTGATCGCTTCTCCACATATGCAATTTTAGTTTCCCAAATTCCTTAGAAACATTAGAATAGAACTCAAGAGTAGGTCCTAAACCTGATCCAACCTCACCAAAGTATTCAATCTCAATTAATCCTGGATTTGTTGCATAATTTTCCATTACCTTCACAGCACTCGAGAAGATTCTATCTCGAGATATCCTTAGTTTATGTCGTATTGATCTACCTAACATCGGATTCCTTGTATTTGAATCTGAATCTTCTTCCTTTGACTTCGAAGACCAAAAGTCAATAAGTCTAGAGTAGCCAAACGACGTTGATTTCAAAAAGAATAGGCGTGTTTCTAACGGGAATAAGAACGGAAATTCCCTTGGAATGATAATAGCCCAATCAGGTAAAATTCCACTAGCAACCAAAAGTGGTTCATCCAATTGGCGATTTAACTTTGCTGAGAGCTTATAGTTCAAAAATAAGACTTCTGATGTACTTGGATTTTGAACATTTTGATTCATAGTATACAAAATCTTCAACAATTGTAATGTATCTGTCGTACTTTTCTCTCCGATGTTTATGAGAGCATCATCCACTGATTCTTCAAAAGCCGAACTATCGTCTGGGATTAGTTTACCAGGGACATATTTGTATTTGATAACGTGAGCTTGCTTCAGCAGATCTCCCTTAAGACTATTCAAGTTATGTTGATTTTCTGAAGACTTATATACGGCACCGAATATTGTTGCATCGGATGGTATTTTCTCATTGTCAATATAGAATCCGTAATGATAGTCATCATCGAGAGAGGAAGAATTCAAATTAAGGTTATTTCCAAGGTTGATTGATTTTGAATTTTTGATGAAGTTTTGTATGCTCTCAAAAGTGGCTATTGCCTGTACCACCAAAAACACACTTTTGTTCTTCTCGCTACTATCTGAGTCCATAGGAACTAGTTTAATTCTCATTTGTTTAGTCATAGATGCAGCACGAAACCTGGAACTCTGTGATGCGTCCGAATCTGACCCGACTATATCAAAAGATTCAATTCTGTCCAAAGATTCCTCTAATTTTTTGACTAGGAAAAACAACGGAGATGTTTTTTCGTTAACACATGGACTCAATGCAGAGCAGAATATATACAGAAATGTCTTGCAAATTGGTGATTCAAAATTCTTTTGGCCTTGAAAAGTGCGCAATAGTTCATTGATTATTCCGGAAGATACTAACTCAAAACTGGAAGTGGAGTCGTTATTTGGGCTCGAATCTAAAATGGAGGCAAATCTGGTCCATAAATTAACCCATTCACTCTCTGATACTAAGGTCAAATCACCCCTTAGAGTGGAGATAAAAGTTTCCAAAAACTTCATACTATCAGGCTTGGTGAAATTATTCGACGCTGAAAGAGTTTCATAATCACAGTTTATCGAATTCAACAAAAACAGTAAAGATTCCAAGATGGTCCTTAAGGACAACAGCTTCAACCCGTCATCCAGGATGCTGGAAGATTGGTTAATAGATTTGAAATGATGGAGCACACTAGAAGACTCACCGAAAGTTTCAGCATCATCCGCACTTGTACCTGTTTCGTCATCATTATTATCATCTTCTGCCCAGTTTTCGTAGTCACCATCACCATCGTCATCTTCATTTGCTGCTTCGCTTTCTGCATGATCAGCATCCGAGCCAATATTGTTTGAAAAGCCTTCAATTTCCTCCACACCAATTTTTTCACTAGTGTCTACAACTTTCTTGTATTCCTCATTGGTAGCCAAAGTGAATTCCTGTATCTGTGAAATTAAACCCTCCTTTGTAAAGCTTTCCAAGAAAGTCACAGGGTTCCCATTGATTAGACTTTGAATTATGAGGAGTGAGCCGAAAATCAATGAATAATGTTTGAAATCTTCAGAGCCTTTAGAATTACGTATCTTATGTTGCAAAAGGTTCTTTCCGCGATTGATCGTTGATGCCAAAATTGAGGTTATTTTGGATTTGAAAATGATCGACTTCAGTTCATCAGGGGAACTTATATATATCATCCTTAACACCGAAAGCAAGACCAGCCGTCTAACCTTGAATTCGACGGTGGCGTCATAAATGTTCAAGAGTAAAGGGAATATCATAAGATTGAAGTTATATAACGATTCAGAATTAGACTGGACTAATAGAATTTTTTCCGCATTGATATTATGGTTGTCTTCAAGTATCAAAGTATAATTGCCAATGTCAGTTTTCTGTTGACCTTTTGCTGCTGGCGCATTCATTGGTATTATGGAGGATATCAATTTTAGCAATGTTACCAAAAGTTCCTTAGGGCACTTTAACAATGCATCAATAGTTACTGTACCATTTTTAGAGTGAGGGATATCATCATTCTCGTAAGAGAGAAAGATTTGTATTATCATGGAGCCAATATTGCACTCCTGTAACAGATTGTTGGAAAATTCAGGGGAGTAGCTGGTTAGAAGAGACAAAGAGTCTAGTAATAAAATGCAAGTTTTGAATGTAACCAATCCAGAGGATTTTGTTCCGTTGCCCAAGCAAAGTGGAAATATGTCGGATAGCTTTTTCATAAACTCTAGGTCGATCATACCGGTTAGTACTTCTGGGGTCTTATAAATGTTCCTGATAGTGTTGGCAATGAAGATCCATGCAGATTCGACACACTGGGAGTCCGTGTATTGTGTGGCGACATTTTTTATAGTTGGGAAGACGTCGATGATATCATCGTACTTTGTCTTTGGGATAAAGATGGAGGCATTTGCAGCCACTTGTAGAGCTTTCCTTTGGGTATGAATGGTGAAGAAGTCTAGGAATGTCAAGACTATAGGGACGGAGCCCTTATTCAAGCACTGTTTGCCTGCCTTCCGAGAGATGATTTCCAGCGCTTGAAGGGCTTGTTCAGCCATGTCGATATAGCTGAGATCTAGGAGTTTCGAGTTCAAGCATTCGATCACGCCGGCGGAAACAATCTCGTGCATAAGCTCGTAGTTGACTTCTGCAAGATTGTATATGCACCGGCATGCCGCCACTTGTAACTCCAGGTGATCCGGATACTCGTTGATCACGCTGACCAGTTTTTGAGCCAACAGGTAGGTCGGAACCTGGCGTTCCGACTGTATGCTTGTCATCATCAAGAGAGAATTGGAGATCTCGTTCAAAGTCTCCATGACCAAGTACGGGTCCTTGTGAGAGCTCAGCGCGTCAATGAGATCGGAGATTCTGACAGAGGTGGACGAAGGCATCAATTGGTCCAGCAAGAGTCTGGTCATCTCGGATCGTCCGCCACCTCTGCCCGAGGCGGCGCTGCTGCTGTTGCTGTTACTACCGTTTCTCGGGGTGGACCTGTTTCCGGAGGTGTCGTCGCTACGGCCGCCGTTGAGGTAGCCCAATCTGTCAGAGATGAAGGTCTCGAACTCGGACAATCCTCGATTCGACGCCGAGCTGCCCGACATGGCGTTTGCCAGCAGTCTGATTGCCGCTGACCGCGAGAAGTCGCCGCCATCTTCGTCTTCGTCTTCGTCCTCGTAGTCCTCCTCATTCTCCGAATTCTCTTCGTCTCTTGCCTGCTCGTCGTCATCCTCACTCTCGCCTCCTTCATCTTCTTCATCTTCCTCCTCCTCCTCCTCATCTTCATCCTCTTCATCGTCTTCCTCCTCGATGAAAGAGTCTTCGTGGTCCTGGCTGCTCAGATTCCTTACCAGGATCTGCACATTTCCGCGGTGGCCCCTGTCGTTTCCGTCATCGTCTCCGTTCCCAAACGAGGACTGCGCATCGAACTCCTCCGCCAGGCTCCTGGACCGCTGTGTCTCCGAAAACCGGCGGTAGTTTCCCGTCAATCTCTGTAGCACCGACTCTTCGTCATCCTCGTCACCCTCCGCATCATCGTCACGGCCGCCGCCGGGCGCCCCGGCGGCTCTCGGGACTCTTCTCTGCGCATGGTCAGTCGATGAGCCGACGTCCGACAGCTCAACATCACTATCTGCGTCTACATGTTTGTCGTCCATTGTGTGCGTTCTGTTTCCCGCTGCTCCTGTTCTGTGCCGTCCGTGCGGTCTGCTGCTCTGGTGACGTTCAGTGTTTCTCCACGGCCGTCCAGCACCCTCTTGAAATTCTTCCAGCTCTTTCTTGCCGTCCGTCACAGCTTCTCTCTGCTCTGCTACCCCAGTATCTAGTCGATCAGACTCGCCCTCAGAGAGGAAACCCGAGAAAATCGAAATTTCCTCTTTGAGCGTGCAAGGCCTCTCGGAATTTTTTTCTTCTTTTTTTTCGGTACAAAAATTTTCCTTGCTTTTCCACTTTACGGAAGAAAGAAAAGAAGGGCACAAAGATAGATATAGAAGTACCCTAAAGCACAGAAGAAAAAGCATGCCTAGATCAAAGAGATCCAAGTTGGTGACGTTGGCCCAGACCGACAGAAAGGGGAAGGAAAACAAGGTGAGAATATTTGATGAAATCAGAGAAGGCCTTGACAGCTTCAGGTACACATACGTGTTAGGGCTCGACGACGTCCGCACGCCTGTCCTTCAGGACATCCGGAAGGACTGGGCCGGCTCCAAGCTCGTTCTCGGCAAGAAGAAGGTGCTGCAGAAGGCGCTTGGCCAGACGCCGGAGGAGGAGTACAAGAACGACCTCCACAAGCTCGCCCGCTTCGACGACGGGTTAATCGGGCTCCTGCTTACGGACGAGAGTCCGGAGACCGTGAAGGAGTACTTTGCCTCGTACGTGAAGAACGACTATGCCAGAGCCAAAACCAGATCGCCAATAACGTTTGCGCTCCCAGAGGGCGTCGTCTATTCGAGGGGCGGCCAAATCCCCATCGAGGAGGACGTGCCTATGTCCCACTCCATGGAGCCAACGTTGAGAAACAAGTTTAAGCTTCCGACCAAGATGGTACAGGGAAAGATCACGCTCACCGAGCCCGTAACCGTCGTCGAGCAGGGCCAAACCCTCGACGTCACGCAGGCCTTGATCATGAAGACCTTTGGCGTCGCCTGCGCCTCCTTCAAGGTTAAGATCTACGCCTACCACGACGGAGAATCCAGTGATGTCGTCGTCCTTGTCGACCCAGAGGCCGACCAGGCCTAGTCTCTAGCCCTCCGTCCCTCCGTACCCGTCCTAGTTTCCTATTCGTATCGTATCTAAACTGTATAAAACTGAACCTGCAGTCATGTGACTCCCTATTTTTTCGCGTTTTGTCCCATTATTCCGCTCCGATTAGCAGACTGGTGAGCTTTTGGGGAGACGGGAATGAAGACGGGAAGGCTGCCACGGACGGCACTAGGGGCGCCGGGCTGGCTGCAGGTGCCTTGTGTGGCAAGCACGGACACAGGGACACAGACGGCAATGGGTGGCGGCTACAGAAAAAGTGATAGCTCTCTCTACCCGGGGAAGGTGGGCAGGAAAACCGGGTTCCAAGTGACATGGACCCCGAGAGTGGATGCCAACGGGTTGGAGGACCCGAAAGAGTTTTTTTTGTCGGACGACGAGTTCGAGTCGCAGGAAACGACAACGACATCGCCCGTGAAGCGGCTTTCGCTGCGGTTCTCAAAGCTGCAAGAGCTGCGGGCGGCATCGCCAGCAAAGGACGCCAAGGCGTCGCAGTTGACGGAAAAGTTAGAGGAGGTGGAAGAGCAAGAGGACGATGAGCCGCAGAAGTTAGAGAAAAAGACGGACAACAATTCTGAGAAGGCAAAGCCGGAAGCTAGCAGTGCAGATAATGCTGGCATTGACAGAGACAGCGACACAGACAGTGATATGGACTTGGAGGAAGTGATCAAGAGGGCAGAGGACATCGGCACGCCGATCAGAATACCCCGCAGGACGCTGACGTCCATCACCGGCTCGCCTGCCTCCAACAACAACACGGTGCTGTCAAACAAGCCGCTACTTA
Source organism: Pichia sp. PH4023 (assembly GCA_025531575.1). Lineage (NCBI taxonomy): Eukaryota > Fungi > Ascomycota > Pichiomycetes > Pichiales > Pichiaceae > Pichia > Pichia sp. PH4023. The sequence goes on along the minus strand of JAMGYR010000008.1, from coordinate 99,618 downwards.
CGCACACGGCAAACAGCTCGAAGTTGACAAAGAAAATCGCGTTGAATAAGAACACAAGAAACTCGAAGTTCGAGCCTCAGGATATAATGAACGCAAACCCCGAACCCGAACACGCCGAAAATGGCATTGGTGTGCTCAACGTCGTAATAGAGGAGGATGAGCCGGCGCCAGTGGACGATGTTGTGGTTGAAACGGAGAGCCAGGCAAGCCAAGCAAGCCCGGTAGGCAAGTTGTCCGACATAAGGTTATTTTCCGAACCTCTGCATCGCAAGCTTGAAGCTGATGCGCAAGCAGTTGACCCGGTGTCAGAAGAGCCAACCGAAAAAATCCTGTTTTCTCAGCCCGACCACAACGATGAGGTCATCGAAGAGAAGGATAGCTCACCTCTTCTGACGCAAGTTATAAGCCAGCCTGTCACATCACCGAAGAAAAACGAGGGAATAACCGAAGAAGCTGAAAATGCTGAAAACAATGGTGATGCAGATAAAACCTCAGAGGATATCCAAGAAGCTGAAAGCCATAGCGACGACAAAGCCGATAAGCCCAAACCCAGATCTAGGGCGAAGCCAAGGCTGCAGACAAAGAAGGAAAAGCCTGTCACTACAACCGATATAGTGGAGTTCATCATTTCGAAAGATGACCATAACATCTCAATGCAAGACAGAAAGGCAAATAATCTGCTCAAAAGGAAAGCAGCCGTTAAGAGCTACTCTACCTCGGAACTTATTGACTCTGCATCTGAAAGTGAGTCTACTAATGATAGGCTTCCAGTAAATGACTCCAAATTGACCATTGCACGAAAGAGTAAGTCCATGGACACTGTTTCTCGAACACCAGTGAAGTCCACAAGAACAAATTCTAAAGTGTCCAAAATGCTTGTTCCTGCCAAACCAAAGGCAGCATCAAGACAGAACTCCAAACCAAAGTCTGCGCAACCTGAAACTCCTATTCGCCGGTCGACAAGAACCCGTGTTGCCCCCGTTGCAAGCTGGAAAAACGAAAAAATTCTTTACAAAACTGAAAAAGTTAATGGCGTTATTGTCAAGAGTGTCGATAACGTTCTGCATAGGCCCGATAATGAAAGTGCTCACGCAGCTTTAAAATCTCGTCAGAGGAAAAATAAGAACGCAAGTGAAGAGACTGCGGGCCCTACCCCAACTATAAAAAGTAAGGCATTAAAATCGAGTTCGTTTGCAAATGATAAAGAGACAGAAACAGTCAAGCCAATCGAAGAACTTAAGAAAAAAAGAGGCCGTAAGCCCAAGGTGCCTGAAAAGCCTTCTGAAGCAAAAGGCGTACAGAAGCCTAGAACTGAAAGTAGCAAGCACGCAGAAGCACGAAATATTAAAGTACATGATAAAAAATCAGCGGACTCGAAACCAACTAAAAGAACTCCAAAGCGGAAAAGTTCCCTACCTGAAAATAACGTCACAAAAGCTCGTTCAAGGCTCAAGAAGCAAAAACTGTCCACTAGCAATGAGGAAAACCCAGTTGACAATGAAAACACATCTATGGAGCTCCCACCCACTGGATGGCAAGGGACCGGCGATGGTTCCTTGGCGCTATCTATATTTGAAGGTCCGGGAACAGAAAAGCAGGTCGAACGTACTGTTGCATATGCTCCAGGCTCTTACAAAAATGTCACAATCATCAAGAGTGATGACGAATACTTCAAGGTTGGTACCTTGTTTGATCAAGACTGCGAGTTCTGTGGTGGAGGTATCATCGAATTACCTTCTGGTGCTAGGAAGGCAGTCAAGTCGAACCATGACACGTATTTCATTTTCTATGTTATAAGTGGTGAAGTGGAAGTCACCCTGAGCAGGAACACCTTCACAGTCACTGAAGGCTGCTCCTTCGAGATACCAATGGGCAATTACTACCAGTTTGTTAACACAGGTGGAGCTATGGCCAAAATGATGTTTGTGCAAGCAAAGTATATTGTAATCGGCGAAAACAGCTCCTCTGATAGCGATGAAAATGATAATCGCTCCGATAATAGTGACGATGGTAATGAAGGTTCAGAAACTGCTTGATTCTTTCCTCTTATCTCTTCCTATCAAGACGAACCCTGTATGATAGTTTAACATGTATTTTTCCCCTTCTATGTATTATGCAAATTTGCAAGTGTGTTTATATTTTTTTTTTCTTTTCTTTTCGTTTCGTATCAACATCAAAGTACAAAGTTTATTTACACAAGTCCCAACAGACATCACCAAAGTGAAACTAAAATTACATTAAATGAAAATACCCCAAATGAAGCCTGACAGTTAGCCTTTTTTTGATTTCACTTGGACCACTTTCGCAAAATCGTCAATAGTGTCGATATTCGATCGGTCTTTCTCATTTTGCTTGATTAGGGACCGTAGAAATTCAGATGCAGCAGCAGGTTTCGGGCTATTAGCATCTGTGTTGTTTTTTGCATTACTACTACTTTCATCGGGCTGGTACGGCAGCGTTTGCAACGATGTTATTTTCCCATATTGTTTAGCTTTTACTCTTTCATCTTGCGGCATCCCCATGATCTTCTCAAAAGAGACTTGGAACGGATATGAGCAATGTGTTCCCCGTTTAAGGCACCTTTTGCATGATGGATGCACCTCATCACACTTCACTTTGCTCTTCTTGCAATTCGTGCAGCCTAACCTGCTCCGTCCTTTCCTGAAAATTGGCTTCTCTATTTCTCCTGGCATGTTCTTGGAAGCTTCCGTATTTGTTCCTTGTATGATGGTAATGTACTGTCTGATTGGTTCGGCTTGATTTGACTTGCAACGTTATCAGTAAGCCCATCCATGTTTGGCTTCTTCTCTCGGCTTCGGCCCAACTGCTCTTTCTGGAAACGCCATTCTGAAAAAAAAGTGAAATGCGGGCAATTTCGTATTCGCTACATATATAAAGCAGCTTTTATGATGTATATATTAAATGCATTACGTCTAAGCTATAAAAAAGTAGTTACACAGTAACTATGCGTTGTTGAATTCATCTAAAGTATCCGTTTCGGTGTCGTGCTGTTGAGTTTCATGTCCGTGTTCATGTATTTGATTTTTTTCTTGTTCTTGTTCTTGTTCTTGATGATTTTCGTATTCCTGTACGTTTAATTTCATGTTATCCTGCACGTACTCTTGTTCTTCATACTCTCCTTGCTCGTACTCTAAATCCTCAGCACTTTCCCGCTGTTCCTGCTCCTGTTCCTGCTCCTGTTCTCGTTCCTGTTCTTTCTGCTTTTCAGTCCGCGCTAATTGAACAAGTGGCGCCAATGTCAAATTGTTAGCTGCCATTTCGATAAACTTGGAATTCAACAGTTGGACACTATTGGCACGTTTATCGGGATTGACCTCAAGACAAGCGTCGAGGAATTCTTGCAGTTCAGTACTCAGAGAATCCCTGTCTTTCAACTGCGGCTTGCCGTTTGTGGTAATTAGGAATAGTGCACGTAGCGGTGTTTCGTTCAAATAAGGTGGTTCACCTTCTATCATTTCAATTGTCATAATACCAAGAGACCATAGGTCAACTTTTGGGCCATAGGCCTTCTTCTTGACAATCTCAGGTGCCATCCAATATGGTGTACCCACCATTGTGTTACGTTTGGATGCATGGTCCTTGATTTGTGCACAGAATCCAAAGTCAGTTAGCTTGATATCACCGGTCAATGAAAGTAGAATGTTGTCAGATTTTATATCACGATGAATAATACCCTTTGAGTGAAGAAATCTCAAGCCTTTCAATGTTTCACGGCAAACTGCACCCATTTGTCCCTCAGTCATAATACTATGAGTGACGATATCTGTCAAAGATCCACCTTCCATGTATTCCATAACAACCCATAGATTCTTCTTGAGTAGATATGACTCAATGAAGTTAACGATATTGCCATGCTTTGACCCCTTCATAACAAGAATCTCGTTAATAATCAGTTCTTTCTTAGGTTGTTTTTCCAGCTCCATTTGCTTTATTGCAACACATTGGTTGGTAACGTTATCATAGGCGGTGTAAACGCCACCAGATGCACCCTGACCGATTTTCACAAGATCATGGTACCTTTCGCTTGGGTCCTTCTGCGAGCAAATCTCACGAAGTTTTCTCATGTATTTGATGTCCTTGGCACGACGTATCTCACGACGCCTCTCTTGATCTTCTTCACTCATTTGTTTCTTTGAAGACTTCGCAGGAGCAGAAATTGGAGGTGCAATTGGAATAGGAGGAATGGCCTGATTACCTGTAACTGATGAAAGCTTTTGATCCTCTTGGCTATTCCTTTCTTCTTCGACGGCAGCTACTGGAGTAGTAGCTGGAATAGGAACTGGAGGTAAGCTTTTGTCAATTTTGGCCTGGAGGGCATCATGAGTTGGCCGATGCAACTCATCTTCTTCAAGCTCCAAAACTTGATGGCTTTTCCTGATGTCCTTCTCTATTCCGCTCATCTTAAACATTTCTTCATTGACTTCATCGTTTTCCTCTTCAATTATATCATTGACATCACTCATTGGAGGAGTGGCTCTCGATAGAGAAACGGGGGATTTAAGCGTTGAAAAAGATTCAGGGGCCAGGAGGTTATAACCTGCTGAATCTTGTGTAGATGGTGATTGTAAATTTGGAGTTGTCTTTGAGGCTAACTCAGATGTAGATGCAGATGATGAAGGTGGGAGTGGAGGTACACGTTTTGGCTCGTGGTAACTCGATGAAGTTGTATCATTACCGTTTGGTGACCCATAGTTTGACAAAATGGCAGGACTCAAACTTCCCTTACTAATGAAAGCGGTGGTAGTTGCTTGCGCTGGTGTGGAAATTTGAACCGGTGCATCAGGGTTCGTTATACCATCGGACAGATGAATGATACGTGGTTTGTAATCGGCTGCATTCGTTACTGATCTCTTTTTGCTAAAACGACGAGAAAAAGATTCAATGATTGAAGTGGATGGGGAGTTAGGCGCACTTCTGCCAGCACTGCCTGAACTTATAACCCTTTTATTCGTAACTGGAGAAGTGTTGTTGGAGCCAAGATGTTTTCGAGCATTGGTAAGAGAAGCATGTCTTGATAATGAGATTGATTTACTCCCACTAGAAGATGGAGTTCTAGTTTGGGTAGCAGAAGAAGAAACCGTAGAAGCAGATGGAGGGGGGGGTGGTGCATGCCTTTTCGGTATATACTCAATGTCGCCTTTGCTATCAAAAGTTGGGCTTGTCTGAGTATTGGAAAAGTTGCTATTCTCTGTCTTAGGTGTTTGATACAGGTTCCTATTACCGGCAGAAGAAAGTGATGTGTCACTCTTATACGATTGTCTTGGATAACTGTTGGATGTGTCTGTAGTGATCTGAGTGGTCTCATTGGAAGAATCTTGGGCAGCCTCTTGAGTTGAGTCCACAAAATCGCTATCACTAGAAGATCTTTTAGTGCGGTTTCTCGATGAGACGTCCATGAACTTATCGCCTTCTCCGGGTATGCCTCCCTTACCATAAGCCTCAGAATAGAACTTCAAGACTTCCTTTGCTTCGACTGGGTTTGCCTTCTGCTCAGCAACGGATATTCCCTGGGCTGTAAGTATTCTTGCCCATTCTTGCGGTAAGTCTTTGTAAGTCTGGGTCTCAAAATCGTAACTTACGTGAGTTTTCAAAACCACGTTTTTAGGAGCAGAGATTTTCAAATCTTGGGATAATGAACGAGAATTTGAGTTCATGCCAAACACTTTGGTAAATCCGCTGAAGATCTTTTTCTTCTTCTTTTGTTTGTCAGGGAGATCCTGCACTGAGTTTGAAGTTTTCGGTAGCTGTCTCGTCTTTATATCATGAGGGATCGAGTTGGATCGTGCATGGCCCCTTGATGAGTTGCTAATGAACGAGGTCGGGTCAGATGGTAACGTGGAGGAAGAACGCTCGTTGGATGTGGAGTTTAGATTGTCGGCCTTTTGGGTGACCGTTGTGTTGCTGGTGCTTTCATTAAGCGCATTTGCATGTATATGTGCAATGGTGCCAGCATCAGCATTAACAGGTGGAGTTTTCTCAACACCACGACGAGTTTCTTGCACAAAGTCGAGGCTGTTGGTGGACGCATTTATTCCATTGTCAATCTGGTTATAGTTCTCGATGATCGAGTTGAAATCGAGGTCCGAGGAGGCTGCCGTTTTCAAGGTGGTAACAAAGGGCCGTTTCAAATCCTTAGAGGACAAGTCCAATTTCAGTTGGTTGATTTCGAAGATGGAGCCCGAGGCCTTGTCGTCGGTTAAGTTGTTGGAGTCAGTCTCTGAGCGTTCGTTCATCAAGGCAGACTCAGACGGCACTTCGAGGTTTTTGTAGAGTAGCTGTCTGTTTGGGGTGAGTAGCTGCATGTTTTCCTCGTTGGTCAACTGCATGCCCTCGAACTGGCCGATCATCGGAGACAGCGCCTGGTGCTGGTTCAGCTGGTCGTCAAAATCGAGCAGGTCTGGGGTGGAGAAGTCAAAGTTGGCGACCTCTGCGATAGCGTCGTTGTGGGCGGAGTGGTGGGATCTCGGGGTGCCGTTAGCGTGGTAGTGGGTGGTAATGGCCCGAGGGGTGCTTAAAAGAAGGTCGTGCTCGTCGAGGTTATCTACAGGCTTCATTTCAGGAGTAGTAAGCCCTGTCCTATCTCCTTCTTCTTCTTCTTCTTCTTCCACATCCTCTTGTACGTGGCTGTCGTGGTGGTTTTGCAGAAGCTCGGCAAGTTTTGTAGGCTCTTCGTGCTGTATTGGCTGGTTGGAGACCTGGTCCAGTTGCATCTTCTCTGCTTCTGCTTCTGCTTCTGCTTCTGCTTCTGCTTCTTCTTCTTCACTGGAGTCGAATCCGGACTTTGCATTCTTGATCTCCGTGAGCTCCTCGGTTATCATGGCAATCTCCGAGCGATATGAGTGCTGCGACGCTCTGTCGGGTACGGCGCCCTGGCAGGCATGGACATCCTCCTTTACCTTCTCGTCCACCTTCTCATCCACATCGGCGGCTTCGTACTCGTCTTCAAAATCCGATATGGTCTCCTCCATGATCTCCGACGCTCCAATTTCATTCAATGGCGCTATCTTCTTGCTCGTCTGGTACAGCTCCTCCTCACTGGGGCGATCTGCTGCCAGAGCGTCCATATTCAGCGTGCCTCGCTGACGTGGTAGGTTCACAGATTCCGAGTCAGACATCTCTCTCTCTCTTTCTCTCTCTCCCTCTTGTATGTGTGTGTGTGTCGTACAGCGATCAATCTCTTCAATGCTGCTGTTCGTGCCAGAGTAATGGTCCTGGGCGTGTCTGCAGGTGCGGTCTGTTCAGGCTGTCCACGGCGACGGGTCTGTGCCTGCGTGTGCGTGTGCGTGTACGTGTGGGGCGTGAGGATCGCAGGAGAGAAGGGCTCTGTGCTGGGGGGCTTAATGCTGCCGTCTGCCTTCTGCTTGCTGTTGCTGCTGCTACTGCCTGGTGGAATGTCGTGTACTGCACCGCTATGTACTGCTCTTCGCTGGCGTGTCTCTCCAGCTTGTCTGTTTCTGAGCTCCTGATGGAGATGTACGACACCAGCACCACCACTCACCGCTGCCGCTGAGTACTCGCCGAGCTCTTCTTGGGGCACGACGCAAAGCGACAAACCGATCAGAGGCCACAGCCGCGGTCTCGACCGGGGGCGGTAGAAAAGTATGACAGGGCAGATGTCATGGGCGGGTACATGGAAAGTATTTTTGCACGTTACAGTGGTTATGCTATATATGCTCAGACAGCATCCACGCTGGACGCTTAGTCCTCGTTCTTGGACTCGAAGAGAACAAGCTTGCTTGTGCCTTCCTCCCAGGAGGCGCCTCTGTACGTGATGGCCTCGACAGCGGCGACAACGTCCGCAAGCGAGCCCCTCTTCTGGCTGGTGGAGTCTCTGTCTCTGAGGGTGACGGAACCGTCCTCAATGGTGTCGTAATCGACGGTAATACCGAAGGGGGTGCCCAACTCGTCGTTTCTGGCATAACGCTTGCCGATTGAGGCGCCGGAGTCGTCAACCTTGAATGGGATTTGCGCACGGCGCAAGGTGGCCTTGACCGTCTTGGTGGCGTCCTGCAACTCCTTGTTGTTCATCAAAGGCACAACCAACACCTTCGTTGGCGCCACAAGAGGAGGGAAGGAGAGCACCGCTCTGGCGGAGTCCTCCGGTCTTGTCCAGAAGCTGTGCTCGAAGATCGCGTAGATGACTCTTCCGATACCGAAGGAAGGCTCGATCACGTTCGGTGTGTACTCTCTCACGTGAACGGTCTTCTTCTTCTTCTCGATCTTAATCAAGCTGTTTGGAATCTCCGTCTCTGCAGCCGCCGTGTCGGCGATCTTTGCAGTGATCTTGCACTTCTCCTCGAGCTCCTTGGCAAGCTCCTCCAGGTCGCACTGCGTTCTCGTGTTCAACCACTCTTCGACCTTTGGTGCATCCTTTCTGAAAAGAGGACCAAACTTCTTCTTCTCGATCTCGCACTCGTACAACTCGACCGTCTTAGGCTCCTTCAACGCCTCTCTCACGGCAAGCTTCTCCTTCGTCTTCGCCGCGTGCACAGAAAGATCGTAGGCAGATCTGTCCGCGCATCCAACACACTCAATCCAACCATAGGACGTCTGCAACTCAGCGTCCCAGCAGTCCTGCGCATAGTGTGCCATCTCGTTCGACATGTGCTGTCTGAACCGCAGCTTCTTGGCGTCCACACCGATCTTCACAAGAAATAGGTAGATTCTACCGATGAAATAGCCCAACGTCTCGTTGTCAATGATCTTCTTGGCAACAGCCTCGCCAATGGTGATCTCGGAAATGTCCGTCTTACCGGCCTGTTGGATCTCCTTTGGAAGAAGAGAGATCTTCAAGTCCTTGACGGCATCGAAGTTGGCGTGTGCCTTGTTCTGAGGATCAACAAAATGCTCAATCTCCGCCATCAAGAATTCTCTCACTCTCAAAAGACCGGATCTTGGGGAAATCTCGTTTCTGAAAGACTTACCAATCGACGCAGACGCAAATGGCATTCTCTCGTTGTTGAAGTCCAACAATTTGTTGAAGTTTAAGAACTGTCCCTGTGCAGTCTCTGGCCTCAAATAACCTTTCAACTGTCCAGATGGACCAATGGCAGTCTCGAACATCAAGTTGAACTCGATTGGAGGCTCCAAGGCCTCGCCGGTGGCTGGGTTGCCGATGTTGTATTGCTTCATCAACTCGCCCAATTCAGGACCGGAGTAGCCGTCGATCTTGGCCAAAATGGTTTCATACTCCTTGACAACTTCGTCGTCCAACTTAATGGCCTTGATCTCCTTGACCTTTTTCTTCCTCTTCTTCTTCTGCTCGTCCTCCTCCTCTGGATCCTCTTGCGCAATCCCTCTGGCCTCCTTGTCACCTTTCAATCTGGCCTCGATCACTTCTTCGACCAAATGGTCTGCTCTGAAGATCTCACCAGTCTTCAAGTCTCTGCACATCCAATCCGCAAACTTGTCGACGTGACCGGAGGTCTTCAAAACCTCGTGTGGGGTGAGCATGGTACAGTCCACCTCCAACATGTCTTCTTCAAGAACAAAGTGCTTTCTCCACGCATCAATGATGTTGGCCTGCAACGCACAACCTGGTGGGCCGTAATCGTACAAACCAGAAACACCACCGTAGATCTCGAAAGATGGCGCAAAGAAGAAACGACGCTTGAGAACAGACTCAAGGGCCTCTCTTGAGAATTCGTTAGACATTTTGCTGTTCTGTATTAACTTATTAGACTTTTTCGACTTAGATTTCGATTTCGATTTCGATGCACTCGAATAGCTTTTCCTATCGACTGAAAAAAGGCTGCTGGTTCGTAAAGTTGCTGCAGGAAGAACCGACGGTTTGTAAAAAGGTCTTGTTATTGCCAACAAAGCGTGACTACTAAGCATTAACAGTAAGGAAACGGAAGGAAAAAAGAAAGAAAGAAAGAGGGCAGCCTGACCTGAGCCAGCTGACGCAGGAGAAAAAACGACACTACAAGATATCTGTGTCATCCGTCGTTCTCGACACCAGGCGTCGGCAAACTTTTCTTCTCGAGAAAAAGGGCCGCCGCACCCGCCGCTTACGTCAGCGTCTTGCACATAACCTGGAGATGGAAGTCCTGGCTGGCAAGAATGTCGTTCTCAAGATGGTCTTGGGTGTCGGCAACCTTGCCTCCGCTGTCGGCGGCGACGGGAATGTGGATCCGCTCAACGAATTTGTAGCCGAAATTCGAGTACATCTGGCCAAGCAGGTGCTCCTCAATTGCGGTGATCCAGATGTCCGTGGCTGCGAGTTGGTCCCGTGCAAACTGCTCGACGATCCGGATCAGCTGGGTGCCGATGCCCGGGTAGAACGAGATGAAGCCGGTCAGCTCGTAAAAGGTGCCGCTGTCGCCGCGTGGTTTCAAACACGCCATGCCGAGGAGTCTTTTCGTGAACTGGTCGTCTGGTGCAGGGAGAGCCAACTTCTCGGTGGTGCCTTTCTTCGGCGAGATCGAGTCGTCGTAGAGGATGCGGGCATTTTGGGTGTCTATAGTTCCCTTCGGATACAGCTGGAGAAGCTTCTCCCTCGCTGCAGCTGCGTCGTCGACCATTTCGTCCACATCGATTTTGATGGTAGTGTTGCTGCTAGCGCCAGTCTGAGGGTCGGCAAAGCAGAAAAGAGCATAGCTCGATTCTTCCGGGATGACACAGAGATCCTCGGCGATGGAGTGTTTGATTCTTGGAGAGGTGATGATGTTAAACTGAAATCGTGGTGCGTTGTAGCCTCTGTTGATGGTGTGGATGAGGAGGTCTTCGTGCCCCTTCAACTCGGGCGAAGAGAAAGCATATGCTTGGTAGAGGAGTCCACAGTCTTTGTCTTGGGTCATTTCGTCGCTGGGCTCTGTAGCTGTTGCTAGCAGTGGGTAGGTAGGAAGCTGGGCATTCTAAGGGGAAGAACCCTACCGCGGTATCGGGGCAGCGAAAAGAACGAAATCTCCAGTTAGCGATGACCGAATATAGTGCGAGGGGGTTTTCCAGAAACGGCGAGACAACGGGCGCAGATAAGACTAAAGCTCCTCGACGGACTTGCAGTGAAACAAACCCCTGAGAGGTTTAAAGTCGGCTGGACTTGTACGAGAACTAAAGTTTATTAATTAGACAAATTATTTAAAGAGAAAACTGATCTTAAAAAAGCAGACCAGTCAGGGTGTATCAAGTGGAAACTGTAAATAAAGCAATTCTATAGCAAAAAGAGACTGGACAATAACAGAGTAAGCAATGACAAGAAGGAAACGTTGTTTTCCATTGCCGCGTTAAATGTGGAGGAGGAGACGTACTGGACAAATCCGCTCGCAGAGGAGGAAGAAGATGGGGTAGTGGAGGAAGAGGCAAGGGTAGTAGAAGAAGGCTCTGGAGTGACGGATGTAACTTCTAGCTTGGCCGTGGTTGAGGTTTTGCTGTGGGAGGAAGCTGTGGAGGTTTTGGAAGTTTCGGTTTTGTGAGTCGATGAGCTGGTTTTGGAAAAAGAGGAAGAGGAAATCTTGGAGGAAATCTTGGAGGAAATCTTGGAGGATAAGGATGAGGATGCTGAGGAGGAGGAAGGACGTCTTGATGAGGAGGAAACAGCGGAGGATTGTTTGGATGATTGCTTAGAAGAGGATTGTTTGGATGATGAGGATGATGATTGCTTAGAGGAAGATTTTTTGGAGGAGGAAGAAGAGGATGGGGAAGAGGAGGACCGCTTAGAGGAGGAGGCCTTGGACGATGATCTTGCGGAAGAGGACTTGTTCGTGTCCACTTTGTCCTGGCCGGTGTTGAATCCTGTTCTGCCCAAATCCTTCATCCAGGTCTCCTTGTCGGAGACAATGATGTTGTTCTGCAGAAATCCATTGCCGTCGTAGATGTAGGAGGTATTTCCCTTGATCTGGGAGCCGGAAGGAGGGTCGTAGCACTCGACGTCGATAGTGTCGAGGGCGACAAAGAGGTAGCCCGGGTCGGAGAAGTCAGTTGCGTTCCAGTCGATCTCACCGCCAGCCCACTCGATCGTGCCTGGCTGGTTCATCGTTGGGTCGCCGGCGGGCCAGACGGAGAACTGGAGTCTCGACGGCGTCTGCGGATAGTTGTATATCTTGGACGTGCTGTTGTATGTGTCGGCCTTGTTCAAAGTTCTCACGGAGTTGCCGTCGATGGACCACGTGACAGAGTCCTCGGCCCAGTCGATCTCGTAGGTGTGCCAGTTGGCATACGTGTCTGACGTGGAGGCCTTGACGGAGTTGGTGTAATTCTGGGTGCCCTCGAAGTAGAAGTTTGTTTCGGCGACTTCGAGCTCGCTGCCGACAAACTCGTAGTCGATCTCGTCCTGCACCTGCGAGAAGAGGATGGCAGCAGAGACCACCCCGGCGTTGTGCGACGTCTTAAACTTGAAGCTGACCTTGCCGTACCAGAGGTAGAACGTCGAGGAAATGACCCCGCCGACGGAGTGAGCCGGCATCTTGATGATCACCGAGTCGTCCTTGTCCTCGACCTCGCCGTAGTAGATGAAGTCTGTCACCGAGGTGTTGCCCAGGAAGTCGGTCTGCTTCATCATGTCTGCTGCTCTCGGCGTGTAGCTGCCGGCTTTGCACACCGGTGCCGGCATGCATGACGACGAGTTGAACGAGTAACGGGGGTCGCACGGTCCGAGGCAGTACGAGCCTGTTCCACAGGTGCCATCGCTCGAGCAGCAAGGGAAGTCTTCCGGACAGTGCGAGTCGGCGCTGCACGACTTCGTGTCTGCCACAGCCGTTGCTGCAAACAGCGTTGCCACCAGCGTCTGTATGTGTGTGAATTTCATCTTGCTTTGCACTAGCTAGTCTTGTTCTACAAAACTCACAAACTCGTACTCGTGCTCGTACTGAAAAAAGACACATGAAACACACAAGGAAGCAGGGGCATCTGCTATATTTATACCGCTGCAGACTGCCTCCCGCCGATCGAAGACGCTAACGGCTCCATTATGCCCGAAGCGGAAAAACAAACACAATCAGCAATGCCAAGACACGGAGCTGATGGCGACACGGTGGCTGGCGTGTGCGACAGGACGTGTCAACAATAGCGACACGCTCGCCGGGAGCCCAATCCGAAACAGCGCTCTGACAAGGGGGGAGCGAAAAGCGTGTTGCCTGCCCGATCGGGCACTCTTATGGATCTGGACGCGGCGCGTCGCGAAAAAGCCGGGGCGTGCGTGTTGCCGGCGAGTGGTGTAGAATGTTTGTTACCTCTAGAGACTATACAGTGGCCGGGGGCGCTGGGGCGGCGATGTGGCCGTCGATGCAGGTGACGGCGTGGCCGCCAACGAGGATCCGGGCCGGCGATACGTGCAGCTCCAGACGGCCCGCCCGGCGCAGAGCCGAGCCCTGCGAGGAGCGCAGCGGTCTCCCTGCAGGGAGGACGACTCCGTGGTGTCGCAGGAAGGCGGCGACGCTGCCGTTGCCGCTGCCGCACACAGGGTCCTCGTCGACCCCGCAGGACGGCGCAAAGGACCGGACCTCGATGTCTGCGTCCGGCCCGCCGTCGCCGTAGGCCCCGTAGAATGAGACGCCTGTGGTAGCCGTCGTCGCGGCTAGGCGCGCCAGGGCGGCGAAGTCGGGCGCCGTCGCCAGCACGGCGGCGGCGTCCGTGGTGGTGGCGACGATCCAGCGCGGGCCGACGTCGACGACGGCCGGGCGAAGCGCCCTGTTCACGGGGCAGCCGAGGGCCCGCTCCAGCGCGTCGACGTCGCCGTCGTCGAGGGGAGTGATTGCCGGCGCCGGCAGCTCAAACGAAAGAGCGCCCGTCGACGCGTCGACGGCGAGCGGCACAAGGCCGGCCCCGCACTGTTGCACGAGCCGCCCCGCCCGCGGAGACACCAGGCCGGCCTCCAGCAACGCGTGCGCCGTCCCTATCGTCGGGTGTCCTGCAAACGGGAGCTCGCTCTTGGGCGTGAAGATGCGTAAGCGGTAATCGGCGGCGACGCCGTCGCCAGGAGGCAGCACAAACGTCGTCTCCGAGAGGTTCGTCCAGCCGGCAATGGTTTGCATCTGCTCACCCGAGAGTGCGCTCGCGTCCATGATCACCGCGACTGGGTTCCCCTTGTATGGCTCCGTCGTGAAGACGTCCACCTGTTTGAACGCAACCATCTAGCAGCAATGGACGTGTGGGTGCCTTTGCTCTTTCCTTCTGTATGTTCGTTCTACTGAGCTTTCTCTCGCCTTCCTGCTCTTGCGCATACCTGGCCCTATTTATGCGCCACCGGCGGTTGCGCGCAAAAAAAAAAAGAAGAATAAGGGGGGGTGCTTACGTCAGCAGTGGCGCCGATCGGCGCAGATTCCGTTTTTCCTTCCTCGTCTGCTCTCGGCCAATCACAGCGGCCAGAATGGTCCGCTCACGCCTTATTTTCACCAGAGAGGGCCTCGGACCCTGTGCACAGGCTTGCTGGACAGGGTACATAGAGCAAAGACAGCTCAAGCATCACGTCTGGTGCAATTACAAGACACACACACGCCCCAAACCACCCTCGGTACTCAACAGGAAACACCCGTCCACTCCACACAGCATGTCCACCGTCAGCCTCGTCAAGAAACAAGCCGAATTCATCCTCAGAACCCCTCTTTTGAGACAATTGTTGGTGCCAACCGCCAAGGCGTTCACCTACTTCTCCGGCTACAGACAGATGGGCCTCAAGCTCGACGACTTGCTCTGGGAAGAAAACCCAGCCATGCAGAAGGCGATTTCGAGACTTCCAGCGGAAGAGTCGTACGCCAGAAACTACAGAATCATCACTGCCCACCAGTTGGCCGTCTCCATCGAAGTCTTGCCAGAATCCAAGGCCATCAAGGCCAGCGAAGACACCCCATACTTGACTCCTTACATCTTGGAAGCCGAAGCCGAGCTCGCAGAAAAGGAGGCTTTGAACAACTCCACACTCGCCAAATAATCAGTCCTCTAGCTCTCTAGCTAGCCAGCTATTTATTATTTTATCATTCTTCCACCCACCTTTATACATTCCCATTTTTGCGTGGTCTGCATATCCATGTATAACTGAACATCTTTGGTATTTTCTTTTATGTCTATAATCAACTAAATAGTTTAAAAATCCTTTATTTATTCACTATTTATCAACTTTCAGTACCCGTACTCGTTGTACACAATGAGCTCCTCGTCCTCTTCTATGGGAAACCCGCATTCTTCAAGAATCTTGGCAAACCCGAGCTTCAACACAAGGTTCTTCAGCTCCTCGTTCTTCACACAGAACAAGCCCATGAACCCAAGCGAGTTCTGCCACACCTCCCCGTACTTGGCAGCCCTCCGCGGAATGATCATCATCCAGTCTGGCATCATCAGCAAGTTGTAGCTCAACTTCGAGTCTTCCATATCGTGCTCCTTATAGATGTTCAACGCCCTCTTGATCAAGTACATGTAGAGAATGGCCAACGAGTCTTGCTCGTCCTCCTCATCGCTCGGATCGTCCTTCAACTTCAAGATGTAGTGCTTGAAACTCGCCTTCTTGTGGAACAACGGTCTGCGGTTCTCAATAATCTCCTTCGGTATGAAATAATCAACTCCTCTCACAACATCCTCCTGGAAAACATGGAAGTCACCAGGCAGCATCATGAACTGGATGTGCTTGTGGAACTGCGAATACCCACTCTCCGGACCACTGTTAAAAAAGGAAAAGTACCTCTCACTCAAGTTCTCCTTCTCAATCTTCCGGTTGAGGTTCTCCAATATCGTGTGCATGAGCTGTAGCTCAATGGGTTTCAAAAGAGTGTCCTGTTTTTCAAACTCCTTCGTCACAAGCAGGAAATGGTACCTTGTGTTCGGATACTTGTTCAGTATCAGCCGATAATCCCCGAACAGCGAGTCAATGATGGTCAATTCCGGCTCAGGATGAAGAAATGGGTTCTTCTTCTGGATATCCGCAATCTTTTCCTGCGTGATCTTCACGTCATCCCCAGGCTCACTTGCACGGTTGTTGGGCCGTTTCGATAAGGCCTCCACAACCTTGATCTCATATTCCATCTTGCTCTCCTTATCCTTGATTCTCTCGAAATCACTGGCCTCCTTGAAGACCAAGTCACCATTATTTTCAGCTTCATCGAAGATCTTGACAATCCGGTCAAAAAGGTCGAGATTCCGTAACTCTTCCAATGTCTCAATTTTAAGTAGCTCGCCCATATTCTGCTATTTCTGCTTGATGTAATCTCTATTTCGAACTCCAAGATGAACAATACTGTCCCAACTTCTACCATCCTCCGGTGTGAGCCTAAAATACATCATCGTGTCTCTCTCATCCTTCATTCGACGCTCGCCGCGTCACAGGATAATAAATATTTCCCGATGACATATAAGAGTAAAATTTACACCTGCAAGATCACCCATCCAAATAACCAAGTTACGTAGCCAATCGCTGCAGCTCTTATCGCAAATAAGATCTTCGATCTTGATTTTAAATTACCTCGTTATATATTATATAGTCAAATCTAGTAAGCACAACTTACTCGTCATCACAGGAATATGTGAATCCACGGAACATCTCCTGTAGCTTAGGAGACAAAACACTGTTGACGGGCGTCAACTTGGCAGCCTGAGAGGTGAACTCTTCCTCAAAGCACTTGGCTTCCCTAGGATCGCTCACGTCTGGTTTGTAAGGAGGGGTAACCTTCATACTGAAAATGTCATCGAAGTTGACATCGGCAAAATAAGGATGCTCCATAATCTCTTCTGCGTCCCTCTCACTGGAACCCAACCTGAGTTTCGCATCTCTCGTCAACAACTTTTGGATGATATCGACCGCCTCCTTCGACATACTGATTGGATATAGCGGTTCATCGGTCAAAATCGCATTGAAAACTTCTTCTTCATCGTCACCTTTGAAAGGTGTCTTGGTCAAGATCATTTGATACAATAGCACACCAAATGCCCACCAATCAACTGCTTTGTCGTACGTTTGCTCTCCGGATATGATTTCAGGAGCCATCAACTCCGGAGTACCACAAAATGTTCTCGTCTTGTTTCCAAACCACATGTTCTCCTTGCACAAACCATAATCAGCTAATTTGATGTGACCTTCAGTGGTCAGCATGATATTATCTAATTTCAAATCCCGGTAAATGATACCATTATCGTGTAAGAATTTCAAAGCCAGTAGAATTTCAGAAGCATAAAATTGAGCCCTCCTCAAGGAGAATTTCTTCTGCTGGACATGCCACATTAAATCACCTCCGCTGATATACTCCATCACAAAATAAATTCTGTTTTCAGTTTGGAAGCATTGGTACAGGTTCAGCAAAAATGGGTGCTTCTTCTTGTTTGCAACAAGGAAAACCCTCTTCTCAGATTTGGTACTTTCGACTTCATCGTTCTCGACAATGAAGTTCTTCTTCAACACTTTGATTGCACAAAGTTGATTATTGTTAACATATTCTGCAAGCATGACTTTACCAAAGTTACCCTTACCCAAGACGGATAAAAATCTATAATCATCCAAGCCATACCTTTTACGGTGGCGACGTTTTTGATGATGACGATGGTGATGATGTGGATGTGAATATTGTTTAGGTGTCACTGTCGGGTCGGCAAGACTCGTGTCTTCAGGAGCACTTTTGGAGGGCTCTTGTGGGTATATTGGAATTTTGACACTGTGTCTGATTTCAAGTTCTGAAGACTCATTGTTAGCCTCGGGAAAATCACCTTCAGTCGTTATGTAACTATCCTGAATCTCTTCTCTGGTAAAAGTGTTATTACTCGTGTCTCTGTCATTTGCTTCTTCCAAGCTATTTCTGGTGACCGCTCTTGCAGGATATAGGTTATCAGTTGGCGGGGTAATTATTGGTTGTGTTTTACTCGCAGACTCTAATAGCTTGCTATGATTTTCAAAGCTGATCGTATCAGTTGTATTATCTGCCTTTTGGTTGTTATCCTGGTAAAAATAATCATCTGGTTTACCCATATTATCAAGGCTTTTGATGTAGTTGTTGTGGCTGTTGCTGTTATTCTGAGCATCGTGGCCCAAAGATAGGTTCAGCAATGTGGCTGTTCCAGACGTGGTCTTTTGCTTAGTTAAAGATACTCCGTCGGTGATTGTCTTTGCAGCTGGCAAAGACTTCCTTTTACTCGTCTTCTGTTGACTTGCCCTCAAAGCTTCTAAAATTTTTTCTATCGTTTTAGGTGAAATACCACAGAGGTCAGGAACATAGTGCATACAGTTTGCATGACACATGGTACCACACTCCTCACACTTGCGAACATTCTTCTTACCAAACGGTAAGAGATAACCACAGTGGCAACACCATTTTGCACCACGATTTGTAACCGGACTAAATCTGTGTGGGATTCTATGGTTCAATTTTGTGTCTTCGGAGCTAATATCAGAACTTGATTTGGATATACATTTGGCTATGATGTTTTTGATACACTTCTGGTGGCATAAGAACAAACAGTCTTCACATTGAAAGCCCGTGTATCTCAAGAACTCGTTACAAACAGCACACGACATGATGTTGTAGAATTGCTTTTGAACAAACCTATGGCCCTGAGATTCGACGACTTCTTCCTTCCTTTGACGGATAGCGCCATGACGTCCTAAGCCGCTTGTGAAATTGTTATGGTCTATCCTGTTTTTACTTTCATTGGTCTTGATGAATCCCAGCGTTAGTAAAATTTCACCCGTCGGTTCTATTCCATACCAACCCGTCGATCTGATCACTTGGGAAGTTGAAGCTGAAGAGGCAGAATCACTGACACCTGTTGCCAAGGGAAGCTTTTGCACCGAAGAAGCTTTTGATGATAGATCAGGAACGGAGTTAAGTAGTGTATTCGACGACTGGTTCGCTGTACTGTCATCTGAAATGTTAGAGTCGTTGATCCACTGTTCGGATGTGACCCTCTCCTGTTTGACCTTCTTCCTACGGATCTCTTCTGCAACGTCAGACAAGGAAAGCCAAAATAGGCCGACAGGTATCAATTGGTCATTTATCTTGTCGTAGACTGTCAATGACAATTCGTTGGCCTTTTCGACGTTGATGTCGAAGAAGTCGGCCCATCTATCATTTCTTGACCCCTTGGTCCTGGCTCTCTCGCTGTCGTCTATTTTGATACTGATTATGCATTCTGGGTTCCGCGAGAAAAGCGGCGATTGGATGTGATCGACGTTTTTGATCGCCTGGATCTGGATGAACAACACCCCGGATAGAGGGTTTTTCCGGACAGTGTTGATCATAGCATTTTCCCTGGAGATGTCGTCAAAGTCGATGTACATCGACTGGTATTCCTTCATGGCCCTCTTCATGAGTTGCAATTTTCGGTCACTTTCGGAACGGCCCCGTTCGGCCATAGCAATGCTAGATCGGTCACCTTCGACCTGATAGAGGTTGTACATCTTCTCGTTTGCTTCTTTGTACTGTGTTTCGACTTGGATCTTGAACTCCAACAATTGCATCATGTACTGGATTTTGTGGCCCAAAGACGGGCAGTCGTACTTGAGGAGGTCCAACGCGGTGAAAAGCGGTCTCTGTCTGACTTTATTGTACGACTTGTCATTGGCGGTGTTTGTGCTGCTGCCGCTGTCGCTCGTGGAGGAAGTGTTTGATATCTGCAACTTCTTCAGGATCGACTCGAGATACTCGATGTTTTTCTGTGCTTCTCTCACCTGCGTGTTGCATTTCTGGATGACGGACGGGTTGTTGGTCTTCTTCCGCACGTTCGTGGCTCCCTCTGCCAACTTCTTCTCCCGATCGATCTTCTTCAGGATGTCATTCAGCTTGTCCTTGTTGTTGTTGTTGTTGTTCGAAGCCATGGCGGGACGCTTGCACAAAAGTCCTGTTTAGAGAAAGGGCAGACGGAACAAAAAAGAGAGAAATGGAGATAAAGTTGAATAGATCACCTGGAAATCGTGTCTGGTTGATGCTGGGTTGCTCCTGTCGGGGTAATTGGCGGGTGGTCGGTCGTTAGTTCGCTGTCGTCGCAGTCACAGTCGCAGTCGCAGTCGTCGTCGTCGTCGTCGAAGGGAACGTCGGTTGGTCAGTCGGTCAGTCGTCTCTGGACACCCGCTAGTCGCTGATATGCTCTGGCTTGATCCGTACTGATATGTTCTGCCGGACACGCTGACGCAACTGCACTACTGCCGTCATGCTTCTGACCTAAGGCAAAACAGTCAGCCCGGCCGGCTCCAGAGAGAACGAAGCTCCCAGGCTCTCAGCCCATACAATAGCGCACGCCGTTCGCTGCGCTATAAATAACGAGGACAACAAACCGCGGCGGCCTGTTCCCAAAGAGGAAATACTTGCTTGTTCCTTTCAGAACGGGTCATCTTCTTTATCTTCTGCATCGTCTTCACCATGCCGTACGTCTACATAGGTCAACGGTTGTTGCACTTGCACTCGCAGTCCGGGACGGGACACACATAGTGCTTGGAAAACCACTCCTCGGCGTGCCCGGCGTGCATGCAATGGTTGCATGATAGACAAAAGCTGAACCACTCCTTGAACTGGGACTCGTGTGTCGCCAACGGAGGCTCCAGCGGCTTGTCTTCCGTCTTGGCGAGCTGAGTCAGCTTATTCGGGTCGGTGATCTTCTCCGGGTCGGCAGGACTGCTCATGTACATAACCTCCTTCGGCACGGGGACACCCTGCGTGATGAGACAAATGGCACAGCGGGGAAGCGGGAAGCCGCAGTGCTGGCATGAGTGATTGTTGGTCTCCTTGCGGGTCTTCTTGTCGTTACCGTTGACGGCGGTACTGAGGATAACGTTGGAATTGGCGCCGTGGGCGCTGCCGCTGCCGCTGCTGCTGGAGACAGGATCTTTCGTTATCGACTTGTGGCAGTTTGTGCACTGGAGATAGAGCTGTCTCGGCACGAAGTTGCCCGACGGACTCTGATCGTTGCTCTTCTTGGATAGCTTCGCCCTCGCAATGTCGAACTTTGCCCGTGCTGAGAACAAGCTCCAACTGTTGAGCAACGACCGGTAGCTGTCGACCCATCGCTCGACCCGCTCGTCGGTAAAGTACTTCGGGCTCGCAAAGGACGCAATCAAACATGCCGTCTGGATGTCGTTGTTCCGGTCGACAAACGACTGTAGAAGGTTGATGCCCTTCATTGTGATTCCAGTCAAAATGATCCCCTCCACGTCGCCCCTCTCGATCATCGTGTCCGCCAGCCGGTTCAAGTA
Organism: Pichia sp. PH4023; assembly: GCA_025531575.1. Lineage (NCBI taxonomy): Eukaryota > Fungi > Ascomycota > Pichiomycetes > Pichiales > Pichiaceae > Pichia > Pichia sp. PH4023. The sequence continues at coordinate 78,500 of JAMGYR010000008.1, read as the reverse complement.
GATCTCCAACTCGGAATCCGGAAGGAACCGCAACGCCACACCGAGTCTCTCCCTCAACGGCAACGCAGACTCGTCGAGAACATCCCACCAGTTCCCGTCCGCAATGTACGCAAAGATTATTCGCAAGTACGGGTCCTCCAAATCAGACGCCAACTGTCTGCACCGGTCCTTCCACGTGTTGTTCGTGGTAGAGTCCTTGAACGCAGAATATGCAGCAATTGCAGTGGACATGATCCGGTAGTTCTCGTTGTTCGACTCGCCCAAAATGCTGATTGCACGGTTCACGTCTCCATGGAAAACAGCCCAGCCAGCAGCCCTCTCGTAATTGCCGTTGGCCACCAAGTTTATGTACTTTTCCTCCAATTCTCTTACCCCGAAGTCCCAGCCAATCACGTACATCGCCAAACGTCTTTGGACCTCCTTTGAGCTCTGCCCCTGGAACCCGATCACCGGCTTCGCAAGTAGACTACACTCTCTGGCCCTTCGATCCACAATCCCCTTCGCAGCACTCATGATATCCTTCTCGGTGATGTTCTCAAACCCGGTGTACCTGTTGAACGTCATGAAATCTTTGTTCATGTTCCAAATCCCAAGTACTCCGAGATATCCGAAATCAAAGTCTCCGAAGTTCATTTTGCCCGCTGTGATCAAGTCATATGAAATGTCTATCCATTTCCACGCATTGTTCAAGTGCAATTGCGTCTCGTATGTATTCATGGAAGACAAGGTCTCCATATTGCTTTTACAATTGGTCCCATAACCTCTCGAGGCTCTCCTTCTTATCGTGGAGCATATATCATTCTCCAACAATGAGTCCGATATTAAAGACATTGCCTCCACTTCGTCTATATACCCATTTTCACCATTAGCAGCTTTTTTTTTCACATCTGTAGCCTCCTTGATATCATGGAATTCTTCTGAATTCCCGAGTTCCTCATCCTGGTTGTCATCTTGAACAGCCCGTTTGGACAGCGAAAGTGTCGCCAGCTTGTCATCTATCTTTTCTCTTTTTTTTTTCATGGTATCGTTGACTTCATCTGTTGCAAATTTGCTGAAAACGCCATTTGATCCACAGAATGTGATGTCATTGTATGAGCTGAACACGATACTGTTCTGGCTGTCAACGACTTTCATCTTATAAATACTACCGGACTGCCGCATGCAAACTAGTTCTATACCATATGCTGCGTTTGCAGATGGAGCGTAATCAAATGAGATAACCCTTTCGTATTTCGTCTTGGTGTCGTGCACTTTGGAAATAAACATGGATCCTGTCGGCCTAGCAACTTTCGCCACGAAGTTCGGATTTTCCTTTCTATTCAGCTTCACCATCTGTTCGTATTGGTATACTTCTGACTCAAGTGGAGGAACATTGGCCACTTGCCATCTTCTCACCAGATCACCATCAAATAATGCGCCGATTTCACCTCTCTGAACAGAAGAAAACCTGTACGGTGATCCATTGGTCCTTCTCTGATAGTCATTCAACAATTTGCTAAACAAAAGAACGGGACCCTCATTTGATACATTTGTATTCTGATACGCACTGTTAATCTGGAATGATTCTGTAAGTTTTCGACGATCCCAAATCGCAAGGGAACCGTCCTCACTATTGGATGCAAACATGAAAGGACTAAAAGGATTCACACTTATATTCAACGTGCATCGGGTTGCAATCTGATATGTGGGCTGGTTGCTTCTGACATCGTACTCTCTTAGTAGCTTATAACTTCCTGTGACAAAGTTCTTAGGCTCAGTAGGACAAAACGAAAGTGAAGATATGCTTTCGTTGGTGATACAGCTGAATATCTTGCTGGTTTTGCCTCTAAAATCACCTCTTTGAAGACTGTTTATATCCCAAACGTGGATGGAATGATCTTGCCGCCCTCTGTCATAACCCAATGCAATCAGTCCATTTTCATTGAACGAGACTGAGTTGCAAGATCTCGGCTGCAATGGTTTGAGCACAATCGGCTCAACAGATGAGTCTCTGATGTCTATAAGGAAACTCCTACCGTCAAACTGTCCAACGGCTGCCAAACCTGGGGTAGCATCAGAATAATTTATACACTGGATGTTATCGAAATCAGTTCTTTCGGCTATTTTCACAATGTTGTCTTCTTCATTGGTGGCATGTCCGTCTGTTTGATAAAGGGACACAATCTCTCCATTCGGATTTACCGCCAAGTATTGCTCTTCACCTTCCACCTGCCATCTTTGTGCACGAATCACAGAGCCAGACATTTTTGGTACTACTTTGCTCTTTATGCTCCGATAGGAACAGGCCAATGGCAAACTGGTGGCTTAATAAACAAACAGTAAAATTTCAAGATTAGGAACTTGTAATTCTTCGATGATTAGCCAACGGAATTTTTCACGCATCTTACCGGTGCGTAACTGGTGTTGATGTAGGTGGGAGTAGAAGTATTAGTAGTGTAGTATTACATGCCAAATAGCTATAAGTTCTATACAAGTCTAGTCAAACAAATGCTAGGGGATCCATTCTAGTGTATTTTGAGTTTGAGTTGTTCTCTCTGGAGATGCTGTTTTTTGATGTTGATGTTCCCCTCTTCCCAGCCTTCTACTTCGTCAAAGAGTGCCCCCCATTCGTATTCTCCCTTTTCCAAAAATACGATTCCCAAATCATATGTTCTTGATTCTCCTGGCTTTAGTGGAGTTTCTACGCTGTACTGTAAGACGCCATTGATCAGAATCTTTTTCTCAAAAGTATAGGGGGGATCTTTGCACACAGGTATGTGCCTGATAATGCCAAAAATCAGATGCTTGTTCCGGTTGGTCAATTGAAGACGCACTGTGTAAAACGTGTTGAGGGTGGCACTATCGAGGTCAACAGGTTGGTTGTTTACGTCCAACAAGTTTAACAAAATTCCTATCTTTTCAACTTCCAGTACCTCAATCATCTTTGAAGAAAATCTGAAACTTCTTAAATCAATGGTTCCCGTTTTACCGGCATGGATGGAGCTTGAGCTTGAACTTGTAGAGGAAACTTTCCAAGTGGCACTCATACGTTTGAGAATTTCTTCCTTGTACCAAAAGGCATGCTTGATGAACTCTTGTTCAGCTAGAGGGGTTTTCTTATCTACGACAAACTGCTTATTTCTCAAACTTGGGATTCTTTGATTGAGGTATTCTTCTTCAAAATCCATTCTCAACAGGGGTATAAACATCCTTATGTTTTTCCTGCTTTGCAATTGGGAAGTAACAGAAAACTTTCCTTCAACAATCTGATCCACAGAGCCGTTTGAGTCACTTACCTCACCTTCACCTTCATTTCTAGGATTGCACTCAATGCATATCTTCATCTCCTCTGACCACATGTTAACAAAGTCTAGTGCGAGTAAACAGAAGTGGGAAAGTTTGTGATTTTTCTCCTTCATCCTTCTTAAATATTCCCAGCATGGATCCTTATTGCATTCACTGATCTTCGTATTTGAAGTCAAAGAAATAATATCACATCCTGCAAGTTCAACACTTGGATAAACTGTTAGATTCACAGGTATGGTGAGACTTCTTTTAAACTCCGAAGCTGTGTCTTTTTGATGAGAGTATTCGAGAACCAAGTTTGCTTCATTGACTCCAAGTTTTCCTCTAATTTCAACTTCCAAATGAAAAGATTCATTCCCTTTTATCTGTGCAAGATCACTTTTGTTCAAGATTTTGAAAGGTTTCCTCATTAATAGTTGATACTCAATCTCATAGACTTCATTAGGCTGTAAAGCTTTGTTGTTGAGCTCAGCATTCAGTCTATCGGTGGTGGAATCTTTAAATTTGGATATCAAATGATTTATTTCGGTATTAGAGGTGTTTTTCAAAATTACCTTGAATTGTTTTCTTTCACCGTCCAAAAGCATCAACCATTTGTCAGAGAGTTTTACGTCCATAAGCTTCAATAGTGGTTGCTTATGAACTACAGAAATCTCCCACGTCCTTACCAAATCGGTTTCCTCAGTTCCACCTGTTTTATTTAACTTTGATGGGAAAGATTTTGGAATGTGATCTTTGGACACAAATGTCTGTTTCTCACACAAATCAATCGATGCTATGATCCCCTTGATTGCAACATTTCCATGCTTTTCAGGTATGATTGCTAAAGGAATAGAGACTTCAGAGAGTGGTTTCAGAAAAATTGAAGGGAATTCAGTGACTGGCTCCATATACTTTTTAGTGTCCATGGTTATCAATTTCAATGGAAAGTTATTTTCTGTACAGAGAGATAAATCTCTTACTTCTACTTCAAAAGCAAAAGCATTCCGTAGAGTTATATGAGCGCCAGTCTCTTCTCCTTCTACTATGTTGTCTGCGGCAGTATCAAACTCGAAATTCAAGAATATGTTCTGATCCCAGTAATCAGGTGTAGTTCCTGCTAAAGAGGAGTACTCGCCAATCTTTTGATGGATATCCGTTTGCTCGTTTTCCGTCAAAATTTGACGAAAATGCTTGAGTAAAATGGATGCATAAAAAATATAGCCTTCATAGTGGTTGATTCTTGTACAAAAGGAGAGTAGCTGGAACAAGATCTTTTTCTGTAAATGGTTTGTGTACCCCATGTAAGTCGAGTTCTTCACTTTTATTCCGTAATTTTCGCAATATTGGTTTAGCATTGCATTCAACTCTTTGTATTCAAATTTGTTTATGGATATAACATGCTTCGATTCAATGATCCGGTCTAGAAAATTTTTTATCATCAAACTTTTCTTCATCTGCATGTTAGTTTTGGAGTACAACGAAATGAGTGTGAAAAATATCTGGGATTGTTGAGTTAAGGAAAGATGCCTGAAATCTGAGTCCAAAACATGAAAGCAAAGACTATTGAAATGTTCCAAATCAAAGTTTTTTGATGTCTTTCTGTCTGTGTTTGCTGAAGAAGAGAACAGGAGCTCATGGATTAAATCTAGGTCGAAGCTGCCCTTTGCATTTATCGAAACCAAAAGAGAAGCATATCTAAGTAAACTTTCAGACACAGCTATTTGTGGAACATAGTCTGTATGTGCTAGTTTTGCTTGCTCGTAGAAAGCAGATGATAGTCTACCACAATTGAATATCGTTTTCTCCACAGTTTCAAGTGGAACAACTGGTAAATTCAAATTAGAAGATAAATCATGGCCATTTCCATTCAGTTGTAAGGAGGCCCTAGGAGAACTATTTGGCGACAAAAAAATGCTATCCATGTCCTTTGCCTTCGCCAAAAGGGACTCAATGAATGAAGGTAATTGGTAGGGAGCTCCAATTGACGATAGTAAGAATATGCAAACAGCTAAGGCATCTAATGCAGACGCAAGCCAAAGAAGGTCATTTGCAACCTTAAGATTAAAGATAGCTTCACATAGATCCGACAGTGCGCTTTTCAAGTTTCCTGCCATAAGGTAGAAGTTAGCACTGAGTTTCAGCTTTCTTCCTTTTGCACTCATCTGCTTTACCTTCTCAGAGTTTAGCTCAAACGAGCTGGGAATTTTCTTCTTGGTCTTGCCGATTGAACCATTTAAATTTCCAGGAGACCGCAATGTAGTATGTTCATAAGCTGATGCGTAGGTGGAGAAGTTGCTCAAGAATCTGGACGTTATATCACATATCTCAGTCTCCATATTTGCCGTATCCTGATCAACAGTATAGACCTCACTTAGTTTCGAACAATACGTTTTGGGGCAGTCGAAAATCATCATGAACTGGCTAATTGGAGCTGGATAGGTCTTTTTCAATGTATTTTTCAAGTTTCGTATTCTGTCGTCAGTTAGATCGGCATGCCACTTCAATATACCTACCACAATTGCTGTTTTCCTGAACGGTTCAAAATCGTGTAAAAATAGGGATTCTTGATCATCATCTCGAGTTATGAAGTTGTAGTAAATGTGGCCTTGAGGATATGCTTGAGGATTGAACTTCCCTGGATTGTGTATTAGATCTACTGCCCTAACATCTTTCACTCGTTTCAAAGTTTCGAGTATTCTTTCAAAGTCAGATTGGCTTAGTTCATTGACGGGTACGAGGAGAGCACGTACATTAGCAAGCGACACAAATGTAACTGAATCCATCTGGCTGTGCTGTTACCGACTTCTGGTCTATATGGGTAGCTAAAAAGCCTTTGCCAGTGTTGCACCAAAAAGATGGACCCCCCTATCTAGGTACTTCGAATGGATCTCTTCAGATCGGTAGAATTATCACCATTATGCCCGATTTTTTTCTGTGAGGAAACGCGAATAAACCCCAGGGTCGAACTGCAGTTGGGAAATGGAATTTACCACTCGGCCATAAAATGTTGAAAGAGGAAGAAATCGCTAAGTATGGTTGTATTCCCAGCTAGTCTGTTTTTTTTCTTTCTAGTAAAAGTTTAGCATTGTGTATATGACCATGAGCCAGCTCATAGTTTCCGAAAAATTCACAAAAGTAGTGGGAACCAAAAGTTCTCTTATTGAAAATGTTTTTATGCATGTACTTTTTCCAGGAAGCAAATTCTCTTCTTTTTTCAATTGGGTGATTTTTTTACTGATTAAGCATTATAAAAAAGGAAACTTGCTGAAGAACATTACTATCAACATCCTGTGGCCACTGCTGCCCAGTCTCTGCTTTTCATAGCAAAAGCTCCCTTCCTCATCTCTTTCCTCCCCCCAGTACCCCCCGGGTTCGATCCCCGCTCTTTGAACATTTTGCCCCGGATGGCCGCGAGAGAAGCTTTTCACTTCTCCATCGAACACTGATCGAAATTTAAAAGTATTGTCAGCTTCTCAGGGTGCCAGATACCGGCGTGTTCCAGACGTATACTCTCTCGGAACAGTGCTGGTGATTGACGACTCGACTCAAGCCTTAGAACTTGGAGGTTTCAGCCATACAGGATAACGACTTTGGGCCTAGACAGAGTTTATTTTCTTCATTTCAGGCGGTTATAAAACTACCCAAATTTCAATTACTTTTTGGCATTTTATGGACTAGGGCCATCTGCGTTACAACATTACGACTGAACTGCAGATACAGCGATGACGCAGAACTATATTGCAGGAAAAGATATTTACTTTGAGTATGGGGATTCGAAGAACGATAAAATAGACAAGGCGTATGTGACCAACCGTGACATGACGGTTCAGGTTGAGCTTGACGATTCACACGATGCTTATCCTGTTTCGAGAGTTATCAAACAAGAGCCGAACGGAAACGTTGTCGTTCAAGAGGTTGTTGACGATGAAAAGTTTCACTCCTTCCACAGAAGCCAGGGATACAATGGAGAAGGAGTAATCGGAGACGAAGAAGACTTAGAAGAAGGGTACAATGATGATGAATATGATTATCTTCACTCAATTTGTGCATACTGTCAGAATGACCACCGTTGTGACCACGACATGCAAATGGAAGAAGAAGATGAAGACGAATATGAATATGATGATGAAGAAGACGATTATAATGATGATGAAGACGAAGACGAAGAAGAAGAAGAAGAAGAAGTAGACGACGATGAATACAATGATCATGACTGTCAATGTCCACATCACCACTTACACTATTCACACCATCATCACCATCATCACAGCCAACACTACACAAAGCATGAGCACAATCAGTGTGATAGCCACCATATGAGCCACCGACATTGTAAAGATGCCAGTGACTTTCCTCGTTCAAGTCTATTGGAGAAGCAGAAAAGGATAATAAAAGAGCAGATACAAAGGCCTGCCAGTGGGAACTTTCTCTGGGACTTTGAATTTCCTGAAGATATACCTGATATGATTGAATTCTGGATAGGGCTACCTTACGAAAAGAAACGAGAAATAGCCAGTATCGATTTTTTGAAAGAATTGGAACAGATTCATAACCACCAAAAACCACAGGGAAGTTGCAGGCTATGTGGAAACAGGAAATCTTTAATAGAGAAAGAACTTGAAAAGCTATACAACGGGTATTATAACGTGAGGAAACTTGCAACTGAATCGTTGGACGAGTGTGATCTGAATATAGAAACAATAAATGCGATATTCTTTATTGTCGAGGAGGAAAAGATAGTTGAACAAGAAGAAAGTACCGATTCCCTTGAACGAGAACTACTTTCAATGGCCGATGATCTAGTGAAAAATAACGGTGAAAACTTTATAAATCTGATTGAGCAGCTGGATAGCGGTGCCAAAGACAAGCGAATATCCAATGCTTCACCGGTTAGTGACGAAAATGACGAACATGGCGGCAAGAAAGTTAACCAAAGTGGTAAAGATCTGCTCCAGAAGGGCGAAAACAACCTTTATCATGATGAATATGAACATAATAACGAAAATGTAGATGAAAACATACGAAAGGAAGAAGGAGATGAGTTAGAGGAAGACGCTAACAATGATGAGAAAGATGAGGAAGAAGAAGGGGAAGAAGAAGAGGAGGTGGAAGAAGAGGACGACGAAGACTATGGATTTGAAAGTGATAATGCATCATGCTCCTCTGATGTTAGTGAAAATGATTACACATCTAGGAAAAGACTGGAAGAAACGTATAAAATGCTTCAAATATTTTCTTCTAAGGTTCTACGAAAGAAGGTTCACGATGCTTTTCAAGCCAAGCGAGCTGAAGACATATCGAGGAGCCTCCTAGCTGAGGAAGAAAGAGAGAGCAAGTTGAAGAAGGAAAAAGAGGAGAAGGAGAAGAAGAAGAAGGAGAAAGCCAAGGAGAAGAAGAGGCTGCAGCGGTTAGCCAAGGAGGAAGAGAGAAAACGCCTTGAAAAAGAGAAAGAAGAGAGTGAACGACTGATACGGGAGGAGCAGCTGCGTAAAACAGAAGAAGGCCGCAAGCGTAAAGAGGCAGAAAAGAAAAAACGGGAAGAAGAACTCAAGGCTAAACAAGAGGAGAAAAAGCGGAGGAGAGAACTTGAGCAGGAACGTTCAAGAAAGGAGAAGGAGGAGAAGGAAAGAAAGAAGCAAGAGGCGAAGAAACAGAGAGATGAGGAACTGATGAAAAAGCGGGAAGAGAAGGAGAAGAAGGAGAGAGAACGCCAAGAGAAGAAAGAACAGGAGAAGCAGTTACTTTTACAGAAGCAGAAGGAAGAGCAGGAGAGCTTGGTAAAGCACTTGAGCGAGCTCAAACTAATAAAGCAGAAGAACAAAGAAGTGGATATGAAGGAGGAACAGAAACAGGCCGAAAACTCGCTGCAAGAGTCAAGACCACACATGGACATGCCCACCACTCTTCCGAACAATGCCGAAAGCTTGGGCAGCCATGGTCTACTTCCTCAACTTTTCAACTCAAACTTCATGCCTATGAATCAGTCTACGCTTGCCACTCCTCCACACCATTTTACGGGCTTTGACTCGACACCCCTTTTGGAAAGCCCTTCTCTGCTGAATATGAGGCCGAACGCTTCCTCGTTGTACGGACCAAACACTTTCAGCGATCCCTTTGGCAATGATTCCGGCAGGTCCAACCCAAATCCGCTCATCAACAGTAGCGGTTTGACCACCAACGTTGCGAACACATTGTTGAACGACGAACTGGGCTTCCAGGATCAGAGCAAAGGGTTGTTCAGTTCAGCTTTGTTTGATTCCAAAAGTTTAAGTGGTGAGGGCACACCGAAGGTCAATGAGGGGTCTATTTGGAACTCCAGTGTCACTCCACTCAACAACCTAGGCACGAGGAAGTCTTCCGAGCCTGCTGCTGCTGCTGCTGCTGCTCCTGGACGTCACAACTCCATATGGTCTTCCGGCGAGATGTCTGATACGAGGACGCCCAGCTTCACGTGGAGCACTCCCGGTGCCAACGGCACGGACCAGTTGAACGGCAACACACACACGCCCGGGGTTGGCGTGAGCGCAATGGAGAACCTGGGCATGCCACAGATCGAGCTCATTCAGCTGGAGAGTTTTAACGCTGCCAGCCGCCTCCCGCACATCTCATCCGATACCTTCTCTGTGCCGTTGCTCTACCACTACACAAGGACGTTGCTTGCCGGCAAGCTTCCAAGCTTGAAGCTGGAGCAATATGTCGCTGCTTTATCCTATGACCTCGGCTCCAAGTTGCAGTTCTCCTTCAGGCTTTTCAAGGACGACAAGAACGAAGACGTGGTGAAGATCATGAAGCTGTCCGGGATGCTCCCTGCAAATGGGATGGGTGGCATGAACCTGAATAGCTTCGGAATGGATATGAACTACATGAATAGCAGCCAGCTCGGCCAGCTCGGCGGTCTAAATGGCAATCTGAAAATGTTCAATGGCATGAACAACATTAACCCGCTGAACCGCGGCGGTCTCGAGAACCTCGCCATGGACGGCAATGGGCTGAACCTGACGAACAACGATGTCGGTCTGTTGAACAGCCTCAACGGCATGGGTTCCATCAACCCGATGAGCATGAACGCGCTCAACATGAATCTCGCCGACCTGAACATGAACATGAACATGAACATGAACATGAACCTGAACATGAACGCGAACATGAACATGCCGAACATGGGCCTGAACATGGGCCTGGACGGCATGAGCGTGAACATGACCGGTTTGAACAACCCGTTGCAGGACTACAACAACAGTGTCGGTCTTGACGCCAAGGATTCAAATCAGCGCCAGCCTTCTGTCGCTGCCACTTCTGCTGCCGACGGACGCCTTTCCTCCAACTCCGGCTCTGCCCTGGCGTCCAGTACCGTCGCTGCAGACACCTGGCCGCTGTTCTGACGTCCCTGCCGACACCACTGGCCCTGTGTACCCGTCTTTAGCTCCCCTACGTACCTGTCTAGCTGAAACGTCAACAAGCAAACCCGCTATATTACAAAAATAGCACACGCTGACGTAAGCATAAAAACTTCCCTCCGCTCTGCAGCCAAGACGGGGGAGCTTCTCCCACTTCACCAGGTACGAGAACGAGGTCGAAGATGACAGGGTGCTTTGTAGGGGTGCTGGCAGAGCACCGAGCAGGCGAAAAGGATAGGACCGCTTGCAGAACCCGAGTGCTGCTCTACATACAGGAACACTCATTGTCTCTGGCTGGCGCCCTCCCACCGCAGATTCGCTTGACCCCCATTCCTCGTGCCCCCCTTTCTTTTTTGCATGTCATCATCGCATATCGCCAGGTACAGTTCCAATTCCAATTCTACACAGCAGCAGCAGAATCAAAACACATCTTTGTAAACAGCATACATGAGCACAACTACAAACGAGAACGTCATCAGAAGGAAAATAGTTATTGTCGGAGACGGCGCATGTGGAAAAACGTCGTTGCTCTATGTGTTCACGTTGGGCGAGTTTCCGACCGAGTACCACCCGACGGTGTTTGAGAACTATGCGACCGACTGCCGTGTCGATGGCAAGCCTGTGAGGTTGACATTGTGGGACACGGCGGGCCAAGAGGAGTACGAGCGGTTGAGACCGCTCTCGTACTCGAAAGCAAACATCATCTTGATCGGCTTCGCCTTAAACGCGCCCGACTCCCTCGAGAATGCCGCTGTAAAGTGGGCCCAGGAGGTGAAGCAATACTGTCCGAATGCCCCGATAATACTGGTCGGCTTGAAGAAGGATTTGAGACCCACCGACGACGGCTCGGATCCACACTACTCCTCGCGATATGTCAAGACCCAGGACGGCGACCGTGTGGCACACTACATTGGCGCCAAAAAGTACATTGAGTGCTCGTCCTTGACAGGCGAAGCCGTCGACGACGTCTTTGAAATCGCCACAAGAGCAAGCTTGATTGCCCGTCCGCTGGAAAGACAATCCTCAGGCTGCTGCACCATCGCTTGAACAACTAGACGCTCATCATAGTAAAGTTCGATTCCCAAGATTGTCGAATTTATTTCATTCCAAAAGTACCAGAAGAGTTTCACCGCTACAAAACATAAACAACAAGAAACATACACTACAAAAAGAGACAAAATACTCCCACTTTATCCACCCTATGCTATTCCTTAAACCTCCCCTCCCACAACAGACATCGTCCCGTGCACGCTCCTTGCTTTACAGTCAATATCCCGGTATTTCATTCATTTCTTATCCCATAATTCCTAATATAATACCTTTTTACCCTTCGTTTGCTCAAATAGTATCTCCTCCAATTGTACCATAGCTTCATTCCTTTACTATTTTAGCCCAGCCTAATTTAATCTAATTTATGTTAACCTGATTTCATTAATTTGATTCAGCATGACTCGATCCAGCTAACCAGGTTTCTTCATGATGATCCGACCATATTCGCTCCTTTTAACCCAACCAACATAGAACAACATGCTTGTTCACTAACCACTGTTCTCTTTGACTTTTTATAGCTTGGTGAGGCTTCTTTTTTTATGTATTTTTAAATAGAACAATATATATCCTTTCATATTTGCCCCTGTATGAAATCAAGAGCTTTTATATCTGTAATTCTACCAAAAATTATCTCCAATCCCTCATTCGGCATGCAATCAACATGATGAAAAAATGAGAGCGATTGACATGAAAATTTCCCGTTACCTGAGCTCAATAAGCAATAATGAACCCTTTTCAATCTCGGAAACATAAATCTCCCCCAAACAAATGCGACAGTTTCTTCATCTGAGAAAGTTCAGCAGTTGCTTCAGCTGCAAGCAGAGCACAAACTATGCTGCTCCGACAGTTTACGCCCTTTCCACTGCCCCAGCAAGGGCAGCAATCGGTGTTATCCGTATAACAGGACCCGCTTCGAAGAAGATTTTCACCAAATTGACAGGTTCAAGTTCTTCTCCTCAGCATCGGGTTGCATCTGTGAGGAAGATATATGATACCTTATCGACGCCAGACCCATCCGAAGGAAGAAACTCAAAGAAATTATTATTGGATGAATGCTTGGTGCTGTTTTTCCAATCTCCTAATTCTTACACGGGTGACGATTTGCTAGAACTACATTTACATGGTGGGGTTGCCGTGATCAACCGAGTAATGAGCACGATAGGGAAACTCCATTCTCCAGTATCTCCGATAAGGTTGGCTGAACCGGGGGAATTTTCCAAACGTGCTTTCCAAAATCAACGATTTGATTTGACAGAAGTAGAAGGGATTAATACCCTCATTCATGCAGAAACAGAGATGCAGAGAATAAGTGCCCTATCTTCAATGAAGGGTGAGACAAACATTCTTTTCAACCAGTGGAGAGAAAGAATCTTGAAAAACATCGCCTTGCTAACAACAGTCATAGATTTTGGTGAAGATCATGACATAGATGAGGTAAATGATCTTTTCGGCCATGTCGCTGTTGATGTACTGGACTTGCAGAAGGAGATTGAAGATTATCTTATAAAAGTCAAACGCTCACAGGTACTCCTGGACGGCATAAAGATAACTTTGATAGGCCCTCCGAATGCAGGGAAAAGTAGTTTACTTAATATCCTTGCTCAGGATGATAGGGCAATAGTAAGCAGCATTGCCGGAACAACAAGGGACGCTATGGATGTTCCGCTCAATATAAGCGGATATAAAATAGTTGTAGGGGATACCGCAGGCATACGAGCGAGTACCGACGAAATAGAAAAGGAAGGTATCAAGCGAGCCAAAAAGAAATCAATGGAAGCCGATATCAACATATTGATATTGCCCGCTGACGAGTTGAACACAGAAACTGAATTTTTATCTCATGCTTTGAGTTTAGTGAACAATTCCGATAAGGAAAACATGCTGATAATCAACAAAAGTGATTTAATATCCGTGGAAATGAGAAAAGAAATCCTGAGCGTATTCTCCGAAAAGCTGAGCATCCCCCAAGAGAGTATTCTGTTTATCAGCTGTACTGAGAATGAGGGCATCGATAAGTTGGTCGGTAACTTGACAGCTCGATTTGAAAAAGTTACTAACTCAGATAAAGAAGATCCTATTTCCATATCTAAAAGAGCGAAGGAAATTCTCGCTAATGATGTCCTCTATGGGTTCTCCGAGTTCTATAAGTTCAAGGAACTTGACGATATTGTGATGGCATCTGAAGGGTTGAGATCGAGTGTAGAAGGAATAGGGAAGATAACCGGGGAAGCTATAGGCGTAGAGGATATTTTAGGAGTTGTTTTCTCTAAGTTTTGTATTGGGAAATGAATCCATTACATGTTACCGTCCGAGTATATCATTTATGCACAGAATTAAATTTAATGAAAAACAATTACATGTAGAATAAGCTACTGATTGGATTTGATATTGGACGATTTTGTCGGTTGTTGACGGTGTGCTTCAATTTCATAGGCACTGTAGAGTAACACAAAGGGGAGAATGACTTGGCAAACAAGGGGTTATTCCCATCATCAACAGATTCAGTGTATGGGATTTCCTTGCTATCTATATCGTAAGTAGAGACTTTTAGTCCAAAAAAGCCATCTGAGTTTTCATCCACTTCGAACTTTCTAGGTGGGAACGCTAACGATGGAGTTCCATTAAAGGGATTTGTAAAATAAATAAAATAGAACAGGGTTCCAAAGCAGATACCAATCAAATCTCCCATCAACACATCTCTCACTCTATGCCGGTGATCAGAAACTCTTGAAAATGAAACTTTGAAAGAGATAATCAATGGGTACATAATGGAAAGCACAAGTTTCCAACTAAAATACGAAGATCCTGACATTTTGATTTTACCTATCAAGAACAAAACCAAAAAGGTCTGTGATGCAAACACTGTCGATGAGTGGCCGCTGGGAAAGCTTTTAAAACCATCATTTATCAATGACTCGTCTGGATTTTGACAGAAATCCACTGTGTACAAGCTCCCACTCACTGGGATTGTCAAGTAATCTGGCTGGCACCTTGTTAGAAAATCTGGTCGGGGAACAGCAGCAATATTTTTGATAATGACAACCAATAGCAACTGTGTTGAACAGCAACCCAAGCTCCCCAAAATGGCACCATGCATATCCCAAAGCATTCTCTTTTTGCTTCTATTCCTTAAAAACCACAGGCAGCAGACCACTACTATCACAAGTGGTATTAGAAGGATCAGTATCAAGAGGTACCAAATGGGCGCATACGTTTCATTTTCGGCCTTATAAGCGTGCAGAATACTTATATCGTTTATACTGAAGTCTGTATACCTGGTGACTGCAAACAGCTGCCAGTTTGCAGCAATCGATAGCACAATAAAATAGGTTAACCAGTCAATTACGTATGATAGAACGGAAAACAGTGAAATCTGACAATTGCAGATTTGGTAAAAGTTATCTTTGAAAACCATACTTGCCAATTTGACTGTAACTAGTATCTATTAGGTGGTTTGGCAGAATACGAGCTTTATGTTTTCAACAATATTCCCTATTTGGGCAACTAAAGGTAACCAGTTTCATACCTGAACCATGTTAGATGCTTTTTCTGCGCGACAGCCAAAATGTGGTGCACTGTCATTTGAGACCGTGTCATTTATATTTTGTGAGGGGAAAGCGAGGGTCCAAGAAGAACATGTTTGAAGAGATTGGGCAGAAGAAGATCGGAGGTAGTACTAATATTGGAGTTGATATACGCTTCAGCACACAGAGATTAAGAACAACAAAAAATGTTACTTGCTTGGACTGCTTTTGGTATGTTGCAACGCTGTTTCTTCCAGTAAGTCAAATGAACTACGATACTAACTAACCTCGATAACAATGTGGTCTAATTTCATTTTCAACAGGTGTCGGTGTAAGAGCCTTACAAATGGGTATCAGACAAGCCCCTTTATTACATGCTCCTATGGGTTTTGTATACTCAGCAGCATTCACAACCACCGTGGGATACTATTTTGAGTCTTGGGTTGAAAAGAACGATGAACTTCTAGAACTAAGATTGGCCAAGCTTAAGAAGCTCAGAGAAGCCAGTGCTTAAACCCACCATACCATACGCTTCGAACAACATCATTATGATCCTTATTTAAAATAGGCTCATAACATTCATTTAGTTTGATGCAATATTTTCATTAATGGATTCTTCTGCACACGCATAGGAGAGATAAACATCTTGGTTCAGATTGATACGTTCTATTTTCTTGTCTTTTTTTCTATGTGTGGGCCCTATTTATATCATTATTTATTATTCACGTTTAAAAAATCAACTTTGCGATACAAAGGGGCCAATTAGTTCTGCTAGCTTGATTGGTAGGACCAAGCATACAGAGAAACTCTATGCTATACTACACTATTCTACATATCAATATACCCTTCCTTTCGTAGTTCATTGATATCAATGTTCATATCCTTTTGAAGGTCTTGGAGCTCTTCCTGTAAATTTTCATCAAAGGTGCCGAAGCTATCGATCCCTACTAACGAACCTGGGGTGAAGCCCGTAGTGTAATCATCTTCGGCGCCGACAGCATCGTCATCCTCTCCTTCTTCGCCATTATCGTCATAGTTATCGTCGTCTTCATCGTCGTCATCGTCGTCATCGTCCCCAGCGTCCCCAGCCTCGTTATTGGTGTAGGCATCCTCCTCCTCCTCCCCGTTGTCATCTGGTCCACTGTTGTCACTATGATCGTCGTCACTATCACCAATATGATAGTTGTCATCGTCTTCATCGTCCTCATCGTCATCTTGACCCTGGGCACCGCCAGGAACGCCACCCGAGGAGATCAACTGTTCTCCGCCAGGAACCAACTTGGCGGCCTCGGCAAGGTCGCTTGGAGCCTCTGTATTGTTTTTGAGCTGTTTCTGGGCCTTGTGCTCGTCGGTCATGGAATTGTCTCTGACATCCTTGGTCTTCACGTATCTGTCGATGTTTTCAAACTCCTTTTGGTCGATCATGCTGAACTCGTATTTCTCCACCACACCGTATATCCTCACGTCTAGAAGCACGTTGAAGGTCAACCTTGTGATCGAGTTGTACGTTATGCTTTCAATGTCCGTCGAGTTGAAAATGTGGATCGGTTTCCTGAACCCGAAAATGACATGGTTCGGCAAGAAGAAGAGATAACCTTCTCTGTTCCCCTTGTAGGCCTGGACAGAGAAGATATCGTCGTTGGACGTGCAGTCGAACACTTTGAAGTCGATCAAAGAAAGCTGCGACGTGAGATACTGGACAAACGTTTTTCCACCAAGAATAGAACCAAACTGCTCTTCGAGCTGGTCGTTGTTGAATTGGATTAGGAGCGGATCGTTCTTGAAGACGTCGCCGTCGTTGCGGATGTACTCGATGAGCAGATACCGCAGCGGTTTCTTTTCGGGAACGTTTAGTATTGCTGCAAATTTGATGTTGTCAGGGCTCAACGAACGCAACAGGAGCTCAGGCTTTGCCTCCAGCGACTTCGTTAAGGCCAGATACGCCTTCTTCTCGCCCTTGACAGCTCCAAAAAGCAAGTTGAGTCTCTTCCGCAACGGCGACTGGATGGAGAGATCGGGTAGCTGTAGCATGATGTTTGTGCCCTCGAGGGAGGTTATTGTTGTCGCCAGAGGCTGCTGCATTCCGCTGTCCAGTTTCTTTCTCTTTGTATCATCCCGCTGCTGCTGGAAGTGGTCTATCAGCGCTTCGAAGACCTCCTCACTGGCAGGAGCCTCGTGCACGATCTTCTCCACCTTCTCTCTAAGGGCCTTTGGCAAGCCCTGTAGCTTTCCCCCGACAAGACTCATGCTGTGTGCTCTCTCTGCTGCAGATGCCTGTTCTCGCTGTTTCCTGGAGGCAGGGCAACGTTGTGCCACAGGCGGTAACGGCAGTGTGAATTTGTCAAAATGATGATATGCGTGTTCCCATGGGCCTTTTTCGTAGGACCGTGAAAGGGCCATTTTCTCTCACCCGGCGACATTCCTACGGCCGGCCCCCCCTTTCCCCGCCGGACTTTTTTTCTTCCAGGCGGCCCCAGCAAATCGCCGGCGGTGTTCCCACGAAGCCCCAGAAGTCCCACGAAAAAGTCCCCCGACCAAGACGCGTCCCGCCGGGGACTCCCGGGGATGGGCCGACGCGAGAATTGTTCTTCGGAGATGGTGATGCAATGGAGGTGGAGGGGCAGACAGACGACAGCGTCAGTGCAGAAAACAATCAAAGTCAAGTGTTCTTACTACAAGGTTTGCAGGACCTCGGAAGGGGCATCGAGGCCACCGAGGAGCCAACTGGACAAGCACAACTGCAATGCTGACACTACCGATCTGGCACGACGAGGAGGGGAACGACTACCAGGCCGTGTCCCCGAGACAGGCCCTCCGTGTGGCTATAAACTTGAAAAAGTTGATTGACACGGTCATCCCGGTGGCTGTTCCTGCAGAGAAGATCAAGTCCTTTGACCTGAACCTCCCCTACGACGCCACGTTGAAGGCAGTCTACGGCGCTGCCGGAGGAGAGGGCGAGGACCGGGTCTCCTCCGCCAGGCGGTACCAGGCCTGTCTTGTTTTCTGCTTGTTGAAGGTGGCCGGCTGGTACGAGACGTTGGCGGATGCCGAACTCGCCAACAACGACATCTACGGCAGTCGAGCATTGTTTGCACAGAAGCTGGCATGCATCATTACCGAGCACGAGAAGGATGACAAGTACTTGTTCATCTCGATGCTCTGCCACCGGTACTCGATCAACTTGAACGACGAGGACTCTGAGCCAGAGAACGCGCTCGAGTTGGCCGCCGATACCCATTCGATGATCATCTCCACGTCCGGGTACCAGCGGTGCATCAAGTGGTTGTGGGTCGGCTGGATCGTGCAGTCCAGGGACGACCCCTCCGAGTACGTCTTGTTCAACGGCAAAGCCAACACCTCCTTCGCCAGCCACTTCGACCCAGACAGGATTCAGACGCCGCTATACCAGAACCTCCTCGAGATCTCTGTCGCCGTGCTCTTCTTGGGACTCTACACTTTTGTGGCCAACATCGACGCTGTGCCGGACTCATTCAACTTCGCAGAGCTATTCCTTTACGCCTTCACCCTCAGCTTTGCGCTCGACGAAGTCCAGCGGTTCTACCACTTTGGCTCCAGCTACATCCAGTTCTCGAGCGCTTTCAACGACACTCTTTACGCCATCATCTTTGTCTCCTACGCATTCCGCGTAATGGCCGTCTACTGTCTGGACCCAGGGAATGCAGACGCATACAACATCACCTCGCAGAGGTTCCTTGCCGTGGCCGCTCCCTTCATATGGATTCGCATGTTCTTCTTTTGCGACCTCTACCGATTCTTCGGCGTCATGATCGTCATGATCAACACCATGATGAAGGAGTCGTTGATTTTCTTCTTCTTGTTGTCCGTGGTGATCATTGGCTTTTTGCAGGCCTTTGTCGGATTGGACCAGGCAGACGGCAAAAGAGATTTGACCTATTTCATCATCACCAACATGCTCCAAACTATCCTCAGCGGGCCAGACTTCAACAGCATCGAAAGGTTTGCATACCCATACGGAAGCATCTTGTACTACTCCTACAACTTCCTCGTCACTGTGATTCTCTTGAATATCTTGATTGCCTTGTTTTCCCAGGCCTATTCCGAAGTCATTGAGAACGCAAACGATGAATACTTGCACCAATATGCAACCAGGGTCTTGAAATATATCAGGGCACCGGATGCAAAGATCTTCTTCCCACCGTTCAACTTGATCGAGATCTTCATTTTAGACCTTCCTCTCTGTTGGTGGATGGACAGAAAGCTGTTCAACAACATTTGTAACAAGATCATGTTACTGTTATATGCACCATACCTATGCATCATCGCCAACTACGAATCCAAACAGGCTAGAAGAATTAACTATAATAGGAAGTTCAACCTCTCTGATGACGCCAACGAAGAAAACAGAGAGTGGCTTTTGACCGACGGTTACGAGGACACAATGAACGACGAGGCAAATAGACACATGATTGCCCAGACACTGCACAGACAGCGGGATGCAGAAAGCACAGAACCCGAATTTGCGAAAAACTTCCCTGCTTGGAGCAAGGAGGTCGAGAACTTGAAGCCACCGATAAACCAAGCAAGCAATGCTGGAGTGAATCTTGATAGCTATCAGATCATCGACCACATCAACAAGTTGACCGATAAGGTCGAGACCTTAATCAAACAAAATAAAAAGATGAGAGAAGAGCTGAATTCCGAGAAATAAAAGTTGTGTAAGGATGCTACTCCAACGTTTCTACACTTTTGTAACTTTAGTGTCTAGGTCTAGGATCGATGAACTGCAAATAACTGAATTGTAATGCGAAATGCAAAGTGCAAGCCTTATCGAGGGAATAGCCCCATTGGGAAACCGAGCGTGGCGTTTTCTCCCCTCGTTACCAGTGAACTCGCCTTCACTTTTTTCCGCAAGTGCCTCGACAAAGCACAGTTCGGATATCATGAACCAGTTCTAGAGTACGGTCCAGCGGCTGCTTACGCCACTCCAGTCAGCGGGTCACCTCAGCAATGGACACCGGCGAGACGGAAAGGAGCACACATGATATTGAGGAGTATAAAGCCCTCACCACAGTACTGAGTGCCCATCATGGATACAAGTCATGGGCCCTCAA
This sequence comes from Pichia sp. PH4023, assembly GCA_025531575.1. Taxonomy (NCBI): domain Eukaryota; kingdom Fungi; phylum Ascomycota; class Pichiomycetes; order Pichiales; family Pichiaceae; genus Pichia; species Pichia sp. PH4023. The sequence continues at coordinate 58,169 of JAMGYR010000008.1, read as the reverse complement.
GGAGATTATAAATCCTAAGAAATTGAAGTTCGACTCACTAGCCGACGACGAAAAGGTGCTGATCAGCTGGTTCCCGGAATACATTATGCAACTCGAACACTCGGCAGCTTTGAATGGCCAGTATTTTGAACTTGTCGCTAACTCAATGGGCCCGGCTTGGGGTGCTGGCGATCCTCAGACTTGGTTCCGAGAAACACCAGCAGACTTGAACCGTCTTCTCGGCATGATGAGCCAGTACGTCCGTGAATGGTCTGATGACGGAAGGGAAGAACGTGAACTGTCTTTTGGTCGGATTCTCAGGGCTGCCGAAAGGTTTTTTCCTGACATTAAATCGAGGCCGGATGTCGAAGTACTCGTGCCTGGCGCTGGTCTCGGCCGATTATTAGTAGAGTTCGTCAAAAAAGGGTTTCGAACTCAAGGAAACGAGATCTCATACCATATGCTACTGAACTCGAATTTCATACTCAACAATACGTACTGTGAAAACAACTTTGTTCTATGCCCTTTCATCCACAAAAGCTCCAATGTTGAAAAGAGAAATTACCAGTGCCGCCAAGTATACTTCCCGGATCTTAACCCTTCTGATATGTCGAAGATCACTGAAGATTATCCATCTATCCCCGTTGAAGAACTAATGTCCATGGTTGCCGGCGGATTCACCGATTTATACGGACCTTTCAATAAAAATAAAATTAGCGACTTGGTCACTGATGATCCAATGGCAATGGAATTCCGAAAGGAAAATGCGGGCAAGTTCAAAATCGTGGCTACATGCTTTTTCTTGGATACTGCAACCAACATCATAGACTACCTCAGAACTATAAAACATTGCTTGGATGACGATGGCTACTGGATCAATTTTGGTCCTTTACTGTGGCATTTTGAAAATGACGACAACGTATACAATGTAAAAGTCCAGGCTCCAGAGGGGGAAGTAAAAGACGTCCCAACACCATTGAAGGGATTAGAACTTTCAAGAGAAGATATTCTAAACTTGGTGACGGATATAGGGTTTGAGTTTGTGGAACACGAGAGTGGAATAGAATCATCCTATGCTGGAGATGCAAAATCTTTAGGTTACTGGAAATACAAATGCGAATATTGGGTTTGCCGAAAGAAAAAAAACAATCTAAAGTCCAGAAATTAACACAAAGAAAAAACCTATACAATTATGTACCATTAGAAAAAGTTTGCAGCCTTTGTTTAAGTGGAATTATATCTCTTACAAAACCCACTGCAGTTTGCCATTCCCTCAAATGTCTCTCACTTATTTCTACTTTTTCAGTAATAGTTTGAGCACTAATCACTACTTCACCAGTTGAAAAGAGTAAGGATTTTGATAGTTTGGTCATAACTGCAACTATCAAGGTCATTGATTTTCCTTTCCCTCTATAATGTTTGTACAACAGCTTAGCCAACGCAATTTGCGAATCCCCAGATTGAATCAAAATCTCATCCAAATGCTGTTTTTTGATAGGCAAACCCATAGACGATAAGAAGATATAGAGTTGAATTGTTTTGAACTTACTCTCAATTTCTTCTTTTGAACACCTAGAATCAACTTGGACGGACAGCTTTCTTCTTTTTTCTGAAGTAGGAAGGATTTCCAGTCTGATAAAGTTTACTACTTTTTCAACAGAAAGCTGCTGAATACTCTCCAAATCAATTGCATCTTCACCTTGATCATTATTTGAAAACGAATATGTTTTATTCTCAATTTGCTCCCAATAGCTGTTATGTTGTTTTATAATCTTCCTATCGCCACCAGAACTTCCAAGCATACCAAAAAATAAACTATGCTGTCCACTTGTTGTAGCCAAAGACCTGTTTGAAGCATTTTCTGAGTTAATAAACATATCAATTAAATCATTTAATTGTGAAGTGTTCAGTTTTTTGACGTTTTGCTCAAACCACTCCATGATCAAATTATCTATTTTTGTATCTAGAGCCTCCGCGGAGTGATTACCACTAACAACTATAATCTGGATACCTAACGTCTTTCTCATTGATTTCAAACCAGTCAATGCTATGTAACCTAGCTGATACTCTGTCCTAATCTTACCAACCAAACTTGCAGACATTATAAAGGCTATAAACTTTGTTAGTGACCGTTTGGTAACATCATCTCGCAAAGACGTTTGGAAAAATATATCAACACAATTTGTGTGATCCTTTGTAAATGAATGAACAAAATAATTGGAACCCTGCGGCAATAATACAGAGGAGGGGAACTGATACCCCTCTCCTTCAAAAGTTTCAACAAGTTTGGTGACAGTTGGAAGCACTATATCTTTCAACAAACGTGCATCTATTTCTCCCTGTAAGAAAGCTGTTAGGTAGCATGATGAAAAGATTTTGGGCAATACAGATGATAAAGTTTCGATCGTCATTTTTTCACATGATTCAATCCTCTGATCCAGCATCCACGTATTTTCCTCGATACTTGCCATCAAACCTAAAGATGCAGTTTCCATTGAAGAAATACTTTCTGCGTTCTTGTACTTCAAAAGTACGGCATTTCTGGCTTTCTCAAACTCTTTTGGTGGAACACATGTAGCAACTGAATTTGCAATTAACTTGAGTTCGTTTATCAAAACCTTCAATACTTCATCAAATTTGGTTTTTGGTCCGCTGACGTGCAGAAGAATCCCTGTATCTCCTTTGAACGATGGAAATAAGTCGTAACAGTAATTCATAGTAAATGCTGGATACAAGTACTCGTTCACCCTAAACTTTACGAGCTGAACTAAAATTTCTAAGGCAATAACTAGGGAAGGGTGTGCCCCTATTGTCGTATTGATTAGCTCTAGTGTCAGTAACACTTTGTTTTTGAACGAAAGATCAATTTCTTTCTTGATCCACAACTGGCACCCTTGGTCATGATGGAATAAATCCGGCTTTTCCGAAAAAGATATGTTCTTCACAGAATAACCTAATGCTGCATTAGCAGAGCTTTGTACTGTTTGCAACACATTTTTGAGTAAGGCTGTTTGATTGTTGACTATATCATCTGCAAATATGTTTGGAGGTGCAATTCCCAGATTATATTTTCCTCTATTGAGGCATACTATATCCAGGTTCAACATTCCAATTTTGAAGTCAAACTCAAAATCTGGTTCTCTGCTGTAATTTTCAGGTAACTGTTTAATCCAGTCTGGGTCGACCTTTGCAATATTGCCAACGAAACTGACAAGCGAGTTCTCAAAACACAAAACAGTTTTTGCAAATATTCGAAATCCTTCAGCTTCTTTGATCCACCAATCTTTTGCACCATTGTTCTCATGGTATCCACCACAGAAACCCTGTGTGTTTTGATCATAGAGGTGCAATCCTTTGACAAAAAATGTTCCAAATAATTCAACATCAAGTAGCATGTTCTTGCTCAGGGACCTCTCTTCCCAAGCAGAATTGGATTCTACACCAGCGTTGAGAAAGTTGTAAATGCAAATTCCGTTAAACTGGGACATTGATTTAGCCAAATGCTTGCTGAATTTTGGAGTGTTATTTGTAAATAAAGAGACATAATTAAAAATAACATCCATTATCAGCGAAACATATGAAATCCCACGTGGAGTCAGCATTAGTTCAATTTCAAGTAATACCGTATCATACGTGACGGAGCTGGTTTTTGTTGTAATTGAGGTAATAAGCTCTCTGCGTGACAATTCTGAAGCAATGGTACTTTCTGCCTCAGATCCAAAAGTTTCACACCAAAAGTTGATGTAAAACATAATCTGCTTTTTTGTGAACATTGTTAGATTTCCGAAGCAAACCGGAAATGCAATACGGAAAAGTGGGTCTAAATCTTTGTTTATAAGAACTGCTCTTTGTAAATTGAACTTATCATAGACATTACAATTATATCTTTTAGACCACACTTCTGCGCATAAATTAGTTTTCAATGCGGATGTTGCATGCAGTGAATGACCGGTGTTGCTATTTTTGAGCTCACCTATCTTGCCAAATTTTGAAATTGCAAGTTTTTGGAGATAGTTCAAGGATTGTGGGCCCCGCAAAACAAATGCCATCTTGCTGGGGATGTACTCAGATGCAAAGAAAGCACTTAACTGTGAATGAGTATTAGCATTCTGCGCACAGCTTGTCAAAGATTCAAAGTTGCCAGTTGAGAATCTTGAAAATGGGTGCTTGCTATTTGCCAATAGCTTGTAACCTTGAAAAGCCAACCGATGCTTTTTAGTCTTGTTTAGTGTGTGCTCGTTATCTACAGCATAAATTTCACGGTTAGAGTGGCTAGCTTCAAAGTTAGGGTTCCTGAAGTTAGATGTGAAGATATCAAGTATATTCTCGAGATCGGATTGTTCTTTCGAAGAGGCGGTGATAGGGATGCTGAAGTAAAAACTTGTCATTTCATTGGTTGTCACTGCATTGTGGGTTCCTCCGGCATAGTGCACTGCATTTCTATATGCGTTAATCTTGGGAAAGTCTTTGGAGCTGAGAGAAACCATGTGCTCACACAGATGAGCCAAACCGGGGATGCCGTCGGGGTTGGCATGGTGTCCTGTGGCCACCGTCAAGCAACATGACGCCAGGTCTTCTGATGGATCTGCTATAATTAAGCCAAGGATCCCGTTTGAAAGCTTTATTATCTGATAGCTTCTCTGCTCACAGGAATACGGGACAGCAAAATGCTGTTGAAATATCAAAGGTGCCTCGGACATTGCTGAATGACAAGGAGTCATAGTCAGTGTAAAGCCTTGTAAAAGACATACCCAACTAGCTTTCTAAAACCAAGACAAAACACTCACAAGTGCTACTTTGCTTCCTTATATCCTCCTTGCTCCCAACTCAAAAGTATTCTCCACATTCATGCTGCAGAAACTCCGATTTCCCCTTTCGGCCATCTCAATGACATAATTTCAACCACTGCTTACGTAATTTGTAATTTAAAAAATATGCCCACGTAATCACTGCTGCGCCACATAGCCGGCAGAGGGGGGAGTGCAAAACAACGGTGGCGGTGCAGCATCAGGAACGCCTTCCTCCGCGAGGAGGGGGGAAATAGGCAGAACGAAGAGGGAGAGAGAGCCTCTCACACAATAGCGAAGATAAGACGGCACAAAATGACGGCTCTCACGGCCCTCAAGTCATGGGTGTTAGAGGGACCCAGGGGCTGCTGCTACGGGATACAGGCAGACGTACACATATTGTCCGCAAACAGTGGTCACTTTTACATAGGCCATACTCCGCTCCTCCGGTTGATTCCAGCTGCACACGCATTTTCCTACGCTTCATAATATCCGCATAATAAAGAAATGTCTGCTTCTTCACAAATACCCGTCAAATTGGTCTTGCTCGGCGAAGCAGCCGTGGGTAAGTCCTCACTCGTTTTGAGGTTTGTGTCAAACGACTTCCAGGAAAACAAGGAACCGACCATTGGTGCCGCTTTCCTCACTCAGAGATGCACCATCGGAGACAAGACCATCAAGTTCGAGATATGGGACACCGCAGGCCAAGAGCGTTTTGCTAACTTGGCACACCTATACTACAGAAATGCTCAGGCTGCGTTGGTTGTCTACGATGTGACCAAGCCAGCGAGCTTTATAAAGGCCAGACATTGGATGAAGGAGTTGAAAGAGCAATCAACAAAGAATATTGTGGTTGCTTTGGTGGGTAACAAGTTCGATTTAATTCTCGACGAAGAGACGGGTGAAGAGATAGAAGGCGCAAGAAAGGTGTCTGTGGAAGAGGGCAAAACGTTGGCTGAAGACGAAGGCGCAGTGTTTTTTGAAACGTCAGCGAAAACGGCTTACAACGTCAATGAAGTTTTCATGTTTATTGGTGAAAAACTTTTGGAAAACTTAGATAAAGCACAACCGGAAGAAACACAGTCACAAACACAAAACAACAGAATAGATCTAACGGCAACACCACAGAATGATGTGAATGAGAATGCTTGCTCATGTTGAATGCGAGTTACTACACTGTTTAGAATTTTATATCGAATTCCCATCTTTTCTGTTTTTTTCTTCTTCTTCCTCTGGTTCCTCTTCTCTTTTCCTGTGTCCATTTTCTTCTTACACCAACTTTTGTTTTTGAGTTTTGTCCTTTCTTTCTTATAAACTGTGTTCTATAGCTCTGACCTTAAATAGCAGTATGTATACATGCAGAATGATGTATAACGTTGGCGGTTGAAGTTTCTGCTACATTGATTGAGCACGTATGAGAACTGAATCGCCTTACATCAAACACGATACAGACATATATATATACATACGTTACCAAACATTACAGTACCATCATTATAGCTTAGAACCGACGCTTTCATCTAAACCCCCGGCAGTGGCGGCTCTGTTGATCTCCAACATTCCGTTGGCCGATCCAGTCAGATTCTCATGATCGTCGAAAAAGACAACAGTAACTGTTAAGTCATCTCTGTACCGTCTACTCAATGGGGATGGAATGCTAACCAGCAGATTGACATCGTCCTTCTTCCCTCCGTTACTCAACGCATTACGAATCAAATGTGTTGCAACGTTCTCGTCCTCCAGCAGATAGCCAGTCATGTTGCTCGTCCTTCTGTATCTTTGCTTTGGGTTACCAGCCTTATCCGAGACATCGATAACGTCCGGTAATTTCTTATCCTTAGAACTCGTCCATACCGAGCTGAATAAACCTCTCTTCGGCTTGACCATTTTCTTGGATTCCATCCATTTTACAACTAGACCAACAATCTCTTCATTGGATAGCATTTCGTAAAGACCATCTGAAGCCATCACCATAAAGTCATTCTGAGTTGGATTGACTTCATGTGTGGTAATGATTGGCTCAGCAGTGACATAAGGAGGGGTTTTCAAGTTGGCAGGTGACTGGCGTCCGAAAAATTGATTGTATACTTTAGCTTGCATATCTTTTGCCCACTTATAACGTGCATCACCGAATGCTCTAGAAGGTTCCAATGATCCTAGAATACGCCCATTACGTACAACATTTGGTTCATTCGGATGTTCGCTCAATAACTTAGCGACTTCTGTTGGATTGGAACCTGTCTGATCGACAGATAACACTTCAACAGTCCAGTTGTGACTTTCTTCATTCAGAGAGCCAAGCAATGCTCTTGAGTCGCCTGTGACCGCCACTTTCAAGATCTTGCTATGGGTATCATAGAACGACATTAAGGCACATGAACCTGATAATGCTGGCATAAGCAGCTCTGCAGCTGCATTCTTGTTAGAAGAATCAAGTAGCTTCTGGACATTCTTGTTGACAATCTCATCATCTAACTTGACAAATCCCTGCTTGATTGCCTTGTCAATCACTTCGTTGGATGGTATGAGACGGAGATTTTTCTCGCTCACTTTATAAGCTCCATTCAGCTCGGAAATCACATAATCGATCAAGTTGTCCCTCAAATAAGCAGAGGTGTTCCACCCTGCATGACCATCAAACACGGTCCAGAAATGCCAATCAGTATCCACCTTCTCATTGTTGCTGTAAACGTCCTGGACTGGCACTTGGACTATTTTCTCAGCACGATCGTCCTCAATCGGGTTGTTACTTGGCAATTGGGAAATGTCATACCTGTACACACCTTTACCTCTGTTGACATAATAACTCTCTTCGTACTGTCTCAATCTCTTGTTCACTTCTTTGTCGGTAAAGACAGGAATTCCTTGCTTGTGTTGTTGTGCTGCGGGACCTCCCGAGTTAAGAGAGTTGGTTGTAGTTGTAGAGAAGAAATGATGGTCTCCCGGAGTCTTAGAGTTAGAACCGAATGGATTGGTGATTGTTGACATATTAGCACCGTTCGAATCTGCACGCAGGGCATTGTTGGTCATTGCATAGTACGAAACACCGAGAATCAATCCTGAGAATAGCGCAATGTTGACTCCTCTACGCATATGTGAATAAACTATGGGCCTCTTCAGAGTATGGATTGAACAAGTCAGAATGTTTGAGCCGAAATAGTTTCCTCTTTCCAAAGATAATCTACCCTTCACGGAATGTGACAAAGAACTGTGTTGTTTCTTACCGATCTTCAGCATATTGCTACTTGCAGTGGGAAAAAATGTGCACTAGAGTCGATCAATTCTATTTCTCTCTCCTGCTGCCTTCCTGTACTAACGGAGATGGGCTCCGTTTGCCTTCGGCAAAGGCGACGGAGAGACCTTGTGAGACGTCATGGCCGGTCTCGTTAGACAAGTAGTTGGCCTCTCTGTCTGCCCTTTTTGGCGCTTTCGCTGGCCAACGCGGTGCACTGTTGTAGCATTTCCCACTTGTCGGAAGAGGACAAAAATTTTTCACTTCTCAGATATGGATTGGTAAGAACGACAGTCGGGCAAGAAGAAGAAGGGTGAAGTGGGCCTTTTTTTGGAGAACACAATTACATCAGGTCACATCTTCGACAAGTGAAGCATGCCTCCAAAGAAGAACGGCGGCAAGAACCAGCAAAAGGAGCTTGAAAAGAAGGCCAAACAGAAGTCTAAAGCCAAGAATGCAGACGACAAAACGTTTGGTCTTAAGAACAAAAATAAGTCCAAGAAGGTCCAGGAATTCATCACGCAGGTGAAGGCCGGTGTCCCTCCGGATCTTAAGAAACAGCAAGAATTAGCCAAACGTCGTGCTGCCGAAAAGAAGGCTGCCGACGAGGCCAAGAAGGAGGCATTGAAGCTTCTTCAAGGTTCAGTTGGCACTCAGAAGGTGCCTTTTGGAGTGGATCCAAAGAGTATACTATGTGAGTTCTTCAAGCTTGGGACATGTACAAGAGGGAAGAACTGTAAGTTCAGTCATGATATGAATATAGCCAGAAAATCGGCGAAGAGGGACTTATATACCGATGATAAGGACGATAAAGAAGATAAGCTTGCAGACACGATGGACAACTGGGATGAAGAAAAGCTTAGGTCAGTTATCTCGTCCAAGCACGGTAACCCTAAGACTACTACGGATAAAGTGTGTAAGTTCTTTATCCAAGCAGTTGAGGACGGAAAGTATGGATGGTTCTGGGTTTGTCCTAATAGTGACCCAAAGAACAAGGTGGAATGTAAATACAGACATTCGCTTCCTCCAGGATTTGTTTTGAAAACGAAGGAACAACGAAGATTAGAGAAGCTGGCTATAGAAAACCAGCCGAAGATAACACTTGAAGAGTTCATTGAAACAGAAAGAGATAGACTTCCAAAGGGAAATCTCACTCCAATCAACCCAGAAACCTTTGCCAAATGGAAGAAAGAACACAGACAGAAAAGACTTAACATGCAGACAAAGGGTAAGCACCAACTTACCGGACGGGAGATTGTTCTCAAAAGATTCGAAGACAAATTCCTCAGGGAAGAAGAAATTGGAGGTGATCACGGTACCGAAATTGATATGTCTCAATTCAAGCAAGCGATTGAGGATATCCAAGATGAGAACGAACCAAAGGTCAAAGATTACGGTGATGGTACTGGAGCCTTTGCTGATGCTAATAGAGTAGACTGAATGTGTGTGTGTACAGCAAAAAGTATGTTAGATCGATGGGGAATGTTCAGTGTATCATTCGACACGAAGAGTGTGGATTCTTTGCCGGGTTAGGTCTCAATTTTAGATGAGACCAAAATGAACTGTGGAATATTGATTTTAGATCTTTTATATTTTACATTTGTGACGTTTGATTGTCTTCTCATATACATTAGAGGAAAAGACTACTTACCAACCATAAATAATATATAACTAATTAATAATGCCATAAATAACCGCTTCAAACCAATACATTTCCTTCGGTTGCAAGGCCTCTATAAAATTTTCAATTGAAAGAAAATGAACTCTTTAACGAGCAAACGATAAAACAATTACAAATATCATAGATAAAAGTAAGTGCATCATTTAAGCTCGTTAGTAATTAGTTTCTCACTATCATCACGAACACTTTGAACATCTTCCCAAATCCTTACTTGAATATGTTCGGGAACCTCTTCAATAATTCTTCTGACCTTTTGTTTCCATAATCCGTACTTCTTGTCTTCCACCAAAATTCCATTAGCGTCGAGAGTTTCACCATCAAACTCATCATCAGAGAACTCCATATAATCATCGCAGTCGATGTCAGCCATCGGAGGCTTTCTAGGGGTAATATTGGTTGCTTGGTTTTGTGGTTGATCTGAAGTTTTAGGCGAATCAACTCCATCAACTTTCAAAATTTTTGTACCCCTTAAATTAACAGGCTTTCTTGGAACAATTGGTGCTAGCTTCTTTACTTTTGTTATGTTGACTGCAGTGTTTATGGTATTTTTGGCCAGGTCAATGCTAGATCTACGCCTTGAATGCTTTGGTGCAGCGGTATTTGCCAGATCTGTGGTATTCATTGACTTTGCATTACTGACCCAGGATTTCGATGCGACGGAAAACTCGTAATCCGAATCATCTGAGTCGATTCCTGTAGGATTGCGCAAGAAGTTATCCACTTTCAATTTTCTAGTTGGATTTCTCTTGGTATTTCTTTGAGCTATCATTTTCCTCAATTCTTTCAGCACTTTAGTATCATTTCCTAAAGAACTGAGAGAGGTTGGGACAACACGTAAATAGATTGCCAATATTTGAGGGGCATATCTAGGAATTAGTGACAAGTATGCTTCTAGATCTTGTTCACCAGTATCACCAACTAAAATAAACTTTCGGTCAGGGAAATCCTCTAGCAATGTTACAAGAGAAGGACGTTTACGTTCTGCACTTGGTTGAGTAAATGATGCTAACAGATTTCCGCTATATTGACGTAAGTGGATAGAGGAAACGGGGAAATCAAAGTATGACATGAATCCTTGGACAACATTGAAAACTTGCCAAGGAGAGTTTGAGACATAATGAATGGGACACTTGTAAACGTCATGTAGCTCTTTGAACCATTGAGCTACACCGGTAACCTCACAGCTTGAATATGGTTTGGAGAAGATATTTCGAAACACTTCTCTTTTATCCCCCAAAACTCCCGTTAATCGAATAGTATCATCAATATCTGTTATCACGCTGACCCCCCTTGGCTCTATTATTTCCAATGTTGTCGTCTGCAAGATAGATGGATCAATGACTGAAGATGCTGCTACATAGCTTGGCTTATATGGAGTCACAATAGAGACATCAAAAATTCCAAAATTGTCTGTTGTTAGTTTGGCACCTGAAAGTTGGTCAACCGGTTCTTCAGATCCAATAGTTACATTCAGTGACGTTCCAGGTATAGTTTTAGCCAATATACCTTCCATCCTAGTTTTGACAGTATCATTGGGAAGCGTAACGCTACTGGAAGAAATGGAAGAATCATCATCTTTGTATTTATAGTTGTCCTGATTCGTTATAGCATCTTGCAAATCATTCTCGAACTGAGACTGATCTACAGTGTTTGCATCATTCAACTTTGAAATTCGTCGTGCCATACTTAATAAAAACCGATTCTTTCTGGAAACTACCCCTGTAGCCGTTACAATTCCCTTCACACGTGTAACATATTCACCATTATCGTGTTTGCAATAATTTGGATATAGTGTGATATGTGTGTTTTCGGGCAAAGCATCGACAAACTCATTCAAAGAATTGGGAGTCGTGCCCTGATTGTTGAAAACTGAGCTGGTCTCCTGGTAGATCGATCTGACGTAGGGAGATTCCTTTGTAGTTTTATAAGCCCCCATTATCTTATTCATGATGAATGAAGATACGCTTTCGTCGTTATATTCCGAATGATTGTAATTCCCGCTCATTTTATTGTGAACACTTTTGTTGTAGCTATTTAATATTCTCTGGTAGTGTTTTTGTTGCTCTTCTTTATCTAACAAAAAGAAGAAGATTTTATCCTTACTAGTGCTCTTATGCAGAATTCTAGCCAGGTATCTGTAGAAATGGTATGTATGACGCAAAAATGAACGGTAGCTGGATAACTTTCCCTTGTGGGAAGTCGATAGTATACGGTGTGAAACCTTCAAGATTGTTGATTGCTATACTGTTTCCTTTCCAATTTTGCAGAGAGTTCAACCGTTTTTTGACAATAGATCAGAAGGATGCGGGTGTACTTTCAATTCTAACTGGTCAGATATTATGCCTCAACTTTTCTTTTCCTATAGCGAGCAATTGGCAAGTGAACAAGTGAAAAAGTGTCACAACGGCGAAGTGGTGCAACAAGTGAAACAGGGTGGTACAAATCGTAAAAGGGACGCAAATTAGGAAAGCCTCAATGGGTAATTAGACTGTAGGAGAGATTAACCATGGACGCCTGATCAGCTCCATGAGATCCGCTTTCTGAATTATTTGTTAGTGGCGAGGAAGAAAAATGCAAGGCTGTAGAAACTTGCCACAACAATGTCAATACTGAAGAGATGAGGGGAGGGGGATATGAGAGATGCCTGTTAGTGTACAAGTGTTAAAGAAGTCTATCTATCTATCTATGCAATAGTGGGAATAACGAATGGTGTTCTTACATATCCATCGTCTTTTTGATGCAGTAGCACACGACTATGGGCATGGAAACCACTAGGACTACATACTGTAGGGCTAAATAGAGGCCGAAGCAGTTCAGGGGTGAGCAAGTCTTCATACCCGGACGCATTGCACCTGCTGTCAAGTAGATCTGGACGGTGGCACTTGGTAGGGCAAATTCCATCGAGCAGACAAATAATGACATCGGGTCGGTCAACCAGCGGGCGTTTTTGAATCTCGTAATGAGTGCTGCGCCGATGATGGGCAAGATGGCCAATCTGAATACAGTGTGGCACACTGCTGATTTCCAGAAGCCTTTCGGTATGTCACTAAACTCCAATCTGGCAAGCACGGAGCCGATCAACAACAAGCCCAACGGGACGCAGGGATATCCTAAATATTCGGCATACATCAAAACGAACGATAATGCGGGTTCATGGTCAGGAGCGTTTGAGACCTGGACAGTTCCTGTATTGACAAAGAGGGCTTTCACCCATGGTATCAAGGCTATGGTGATCGACACAACGAGAGAGACCGAGTTGGGCTTTTTGAAGTTTTGCAAAAAGAAGATTATGTAGTGCAGACGGTACTTCTTGACGAAGGATATGTTGGAGCCTGCACCTTCAACGTCTTTCATTGTCAAGTTTGTTTCTGTTATGATTTTCATGGCCTTGGTCATCTTCTGATTGTAAGGCTCTACCCGGGAGTATTCCCGAATGAGCTCCTGATTCAAGGAAATCACGTCGTCGACGTTATCTGGAGCGTCAGCGTCCTGGTTCATGTTTCTGGCAGAGGGGATTCGTGCGATAGCACTAGTTCTGGAGTTGGCTCTACTCAGCTGCGATATTTTAGATGTCACCAGCGTCAAGGGGCGTGGGTTCAAGTTGTTGCTGAGACTCCTTTTCCGCTGTAGCTCGTCATGCTGCCGTGGTGGCTGTTGCTGTTGTTGTCGGCTGTAGCTGGAAGCGACGGAGGAAGTTGGCGAGATGGGGCTTTCAGTGGAAGCAGAGGTAATGGTTGGTGCGGTGTACATGTTGGGCATGTTGGAATCGTCGATGTTTACTGTGTCATCGTAGTAGCTGTCACTGCTGCTGTCAGCGTCAGCATTGTTAGAAGGGGTCTTTTTAGGCTGTCCAGCAGCAGACTTTTCGTTTGTGGCTGCTGTGGTGCTCGAAGCGTCAATACCGGTATTGACCGAGCTGGTGTCGTTCTTTTCGATATCTGTGGAGTCATCAGCGGACTTGTTGTAGTACTTGTCTGTGTAGTTGAAGTCCCACTCAACCAACTGGAAGAGGCCGCAGTTGAACTGAGTCACGACGTACATGGCGAGCCAGATGATGACGTAGGCAGTGCCCTTGTTCTGCTGAGTAGTAGAGAAGACGGAGACGGCTTGGATGTATGCGATGGGCAAGTCGGAGACGTTCTGCATGATGCCGGCGAGCAAGGCACCACCGACCCACCTGTTCTTGGGGTCCTTCGGCACGGGGGTGAACCTGACGACGAAGAACGCCACGCAGGCGTTAATGGTGTACATGATAAAGGCGGAGAAGCAGATGACGCCGATGGTCTTGATGTCCGAGATGGAGATATAGGACACGATCTTGTCAAACACCAACGCCGGCATGAAGATCATGAGCACCATGTCCGAGCACGCCCGGGCCGCCGTCACGCCGAACAAGCCCTTCCGGGTGAGGAAAAAGCCTGTGCCGATGATCATGTACATCCGGATGATGGGTTTCACCGCTGCATAGATGATTTCTCCCAATGGAGCTCCTGCCATTTGTGGGTAGGTGTGTAGGTTGGTGTGTGTGTTTTGGCGAGGTGGAGTAAAGTAGTGATGGGGGCAATAACTGGAATGAACAGACCTATTCTATTCTATCCTATTATATTGCGAAGAATGCGTGTGGTGCATCTAGACAACCTGTGCTTCTGTGCGGGGTTTCCTTGGAACTCGCTTCTGTGCTAGTACCGCTGTAGCGCTTTTCCAGCAGATCTCCAAGATAGCAAACGACACTTCGTTCCAACGGACAGCAGCGGCAGCAGAGCTGCAGACGGCCTTCTTATGTACCCTCCCCGGTTTCTCTGGTCATCACCCCGTCCTCCAGTGCCGGTGCCCGAGATAACAATGTCTGACTGTCCGACGAGAGGCCTCCCGGCGCTGCAGCAGGCGCGGCAGTTGCCACTTGCGGGTCGGAGGGCCCGGCGGCAGGGACGACACGCCCGCAGGGGCAACGGCGGGCTTTTCCTCCCACCCCCTCCCACGCCGTGACTCCCGACTTTTTCTCCCACCGTCTCCCACACCGGGAGAGTCACGGCGTGGGAGGGGAAACCACCTGCGTGGGGGAGAGCTCGGCGGGTACGGGCAGGAAGCGAGGAAAAGGGTTACCGTGCTGACATAAGCAAGTCCAAGGGGTGGTTCAAGGGGGAACATGAATTACAAAGTGGGGAGTTTCTTGATTGGGAAGGTGTCAAAATGCTCAGCCGAAGTTGAAAAGAGTAGAAGTGGCTCATCGTTATCCATCGGTGCCTGATGTTCTTCTCTTTTCTGCTCGTTCTTTCAGGTTGGTTTACAGTGCAAATGTCAGTCATGGACACAGCAGTATTACGAGATCGGAAGAACAACAACGCTATTGGGAATCTCCAACATGGTAGACGGCACGTGGTGGTGTACCTCGACAGCCGGCAGCTGCTCGGACAGGCGCAGAAGGTACTGGCGGCCCTGCCGGTGCTGTCCGGCAAGCTGGCGGTGACCGTCAAACAGGTCGGAGCCACTCTGGAGGCGTGGATCCTGCTCATCGAGTTCGGTGGTGAAGACGAGCTCGTGTTGTCGGTAAGTAACTCGGCGTAGCACACTACAGCATGACATCGCATCTCACATCACAGCATACTAACATGACTTTATATTCAGATGCTGGCAGCGTTGTACCAACAGCGACGCTTCTTTGACATCATCGTGCCTGCGGAGAGGGTCTCGTACGTGCAGGCGAGCCTCGGCATAGAGGTCCTTCATGTCAACCATTTCTACCACCACCTGCTTCCCGGGACCTTGCTGAGGGTGAGACTGGCGTCGACGGCTGAGCAGAAGGAGAACATCGATCACGGAAGGGCCACAGCGGCGGGAGCGCCACCGTCAACCAGGGCTCAATTTCTTGCATTGTGCCACAAGTTCGCCCTTTTCCACGACTGCTTTGCCGCAATTGACCACATGCATCCACCGCAAAGCTCGTCCATGGTTCCGTACGACATCGAGTTCTGGCACCGGCGCCAAGACACGCAGCTAGCCGCCACTGCCGCTGACACTGGCGACGTCGAAAGCAAACCGGCCGTACTATACAAAAAGCTCGTGCTCCCCTTACAGGCAGTCACGTTCATCATTGGCAAACGCGGCAAGTCTATCGAGCAGATCCGACAGCAAACGTCAGCAGTGATCAAAATCCACGACATCGACCCAACCAACAACGACGGAGCACTTGAGCAGACCCAGTTCTTCGGCTCCTCGCACTCGTTGCAACTCGTATCCATACACGGCTCGCAAGCCGACGTCAACCATACGCAGTGCCTAATCGAGGAAAAGCTAAGATTGTGGAAGAAGCAGCAACTGCTTATCTATCAGTAGACCTGATTAGATATCAGATTGGAACACCACGCACCTTACCACCTCGCTCCTCGCCACACATCTCCCGTGTACACCGACCCTCGCACCTGTGCCCCGTCCCCACGCAGCTTTTTTTTTTTCAGCATAGAGGAGGGGAGGAAAAACTAACTGTGAAACTTCTGAAAAATTTTGAAAATGGAAAATTAAAAAAATTTTCACTGGTCTCTGCGAGCTTGGGTTGGGTTTCAATTGGTTTGGGCGAAGTGCAAGCTCAACGTTTTCTTCCAGTTCTTGCTCACTTTTAAGATTCTTCTGCTTTTGTTCTTTCCCACTTTTCTGGAACCTCTTCTTGTATTTCTCTTTCCTCTCCTTTGGCAAGAAACTATCCCTCTAACTAGATATGTCTGAAGGTACTTACGCTGGTGCAATTGGTATTGATTTAGGTACTACCTACTCATGTGTTGCTGTCTACGACAACACCACTGGTGTTGAAATTATTGCTAACGAACAAGGTAACAGAGTTACCCCATCTTTCGTTGCTTTCACCCCAGAAGAAAGATTGATTGGTGATGCTGCTAAGAACCAAGCTGCTTTAAACCCACAAAACACCGTCTTCGACGCTAAGAGATTGATTGGTAGAGCTTTCAACGAAGAATCCGTGCAAAAGGATATCAAGACCTGGCCATTCAAGGTTGTCGACGACAACGGAAACCCAAAGATTGAAGTCTCATACTTAGGTGAAGAAAAGACTTTCTCCCCACAAGAAATCTCCTCCATGGTCTTGACCAAGATGAAGGAAATTGCTGAAGCTAAACTAGGCCAAACTGTTGATAAGGCTGTTGTCACTGTTCCAGCTTATTTCAATGATGCCCAAAGACAAGCCACCAAGGATGCTGGTTCCATTGCAGGTTTGAACGTTTTGAGAATCATCAACGAACCAACCGCTGCTGCCATTGCTTACGGTTTAGGTGCAGGTAAATCCGAAACCGAAAAACACATTTTGATTTTCGATTTGGGTGGTGGTACTTTCGATGTCTCTCTCTTGAACATTGCTGGTGGTGTTTTCACCGTCAAGGCTACCTCTGGTGACACTCACTTGGGTGGTCAAGATTTCGATACCAACTTATTGGAACACTTCAAGAAGGAGTTCCAAAAGAAGACTGGTTTGGACATCTCCAACGATGCTAGAGCTTTGAGAAGATTGAGAACTGCTTGTGAAAGAGCAAAGAGAACCTTATCTTCTGTTGCTCAAACCACTGTTGAAGTCGACTCCTTATTTGATGGTGAAGACTTTTCTGCTAACATCACCAGAGCTAGATTCGAAGACTTGAACTCCGCTTTATTCAAATCTACCTTAACCCCAGTTGAACAAGTCATGAAGGACTCTGGTCTTGACAAGTCCAAGATTGACGAAGTCGTCTTAGTTGGTGGTTCTACCAGAATTCCAAAGGTCCAAAAGATGTTATCCGACTTCTTCGATGGTAAGCAATTAGAAAAGTCCATCAACCCAGATGAAGCTGTTGCTTTCGGTGCTGCTGTTCAAGGTGCTATCTTAACCGGTCAGTCCACCTCCGACGAGACCAAGGACTTGTTATTGTTGGATGTTATTCCATTATCCCTTGGTGTTGCTATGCAAGGTAACGTTTTTGCTCCAGTTGTTCCAAGAAACACCACCGTTCCAACTATCAAGAGAAGAACCTTCACCACTGTTGCTGACCACCAAACCACTGTTCAATTCCCAGTCTACCAAGGTGAGAGAGTCAACTGTACCGAAAACACCTTGTTGGGTGAATTCGACTTGAAGGGTGTTCCACCAATGCCAGCTGGTGAGCCAGTCTTGGAAGCCATCTTTGAAATCGATGCCAATGGTATCTTGAAGGTCACTGCTCTGGAAAAGTCTACCGGTAAGTCCGCCAACATCACCATCTCTAACTCCATCGGTAGATTATCTTCCGACGATATCCAAAAGATGATTGACGACGCTGACAAGTTCAAGAAGTCCGACGAAGAATTCTCCAAGAAGCACGAAGCTAAGCAAAAGCTTGAAGCTTACGTTACCTCCATCGAAGGTACCGTCACCGACCCAGTCTTGTCCGCTAAAATCAAGAAGGGTTCCAAGGCCAAGATCGAATCTGCTTTGTCCGACGCTTTAGCTGCTCTTGAAATCGAAGATTCCTCTGCCGATGACTTGAGAAAGGCTGAATTAGCTTTGAAGAGAGTCGTCACCAAGGCTATGGCCACTCGTTAAGGAGGGGGTATATTGTTAAAACACTCACGTCTCATAGTATGCATGCTTTCCATGTAAATACATATGGCTAATATATCTATTTTATAATATATACTACACACACAAAATATATAGTTTAGTTCTGTCTATTTAATCATCGTTCAAATCTCTATTTCTTTCTCTCTATCTCTTTTCTATTTAAGCTTAAAGCCCCTGTTTTACGCGTTGGCTGGGCCGGGCCGCTCTGCCATCGACCGATTTTTGGTTTTCTCCACACGATCGAACCGATTCGTGATCTTCCCTTTAAAGACCTTGTTTTTTTCTCGGGCCACGGATTGACTGTCCCTACAATAGACTATAAGACGGCTCAGAAAGATATCTCTCGACATAGTCGGTACCAGGCAATGATAGGCATATTTCTGTGGTATGTGGTGTGGCTCTCCACTTTTGGAGCAGCAGCAGGAGCAGCAGCAGCAGTCACTCACGAGTTTTATTACAAGGTCCAATATGTTCTAGCCAATCCGGATGGAGTGCACGAAAAAGAGGTTATTTCGTTCAACGGGACATGGCCACTCCCGACGATTGAGGTGAACAAGGGTGACAGAGTCAAGTTGCATCTTATCAACGGGTTGGAGGACTCCACAACGTCCCTCCACTTCCACGGGTTGTTCATGAAGGGTGTAGGGTACATGGATGGTCCCGTTGGCGTCACGCAATGTCCGATAAGTCCCGGAGGCTCTATGCTTTACGACTTCAAGGTTGAGCAGTCGGGGACATACTGGTATCATAGTCATAGTGGATCCCAGTACAGTGACGGGTTCAGAGGACTGTTCATCATCCATGACGAGGAGCAGGAGGCCAAATACACATTCGACAAACAGCTGTCGTGGAGTGTGAGCGACTGGTATCATCTTCCAAGCGCAGAACTTGTCAAGAAGCAATTGACAAGGTATAATCCGACCGGTGCAGAGCCTATCCCACAGAACTTACTTTTCAACGACTCCAGAAATGTTACAATCGGAATTGACTATGACACGACATACTTGATCCGGATCGCCAACATCGGTATCATGGTGTCGCAGTTTTTCTCCATTCCGGGCTACGAGTTTGAGATCGTTGAGGTCGACGGCGTTTACACAGAGCAAAAGAAGGCCAAGTTGGCATACTTGACCGTGGGCCAGAGAATGAGCATTTTGTTGAAAACCAAGTCCAAGTCAGACGCGAAGTCCAACGTTATTATCGTCACCTCCATGGATCGTTCGATGCTTGATACCGTTCCCGTGGATTTGGAACTCAATTCCATCAACTACTTGGTGTACGACGAATCAATACCAATGCCAGAGCTTCCGAGTTGGATCGACGATCAAGATTCTTTTGAACCAATCAATGATCTAGACTTAGTGCCGTCTAGCCATACTCCATTATTAGCCGAGCCAGATCATAGAATAAGTTTATTGCTACATATGGAGAACTTGGGAGACGGTGTGAATTACGCTTTCCTCAACAACTACACCTACGTGGCACCCAAAGTTCCAACCTTGCTTACGGCCTTGAGTGCACCGGACAGTCTAATCAACGATGCCAGAATTTACGGATCGAATACCAACAGCTTTGTGTTGAAGAAGGATGAAACCGTCGAGATAGTGATAAACAACGAAGACGACAACAAGCACCCGATGCATTTGCACGGACACCAGTTTCAAATTATTGCACGCTCAAAGGACTTCGAGGAACCTGTACATTACGATCCGGACAAGCAGGATTCATTCGCCGAATTTCCAATCATGCGAGATACCGTTTACGTGGAAGGCAATGGATATCTGGTGATCCGCTTTGTGGCTGACAATCCAGGGGTGTGGTTCTTCCACTGCCACTTAGATTTTCATTTGGAACAAGGTCTTGCTGTAACCCTGGTGGAGGCGCCGGATTACCTTGACAAATACATTCCCGATGATCATTTACAGACGTGCGAGCGCTCAAACATGCCAGCGAAGGGTAATGCAGCTGGCAATGATCAAGACTTCTTAAACCTACATGGCGAATACGTGCAACCAGCACCACTCCCAGCAGGTTTTACACCGAAAGGTTATGTTGCCCTCTTTACATGCACAGCTGCTGCTCTATATGGTATATGGTCCATCTATGTTTTTGGAATGAATGATATCTCGGTGACGGAGGCAGGAAAAATCGACAACGAGAAGCGTGTCATGCAGAAGTACATTGAGATCTTGGAGCGTTTGAAGATGAAGTCAGTGGAAAGCCGGTCAGCAGAACCGTCTGCCGAAATCGAAAAAATGTTGAAACAAGTCATTGCCCTCAACGATAAGCTATCGCAGCTCTAACACAGCACAAAACCTGCGACACAATTACTTGCATCATGTGCTACATAATTTTAAAGGATAACTCAATTTATAGTTTATAAATCTTGCTAATCGATATAACAGGTGCGTATATGAATAATAGGCATGTTTATCTCTCAGAGAACAGCATCAGTGAGTGTGGGAATGGCCATGGTCATGGCCGTGGGAGTGAGAGTGTTCGCTATCGTGTGTGTGAGTGTGACCGTGGCTA
Organism: Pichia sp. PH4023; assembly: GCA_025531575.1. Classification (NCBI taxonomy): domain Eukaryota; kingdom Fungi; phylum Ascomycota; class Pichiomycetes; order Pichiales; family Pichiaceae; genus Pichia; species Pichia sp. PH4023. The sequence goes on along the minus strand of JAMGYR010000008.1, from coordinate 37,380 downwards.
TGCTCCTCATCTTCTGCCTCTTCTGCCTCCTCGTCCTCATCCCCACTGGAGCTGAAGTCATTCTCGTCGACACCAGAAAAATCGCCAAATTGACTAGGTCCACTCTTATCCAGGCCTGCATCGCCGGCGCCGCCAAACTGCTTGGCCAATTGGGAGAAATCCATGTTGTTCTGGGAGAAGCCCTGTAAGTCGTCCATACCACCCATACCACCCATACCACCCATGCCGCCCATATCGAGCGCCTCATCTGGCTTTTCGTCCTGCTCGTCCTCATCAACCCACTTGTCGAAGTCGGTACGTATGTTTCTGTACTTGACCTTCTCCTTGGTCAAGCGTGGCCAATATTCTTCATCCAAGTCCTTCTTGACAAGGACAAGGAAGATGTGGGAGCCTGTGGTGGTCTGACGAATCGATGACTCGTCAATCTCCTTGAAGAAGTCGATATGGAGTGCATATTCCTCCTCCTCAGCGCTTGTACTCTTTGCCTTCAAGTCCAATGACGAGGAGGTGATGTCAAGAGCCAAAGACGACGTCTCTGGGTCTTTCAAATTTATCGTGAGATAGACCACGTTACGCAATGGGTCGGAGTTGCTGGATCTCTGTGCCCATAAAACTGTACCAAGCATGTGCCATGTTTTCGAAAACTCACTGTTAGTATTTCACGCCTTCCATCGTGGGCAACTCCTCAATTCAGTCTCGCAAGAAACATACCTTCTGGTGCAATTGGTGCCATCTTTGTAATATCTGTATATCTGGTCTGGTTCCTGCTCTCTTCTCCTTCTTTTGCCCTCTGCAATGAGCGTCTCCCCCCAGTTCTACGCCACTGAAACGGAGATTCCTTCTTTTATACAAGGGCCATCCCCCACCCATCGCCGCGTCTTCTGGAAAACTCCATGAAATTGTGCCACATGGGCAACGCCGACGACCTTGGCAGGTTTGCTACGTCTCGATCTCTATCGTTGGATATTCTATTCCTTGATACAGATTACTTATTTATACAATAAACCGTGGCGGCCGTAAGTTGTATTGCTGTAGTTTGCAAGTGAGACATTCGTTCATTGTCGCCTGTTACGCATCCCACGAGGGTAGGCACGCTTTCTAGTCATGATGTTCGACTGGCCTGGAGGAGGAGTACCGTTCTGGGAAGATTGGAAGATGGAGGACGGGTCGACATTGCCGGACTGGCCAGTGAAGTTGAAGCTTGGCGTGCCGGATCTGCTGTTGCCGGCAGAACTGTTCCCGCCACTGTTCATGTTGGCGTTGGGGAAACCGGGGTTGCCCGCGTTGCCGCCGAACATATTCCCCATGTTCATCATGCCGTTGTTAGTGCTGTTGTTGCCGCTGTTCCCGTTGTTTGTCATACCTCCAAAGGCACTAGGGGCGGAAGGAAAGCCGACCGCGTTGGATGCTGCTGAAGCAGGGGAGAAATTGAACGAAGGACTTTGTCCTGCTCCACCTGTTCCACCTGCTCCTCCAAATCCACTCAATGCAGTCTTTGGCGCCTGATTGAGAGATGGGAAAGCGTTGTTGTTGATGGAAAAGATTTTGTTGGTGGCCGGCGGCTGGTTTACAACACCAAATGCGGGGCTATTCGAAGATTGTGAGTTACCAAACGCAGAAGCACCACCACTAGTACCAAAAGTGAAACCCTTTGTCCCCGTACTTCCTGTGTTACCGAAAGTACTTTTGTCTGCTGTACCATCCATGCCGGTGGCTCCGAAAATCTTCTTAGTGTCGGAGTTGGCACTGCCAAACATGCTCGGCGAGTTGACGCTCGTGCCGAAAGCAAACCCTGTAGCTGGGGCGCCAAGCGTACTTTTAACTTCCTCAATCTTGGGATTGGCAGAGGGTTTAGGGCTGTTGTTGAATCCGGAAAAGACTCCTGGAGTGTTTGGAGTACTGGAGCCTGCGTTAAATTTGAATCCCGAACCAGTGGAAGATGCAGGAGCAGAAGGAGGTTGTGCACGTTTGGAAACACCAACCAAATCAGTACTGGCGGCATCGTTGCCAAAATTAAACTTGCTTTCTCCTAAAGCGTTAGTAGTCGAGATTCCATTCGGCTGCTTGTTTTCGGTATTACCTCCTAGAGAAGCCGTGGAACCGAATGAAGAAGCAGGAATATTGGCTCCAAAATTGAATGTTGGTTTAGTAGGAGCTGGTGCTGGAGTTTTTGAGGAAGATTTACCATTCTCTGCAGCTGACGAACCTGCAGGTATTCCGAAAGTCAATGACGGTTGTTTTTTTCCATCAATCTTGGCTGCACCTTCATTACCATTGCTTTCTACTCCTGGAGTTGTCGATGGAGTTCCAAAGGGAAATCCGCTCTTACTCTCTGCTCCTTTATTTCCAGCAGAGAAACCCGATGTATTGATGGACTTTAGATCTCCAAAAAGAGGTTTCACTTCATCATCAGTTTTAGTATTTATAGATCCACCAAAAAGAGAGGTTGGCTTTTCCGCTGCTTTCTCGGCGTCAGAGCTGCCAACAACATGTTTAGGTCCCTCGGCATTGGAAACACCATTAAGTGAGAAGTTAGGTGCATCACCGGTTTGCGCACTACTTCCAAAGTTAAACACTGGCTTCGGTGCTGGTTTGGTTTCTGATCCTGCATTTTTTTGATCTTCTGTGGCTTTGTTTATAGCAGTACCAAATGAAAATGAGGGTTTTTCTGCAGTAGCCGTCGTACTTTCAAACGAGGATTTACTTTTATCATCATTTTTGGAAATGCCAAAATTCAATAAAGGACCTTGCGAAGTAGTGGTCGATGTAGATTTTCCAAACTGAAAGCTACTCGTTACTTTTGGTTCATGTGATGCATTCTGAGGCTCAGGAGGTACAGCGTCTGCATCAGATAAATTTTTCGTAGAGATCTGTGGAGCGTTAGGAATTGTGAAGGAAGATGACGTAGGAACTCCAAAAGAAAATGTTTTTTTGGATTTGGTAGTTTGATTATTATCATCAGATGTTGATGGAGCTTTTCTTTTAGCGATACGATCCATTGAGGCATCGTTTAAACCATCTTCATCAGGAATATTTTCAATTATAGCTTTCTTGAAACCGTTCTTAGACGAATCAGTAGTGCTGCCAAAACTAAATGTAGGTGTGCTAGCTTCTTTTTTGGCTTCCACTAGGTTTGCCATATTACCAAAAGATAATGCTGCTAATTTCGAATCAGAGGTTGATTTTGAGGTGGAAGTTGGATTTGTTGGTTCTGATGTTACAGTTTTTGTAGGCGTTGGCGGGTTGAAACTGAAGGCAACAGAAGGCTTTTCATCAACGGATAAATCAGTTTCTTTCCTTGGTGCTATATCAGTTTCCTTGAAGACAAACATTGGCTTCTCACTAGAAACAGAACTAAAAGATGGCTTCTTTTCAATGTGGTTTTCGTTAGCTTTGGTTTGATTGCCAACTTTCGGTTCTTCGGCATAAAAACTCTTTGCTTTGGTGGGCATGGCAAAATTAGCAGCAGAATTTTCAGAAGCTGGAAACTTTAGCTTTCTCATAATATTATCATCAATTGGTTTGACTATTTGTGATTCTTTACCTGCGATTTCTATAGCTGTATCATCAACCGTATCTAACAAGCTTATTCCAAACATACCACTTTTGTTCTGGCGCTCTTTCGGGAGATTATGAGCATCCAAGCTTTTGCCCAGTTTCTTGTACTTTTGTCTCATTATACTCTTCGAAACTTTGTTAATGCCAGAACGATTTACGTGGCGGGTATGCTCCCGTAAATAACTCAAACGATATCTTCTGTATTTTTCCATTTCCATCATTTTCTTCAATTGTACCAAGTTTGCTCTTTCTAGAGGATCCGGTTGCGATATTATTTGAGGTAATCCTAGAGATTCTGGATAATCATCCATCTCTGCATCGGATTCAGGACTTTCATCAAAAAGAATGACCGCATTCTTTTCGACTGGGATACTTGATTTAGCACTAGCCACGCTATTACCTTGCTCTATATTGGTTGACTCTGCATTATTCCAGCTGTTGGCGACTTTCTCAGCTCTTCTGGTTGAATTGTCATCCACGTTACTAGCAGTGGTTTGCCCTTTGATGACGCTGCTCCTGTTCAATTTTTCGGTTAAGGCTTCATTCTGCAACTTTAAGGAGTTATAATATGCTTCTAGTTGTCTGGCAGTGATTGGGTTTTGTACATCTTGAAACGAGGAACCCGCAATGACAGGATAAGGCGTAGAAGAACCATCATTTACTGGACCTTGATGTTTCTCCTCATTGTTGTTTTTTTCAGTAAACGTTGAGAGAATGGTGCTTCTGACTTTTCTAAGCTTCGAAAGCATCGGTGATCTCTTTTTCCAGTCGCCCAAGAAAAGCTTTTGCATCAACTCCTCTCTTAGAGTTGATTCTGCCTGATGTATAACCATAGGCCGGAGGTGCAACCTTATGAGTTGCACACAGTTGAAGAACGTTGCAAAAAAAGTTGAAGTTTTCTATGACGAGAAAATCATCGCTTCACGCTTTCTGACATTCGCTTCAGTGCTGGACATAAATAAAATATACTGTTTGCGGATAGCTTTGATGCTATGAATAGAAGCAGTACTGCATATGTCAAATCTGAATCAAGTACAAATAGATCAACTGCATCTATTGGAGAAAAAATTAGTTCGGAAATGGGTGTTTTGGGAAGAAAAAGATGATATAACGGTGGTGGCAGAACAAAGAGGAATCAGAGAGCAATGCGATTCATTTGTAGAACAAATAGGTCAAGGCAATGATAGCAATTCTTTTTCAGAGGAGCTTTTTTTATTTATGGGAAGGTTTTATCTTGAAGATGAATCATTAGCACCATGGGCCTCAGAAAACTCCAAGAATTTTTCTACTGAATTTATTCTTAGAGTAATGGCCGATGATAACATGAAAAAAAAATGTGAAACAATCATAGTTGACAAAATACGTAGCACTTTAGAAGAAATGAAAAGTGCTGGCCTTTCACTTGAGGTTAACAATTCTGGTTACAAGAAAGCGTCAAAGCTGAAAATTGGAGGAAAGCTAATCGGTAGTACTTACACGAAAATGTTAGATAAGATGGAAAAGTTTAAAAATGACCATCTCACAGAATTAGGGTACTTGCACATTCTCATCGAAAAAACTGACATGGGAAAGAATTGGCGGTATATTCTACCTTTACTACTTGCATTTTTGGATGACACTGATGTGCTTGTGAAACGAGAAGCTGCAATCCTTCTAGATGTGATATGCCACAAGTTGGCAGACATGGGACCTGTTACTGCCAATATAATTATAAGGTCTCAAACGATGCCTTTATTCAAATCCGCCATACAGCCTTTACTACTTGCTCTTCCTTCTTTGACACCCGAGGCAGAGAGCGTTAAAATTCTTTTCCCTGCATATGGGACCATCCTCGACCTCTTTCAAGTTTCGATCACAAATAATTTAGAGTTCTATCATGCTATGAGTGCTCTACTTAACGATACTCTATTGCCATCAATTGGCAAGTGCAAAGATTACGCACAGGTGTCGCTTGAGCTCACAATGATTCTTCAGGAGTTTCTGCGAAGGTGTGGTGATTTTTCCAAGGTTTTGACTAAACAGGTGGTTTACACGCTACTGACTGTTCTCATGGATCCTTACATATGTTTTGCTCCTGATGTCGTTTCGGCGATTCTCTCAGTTATCCAACAATGTTTGGTGAGCTATTCAGTGGAAAGACGGAAGAGATTTAAGTATGACGTCTTAGGCTGCACGGGCATCCTTAAACGTCGGCTTCAGAACAGAGAAAACTCCGATTCTAATATAGAGACACAGATTGAAGCTCTTGTCAATTGCGTGAGTATCTAGCATCGCTGTCATGTACAGTATATAATGTATAGTATAAGGAATAACACAGAATCTAAAGTGCAATAGAAGTGGGGGACTCTTCAGCGCGGCAGCATGAATTGTTAAAAAAACTGCGAAATGAACACCAACAAGACCTCTGATACAGATATAGGGTGTACTTGATATAGAGTAACAATTTGAAAGTTGTGCTCCACAATGACATCTATCAAACCATTCCAAGCTACAGATCTTTTTAATCTGACTTCAATCAACTTGGATCCATTGACGGAGAATTTCTACCTATATTTCTATCATCAATACCTATTTACTTGGCCGACACTATCCTATAAATCGGTGAACCAGTCCGGGGAGCCAACGGGGTACATGCTTGCCAAGACAGAAGGAAGTGCTAAAGAGTGGCACGCACACATATCCGCTGTGACTGTGGATCCTAACTATAGGCGTGTCGGACTTGGGTCTTACCTATGCGATCAATTGAAAATTGTAGTGGAACCTGAACGTCCTGTACATGCCTGGTTCATCGACTTGTTTGTGAAATGCTCCAATAAAACAGCAATTACACTGTACGAAAAGTTAGGATATAACGTGTTCAGAAGGGTGATAGGATATTACGGTACTGGCAACTTTCCTATCGATAGGAAGAAAGTGGACGACGATGTGGATGCTTTTGATATGAGGATAAGTCTCCAGCGTGACATAAAGGATGAAACGGTAAGGAAGGACGGCAGGAAAACACACGTTTTACCGGAAGAGGTATCATTTTAAGCCAAGAGGCTAATAATTTATTTAATAGATTTACCGACAGGTAGAAAGTAAATATATCGACGATCGGATGCCATATTTTATGTGCACTTCCAGATTGAAATCTTTTTATCCACTGCTCCACAAACAACAATAACTTCAGAATCATTGCCAAGCTTCCCAATAAACGCTGATTTGGCTCTTCCATCATTGGATTTCAAAGTCTCAACCACGGTTCCTGTTCTCAGATCAAAGCCTCTCAACATTCCGTCATCTCCGGGTATCCAAAGTCCAGAACAATGGGGTCTACATAGTATAATTGCGTTCGAGTATTTGTCTTGCGGAGATAGGGAATTGAAGTTGGATATGATATAAGATCTCAAAATTGGTGTTTTGGAGTGAAAGGATTCAACATTTTCAGTATATTGAGAGGCTTTTTTCTCCAACTGTGAAAAAATGTCAAGGGAAGAGGATGAATATTCTCCATTGCTTTTTAACTCGGAAGTAAAAATTTCCTTCAAGGATGGAACGAGAACAGTTATAAGTCTCATATATGGAACATGATCAGTCGCAATGGTAATGATTGTATCATCTTCAAGTGATGAGATTTCCGCAATTGCCATTGGCTGGAAAGAGTGACTCGAAAATTCGGAGTCATTCAAAGATAACTTTGCAACTTCCACTAGCTTAGAGGTACTTGGATCATGTGACGTTATTGTGAAAACTGTGAGTAAGGAGCTTTCCAATCTCCCAACCAGAACCAGAGGCAAATGTGTCCTTTTATCTTCAGTCAAGAGCAAAGATGTCGGGTTTGTAAACAGTTTGTAGTCACCGATTATCGAGAATTTGATTTCTTCTTCACCCAGACGCTGTGCTCTTCCTACAGTCACACGTCCATCCCAGCCGATTGATGCAAAGTAGCCCAGCAAGGTAGGATCTTCGTTGCTTGTGAATCTACTATATCTGAAATCTGTAATCAACCGTCTGTGCAACTTCAAACTAGCCGATCCCCCGGCGGCGTTGGACGGCGCCACCAAATCCCAATTCTCTTCATCGTCAACCGTGAACTTCATTGAAGTGATACTTCCATTCATGTCGCAAACAATGATATGGTCTGTCATGGCCACTCCCCATATGATTTTGATCGGTTGGCCATGTAATGGGTCAATCGAGCTCAACAAGATCTGGCTGGTATCCATATCTATCACAAAGATGCATTTTGTGTTTGTGACAAACAAACCCAAATTGTAAACCTTCTCCCGAACCACAGCCTGGAAGAAGGATGAATTGATGATGAGGGAATTGAGCGTTCCCAAGTTCAAGAATTCACAGCTATCGGGATATTTGATTGACCAATTTGGCAACACTATATTCTTTGCTTTAATGGTTTCCGATTGCGTGAAGACGTCTAGCGTGTTTACATTCTGGTCTGGGTCAGAGAACTGTGATAAAGATTGGAAGTTGATTCTGTCCCTCACTATCGATTCTAGCGATTCGTCGTGCACCGGAGTAGTGAACTTCTTGTTCACCTCCTGTTCCAGTGCACTGAGCGTCTTGTTGAGCTTTGCATCTTTCAAGTACTGTGCAATAAGCGACTGTATGTAAATGTTCTCGTCCATCTTTGTCAGCTAATTTCGGAGATACTTTCTCCTGATATTGTAAAGTAGATCGAAGAGACCATTCTTCGTCTTTATCGTCTTTATCGTCTTTATCATCTTTATCACCTGTAATAATCTATTCAAGATCATGTTTACGCCGATCGGCGCAAAACCCTTTCAAACCACTTTGAATCACGTGCAAAAACAGAGGGTTTTCAAAAATGGTTTTTACGCTTTTTTTCTTACACCTGCGCACCGCACACATTTTTCTTTCCCTGTCTTTTCCCTCGCTCGATCGCTCGAGCAGAGCTTCCTCCGGTTCCTCTCTGGCCCTGAGCGTGCCTCAGCTCTCTTACTGTGAGAGAGGAGACACATGCTTTTTTCATTATCAAAGCTCAATAGAAGTGTATTAACGAGAAGATTTCTTACTTCCGTTTACTTGTTCTGTTCTCTCTTTTGATCTTTTCGACTCTATAAGACACACAAACACCAAATTTCAACATGGGTAAGGGTAAGCCAAGAGGATTAAACTCTGCAAGAAAGTTGAGAGTTCACAGAAGAAACAACAAGTGGGCCGACCAATCTTACAAGGCCAGACTTTTAGGTACAGCTTACAAATTCTCTCCATTCGGTGGTTCTTCACACGCTAAGGGTATCGTCTTAGAAAAGATCGGTATTGAATCCAAGCAACCAAACTCTGCTATCAGAAAGTGTGTCAGAGTTCAATTAATCAAGAACGGTAAGAGAGTTACCGCTTTCGTTCCAAACGATGGTTGTTTGAACTATGTCGATGAAAACGATGAGGTCTTATTAGCCGGTTTCGGTAGAAGAGGTAAGGCTAAGGGTGATATTCCAGGTGTTAGATTCAAGGTTGTCAAAGTCTCTGGTGTCTCTTTATTAGCTTTATGGAAAGAAAAGAAGGAAAAGCCAAGATCATAATCCTGTTTACTATTCTTAATGAAATATAAAGTTTCCTTTCAAATGTCTAATATATCTATCTAAATATACAAACAAATATATTTGCTTCAAATCAATCAAAGAAGTTTTCACGTTGGCGTGGACAGGGGATACATTTTCCACTCAATATATCCGTTCAGCATTTATTTACCGGATATTACCGCGTTTTTCAACTTGCTGTACGTCCTATTTTGATGCGGAGGGTCAAAGAACAAGTCCAGAACCATCGTTGTAGTAATTGTAATGTAGGAAAGAAAAATACAAAGAGCGTAATAATATTACTGTACTAAATTACACAAAACATTTATATGTTGAGACCTCTACCTTCAATAGAGACACCGTCCTTTTTGCCAGCTTTTTTCTTCTGAGAAAGTTTGGTCAGCTTTTTGTTGAGTGCCTTGAATCTCTCATCTCTGCTCAGAGACTGGCCAATTCCCGTGGACAAGCCGCTTGCTCTCTGTGCATGCAAAGCGTTTATGCTGGTCTGAGGTGCAATAGTGTAAACTGAAGTTCTAGCTTCAGGTGCAGCAGCTCTCTTCCTTCTGTCTGCACTTTCTTGATATAAAGACTTTCTGCTGTTCTGGGCGCTATCGGTACCGCCGGTTTGTAGTTTCGTTTTTGCCTTGAACTTCTCAATATCAAAATTGGCAGTTGGAATCTCTCTGGCCCTGTAATTGTCGGATCTGCCCATAACAGGCCTGGTCCAGTCACCAATCAGCTTTTCAGCAATTCTCTTCAATGCTGGATCCACTTTCTTGGACTTCTGGTAGAAAATCATCACCTTCCCTAATCCAGATTCTCTCAAATGGATCGTCTTGATTGGCAACTTCACTAGTTCGTTCAACAAAGTCTTCTGGATCTCGAAGGACGGCAACGAGGCATCAGGCAATGGTTCCAACCAAATCCGCACAGCTTCGAGTAAGTTGTTGTCCAAGATGGAGTCGTACAAGTTGGACTTCAACAACGTGTCCCTCACCTGTGGTAGCAGCTTGAGTTTGTTTGCAGCCGGCTTCTTATTGTTGACACAGTCGATATCCATATATGCGGCATCCTTCATCATGTTTTTCAAGTGTGATATGGCTTCATCTTGCATGGCTTCCAAGTCGACGTCGTTGTTCTTCCTTCTCTTTGTTGGCTTCTTGAGTAAGGCATTGAACTTTTCTTCAAATTCTCTTCTTTTACGGGTCTTCTCGTCCTCAATCTCCTCGTTTCCGTCAATCCCACCGACGTTGTTTGACGCAGCTGCTTGGTTTCTCGATTCGTCATCCTGGAAATCGTCATCTCTGCTTCTCTTTTGTCCCGGCGACGCAGATTTCCCTTCCGTTTTCTTGAATTTGTTTAGTTTCAATATGTCTTCCTCTATATCACCATCTCCAGCGTCAAGGGGCTGTTCCTGCTCCTCTTCCTGCGCCTGTTCATCTGGTTTTTCTTCTTTATCTGCAGTTTCTTTCGTTTCGCCATCTTCTTGTTTAGCTTCGACTTCAGCCTCGGCCATCGAGGCCTCTTTTTTCAAATTTCCTGCATCTTCTTGTCCTTCCTCTTCTTCTTCCTCTTCCACTTCTGCTGCTGCATTTTTTCCAGTCTCCTGTTGGTCATCCACACTCTGGTCCAACACCCCATCATGCGAGCTCTCTTCTAGCTTTGCCGCCACCAAGTCCTCAGAGGCCATGTTCGATGTCGCTATCGTCTGGTATATCACTTACAGCTCTGTGGATCGTCTGTTGCCCCCGCCTGCTAGCAGCCCGTCCTCCGTGGCCTTCCTTTCTTCCCGCCTTCGGCTTCAACTTATACTCTGACCCGTCTGGCTCGGGCTCGCTGGGCCGATCGGCGCAGAAACCTTGCGCTCGTCTTTTTTTCGTCTCTTGCCAACTTTCTCCAACGGCGAGAACGAACGGGGCAGGACAGACTGAAGAAGACAGGGCCAGGAGGAACAGAGAGGGATAGAGCCGATCAAGAGAAAGAGAGAGCTCGATTTCGTTTACACACATTAGCACACATACAGATATACAGAAATGAACGGTTACAGTGAAGAAGACATCAGAAATGCCATGCTTTACCAAGAGCAAATGAAAAAGGCACAAGAAGAACAAACCGCTTTGACCTTGAAGCTGGCTGGTCTTCTTGCGTTGGGCTTGTGGGCTATTCCAACCGCCATCCATTTTTTCAAGAAATCGTTAGCATGAACACAGTTCTGCTGTCTGAGTACACACACGACAATAATGAAGACACTAAAATAATCGAAGTTCCGAACTCTTTGTACATATAGGTTTTATATATCACATCAACTTTATATATTACATTTTTGAAAGAAACAAAACGAAAATATTTACATCACAACTAATATACACAGTGCCAGACTGCACTCACGACATCACGTTATCCTTGAAAAAGTCAATGATTTCTTGTCCGGATTTGCTGTCCACAGGCACAAACGGCCCCTCGGTGGTTCCGACAAGGTCTTCCGCCCTCTTCCCGGCGACGCCCTGGGTGACCTTTTCGATGATCACGCTGATCCGTTGGTTCAGCTGCTCCTCCTCCTTGGAGCCGTGCCGGAATCGCTCCGCGAGCTTGTCGTTGCTTATCAGGTCTTTCATCGCGTTGACCTTGGCACACGTACTTCGTAGCTGCGTGACTAAGAAAAGAATTGTATCATTGAGTGGAGTCAACTGCGCCAGTGTGCGTTTCGTCTCGGGATCACCCTGCTCGTCCGCAATCAGCGGCTGTAGTCTCATCTTTACCAACTTCGACAGTTTCGCCAGCTTGTGAAACTTCGGCACCGCTTCGCATAAAACCTTGTTGAACTCCACCTGGTACTGTATCTGCCGCACCGTCTCCAGCATCTCCTGCGTAATTTCCCTGTCTTTCTGCGCTATATTGTCATAGACATGCAGACCCTCGTGGTGTTTAAGACGGATGTGCCCCCTGGAGACGAGGTCTTCAGGCAACGTGAAGACGTTTCGGAGCGCATACACCTCGAACTTGTCGAAGTTCCGGTTGATGCTGTGCTCAAGCAACGACTCCAACGTTGCCGTCCCAGTCTGGATATCTTCCACCGAGTACGGCTTCTCCTCTTTGGACTTAGACGAATTGGCGTCCACGATGATGTCGTCGCTTCTCTGCTGCCGTTGCCTTTCATTGGCGGCCTCCTCCATTTGCAGCTTCTGGTTGATGAGGATCTGCTCGAGCTGCTCCGTACATCGGTACATGATCTCGTTGATGACGTTGATAATGTCGTCTATGACGGTGATGGGCTGGAACCCGAAGTGCTCGGTCAAGAGTCGGGTCGTGTTCAATTGGATTTCCTCTTCATTCATGGCTTCTCCGCCGGGCAGTTACCTGTTCAGTGCTACCTGCTGCTGTGCTCTCTCCGCAGTCGGAAAATAGAGCACTCCACTTCCTGATCTGCAACATGTTTCCAACATCATCAACAACGGGATAGACGCGACTGTCATCAAATTTCTCCAACAGAAAAATGGATCTCGGATCTATTTATCTCGTGCTGGAATTGTACTATACTTTACAGGTATACGAAACAGATCTATACTTTTGGCGCTGTTCTGTGCATCTATCTAATCAGAACTCTCCTCGCCACTACTGCTACTACTGCCGCTACCGCTGTCGCCTTCGTCACTGTCGCTGCTGGAGTCGCTATCGCTCGAGTCGTCGTTGTACTTTGGTGCGTCGTCCTTGCTGGCGTCGGCGTCGTCGCTGTCGCCGTTACTGCTCTCGTTGAGCTCCGGCACAGGTGCCGAGTCTTCCTTTATCGACTCGATCACAGGGAGCTTCTCCTTCATCTCCTCTTCGTTTATGTTTTCGTCGTAGTCAATGGCCTCTGCCTCAGCATCGGCAGCGTCGCCATCGGTCGTCTCGCCGTCGAACTTCACGTGCTTCTTTATGTTGTCCTTAATGCTGTCCAACATTACCGGCTGACTATCTCTCTCCATGTCCGGCGTGAGAAGCGTGCCCTCGATGGACAGCCCCTTGCCGTTGACGTGGATGCCACGCACCGTGAACTTGATCTTGCCCCCGACCGGGACATCGTTCGAGTCACACCAGTGGCCTAACCGCTTGAAGTTGTTCTCGTCCGTGCTCGTCTCGTCTGCTTGGTTAGGCACAAAGTGCCAGTCCTCCGGGATGTAGAATTTCTTGATGCTTGCGCTGAATACGTCGTTGATGAGCAGACCTATGTGACTCTGTGACTGCATGATGCTGTAACCTTCCATGACGTCGCCGACACGCGGTCTCCAGACAACAAAGTCGACCACCGCCCACACAAACGAGAACGGGTTCTCGTCAGACACCTTGGCGACGTACTTGAACTGCGTGCTGCCACCGTCAGCGGCATTGAGGTTTTCCCTCGCCAGACGCACGTTATTGTATGTGATGATGACTCCCTCGACCGTTGGGTTATATGACATTATCAGAGGATCAAGGTGTTGCTGGCGCAGACCCTCGATCGGCGTCTCCAGGAAGCATGGCGCCAGCGAGAGGTACATCTTCGCTCTGATCCGGTGAAAGTATTTCGAAAGGCCCGTATCCTTGTCCACCAGACTCACCTGCTTCTCCTTGCTCCGCGGTGGTGTCACAATCGTCACCTTCTGCTTCTTCGACCCTGCCACCACGGACGCATTGTCTACCTGCTCTGGGCCGTCTGTGTCGGCAAACACTCTCTTCGTCGCTACAGACATTCTAGCGGGTATGTTTCTGTTTCTGTATCTTTCTATGTAGGTGTTCCTCGACAACGTCTTGTTTCCATCGAAACCGTCCCCGGAACAGCTGTTACAGATACAAACACGGCCATTAAGTAATGCATAGCTGAAATAAAAAAGATCCACTTAAAATTTTTTTCCCTCGAGGAAAAAAAAGGGAAAAATGCAAAAATCACCGTTTCCGGAAAAACCGCGACAACCGCGCTGTCGCGGTGGCGCCGCCGGAGTTTCCATTGGAGCTGTTCCCATTTCCGCCTCCGTTGCCGTTGCCGCTGAGAAGGCCCTTCTTCTCGTGGCGAAGGGACATGCTGCTCATGCTACGGACAGCGTCGGACTCGGCATGGCCCGTGATGACGTCCATCAGCATCACCTTGCCGTTGGCCTGCGTCTGGGCGCCCATGACCATGTTCGGGTTCAGGCCTAGGCCGCCGCCGTTGGCGTTCATCGGGCCCGTGATGAGGCCTCCCCCGTAGTTGACGTTCTTGGCTGTGCCATTAGTGCTGGTACCGTCCATGTGGTTCTGCTTGAAAACCAGCCCTTCCTGGGAGTTGAGCTTGCGAAACAGCGGCTTGTAGGCAGCCCATTTCTGCCGGATCTGCTTCTGCATGCGCTGCGGGGTCGGCGCATCCTCGTCCTCCGAGTACTGCGACACGCCGGCAAAGCGGACCTTCTTCACGACTTCGCCGTCAGGACCGACACGGAACTCGCTGCCGATGTCAGACTCGGACACCACGTCCATGTTGCCCAGTACGGAGCTCGACCTCGACCGCGTGCGGCCCTGAACAGAGCTCGACACGCTGCTCCGGCGACTGAGGTCGGACACGGAGCCACTGGTCTCGCCAGAAGTCTGTCTGCTCACAGCCGCCAGCTTGGTCAACGCGGAGTTACTTCTACTCCTCATCCTGGACGGCGAGGGCGACGAGGACGGCTTTGTGGGTGAGGTCCGCGTGGTTCTCGCAACGGGGGTGCCCACGTTCGTGTTGGAGTTGGATCTGCTTCGGTTCATGATCTGCAGTTTCAGCGCGTTCTGCGCCTCCAGCGAGGATGTTTTGAGGGAGTTCAGCGGACTTCCCGGAAACTCGGTCAACCCGCATTCAGCAGTGGCAGAGCCGCCGGCCTGTGATTGCAGCGGAGAGGAAGGCGTCACTTGCAGATTCGGATTTACACTTAGTGCATCTAAAGTGCTCGAAAGCTTTTCATCAAGAGACTCACCCTGTACCTGCGAGGCCATCTGTGTCTGCAGCTCCATGTCGTTGTTCCCGAAATTGGACTCCGCCTTCAGCGGACTCGCACTCTTGGAGACAAAGGGTCTTCTGCTTTCCAGAGGCTTGCCGTAGACACTGCCGTTCTGGGCAGATTTCAGAATGTGCTGCTGCAGCCGCTGCTGCGCAGTTAGGTTCTGTGGAACCACTCTCTTCGCCGCCAATGTAGCCATCTGGACTTGGTTGCTCTCCTTCTTACCCGGGGTGATTCCGCTGATGGACTGTCTTCTTTTCAAAGTATCACTGGCGTTGGCCTGGCTTCTCAAGCTTGGCGAGGAAGCATGTGTCAGTATGACGCTGGATCTTTTTTGGAGGCCTTTACCATTTTTCACGCTTGAAGATGCTGTAAGGGAGTTCCTTCTCGAATTATCGGCCGTAGTCCGCCGTGAAACTGAGGGAGAGTCCCCAATGACCGACGGTTGTCTACTTACTGAAGGCGATCTAGATACCGCTGCTTGTGGGTTAATTACCGACGGTGACCTCACCCCTCTACTTGTTGACTGGCGAGTCAACGACGAAGTCCTGGATGATGAAGAAGATGGAGAAGAACCAGAAGTCAACGAGCCATAGGAGCCCTTCCTTTGCATTGTACGTCCGATCTTAGGCGGCTCAACAAAGGTGGAAGATTCAGCTATCGAAGACATATCTGCCAATGCTGAGGTTTTCGATTCGCTCTGCAAATCACTGGCGCTCGATCTACGAGACACCATCCGCCTCGATGCGCTTGTGCTCGTCAACGAGTTCGACCTCGAAGTACTGGCAGAAACGGAACCGTTTGAATTGGAATTGGCAATGGAATTCAAGTTGGAGTTCGAGTTTTGTCGATAAAAAGGTGAGCGTGACGAGCTTGTCAAGGATGGAGAAGCAGATGCTGAACCACGAGAAGGTGTCTCTGACACAGAAAGACGACGAGTTAATTTCTTTTGTGTTTGACTTAAACCGCTATTCGTGTTCAAAGAAGAATTCTCGTCGATGGAACCAATTGTTCCTATCGAGCTTACACGGCGGGTAGCCAGCCTATTTCTGCCATTGTTGACATCGCCCGGAGTCAGACTACTTGCTCGTAGATGCTCCATTTGTGCTTTCATTTCCTTTTGATTTTCAAACAGCACCTTCAATCTTCTGTCCTTATCATTGTTGACGCGTTCTCTAAGCTTTTCTCTCAAGATTTCCTTACTGAACTCATTATCTTTACCCTCAGTAACAATAAGCGTCCATTGGTTGTGCATATCTCTCAATGCGGACATCATTTTATCTAACAATGTCATCATTTCTAGCGAGGTTTTTCTGAATTCGGAAACAAATATGTTGGAGTCCAAGGAGATGTTCTTGATTTCTGTTCTTCTGGCATATCTGGAGATCAAAGTCAAAATCATACTGTTTTGCTTTGAGTGAGTGAAATATATCGACATTCTGGCCAATGCCTCCCGTACAGATTTACGGGATCTTGAATAAGGTGAAAAGTAGTTGACGTTCTGGAAATATATGGTTTTCCCTGTTTTCCGAATCTCTATGTACATATCTGAGATTCGAAGTAGAATTGTATACATTGTGTAAAGTGGAGTCAACTGCTGTGGCTTCTGTGCGGTAGTCTTTGATTTTGCTACCAAGATGCTTGTCTTGTGGACTCCTGCTCTGAGTTCGTCTACTATATTTTGAAACATGGCGAGCTTGATTTCTAGGAAATGGAATTGGCTCTTGAGGTAGTATCTCTGGATGCTCTCTTGCTTGGTACTTGGGAGGTCTGGGATATTAGTGAATGTTAGCTGGCTGACAATTGATAATTCGGGAAACGTCAATGGGCCCAAGTTCTGGGCTATCGACTGCTTTGTTTCGTTTGTCCCGTGCTGCCTGTTGACCTGGCTGAGTGCCGTGTTGAACTTGGTGTCCACAACCTCGTACACGCTCAAAAGCAACAACTCTAACAACGTTATTGTATCAAGAATCTTCTTCCTGTTCGGAAGGGGCACCACTTTTTCCAAGGAGATTCCGTAGGGATTGACGGGCGAGTTACGGCTGATGTTTTCCAGCGAATCGAAGGAGATCGGCGATAGCACGAGAGAGACATCAATCGTTTGCGCCGGGTTGTACTTCTGCATGTTCTGGAGGAGCTCGGACCTTCGATAGAAGTTGTCGTTGATGTTGAAGATGGGACCGGACAGAAGGATGATCGACTGTGGGTCCACCAGCGGCGTGACTGGGTTCGCCAGCAGCTCCTTCGTCCGCTTCACGACCATTATGAACGCCACAATCTTGCGGGAAATGTAGCAGTACTGAAGCAGCTTGGCGTCGATTGGATACAGCGTCTTAATCTGGGCCAACAATTTTTGCCTTATCTCTGGTTTCGGCACCAATTCCACACTCTCTTTCTGCGGCTGCACTTCCTCCTTTACATCTTCCTTCACATCACTGCTTGGCTCCTCCTTCTCATTCAGTTCCTCTCCAGGCTCTGCTTTTGAATCTTCCTTCGCATCTACCTCCGCATGCTTTTCCTCCTCCACTTTCTCCCCCGTTTTCAGTTCGATCTTCTCAATTTCCTCCACCTTCTCTCCTCCTTGTTTCGCCTGTTCTATCTGCTGCACCCCATATTGTTCGTCTGTTTCTGTGGCCGCCGCCCCCGTCGAAGCTCCAGTCGTCGTCGTTCCGACACATTCACCGCTTCCGGTACGAGGGGCTGACTCAGTTTCTGCGTTTGGCTCGTTCTCTGCACCCATTCTTAGGCTGCTCGCTGTTCTTCTAGCAGACCGTTCTCGCTGAGTGCCAAGAGATCTCTGATGCAGACCCACACACAGAACAATCCTCTGCGCTGGCTCCTGCTCAGGTTCATCCTCTTCTTCTCCTGCCGTCTCCACTGTCCTGTCTCTGTTCTGCTGCCTCTCCTGCAGCGCCCGAAAGAGGAAGGCTTATATAAGGAGCGCGTGCTATTGTTGCGGGGGAGGAGAAGGAAACAACATGCAACACGGCTTTTCACCGGGTGGGATGTTGTTGCTCTTTCCGTTCTTTTCCTTCGACGTTCGTTCGGGTTGCTCTTGCGTGCTATGTGAGGCTCTATACAGGAGTGGCGTAGTATCTACAGAGGGAACATGGGACAAGTAGGGTCGGCTCTTGGCTCGGCTCACTTGTGCTCGTCGATAAGCCACTTCCAGACAATGTCCTTGTCTTGTTTGCGCTGCTTGTCGGATGATCTGAGGCTCTGGCGCTGCCGGATCTTCTCTATGAAGTTCTTCTTGGTCTGCTCGTCGAACTTGTTCAACTGCTTTGAGCTGACCATCGTCATCCGGCGGACGTCCCGGAGCCGGCGCAGGTACACGATGCTCATGATGCCGCCCATGAGTAGGCTGACGCCGACGACGGAAACAAATGCCACGCCCGAGTTCTCGAGATAGTTCTTGAGGTTCATGCCGTAGAAGGCCGGGAGGAGGGTCGCTATCGTGAAGCCTAGCGTGAAGATGGCCACGCGCAACTCGAACACCATCAAGGAGTTCCGGTTTGCGTCCAAGATGATATTCACAATATCCTCCGTCGATTTGATGTTGTTGATCATCGTCTCTGCCTGCTGGACAATCTCGTCACACTGCTTGTAGTACGCCTCGAGGAGCATCTCCACCTCCCCCGTGTCCCGGCTCTCACTGCCCTGCTGGATCAGCTTCGGGTTCTCCTCTTCCCCGTGAGTGTCCACGCTGGCGAGCTGGGAGTCGTGTATCGTGTTCGCCTGCCGCTGGGCATGGTCTCTATGGACTGTGTTTTCGGAGCTTTGTGGCGATTGCGATGGCGATTGCGATGGCAAGTCTTTCTGTGACGACGAGGAAGTCGACGAAGGCGCCCCTGCCGCCTCGTTGTCGCAGATGAGCTTTTTGATTTCGTAGTTCTCCGTAAGATACATGTTTTCCAAGTCCTCGTCGTTGTCGAGCAACTCGTCCAACGTGTTCTTGATCAAAAGACTTTTCTGGTAGAACATCGTCAATCCCTTAGAGTTCACAAGCAAGTCCTTCAAGTTCGCCCGGTCGATCTGCGAGTCCAATTCGTTCAAGATCCGGTCGACCTTGCCCAAATGGTTGCTCAACTCGGTCTCCAAGACTGCCATCACGTTCACCAAGATGCACTCGAGTGTCTTGAACTCGTAAGTCTGGTTCACAATGCCGTGGTGTCCGTGCAGGCCCAACATCCCGCCATGCACCACGCGGGTCTGCAACTTGCTCTCCAAGTCGTACATGAAGAGACTCAACTTGCCAGCAGATTCCGGCGACGACGTGTCAAATACCAGCACCTCGTTCCGCTTGATCAACGCTTTGATGTGCAACAAGTTCACCAAGATCCCGTTGCTCCGCACTGCGATGCTCGGCGCCACGTCGACGTTGGATGAGTCGATCTTCCGCAGGTCTCTTGGAAACAATTTGTTCTGCTGTAAAAACGTAGCTCGTGGGAACCTTTTCGACACAGCCCGTACCGTCCCGGATCCGTCGATGATCGTGCACGAGATGGTGGACACGTCCGGCGATATGGGCTTCAACACCTTGGAGGACGAAAACAGTATTGAAGAGTTGGCACTGGCACTGGCGAGAGCCCCATTGAAGGCAGCGGATGATGACGATGAGCTGGATGATGACTTAGATGATGAAGATGATGAAGAATAGTTGGCAGTCGAAGCTGATAGATTACGGGAGCCCTGATAGCTCCGATTGAGCACTTTTGTAGGTCGCAGTTGGAATGTGATTTTGGACCCGAACGTCCTTAGAATCTGGCTCATTGTTGCTCTGGTATAACTGTCGGCGACTGTTCCGGACTTCCCTTGGCATGGTCAAGCACAGGGGATGGTCGGTTCCCCTGCAGGCAGCTAGCAGGCTGGCAAAAAAAAATGGATCAAAAAGGAGAAAAAAAAGAACCATTCTGATAAAGAGTGCGAGGCAGTGTGAACAGGGTCGGCCCCATGGGTGGCTCCTGCGGCGGACGGCCCGCTGCAGTTGATAACAGCTGTGTTTCTTTACAGAGACAATTTAGATTATACAATCGATACGGTGGATGGATGATGTGTTGGTGGGAGTTTTTACTCTAGTTTGCTCCTCAGTCAAAGAACTTTCTTGTCTTCGAAGGACCGAAAATCTCCAATCTGATGGCTGGCAAGGCCGATTCCGAGAGAAGCTTCAATCTCTCGTCAAGGGTGTTGTTAACGGAGATCTTTCCCGATCCGTTGACGACGACGACACCGCCGGCCACATCCTTGTCCAAGAAGCTAGACTCGTCGACCTTGAAGTCGACGCTGAATCCGGCCTGCTTGGAAAAGTTGTCGACCGCAATCTTTGCAGCATCCTTTACAACAGCAACGTCCGCTTTTCTCACCTTGATCACGACGGAAGGCTCCATCAACGAGTAGAGACCCTCCTCGATAAGGCCTATGAGAAGCTTCTTGTATTTGTCCTTACTGCCGGCTATCTTCTTCAACTCGTCCTGAGTGGCACCGAAGATCGTTTCAAGCGCCTCTTCCCTGGTGGCCAACACCTTCAATCTCGTTTTGTTGGCGATGGTCGACTTGGTGATCTGCTGTGCGAGCGACGCCTTCTTGAACTTGTCTTGGTAGGCGGCGTCAATTGCGTTGATTTCGGAACGCACAATGGAAGCTTTCTCGATCTCGTACTCCTCGTCCGCCTTCAATTGGATCTCCTTCGCCTTTTCCTCGGCCTCCTTCGTTATGAAGGATTCCATCTTCTTCAATTCGCCCTGGACCTGCATCACTTGACACAGGGTGCTATGCGGCACACGTGTTCCGTCGCTGTTGTTAGTATCTCGTTTATGGTCGATTCTGCAACACCGGAGGCGACAGCCGCAACGGACGGCAGCCGAACCGGGCGCCCACATACCTGCTCATCTGTGAGTGCTCTTGTGGAAGACATCTTTGCGTTGGTTGTCAAATAGATTGCAGTGTACAACCTCGGTCGAGCTCCCCGCCTGCCAATCGTCTCTTCTCTGGAAGTCGGCTGCTATCGATATCCCAAGTAGCCAGCCGTCGCCAGAAGCAGCCACTGCGGGAGAAAAGCAGGCCAGAAGAACATAGTGCTGCCCCATCCGTGCACCAAAATGTTACATAAGCAGTATGGCCGTAGTTTCCTTTTTGGGATTTTTCCTGCCCTTTTTGTTTTGCGACATGTTTCTACGTAACACTGGAAACAAGAAGATGGGAAAGACAGAGAAGAGGTTGGCAGAGATACAGCTAGCCGGCATCGACGTATTTACAGCAAGAATTTTGACCAGGATTATTGACGGTACATGTTTAGGCCAAGCACGCTGGCGCTAAGAGTTTCTGGAAGATGGCAAACGCCATTTCGATGGTGCAGGCTGGTCAGCAGCACGACACTGGCCAAAACTCCGGCGACAGACGTCCACCTCAACAGAAACGCCTGCGGAATCCAGCACCTATCGACAGAGCTGCACAGACAGGTTTTCCCATCCCAGACTCTTCCGAGGCCGTCCCGAAATTTGACCAAGATTTCGTTGAAGTATCTAGAAGATAACGAATTGCTAGGCAAGCCGTGCTCGGTGAGTCCCGAGATCAATTTCCGGTTGCCGCAGTTGCAGGGCGACAACATTAATCACCACTTCCTTAACCTCGGCTACAACAGTGCGGAGAAATACATAGGATTGGTGGAGGAGTTGTGCAAAATCGGCTTAACTCCGCTTCCGAAGCCTGAAAAGTGGTCTTTCCAGTCGGGATGGACACGATATGCGCCAAAAGAACCACCGAAAAGCGTTCCGTATCCGCTAGAGAAAGAGTTGGTCTTTGACTGTGAAGTAATGTACAAGGAATCGCCCTACGGGGTAATGGCGACATGCCTGTCACCCTTGGCTTGGTATTCCTGGTGCTCGCCGTACTTGACGGGCGACAGCAAGGAAAATAGCCATCTGATACCTCTAGCCACAGATAAAAGGGACTGCATTGTGGTTGGCCACAATGTCTCATTTGACCGTGCCAGGGTACTTGAAGAGTACGATGTCAAGCCCTCTAAGGCTTTCTTCCTTGACACCATGTCGTTGCATGTGTCTGTGAGCGGCATGTGTTCCAGACAACGAGGTACCTGGATGAAGTACAAGAAAAACATGAAGGACAAAATCAAGACACAGGAGAAAACGCTAGAAGATTTCAGAGACATGATCCAGAATGAGGATTTGAAATACACTATGTCCAACTTGGTCCTCGACGAGGAGTCCGTAGATGACGATAAAGAAATCAACAACGCGCTCCGGGATGATCCGTGGATGAAGAACAGTAGTATGAACAAGTTGAGCGATGTCGCAGAGTTCTACTGTGGCATCAAGATGGAAAAGCAACTGCGTGACCATTTTGCTACAACCGATGTAAACGAAATCAGAGATTTATTCCAAGAATTGATGACGTACTGCGCCGACGATGTTCTTGCAACGTACCATGTCTTGCACAAGGTGTACCCGATGTTCCGTAAAGTCGTGCCTCACCCTGTCAGTTTTGCAGCCCTGAAACATATTAACTCATCATTTCTCCCCACTTCGACAGATTGGGAAGACTATATCCATCGTTGCGAAGATATGTACCAGGCTTCAAGAGTAGAGGTCGAGGAAAAAATACATTCCATCTGTGAAGAAACTGTTCAGCTCAAGGAGAATGCAGATGATGCCCAACCACCCTGGGCTGACAATCCTTGGCTTTCGCAGCTTGATTGGACTATTAAGCCGGTCAAAATGACAAAAGCAGGTGAACCATATAAGAACCAAAAGCTTCCTGGTTACCCAGAGTGGTATAAGAAACTGATTGTGAAAAACCAGCTTACTCTGACAGTCAAATCGAGATGTTCTCCTTTATTGTTGAATATACTTTGGGAAAAGAAACCAATTTTCTGGACTGACTACAGGGGGTGGTGTTTCATTGTCAACAACGATGAAGTGGAGAAGTTCAAAGAGATGAAGTACATTCACATCGATCCGAAGGAACTCCTCGAAATAGAGAAAGGATCCGAGTCAAGTTTTGCCAAGAAGCCAAGACGCAAGAAGAGTGCTTCAAAAGAAAAACAAAATGATGATGCAGCTGAAGTTGAGCATGACTCAAAAGGAAAGAAGAGGAAGAAGACCAAAAGTAGCTCCGCTAGTAAAAAAGATGAAAAAGAGCTACAATATGCGGATTCTATCCCAGTAGATAGTGAGCCTGAGTTTGCCGAGTCGGATCCTGTTGTCAGGACCAATCTTGTGAATTTGCTGGATAACAAGAAGACACTATTCAAGATTCCACACGAAAATGGAGCAGATGCAAGAGTCACTTCACTAATAACGAAACCCTTCTTGCGATATTATGAAGAGGGGATCTTATCCTCGTCGCATCAGTTAGCCAAAGACGCTTTTGAAATGAACGTGAGAAACAGTTACTGGGTGTCGAGCAGAGAACGTATTATGAACCAATTTGTTGTGTACGAATCTAATTTACAAAAGCAAGAAAGCGGGATAAAGACAAAGAAGACCAGGAGTGTACTTGAAAAAAAAAGCAAGGAGAAGGAAGGAACCACAACAAAAGAGCTCGGATTCATCATTCCACAAATTATTCCAATGGGTACAATCACCCGTCGTGCAGTTGAGAAAACTTGGCTCACTGCCTCAAATGCAAAAAAGACAAGGCTCGGTTCAGAGCTCAAGTCCCTTGTCCAAGCGCCTCCGGGATATTGTTTTGTTGGTGCCGATGTTGACAGTGAAGAGCTTTGGATTGCGTCCTTGGTAGGTGATTCCGTTTTCCGCTTGCATGGCGGTACGGCCCTCGGGTGGATGACTCTTGAAGGTACCAAAAATGCAGGTACTGATCTACACTCGAAAACCGCAAAAATCCTCGGAATTTCACGTAATGAAGCAAAGGTTTTCAACTATGGTAGAATTTACGGTGCAGGTGTCAAATTCGCAACCTCTTTGTTAAAGAAATTTAATCCTACCATTACAGATGAAAAGGCCACCGAAGTTGCGAAAACCTTATATGCTGAAACTAAAGGTAAAACGGGTGTCGTTAAGTTCAACGATGGTAACGATGAAAGACTGAAGATGTGGTACGGGGGCTCTGAAAGTGCAGTCTTTAACAGATTAGAAAGCATTGCCGAACAGGACAACCCTAAGACCCCTGTTCTTGGAGCTGGTATTACTGCTGCTTTGAAAAGAACCAACTTGAATTCTAACTCGTTTTTGCCGTCTCGTATCAATTGGGCGATCCAATCATCCGGTGTTGACTATTTGCACCTATTGTTGGTATCCATGGAACATTTATGCAAACTTTATTGCGTTGACGCCAGGCTGGCAATTACCGTTCACGATGAAGTGCGATACATGACCAAAGTGGAGGACAAATACAAGTGTGCAATGTTGTTGCAAATCGCCAATCTTTGGACGAGGGCGATGTTTTCTTTCCAGCTTGGAATCGAAAACATTCCGCAAAGTTGTGCATTTTTCTCATGTGTTGACATAGATTTTGTGCTGCGAAAGGAGGTAGACTTCGATTGCATCACCCCATCGAACCCTCATCCTATCCCACACGGTGAGAGTATTGATATCTACGAATTGCTCAAAAAAGAAGGTATTCAAGAGATGTTGGAGACTTTGGAAGACAACTTGCAGCTCAACAAGCAGTTTGAAGTGGGATCCAGGGTCTATAGGCCCGTCGAAGAGTTAGACAAACGCATGGATATGTCGACCAAACTTCACTGGCTCCAGCTACAGATTTGTAAAACCGAAACTGAGTTTAAGAAGAAGAAGAAGAGTCTGTTCAACTCACTCGACCACTTGCAACTAGAAAAGTTTGGCAAGCACCTGGCGAACGAAGATAAGAAGACCGACGAAGTTGCGTGCGATGGCCTGTTTGACCCAACAAGCAGCTCGTCCGAGCTCCTTAATGCAGGCGTAGTGCTTGAGGAGTTATCCGAGAAAGAGAAGGAAAAGGAGAAGAAGAAGCCTAAAAGAAAAGGCAGAAAGAAGAAGAACGCAGCAACTCTGCCTGGAGCCGCAGACGCGGCCGACAATACGCCAGTGGCACATTATCTTAATGTCCTTGGGACAAATGCCGTTGAGGCGACATCGAAGAAGGTCCAATCGGACAAAAACATCAAACCTAGGCTGGAAACCGCCGCTGCCCCGCCTCCACCCGTCGAGGAGAGGATGCCTGAGCACAAGTTGATGATTAACAGCATGATGCACCATCTGACCGAAAACGAGCTTGTCGAGATCCAGAACAGTTAAGCATGTACATAGAACGCCCGCCTTGTATAGTAGCATAGTATAGTATAATATAGTACTGTATAATATAGTACCCTATAGCATAGTCGTATTCATGTTGTCGCTGCGACACGGATGCTGTCGCAGAACGCCTAACCTTCTCGCCTGCCAGAAAACGCACGGAGAAGGTCTGACAGCCTCTGCCGACCGCTTGTAAGCCACTAGTGTGTGCTTGACAAGAAGAAGTGGGCCGTTATATCCAGTAGAACCGGGAAGAACGTTGCAGGCACTTTTCACTATAGCACCGCATTAGTGACAGATCCAGAGAACACACTTGGCGAAGCTGGACAACTTGAACCGTGAATTGCTCACTCCCAGATAACATTCCGCAGCATTGTTTACAGGATACTCATCAAACAGATCACTCAATAAGCTTTGTTCAACAGCTCTATTGCTTATCTGCACGTTTCTCTCTTTTAAAGCAGGCCTTTCCTCCATACTCGTTTCCGTTTGATGCATGGGAAGAGCGCACTTGCTACCTGGAACCTCTCCTATCTCTGATTTTGCATACTATTCTTCTTACGAAAAAGACTGAAGATATACACAACACCGCAGAAAATGGCAACCAACTTCAACTGGAACCATATTCCAGGCGTACAGAACACCACAGGGTCTGTAGCCGCCGATACGGCTCCGACAGATCATTTTGATGTTTTCTTTAACAGCCAATTGGGCCAGACACCAACACCACCACCGCAGACTGCTTCGCCTTTGCCAACCGACTCGTCGTCACCACACTACACACAACCGCAGTCGCAATCGCAATCGCAATCACAAGCCCAACAACCGCAGCAGTTGCAGCAGCAGGAACTTAACCATTTTCCTTCATCATCGGTAAGCAACGCTCAGTCACAGCTCGCTTCCACCGGTTATCTTCAACACAACAACGCTGTACATTCTGACAGCTCGCTATCGAATGTTTTCAACAAACTGAATCTTAGCGCTGCCAAATCTCATAGTGATGATACCATAGATACAATAAAGTCTGGGATGTCCAAAGCTGCAGGAGATTCCAACTCGCCGTTGAAGAAGGTCATGGAAAACCCTACACACTCAAGCAGTACAGACACGATTATCGCAGACAATGATAGCTCTATACCCTTATCTTTGGCGTTGAACGACATGTCCCAGAAGGAACTAAAAACGTATCTGAGGTGGTACGAAAACATTCAGGAGAGAAAAACCACCAACAAGACTGTCACTTTAGAAGACGTCTTCCTTTTCATGCAAAACTTTAGAATACCACAGCAGATAAAGGAACGAATGAAAATGGTGTTTACCAAGTGGTCAAATTCTTTGAATATTGGACAATTCTTTGCATTAATGAGACTTCTTGCGCATGCACTTTTGGGGGAACCTTTGGCACGGTCTTTAATAAAGGTTTCTGCGCCTGTGCCAAGGCCAATTTCAATTTTGTCTAGAAAGAGAAAGGAACGATCCACAACGTCTAGTAATGACACCCCTGTATTGTCTACCCCAGACGAACCGAAAAAAAAACTAGATATCGATTCTTTCACCGAATTCATTTTAACCGGAGAGAGACCTTCTTTCAAGCATACACAATCTTCTTCAAAGTCACATAAGAAAGTCAAGTTTTCAGAGATTGTCAGCTTTTCACCTCCGCCTCAATCTGGTGAAGAAGGACCGCAACCACAGCCAGAAATACCAATGATGATGCATCTGCCACAGCAGCACGTTCTTGATTTTTCATTGCCAATGGACCAGTTACTTGACAGGCTTAAGGCCGAAAGCACTGGCACCCCTGAGGCTAATCAATCACCGATACAACCTCAATTACAACAGCAGCCGCTGAAACCGCAACCAACTGAAAATGAAGAGGAAGTGTTGAAAGACGTTCAGATGGATACATTCAAAAATATTACGCAGAAGGCTACCCAGAACACTGGTGAGGAACCTTTAAAACCTAATTTGACTGGTAGTGCTTCTAAATCAATGAAGGAACATTTTCTACAGCAATTTGATCAAACGTTCAATTTTAACGCCGGCTCTTTCGATTCGACATACCCAAGTATAAGCGCCTTGTCTGCTGTACCTGCTACCTCATCCCCTTCCACTGACCAGCTTCCAATAATTTCTCCTTCAAAAGAAACTCCGCCAGCTACACAGAATTCATACAATACGTCCCAAATGCAGATGCAACCGCAACTACAAAGGCAGCTTACGCAACCGCAAGATGCAAGTCAAGCCAAGGTCCAATCACCGGATCGCAAACAAACGGATTATTTTGGGATGGTGCCTCAGAACGAAACCTCCGGTTCCAGCCCAATGATATCCAATTTGGCTGCCGGAATGGGTGTAAACAGTACATTCCAACCACCCGTTCCGCCACGATCACGATCAAGAGCAGGTAGCTCTGCGTCGCCACCTCCTATTCCACCTCCCCCACCGCCGCCTCGAGCCAGGAAGAGCTCAAGGGCAACTTCTGTAAATACCCAGTCGAACCCAGCATTGCCTCCGAAGCCGGTGTTGAACGAGCAACAGAAGCAACAGTACCTGTTGGCATCGGAGGGGGACAACATGATTCAACTAAATCCGCTGAATGGCATGGCCAATATGAACGCAAATGGACTGGCAGCAGTGAATACCGGCTATGGCAATTCCTACAACCTGAACGGAATGAACAATATATCTCAAGTGAACCAGCTGAACCAGATTACCCAGATGCATCAAATGGGCAGTATCAATAACATGAACGGCCTTAATAGCATGAATGGCTTGGCGTCTCCAAATATGAGTGAGATAAATGTCTCCAACGTCCAGAGCTACAATCGACCACCTCAAATGGTATATGGTCAACAAGGGACCATGGGGCAATCGCCGCAATTTCAGAACCAAGGCATGTTTATGTCACAGCAGACTGGTGGTGGGTGGCCATCACTTCACCAACAACAACCGCAGCAGCAGCAGCAACCACCTTCACAATTGCAACCGCAACAGACTTCATCTCATCCCCAACAGCAGCAAAATGCTTGGGCCGGATGGCAATACTAGGTGATTCAGCATCTACAGAAACCTACCCCGGGTGTTTTATATATAGAACATGTTATGAACAGAAACACTGTAACGTGTATAACGACAAGCATTACTGTTAACTTGCATTTGTAGAACAACTCAGTAGAAATAAGTCACATCTCCTGTGGCGAGTGCGTTTTTTTTTTTTAACCGTGAGGGAGGAAATTGTGTAGGGTATGTGAATGGGTGGAGTGGGATATTAGCATGTACGGCAACCGGCCCTTCCCATCCCGTCTAAATTGAGACTCTTTTCCTGTAGAGGATACCCAGCAACCCACAGTATGCCACCAGTCCAGCAAGTGCAAGTGCAGTATCAGCAGCCATCCCTCTTCGACAAATTGAAGATGGGCTTTCTCATGGGAGTAAGTACCACCACTTCAGGTAATATTTCCATGTCACTAAGACTATTGTTCATTTAGCCCGGACGAACTTTATACTAACACTAGTTTTTGCAAATGCTGTCACGCATTGATAGCGTTTTATATTCTACAGAGTACGGTTGGTGCAGTTTCAGGATTAGTTTTCGGGGGTTATGCAATCCTGAAAAATGGTGCTCCTAACGGTGTCGTCAACACCTTGGGCCAATACATCCTCGGATCCGCCGGTTTTTTCGGTATGTTCATGAGTGTCGGTTCCATCATCAGGTCGGAGGACATTGAGTACAGCAACATGGGCAAACCGGGGAACTTTGCGGAACTCAGAGCAAGAATGATGGCCAGACACATGATCAACATGGAAAACCTCAAGAAAAACCTATAACGCTGTTTTATCGGATTTTCTCCCCCAAATGTATATAATATAGTTTAGTGAAACAATTCATAACCATGTAGTCACAAAGACACCATCAAAACAACTCTTCCTTACCAATTATGCGGTAGACGTGAAACAAGGATTTTCCCTCGGACCGCTCTGAAACAAGGCGTGGCAATACTTTCTTTAGGGAGACAAAAAAGCCAGCACCTGGAATTGAGCAACTTGCAACAGCCCAGCTTGTTTCATGTTGTTGTACCTGCAGATGTGCTTCAGATTGATATTTGGCCATTTGCAAACCGTCAGGAACAGGAAAATTTCAGATGGCCATTGGGATGCACGAAGGGGCTTGTTCGAAGAGATTAGAATATGACAAAAAATGTAGAATTGATGCACTGCTAAGTAGCAGATACATTCCGCATTCTGCTTGGTCTTGCACCTTAGTTTCCAGCAGGGTTCGGTAGAAGGAAGACCACACTGACTGTCGAGGTAGCATAGCTCAAAGTTTTGATTCTTCAGCATGAAGAGTGGAAGCACAAAACAAAAGGCTAGCAGCCAAGTCTCATTGAAGACATTGACCAGGACGCCTGCAGGAAAGGTGTACCACCATGATTTGAAGAGCATATATGCTGTGCTATTATGCTGCTTGGATTTAAAGGATACAGCAAAGAATGTATCTTCTGCGTTGCTAAAGTTAACATTGAAAAAGACACAAGCTTATTCTTTCAGTGTGAAACGAGCAATCCATGTGATGTCTAACCTGGAAATTGACTTGCAATATAATTTAACACTGACCAAACTGTCATATGAAATCAGCACGAAGTTTGCTTTTGAACTACTGCAGATTTTCTACACTTCTAAACTTCTCCACTGTCCGGATGACCGAACGTGTAAGAGGCTCACAAATGAAAAGCAGATCCTGCAGCCAACACCGAAAGGAGTGGCAATATTACATCAGTTCTGCTTGAAGATGGGTGTTCCCAACATTAGCAGCATTAAGCTTCCGCAGATACTAAAATCCAATTTTAATTCAATGCAGCTGATTGAGTTCGAAAGGCATTCCAGGACAGATTCTATAATTCATAGTGAGAACTCTGACAAGTTGTTATTCATCCAGCTAATGGGACCCAGCATGAATATCTGGTCTCCAAAAAATGGACCTGATCCTATAGCTGATCTTGGTTCTCTTTTAAAAGTAGAGTCAAGAGCTAGCGATCACATATATGGTTCATGTGAAAGAGATGACGGGGTCAATCCACTCGAAAGCGATGTGGCATTCTTTGAGTATTTGAAACAGAGACAGCAGGAGCAGGTAGAAGTGCCGAAACACAACGACACTATTTTGGATGAAGAAGTTCCAAAAGAGCAGCCACCAGTCAAATCTGTATCTTCCCCGTTTTATCATAGATTTTTCACAAATCCGGATTCAGACTCTCATGTTCAATACTATGTGTCAAACAAAGGATTGAGATTCTCTCGAAAAAAAACCATTACATTGAACTCTAACGAGAAAACCATCAATAATTGCTTTGCTGGCAAAGCACTGATCCAATGTATTCTTGACTGTACAGATGTAATGTATTATCAAGAGGCCTTGAAGGTTGCAAATGTTTTCATGAAATTGAAACTCATAAATTGTGAATCACTTGATGAAAGCAGTATCTTCGGGTTTTTACCATCTAAGGATTACATCTATTCATTGACTGAATTGGGATATCAAATCGTTAAGTGGAACCCTCCAGAGATAAGAAGTGGGACTCACTCTGCTTCGTCTTCAGATTCAGGAATTCAAAGTGTGGAAATAGTTTTGCCTAGTACAATTTCGCTGAACAAAGTATTGAAAGATCCGGCCCTCAAATACTTGTTTAGGAAATTCATGTCAGACAATATTTGTATTGAGAATCTGAGAGTTTACGATGACATCGTGGATTTTCAGAAGAAGATCACTGTATTGAGGAAAATGCTCTCTTTGAAAGATAGAGAAAAAGTCAAGTTTGTCAAACAATTGGAAACAGTTGATCTTTTCAAAGACGCAGATCTCGCACAATTCCAAGTAAGCGCTTTACAACATAAGAAGCTAACAATATACACAGCTATTAACAAATTGTCAGAATACTGCCTTTCTAAAGTTTACACTATTTTTGCAATGTATATCTCAGAAGATGCCCCAAGCGAGATAAACATTGATTCAAAGTTGCGCTTTGAGGTCAAAAACATGATTCAGGAAAATGGAGAATTCAGTTCCCCTTGTATGAATATTTCAGAGTTGAAAAGTAAAATCAATTCGGAAATTTTTCAAACTTCAGGCGATGATTCAGAGGCGGAGTTAAGCGAAAAGGTTCCTTTATCTGTGGAAGATGCTAGCTTAGAAAAAAGTTCCTCAAACTCAAGCGTTCCAGAGGGAGAAATTAATTCAATGAAACCAATTCCTGATTTAACGTTGAATTTAAAACATCCGAAAGCTCTGGAAATACCTCCAGCTTCACCTACTGAAATTCTCTTTGGGCCGAAGCTAAAGTTCCTAGAAGACGTTTATGTGCTTTATGAAGAAATTCGAATAAAGGTTTATAGGATGATGGAGACAGATTCTCGAGCTAAATTTCTTGCTTCTGAACAATTCAAAGAATACTACTATTCCTTGTGATATAAAATGCGAAAAGTTCATGTTTATACTATTTATTGTTTAATATTTAGTTCTATAGTAAGCTGAGTAACAAAATACGTAGCAGGACTTGGGGAATTTACACGGGAAATATCTTAACAAGTGAAAAATTACTTTATATCAAGAAAAGAATTAATTAAATACATACGTTCTCTCTCCATTAATGAAAACGCAAATTTATATCAGTTTGATTAATTGATAGGATCAATTGTAGTACCCTTCTTGATAGTAGCCCATCCGATCAATCTGAAATGCTTGTCAATACGTCTGGACAATGCAATCTTCTCATTGATTTCTGTACATGCAGGAGAGGTTAAGGTCAATCTTGCCATATCTGCCTTGACTGCCACCACTCTAGCACCAGTGGCAGTTGAACCAATATTAACCATCAACACATCATCGACTTCTAAGTTTCTAACCTTGACCTTCTTTTGATCATCAGTCTTAACACCCAACAATCTTCTTAATAGGAAATAGTTGACTTCAATATCAGTAAACACAGAAGGTAAGTTACCCTTAGAACCGACAACTTGACCAACAAGTCTGTCTGCTCTACAAAGAGTTGGGTCAACCTTAGTACCAACACCAATCAAACCACCTGGAACCGCAAATTTTAAATCGTTGTTTTCTGCGAATAAGGAGATAATACTGGAGAAAATAGATTTACATTGGATCTTACCATTATCATCCTTGGTAACGATACCCGGTCTAATTTCGATTTCATCACCAATTCTGAACACACCAGTTAAGATGGAACCACCGGCAACACCACCCTTCAAATCTTGGATTTCAGCACCAGGCTTGTTAACATCGAAAGATCTAATGACCATCAATCTTGGCTGAGCTGAAAAATCTCTCAATGGAATTGGAATCGACTTTGCCATACACATGTTAACGGCATCAATGTTATATTTCAATTGTGCAGATATTGGAATGATTGGAGCACCATCGGCGATGGTACCCTTGATAAATTTCAAAATAGATTTCTCGTGTTCGATTGCAGCTTCCTTCTTCATCAAATCGACCTTGTTTTGTAAAATAATGACGTGCTTTAACTTCATGATTTCAATGGCAGCTAAATGTTCAGAAGTTTGAGGTTGAGGACAAGGTTCGTTACCTGCGATCAACAACAAAGCAGCATCCATGACAGCTGCACCTGACAACATAGTACTCATCAAAATATCGTGACCTGGACAATCCACAAATGAAACATGTCTGATCAAATTATACCTACCTGTACAACCTTCACGCTGACACTTTGGATGAATTTCTTTATCACTCTTGTAAGAACGATAACAGTCTGGTTCTGGACATTCTGGGTTACCACACTTGTAAATCTTAGCATTTGCATAACCGAGCTTGATGGTAATATTTCTTTCTAATTCGTTCTTGAATCTGACAGTTTGGACACCAGAAATGGCTCTGACCACAGTAGACTTACCGTGGGCAACATGACCAATAGTACCGATGTTGATGGTTGCCTGTCTGTTGATAATTTCTGGAGAGATCGGGGTCAAGGTGGTGATATCTGGATTAACAGTTTGTTCTGGTAATCCTCCACCCTCTTCAAACTCTCTTTGTCTAATTGCTTCCTCCGTTTCACCAGATTCTTCGTCGAGTTCTGCGAAACTCACCTTCTTTTCAGTCTTCACGTCTTCATTGACTTCTGCTTCATTCTCGCTTTCATACTGTACATCATCGACCGGTTGATCCCCACCAATAACGATGTCTGGGACAGCGTCTTGTAATTCTGCAGGCATTTCTGTTCTTGTCTGTATACTAAATGTAGTCTTAAAGATAATGCAGATCTCTGTCCTAAGCTGTTGCTAATCGTTCTTCTCTGACGCCAGTGCCTTCCATATTGTATTGTGCCTTGCTCTCCCGCAACGAGTGAAAAAAAATTTCATGATTGGGAGTGAACAAGAGTCGTGGCTCCTGGTGCACGGAGTTGATAACTTTCGTGCTTCAGATGGCCCTCTACATTTTAATGTTGGTTTAATGTACATATTTAGTTATTACAAATTATCACAAAATTTTACAAGTACCGAATCAATAGTCTGCGTGGAAACCAAACTCATCCATCACCGATTCGATGTCCTTGAAGAGCATGGCAGAATCAAACTCATTGCCGACATCCCATGAATCGAGCAAAAACGAGGATACGGATTTGCCTGCTTCCTCCTTGCTCTGATCTGTATCTAGCAGCTCTTTGGTCCCATTCGAAGCTATGGCAGAAATATCTTTTGAAGTAGTCAAAGTAGGCAGCAATTTGTTATTTTCTGAAACAGCCTTCGAATTCTTTGCATTT
Organism: Pichia sp. PH4023; assembly: GCA_025531575.1. Lineage (NCBI taxonomy): Eukaryota > Fungi > Ascomycota > Pichiomycetes > Pichiales > Pichiaceae > Pichia > Pichia sp. PH4023. Next base: position 3,271 of record JAMGYR010000008.1, on the reverse strand, counting down.
AAAGTTGTTTGCTCTTTGCTATGACTTTCTGGTGAACTGTGATACTGGGAGCTGGTCACGTTGACTAAACTCTGAGGAGTAATTATTTTCTTAACAGACGATTCGTTATTCGTCGGAGACCTATAATTTGACAAAAATGGCGAACTTTGTTTGCTGCTGCTATTACTATCCTGGGGCGTCTCAGCGATTGCAATAGGTTGTGGGTCCAACGGAATGGTGCTAATGATACGTCTTGCGGCAGACTCAGGGTGATAATTGGACTTCTTTTTCAAAGAGGATGTGCTGTCTTTACTCATAGATCTCCTCTCCTTGTCAGCTCCAATTAAGTCTCTTGTTGCTTTATTTTCGAGCTTCTCGTTTTCACTGGTTTCCTCCTCAATCACCTCCACTTCACTGTCCGACTCTACACTGTCGCTAACACTGTTCTTTTCCTTTGTAGGCCTCAATCTAATCATACCACATTTTTCTCTAAGAATCCACAATGAATCAAAAAAGATACTTGCAGACATTCTGGATTTGACATTAACTTTCAAAATGCCAGATTTGTCCTCGTCTAAAGTCCTAAATAAGTTCCACGTAGATTTCATGATACCACAGGATCGATAAGAAAGATCGTGTTTCAATACAGATGCCTTCATCACGAGTCCAATTGCAGACTGGTACAACTCTTTTCCTGCTCCTACATCGAGCACACCCTTGTAGCATGAGTTTACCAGTCTCGCAATTATGACCGATGCCTGCCAAATACTTAAAATGCAGGCACTAGGTAAGTTGTTGACAAAACTATTGTCTCTCCCTTGTGACTCTTTACAATGTTGAAGAAGAGCCAAAGAAGCATTGTAACTTTTGATGTAGCCTCTTTTCAATTGGAAACTTGCAATCTGCTCATTGTCCAGAAAATTGTAACTGAGTAAGTGGAGTCTAGCAGCATATAGTAGCAGTACTCGGAAATCGTCCATTGGATTTTGGGTATCAGCAGATAGTCTTAATTCCAATTGGTTCAATTCACTTTCTAATAACTGAATCATTGGTAGTCTTTCGGAGGCGTGTTTAAGGCGCAAAGGATCGAAAGCATTATTATTCAATGTCTTCTCCACTTGCTCTTCAAAAGTCTGTATTTCCAACATTTGTTTCATGGTTTTAGGGATTTCAATTCCTGTGACTGCAAAGGATGCGTACGGCTGAAAAAATGCTGGGAAACCGAAAACCGTTCCAATCGTCTGTGACACGATGTTACAGCCTATCCAGGTCCTGATCTGCTCTGTCATGAAATCTTTGTTTGTCGATTTTAAACTGTCAGAGGTATGGCCTGGTGAATGTAACCCAATTCTCATGGCCTGGTAGATTGCGATACCTACTGTATTCCAGCTTGAGTCAGCACTCAATGAAGAAATCAATGGCGGCCAGAATGTATATATCAAAAAGGCTTGAACTGAGTAGACACTTGAAGCGTTCAAAATAGGTTCTTCATCCTCTGTTGGGGTGTATCTTGTAATTGGTGAAATCGTTATCTCAGCTAACACGGATTTAAGGATAGGAGATAGAGTAAAGTATAATGATTGACATTCAGATTGCGAAATTGTTGGTGTTAGTTTGTGATGTCCTCTCAATGCCGTAAGCATTATTGTCCAAAAAAGCACTGGACAAAGCTTGTAGATTTTTTCAATCCCTTTGTTTACATCAATAACGGGTAGAAATGGATGGTAATATGTCACAAACGTGCTGAATAGTACCACGATTTGCTCTTCATTTAAGGTCATCTCTCCTAATGTCTTGGGTGTGCATTCTAACATGGAGGGGTCAATTTGAGGCTTACCTACAGCGCAATTCTGCACTTTCCAGTTCAAGTAGTTGCTAGTCTCGTTATTAGAAGAGCAAACAGATGGGCCTAAATTGGTGACTGGGTCATTTTTACTTGACGCATTCGCAGCGGAGATTAGTGTTGTTAAGTTGTAGCTGCTATTTAGTCTACTGTTCGAGCCAATATTGTCAAACTTTGGAGTGGGGGCTGAGGATAGCGGTTGTCCATATGAAGTTAGGGAAATTTGAGGATGAATGGAGGGTATGTTCAGCGGCGATTGGGGTCTATTTATGAGAGTCAAAGGGCTGTATTGAGATATATTAGCTGTTGCTAGGGGGCTGGTAGATCTATTCAGAGGCAAGGTATTGCTTCTATGTAGCGGTTGTCCTGTAGTTGGGATAGAAGTGGAAGCGCTCGTAATCATATTGTTGTTTGCCGAAGGATGGAATATATTGGGGTCTGGTAAGGGGGAGCCATTGGCAGTTTTGAAACTGTTGTTTAGATAGTTGGACGCTCGTTGAAGCGATTGTAGTGGAGGAAGAAATTGCGATTGTCCATTAAGCGGGGATGCTGCAGTGGTCAAGCCGAAACTCAGGCTTGGCATGGTGTGAGAAGTGGAGGTTATACTATTTCCTCCTTGTATGTCTTCGCTGTTCATGTGAGAAATAGGAGACCCCGACTGGCTCCGGAAGTCCTTCAGGTTCACGAGGTCAGGGTTCACCTGCAACTTTGACTTGATGATTTCATACTCTTTCACCAATTCGTCGATCTTGGCTCTCTTGAACGTTCTCTTGAAATCAGAATCTAGTCTGCACGGAATGCCGCGTTTGATGCAGCGGGTGCACGAGTTTGGTGCCTTGTCGTTTGCATCGCACTTGGCCTTTTGCTGCCGACACTCTGTGCAAGCAATCTTCTTGAATCTCTTTGATCTTGAAACCTTGCTACTGTCGTTCATTTTGTGCTTACCGTCGTTCTTACCACTCTGCTCGCTGCTGCTACATGGCGACTGTGGAGAACTGGGAGAATTCGTGTAGCTCTGGTCCTCTCCTCTCGATGTGATCTTCTCCTTATGCTTGTCTGTCTGTGCTGGCTCTTTCACAGAAACTGTTTTCGCAAGTTCATCGGCACCGGGATTGTTCTCGTCTTTCTTTTCTACCATCTTGGGTATACGCATCCAGACTGGCTCTTCTGTGTCTGCGTCCTTCGTCGAAATTCCGAGTAAACTGGGCTCTCCAGATCTCCCTTCCTGGTCAAAAAGATGAAAAAAGCAGGTCTGCCCCTTAATGCAAGACCGAAAAAAAAAACCATCTTGATCTACATTGAGAGAATAAAACCGGTTAAACTGCCTGAGCAATAAAAATAAAAATTCTTCCTTTCTGGAAAAAAAATGCCGTCACCGTCGGAAAGTTTTCCCGAGTTCGCGAACATTTTGATGATTTTTGCCATAGTTAATTTGTTCGGCAGAGAAAG